>CM028132.1:392202500-392802500 GCA_016271365.2 Neoceratodus forsteri | reverse complement strand
TCTTATGCGAAAGATAACATAAAAGCCATAAAAATTCAAGGGGAACAAGGAGAGGGGCAGACACTGTGGGTTAAGCATGAAAGAAAAACAGGGTCAACCATCTGCATAGGGGTAATTTACAGACCACTAGCCCAGGGGGAAGAGACGGACAGGGAGATGATGCTAGCTATCCAAAAGATGGCACACAAGGGGGAGGTAGTGCTGGTTGGTGACTTCAATTTTCCTGACATGAACTGGAGCCTCCCAGCAGCATGAGCCAGGAGCAGGTTTATCCTGGACTCCCTTCAGGGAGCTTTCCTTAAACATCTGATCATGGAACCCACATGGCAGGAGGCGCTATTAGAGCTTGTGCTCATAAATGGGGACAGTGTGATGGGGATCACAGTGGAGGAGCACCTGGAAAAAGTGACCACTGGTCAGTGTGGTTTGGTGGTTTGACATAACAGAAGGGGCAAAACCCAGCCACATAAAAATGCGAATCCTTGACTTTAGGAGGGCAGATTTTGTAAAACTGGGGAAATGCTTGGAAGAGGCACTAACTGGCAAAGGGAAGAAATTAGGGGAGGAGGAACAGTGGGCAGTATTCAAAACAGGGATAACAAAGGAAACACAATTATGTAAAAACAGGTTAGCAAGAGGAAAAGGAAAATGAGACCATTATGGTATTCCAAGGAGGTAGCTGAGAAAGTGGTCCAGAGCAGAACAGTGGTGCGCACGCCAGGAAGAAAAGTGAGCCAAAAGTTGATATCCAAAAGTTTCTTTACTTAGTGCTTACAGTAACAGCCCAATGGATGAAATTTGGTCCCCTAGTGCCTCGACTCTCATGAGTCTTCACTGAAGACTCACAAGAGTTGAGGTGCCAGGGGACTACGCTGTTACAAGGAAGCTGTACATTTCGTGCATTGGGCTGTTACTGTGAGCACTAAATGAAGAAGCATTCGGATATCAGCTTTTGGCTCACTCTCCTTCCTGGCGTGCTCACCACTGTTCTGCTCTAGCCTGGATACTTGTGGAGGTAAGCTGCCTCTGTGTGTGGTGCTGCACTGGCTGTTTCTAGCAGATTCACGGTATTCTCCTTTTGGAGTCATTAGCTGAGAAAATGAAAGCCAATAAAATTGCATTCAAACAATACAAAAAGACACAGGCAGAAGGGGACAAGGAGAGGTACCAGGAGAAACAAAGGGAGGCAGGGAGGGCAGTAAGGGAAGCCAAAGCACAGACAGAGGAGCACATTGCAAAATCAGTGGTTAGAAGGGACAGAAACCTTTTAGAGTTAGGTACGATTGCCCGACATTAAATGCCCGAATGATATCTTCCCAACTCCGTAATAGTGACATTTATAATGCTGACATTGTTGTGAACATGACTGTCTGAAATCCCAACATTGCTGCTAATGTCATATATTATACAGCCCACTCCACTTGTAGCACCTCATTGTCATGTAGTGTCAGTTCACACTATGGCATGCAGTTTGCAGAGCACAAAGGATTCAAAATCTCTGCATGCCGAGCTGGCCTGGTGGTGCTGAGGGTTGAGGTGCTGGATGCCACACCTCACACTACACTGGTGACCTGGGTTTGGGAGGAGACTCGGGTTGTCGGGGATTGGCCAGAAGGAGGAGGATTGAGCGTCCATGGGACTGCTCTCTTCCTCTGGGGAGTGTGGGGTGGGGCAGTGCTAGCTCCTGGCAATGGCTGGGGGAACTGCGAGTCGTGGTACAATGGAGGGGACAGTGCAGGCAGATGTCTGATGTGCAGTGGGTGGATGCGCACGTCGTAGTATCATTGGCGTCTTTGCATGCCTGCACTGCTGGAGAAACTACAGGGGACAAATGGCTAAGCCTCCTGCGCTAATGAAGGCCTGCCACAGCACCACATTGGATGCTCCCAAGAGTACCTTCTGGTCCTGACCCCTTGGTCTTCTGTGAGGGGGTCCATGATGTGATCTTAGAGAGGGAGAGAGAGTGAGGAGGAAGCAGCTCGGGCATGGCACCCGATGCAGGAGCGGCCACAGGATCGGAAGGAGAACCATAGGACCACCCCAGCTGGAAGGTAAGGCAGATAAATGAGGAATCTATAAAAGAAAAAAAGCTCTGCATGCTGAAGTGTGAACTGTGAGCAAGTGAAGGTTATGTATTTAAGTGTTTTCCTCGGATATTGACCTGAAAGGGGAATTGGAAGGACCTTTTGCCACACCACTACTGTTGGCCGAGAGATGGTAAGCCCAAAGCGCCTGAAGCTGAAGTGTGAACTGAACCCCACTGTGCACTTTAAAGAGCATCAATCTTGCTCTGTGTTATACAATGCCAAGATATAACCGAAGGTCATCAGCTGTTGTTGAAATCCAGCATTTATGGGAGGTAGCCTCCCCTGAATCAGTGTGTGAGACTTTTAGTCGCAGGAATCTCCATGAGTGACAGCAGCAGCTCCTTTTAATTTAAAGGGTCCACAGAGGAGAGGTGCTTTATCACCAATAGGAAACTCTAACAATAAGCAGGCACAACAAGAAGGGGCGTGTGAGGCGTGCATGTGGGAGAGACAGTCTGAGCAGCCTGCCCGGCATTGCTGCAAATGTCATATATTATATTTCATTTTTTTAATGAGTGGTGGTGGCGGACTCACGTATGCTAATGTGGATAGGGCACCACAGAAATAAACCTGGATAAGTTTCTCTAGGTATGTGAAGATGGTTTCGAGCAGGGCCAGGTACGAATCATTCAAGATCTGAATCAGTCCAGCTTGTCAAAACATTTTCATTTATTTTAACTATAACGTGCACTTCCGAAACTGAAATGCTGTGTTGCATACTGTGACAAATACTGCTTAAATTTCAATGGAAAATATGCATTTTCTTCTCAGGTCTTCACACTAGACCCTATCCATATACAGAGGCAAACTTTGTAACACCTGACATCTGTTGCAGTAAAACATCAAAGTGTTACAAAGTTGCCAGTTGCAACAGAAGTTAGGTTTTTAAAATATGGGATTTTCAGATATGGGATTTTAAATGTTGGGCATGTGATTGTGTCAGGATTTGGTTGCTGGGTTTTTTATGTCAGGAAAAGTCATGTCAAGAATTAGTACAGATCTCAGCCTTTTACAGGTGCATAAGTGAAAAAAGGAAGGCAAAGGGAGGGATAGTGAGGCTGAAAGGGGAGGACGAGAGTAGCGTGAAGGATGACAACAGCAAAGCAGACACATAGAACAGATATTTCTGCTCAGTCTTTACATAGGAGGGGGCAGGCAATGGGCCAGAAGGGAGTAGAAAGGGTAGGAAGGGCACGGAAATGGATACAAGTCCTTTTTCCACAGGAAAGGGTCCTAAAGGAACTGGAAGTAATAAGAGTCAATAAAGCTATGGGGCCAGATGGGGTACAACCCAGGATGCTGAGGTAGCTAAGAGAGGTGGTGGCTGAACCTCTGGCAGCCCTGTTTAGCTGGTCATTGGAAACAGGAGAGGTACCCAAAGACTGGAGGACAGCTGATGTGGTCCCCCTATACAAAAGCAGGAACAGAAAAGAAGCGAGAAACTATAGACCAGTCAGCCTGACCTCAGTAGTGGGGAAGATCATGTAAACACTACTGAAGAAAAGAATAGTGGAACACCTGGTTGCCAACGGTCTACAGGACCCAAGGCAGCATGGTTTTACTGGGGGGAGGTCATGCCAGACTAACCTCATTGAATCTTTTGACTGGGTGACAAGGGAGGTGAATTGAGGGGGGCAGTGGACGTGGCCTACCTGGACTTCAGCAAGGCCTTTGATACTATGTCATATAGAAGGCTGTTAAACAAGCTGGGGAACGTGGGAGTGGGTAGGATGGTGGTGCGGTGGGTGAGGAACTGGCTGGATTGCAGGACACAGAGGGTGGGGGCAAATGGCTGTCACTCCACAGAGGGAGGGTGGCCAGCTGGGTGCCACAGAGATCAGAGTTGGGTCCAGTCCTCTTCAACATCTTTATCAGTGATGTTACAGAAGACCTAGAAGGGAGAATTTGCCTGTTCGCTGATGACACAAAGTTCTGCAAAAGGGTGGACACGTCGGAGGGTGTGGATATAATGAGGAGAGATCTGCAGAAGCTTGAGGACTGGTCAAAGTGGCGTTTGAGATTTAATGCAAAGAAATGCAAAATAATGCATATGGGGCATAAAAACCCAGGAACAACATATCAGCTGGTGGGGGGAGGATACAGAATGCTCCAAGTAGGAAGGGGGCCTAGGGGTTATCATCTCTGATGACCTCAAGGTAGGGGAATCAGTACAACAAGGCAGCAGGAAAAACAAACAGGATGCTGGGATGCATAGGCAGGGGTATCACCAGCAGGAAAAGGGAGGTCATAATTCCACTATACAAGACATTATTGAGGCCTCACCTTGAGTACAGTGTCCAGTTCTGGAGGCCTTACCTACGTAAGGACATAGACAGGGTGGAGGCAGTTCAGAGGAGGACAACCAAGATGGGCATGGATTACATCACAAAACGTATGAGGACAGGCTGAAAGACTTCAATATGTACTCACTGGAGAAGAGGAGGGAGAGGGGGGATATAATAGAGACATACAATTTTACATAGAAAAAGATGTTCCAGGACTGGGGGACATGGGATGAAACTGGAGGGGGGAAGGTTCAGAGGGAACATGAGGAAGTATTTCTTTACAGAAAGGGTGGTGGACAAATGGAACACCCTGCTGGAGGAGGCGGTGAGGGCTGAAACAATTACAGGATTTAAGACTGCATGGGATAGGCATCTGGGGATCCCTGTAGTTAGGGGAAGGGGACAACCTCGTTCTGGAGAAGTTTGAAGAAGCAAAGTTACATGCACAAATGGGCAGACTAGGTGGTCCGTAGGCCCTTATCTTCCATCAACATCTATGTAGCTATGTATCTACTGTATGTACCCTCCCAGGCAAGATAGCTGCTATTAAAATGATGGCCTTTCCCAAGATCAGCTATTGCATCTCTAACTTACCCATGAGAATCTCAGTACATTAGTGGGTGAAGCTGGATAAGATATTTTCTACCTTCCTTTGGGGACACAATACACCCCGATTTGGGAAGAAAGTCCTCAGAGCACAAAGTTGGGAGGACAGAATGCACTTTGGCAATGGGCCTGTCATATTGCTCAAGGTGTTAGAAGTGGTCTGCTATGGGTATGGGAGCCCTCCATTATCCATTTGTGGCTAAGAATTGAACAGACCTTATTGGATGCTATGGCAATACAGGCTTGGCTGTTGAGTACATGTCCTAGGTAAGGATTGCTTACACCTGCCATCGAATTCACAAGGTATTAATTTTAACAACTACACAGACTTTCAAAATGGCAGGAGTTTTCTCTTGGGCTTTCTGAGTCTCTGTGGCACAACCCTAAGCTGCACATAGCAGGTAACACAGTCCACTGGCTCCTTTGGGATAGGCAAGGAATTCAGATACATGGGGATGTGATCTGTCCACAGGCCAACATGTTGAAGTCATTTTTGCAGCTGAGAATAGAATACCAGTTGCCCAACATGGACCATTGGAAATATTTACAATTCCATCATGCTATGCAGCAGTGGCTAGGTAATTCCTTCCAATACCATCCCCCACCTATGGGGGAAACAAAAGACTTCTGCCTTCATTATAGTGATGCCAAAAGTCAGAAAGTCATTGCACATCTTCAAAGTCTAGATATCCCTAGTTGGGAGACCCAGCAACTCAAATGGAAGAATGATTTGCAGGTGGAGATCATGCTGGAAACCTGGCAAAGATGTTGGAAAATGGCACACCACGGCTCTCCAGATCCCAAAATGCAGCCTATACAAAAGAAAAGTCTGGGCAGATGGCACAGAACACGTGATAGGTTGTGAAGATGGACTTTAACATTCCAAATGAATGTTGGTGATGCCATCAATCCCCGGGGCACATAGGACATATCTTATGGTCCTGCCCAACAATACAACCTTTCTCGGATGGGATCAGAAACAAAGCAGAGGAGACCCTGCAAACACCACTTTCCCCCTCTTCCCTGCTTTGGATTTTGGGTAACACCTCCTTCTTGCAAGGTACTAGTGTATAGTTTGAACAGCTTGTTTACACATTGGCTATGGAGACCGAGAGGCAGCTATTAATGCGATGGCACCAACCCACAGTACCCACTTGCTCTGAATGGAGCACTGGAGTTACAACTGCCTCATATCTGAGGGCCCTTCATAAAACACGAGGGACTCTGGAGAAGTTTGTAAAAACCTGGGGCACATGGCTGAAGAATCATTCCGAGATTGCTTGCCCCCACCAACATTTTAAAATTGTGCACCACCTTGACATTCTATGCCTTGGTTCAGTGCTGCATTCCAAAACCACCTCCTGACATGTTCTAAAGTACAATGACATGCATCGGAACATTCTGGAAATGCAAGCACTGCAGCCAACCCTATGCCAGTTTTTTAAATGATTACTACTGCTACAGTTTCTTAAACATTAGAGAAATAGGTTTTATAAGGTTGCTGACAGGGAGGACTAGACAATGAGGTAAAGTTATGACATCATCAGTCGCTCTTCAGTGAAACTGACTTTTTTGAACTGGGAGTGAAATCAGGGTTGCAAAATAGCTCATTACTTTAAAATGAAGAAACGCAGAAATCTTATTTTCGGTATGAGATTTATTGTGGGTATGCTGATTCTAATCTGGCAATATAATGCTTTTGGTCAGAATCTCTTTAAGTACTTGAGGGAATAAACAGGATAGTGTGTCATGTCCTGTTCCATCAATGCAAGGGATCAGTTACCAGGGGCACTATGACAAGCTGGTGGGGGTAGGTTCAGGAAGGACATGAGGCAGATTCAGGAAGGACATAAGGAAATGCTTCTTCATGTACTGAGTTGTGGACAGATGGAATGGTCTGTCCAAAGAAGTGGTTATAACCGTGGCAGTGATAGGTTTCAAGATAGTGTAGGATAGTTTCATTTATTTATTTAATTATTTTATTTATTTCACATTTCAGATTATCAACTTTGAGCCCAGAGGCTCTTTTACAAAGGTTCCATGTCAAAAACAGCAGTACAAACAAACAGGATCATCATGGAACAGAGAATACAAAAAACACAAATGGTAAAACATACTGAATTAAGGACAATCATCAATGCGGTAAAATAAGAACATCAATTATTGTAGGATAAACAGTTTTTTAAACAATGATTAGGTATATGCTCGTATGGATTATTGTTGTTAGTTTAAAAAATTATTTCAAGGGACGGCCCTGTGGCGCTGCAGGTTGAGGCGCTGGACGCCACACCTCGCGCCATGCACGAGCATGGGCCACCGTAGATCAGCAGGGGAGAGAGGACTGAGCATCCGGAGGACAGCTCTCTTCTCTCTGGGGTGAGATTCAGGCTTGTCCAGCATTGCAGCGGCCCCTGGTGGAGACTGGAGGCACTGTGCACGCTAGGGCAGCACATAGAAGGACAAAGAGCTGTGGCAGACATCACCAGGTGCCATTGCACATCTGAGCTCTGGGGGGGGAGGGGGATCGAGGGTGTAAAACAAGCAGGAGGAAAAAAAAACTGCCGACCGGGTGAGGCGACGGCAAACTCCAGAGGCCAAGGCCCACATGCCCAATGCCAGCTTCCTCCTCTGACTCTACCCTCTTGGCCTCTTGGCCTCTCCAAGGGGCCGGGGGTTGTGAGAGTCCTGATACAGATACAATTGTAGGGGGAGTTGCGGTTCAGGCAGGTGGTCAGGAGCTGCAGGCTGTGAGAGGGACTCCGAGAGATGCCTCGGTGAGTAGGAGAGAGAGAAAAAGAGTTAAAAAAAAAATATTTCAAAGTGCAACCTTAGAAAAGAAGAGCAGTCTTGGTTCAGAATTTGTCAGACAGGGATGAAGGGTCGGAATAGGGAAAGGAACCTTTTTTTTTTTCTAAGAGTGGTGAGGAGGAAGCAGGGAAGGAGGCAGCAAGAAAATGCCACACCTTGAGAACCAGGTGCGCTGTGCTTGTTGCTATGGAATTTTATTAAGTGTCAACATGTTTCTGGTTTAGCAGCCAAACACAGGCATTGTTGAGCACAAGGGGACAGGGCTAGGGCGAGAGGAGGAAAGGGAGGAGGTGGGCAAGATAGGACTGGGAGGAAAGACTGGGAGGGGTGTGGATGGGGGAGCAGGCTGGGTAATTTCAGGGGAGCAGAGTCAGTTAAAAGCCATTACAATTTCAGGGGAGCAGGGTCAGCTAAAAGTAGTCACAAGGGTTTGCTTGGACCAGTGGTAGACATAGGCCTTTTTTAAAGGAGCAGATTTTCCCACAGTCAGTCAGTGAGGCTGGGAGTTCATTGAACCATTGCAGTCCCCTAACAGGGATGGCACACTGTGCAAAGGTAGTCCACCTAAATGGTACCTGAAGTACCCACTTAGCTGGTCTCTGGGTCATTTTTGCGGTAGTGGCATGTCTGAAAATGTTGTCAATTGATGCAGGGATTTCTTCCCAAGTAGGCAGGCCTGGTACTTGACCCTTTGCTGCAAAGGGAGCCAACCTGTGTCACTGTAGAGCTGACAGGTGTGGGCGAGGCATTCTGCCCCCAGAATGAGCCTACACACTTTATTAAGCAGGGTCTTTATCCATTTTAAGGCAGAGTCTGAAGCATCACTGTATACTCTAAGCCCATAATCTAGTGAGGAGAGTATGGAGCTCCTTGTTGCGAGGCTCAATGCCTCGGTTGTCATTGAATGCTTGTGTTTATGGAGGATCCCCAGTTTGATATTTGCCGTTTTTGACGACTTGGCCAATATGTCCAGCAAAGGATAGAGTATCGTCAAGATGAACTCCCAAATATTTGAATGTGTGAACCTGCTCCAGTGCTTCTCCTTTGCCACTTAGGATGAAAAAGGGTCCAGCTTTCTTCTTGTTTTGAGAGAGGGAGAGAGAAGTGCATTTTCTTTGTTTTTTTATAGTTTAGCAGTAATTTGTTTTGAGTGAACCATGACTCAAGGTTTCTGAAGCAATCCTGTAGAGAGGTGATTATGTCAGATGATTGGACTCCAGCGACAGAGATGACTGCATCGTCTGCATACACCACCACACTCACAGAACAAGCAGAAGGCAATGAGTTTATAAAGAGACTAAAAAGTAATGGGCCAAGTATGGACTCTTGTGGCATTCCCAGTGTCACGTCCCCAGGGTCAGATGCAACTCCAGAAATTTTAACACATTGAGACCTTTGTGACAGATAGCTACCGAACCAGTTAACTGTCTCATTGGACATTCCTAGTGACACAAGGTTGCCAAGCAGTATATGATGATTCACTGCATCGAAGGCTTTTGTAAGATCTGTAAATATAGACCCTACAGATTTGCCACTATCTAGGGCATTGTATAGCTGGCTGGTATATTCCACGAGTGCAGTAATGGTGCTATGGCATTTTCTGAAGCTATGCTGCTGAACACATAAAAGGCTGTATTTATTGAGGTAGTTAACTTGATCTGTAACTATTCTTTCAAGGGCCTTTGAAAGTAGAGGAGTATCGAGACTGGATAATAATTACCCAGTAGTGCCCTATCCCCACTTTTAAATACAGATGTAACGTGGGCTATCTTCCATTTATCTGGGAAAATTCCTTTTCTCAGGGAAATATTAAACAACTTGGTGAGGGGGAAGGTGATTTCGTCGAGGGCGAGGGCAACCCATTTCATATCCAGATTGTCACTGGCGATCCAGGTTTTTCCAAGGACTCTTTTAATGTATTTAATGGCTTTCAATTTTGAGATTTGTTGGAAATAGAATAATCGTTTGGTGGCATTCCTGGTAGGATATAGGTTGTGGCTGTTGTATTTACACTGGGGTGGGTTATTAAGGTAGTCCTGGAGTAGGACTGAACTCAAGTCTGTGAATACCAGATTGAAAGCATTCGCTACATTCTTAGGGTCCTGTAAGGTGCTGGTGCCTGTGATAATCAATTCTGGGTGGGCTTTGGATACTTTACCGGTTAGTGCCTCTAGATTGTTCCAGAAAAGCTTTCCATTTCCCCAGGTCCTCCCCAGCTCTTCCCTATAATAGCTTTCCTTGGCATTCCTGATTAGTCTTGTGCATTTGTTCCTTGCCTCTTTATAGGCTGTGAAGTCACCCGTTTCCCCTGTGGCCTGAGCCTTATGCCAGAGATTATCCCTATGTTTCAGTTGCTCTATGACGTGGCCCATTAGCCATGGGTTAATGGTATCCCTCACTTTGGTCGATTCATAGGGCACGAAAATATCACAGGCATTATTAAAGATGAGTGTGAAATAATCAAGTGCCTGATTAGTGTCTTCAGTGAAGTCCAGAGATGACCAGTCTGCATTTTTCAGGAACAGCTTGAAATTACATAGCTGACCTTTTTTAAGGGACCTGTTTCTTGAATGCCTTGGTATTTTTTTTTAAACTTGTTGGACCACGTAAAGATCACTGGTGAGTGATTACTTAGTGAGTCAGGGAGCACAGATATATTAGCAATGTGCTCAGGCCATGAGATAAGCAACCAGTTAATAAGTGTGGAGGTGCCAGTTCGATAGTTTCTCAGGGTCGCTTCAGTCACCATCTGTGAGAGGTACAGAGTTGCTATCTGGTCTCTAGTGGCCACCTTGTCCTGTGCCAGCCAGTTCATATTGAAATCGCCCATGATTATGTGCTCCCAGTTCTGATTTCATTGTTGACAGTAATTTATAAACTGCTCCATTCTTTTGCCTTCACCTGCAGGTGGTAGGTAAACTGTGGTGATGAGATTTTTTTCTATGCCTACCTATTGTGAGTTTACTAGATAGGATCTGAGCTTCTTTTGATGAGGTACTGCTCGGCATCACTTGTCCTTGGAGATCATTGTGCAGGTGGAACAGACATCCACCCCCATGCTTGGATATTCTATCAAGGTGAAAAAGACTGTACCCATCAAGGTATACTGAGGAATCAGGTATCTTGGGGGACAACCATGTTTCCATAATGGATATAATGTCCGGACAATACTGTGCTATCCAGGCCTGGAACTGGGAAACTTCGGCATCAGACCCCCAATATTCATCGAGGCCATCGTAATGTTACCTAGTTGGCTTTGGTTTATTGAGCTAGGTGGGCCAGGGTTAGGGTTTCTATTCCCTGACATTAACAGTAGGATGATTATTAACCTTTTTAGGAAATGTTTCCAGTACAATGTAAATGTTTGGGTGTTGCATCATCTGGGGAGGCCACGTTTAGTAGGGTCAGTCCATGAGTGTTTTTTTAGGAATTCAGCTATGGTATCCATGGCAAGGGAGGGTAGTCGAGGTGGCCGTAGCAATTGTTTGGTTGGGGGTCGCTCAATTTTGGTCTCGCACAAGGACATAGTACTGTGACTGGGTATGCATATTGGTCTCAGGAGCACAATAGGCTCTGATGCAGGTGGTTGGGCAGTTTTTTCATTATCCTCAGGTCCAAGGATGGCTAATAGTGCCAGAAGAAAAAGGCTGTGATATCTATTTTTATCCCTGGGAGATAACACCCTGGAAGTAAAAGCGAGGTAAACAGCCTGTCAGCAATAGTCAGAAGTCAAGTTGAGCTAGTAGGTGAAATAGGTCTGTACCCCTTTAAGAGAAGTTGTGCGGTTGAATAAACTGGGATGAGGGAAAGGTGGGAGGTGCAGATCAAGGGGGTGGAAGTGGATTTAAAGAGTGCTGAGGGTGAGGGAGGGTGGATGGGCCATAAAAATCAGCCCTGGATCAGTGCTGAAAGGAAAGCACACAGGACAGAAAAAGAAGCAGGAACTGGTTAAAAAAATGAGGCCTGGAGAGGCTTAGCTAATCCTGGAGTCCCACAGTCAGTGGTACGTCCTATTAGGAGCACAGCTTTCAAGCCCGGCTCCAAGTTTCAAGCTCTGTCCTTACCTGGGGTTCAGCTTCGGAAGTGAATATCCAAGGGGCGGGCAGCCAGCGGGTTTCTCGGCTGGCTCTGTGGAGGAGGAAGAACCCAGTCAGGGGCTAGCTGCAAAAGAAGCAGAGATTAGGCATAGACTCTGATATGGAGCAAGGAAACAAAAGCTTAAAACTAAGTTGTGGGTGGAACTGAGAAACAGTCTAGGGACACAAAAGCATGAATTGTCTGGGAGAGGGACTAGGGTAGAAACAAAAGAAACTGTGTAGAGTTAAGTGTAGGTGGCGGTGGCTCAAGTAAGCAAAGCGGGGGATGTCTAGGCTCGGCGCCTGGGGTTGGAAGGTAATTAAAGGTTTGAATTTCTAAAGCCCTGAAATGGCAGGCTAGTAGCACAGGGAGGTGGGGCGGGGGAGGCAAGGCATGAATCTGAAATTCCTGAGCCCTGAAATGGTGGGCTAGGAGCACGGGGAGGGAGGGGGAAAGAAAGGCAGTGGGAGCAGAGAATAGGCAGTAGAGAGACAGGGGCCAAAACAGGCAACCTCCAAAACCCTGAAATGGCGGGCTCAAGGGGCTAAGAGGAGAAACACAAAGCAAGAGAGGAGCAGAAATAGTAGTGAGGCAAAAGGCTTTCCAACAGAAAACAGTTCAGGGCAGGTTCTAAATAAAAAATACACCATTTTGGCTATGTTTTTATTTACCCTACACTTGCTATCTCACCAGTGCAAAAGACTATGAAATGAAACAGTTAATGTCATGCATAGTTTTGGCTACTCCAATGTTAACCCTGCACTTGCTATCTCATTAAAACAATTCTCTCAGACAACCAAAAGCAAGGCAGGAAGCAGTTGAACAATAATGAAATCAAGCAGTTTAAGAACAAAAACAAAAAATCAGCCCTGGATCAGTGCCGAAAGGAAAGCACACAGGACAGAAAAAGAACCAGGACCTGGTTCAAAAAATGAGTCCAGGAGAGACTTAGCCAGCCCTGGAGTCCCAGAGTCAGTGGGGAGTCCTATTAGGAGCATGGCTTTCAAACCTGGCTCCAAGTTTCAAGCTCCAGCAATACCTGGGGTTCAGCTTCGGCAGTGGATGACCAAGGGGCAGGCAGCTGGCATGTTTCTTGGCTGGCTCCATGGAGGAGGGAGAGCCCAGTCAGGGGCTAACTGGGGTTCAGCTTCAGCAGTGGATGTCCAAGGGGCGGGCAGCCAGCAGGTATCTTGGCCAACTCCACGGAGGAGGGAGAGCCCAGTCAGGGGCTAACTGGGGTTCAGTTTTGGCAGTGGATGTCCAAGGGACGGGCAGCAGGCTGGTTTTTTGGCCAGCTCCATAGAGGTGGGAGAGCCCAGTCAGGGAGTAGCTGGGATTCAGCTTCGGCAGTGGATGTCCAAGGGGCAGGCAGCCAGCAGGTTTCTCAGCTGGCTCCACGGAGGAGGGAGAGCCCAGTCAGGGGCTAGCTGGGGTTCAGCTTCAGCATTGGATGTCTAAGTGGTGGGCAGCCAGCAGGTTTCTTGGCTGGCTCTATGGAGGAGGGAGAGCCCAGTCAGGAGCTAGCTGGGGTTCAGCTTTGGCAGTGGATGACCAAGGGTCGGGCAGCTGGCAGGTTTCTCAGCCGGTTCCACTGAGGAGGGAGAGCCCAGTCAGGGGATGGCTGGGGTTCAGCTTTGGCAGTGGATGTTCAAGGGGCAGGCAGCCAGCAGGTTTCTCGGCTGGCTCTATGGAGGAGGAAGAGCCCAGTCAGGGGCTAGCTGCAAAAGAAGCAGAGATTAGGCAAGGACTCTGATATGGAGCAAGGAAACAAAAGCTTAAAACTAAGTTGTGGGTGGAACTGAGAAACAGTCTAGGGACACAAAAGCATGAATTGTCTGGGAGAGGGACTAGGGTAGAAACAAAAGAAACTGTTTAGAGTTAATTGTAGGTGGCGGCGGCTCAAGTAAGCCAAGCGGGGGATGTCTAGGCTCAGTGCCTGGGGTTGGAAGGTAATTAAAGGTTTGAATTTCTAAAGCCCTGAAATGGCAGGCTAGTAGCACAGGGAGGTGGGGCGGGGAAGGCAAGGCATGAATCTGAACTTCCTGAGCCCTGAAATCGTGGGGTAGGAGCATGGGGGAGGGAAGGAAAGAAAAGCAGTGGGAGCAGAGAATAGGCAGTAGAGAGACAGGGGCCAAAACAGGCAACCTCCAAAACCCTGAAATGGCGGGCTCAAGGGGCTAACAAGAGAAACACAAATCAAGAGAGGAGCAGAAATAGTAGTGAGGCAAAAGGCTTTCCAACAGAAAACAGTTCAGGGCAAGTTCTAAATAAAAAATACACCATTTTGGCTATGTTTTTATTTACCCTACACATGCTGTCTCACCAGTGCAAAACACTGAAATAAAACAGTTAATGTCATGCATAGTTTTGGCTACTCCAATGTTAACCCTGCACTTGCTATCTCATTAAAACAATTCTCTCAGACAACCAAAAGCAAGGCAGGAAGCAGTTGAACAATAATGAAATCAAGCAGTTTAAGCCCAAAAACCAAAAATCAGCCCTGGATCAGTGCCGAAAGGAAAGCACACAGGACAGAAAAAGAACCAGGACCTGGTTCAAAAAATGAACCCTGGAGAGGCTTATCCAGTCCTGGAGTCCCACAGTCAGTGCGGAGTCCTATTAGGAGCATGGCTTTCAAACCTGGCTCCAAGTTTCAAGCTCCGTCCATACCTGGGATTCAGCTTCGGCAGTGGATGACCAAGGGGCGGGCAGCAAGCATGTTTCTTGGCCGGCTCCATGGAGGAGGGAGAGCTCAGTCAGGGGCTAACTGGGGTTCAACTTCAGCAGTGGCTGTCCAAGGGGCGGGCAGCCAGCAGGTATCTTGGCCGGTTCCACGGAGGAGGGAGAGTCCAGTCAGGGGCTAACTGGGGTTCAGCTTTGGCAGTGGATGTCCAAGGGGTGGGCAGCAGGCTGGTTTCTTGGCCAGCTCCACAGAGGAGGGAGAGCCCAGTCAGGGAGTAGCTGGGATTCAGCTTCGGCAGTGGATGTCCAAGGGGTGGACAGCTGGCAGGTTTCTTGGCCAGTTCCATGGAGGAGTGAGAGCCCAGTCAGGGGATGGCTGGGGCTCATCTTCAGCAGTGGATGTCCAAGGGGTGGGCAGCTGGCAGGTTTTTCAGCCAGCTCTGCGGAGGAGGGAGAGCCCAGTCAGGGGATAACTGGGGTTCAGCTTTGGCAGTGGATGTTCAAGGGGCGGGCAGCCAGCAGATTTCTCGGCCGGCTCTGCAGAGGAGGGAGAGCCCAGTCAAGGGCTAAGCGATTGGTTAAAACAAAGGTAGGAAAGGGGGTGGAGGGCAGGGAAGTAGCTGAACTGCTACTACAGCATCGGCCAAGGCATGTCCAACAATAGGCTGGAACAGTTCAGGTAGGAAACTAGGCAGACACGATAGACAGCAAGTCTTTTTCTACCAGCAGCTTTCCTTTTTTTTATTCTGCCACTAAATTGCTATATGCTGATATTAATTGTCTCCCTCTCTCTGATACTAGACCCCTCTCCCTTGGCTCCCTGGTGGACAGTTTTATTAGATCTTATACCCACTCATCTCTTGCCTCCTTGTTGCTTCCTCAGTCCTCCTCCTGTGGCTTACACTCTGTTGAAAAGTCTCTTCTCCATGTTCCAAGATGCAAAACCAGCAAGGGTGCCTGTGACTTCTCTCACACTTCCCTGCAACACTGGAACTCCTTTCCCCTAGCCATTCATCAAGCATCGTCTCATGCCATCTTCAAAAAGGAACTTCGTAGTTTCCTATCCAAATCAGTCCAGTGCTCCTGCTTTCATCCTCCCTAACCCACTATAATTGGTTGCCTATCTCCATGCCTCCTACATTCTCCCCCTTTCTGCTCTCCTCTCCTTTCTGTCCTGGCCTTGGCTAGTCTGATTGCTGCTCTCTGGCATAACAGCTCCTGTTTTCCCTATTTGTCTCTGGATACTTGCACTTATCCTTTTTCTGGATCTTATATGACCCTGCCTTGTTGCTCATCTTTTGTTTTTCCACTGTTCTCTGGATCTCCTTGTTGATTGCACTTACTCAGTTGTACTCATTGTTATATGTAAAGCTAGTATATATAATTAGCCTAGTATGCATCTTCGTTTTCTCCCCATTGCTGCTTATTGTTATCCCTTTATTCCCAATGTTGTACTTAATGCCTGCTTATTACTTATATTGTGATCTATTACCCTAGGTCCTCACCATTTGTTATATTATATTATACAATGGCAATAAGGAATCCTGGCTCCTGATTGGTCATGTTATATTATAGTATTGCTCCTGCTATCTATTGTGTATTTTTCCCTGTATTGCAATTATCCTGTTATTGTTCTGTACTATTGTTGTTGACTACTTCTGTAACCTCCCGGGTCGTGCCTGAAAATAGTCATTTTATGGCTAGGGCACCCACCCGGTAAACAAAAACTAAATAAATAGATTGTTCTTATAAGAGGGATGTGCTTGTTTCCAATGAAAATATGTCTTTTAGCAGGACAAAAATAATACTATTGTAAATAGACAAGAATTAGGATTTGAAAAACAGCTCATTTGAGTGGACTAGTTTTACTATATAACAGGACAGTTAGACAAAACCAAAACCTGTAGGTGGCAGCAAGCAGCTATATCTGGCTACAAGCCCAACATCTCCTCTTACTGCAAGTTAGCTGCTGGAGATCTGATCTACAGTAACAGTTAGAAATCAGTAGTGTGATTTCAGCCAGTCAGGGTACAGAGACACTGCTACAGCTTGTTCTGTGTAGAGTGGTCTCACATGTAGGAATTTTAAGAGTGGAGGATGCCATGTCACAGCCAGGGGGAAAGGAGCTTCATTTAACTTTTGAATTAAAAGAAATACTTAACACTTATTAGAAATCACTCCAATTAACTTGACTGATTTAATATGTTAATAGGACCTTCATTGGGTGTTACCTAAAGAATAAAAGACTCTCAGAGGTTTAAGCAGCCAGAACTGCTCAGATTTAATTTCTGTGTTTTTGTCCCAAGTCTCATGCTTGGTATGCCTTATACCATAAGAGACAGCCCATTGAGGCCTTTTTTTTTTAATTTTGTATTATTGTATTTATTCACCCCGTCGTGCTCAGTGACCCCCACTCCTTCAAGCTCCGCAAGTCCCCTCCAAGCCCCACTGTCCTTACTCGAGCCTGTCTGACTCCTTGCATTGCAGCCGGTCCCTGGGATATCCCAGGCATTTCCCTTCACCGGGTGGGTCCCCCTCCTCTGAGGCAGAAGGCACGGGGGGAGGACAGCCCCAGCACACACTATTAAGGCCCAGGGATGCTTTTGAAGAGAAGGTGGCCCTGGGAAGGCACCGGAGGTGTCAGGGACAGAGAGCCATCATCCAGCAGCCAGCGAGCGGTATTTCCGCTTTTATAGGTTCCCCTGCACGCCGCTCATGTAGTGCCCCTAGTCTCCACTGGGGACCGCTACCAAACAAGGCCATCCCCAAACCCACCCCAGGATAGCAGAGCAGTCCTATTGATGCTCGATCCTTATCCTCCCCTGCTGACCCCCAGCAACCTGAGTCTGATCCCGAATCCGGGTCACCGGCGTGGGTCGAGGTAAGGCGCCAGCACCTCAACCCTCTACTCCACCGGGCCAGCTCATTGAGACCTTTTTAATGAGAAAGTACCTCTCTACAGCATCTAAATACTTTCTGAGACCAACTATAATGCACAGCACCTATATACAGCTTGAACTGGGGCATTTTGCAACATACAATATAAGTTGAAAAGGCCTCTGCAGTTATCTCTTATGATATAAGAGACTGAGCTTGTGGTTTGTGTAAATGGATTGCAAACCAAGGCTGAACAGTTCTGGCTGCTCAAACATCAGGCACAGAGTCTCTTATACCATAAGAGACTCCCCATGGAAGCCCTATTTACTTATTAAAAATCCTTATAGTTGGGAATTCTGGTAACATCACTGAGGGAAATGCAGCACTAGGGACTCTGCTCCAGCTCCAACCTAGTAAAAAAGGTCCATCAATGAACAGTCTTTAGACCCACAATGAAACCTGCAAAATGGATGGGAGGGAGGAAAAAGAACACCCTCACTTCTGTGCCAGATTCTGAGGGATTACAAACCGACCTGCCAACAACACAGGGCCTACTCTTTGACATGGCTGCCATGGCCCCGGCCCCCTCCAGACCAGCTACCCAGTGAGGCACTCTTAGTGGAGCTGAATGACTTTAGGTCAGAAGTCTGCTCCATTAAAACTGAACTTACCAGGGAAATCACAAAAGAAAGTGCAAAGATTATTGACCTTGAAAATCATGTTGGGGATACTGACTCCCACCTAGATCGGCCTGAATGCATGTTCTTTCATGTCCTCACAGAGTGCTAGTCCCTCACAGCTAAATGTGAACATCTTGAAAACAGATCCCGTTGAAATAATGTTTGGATCTATGGTGTGCCTGAGGACAGTGAGTGGTGCAATATGGGAGCCTTTATCGATGAGTTCTTGAGGGAGCTTCTGCAACTGGACCCTGAACGTCCATTAGACACTGAGCAAGTCCACTGCATGTTACTGCTGCAACTCTGCTCATCAGAAGACCGGTTCTGCTCCACAGTAATTAAATATCTAAGCTATACTGTTAAACAGGATATCTCTCTCTGAGTCTGGTGGATGTGGCAGCTGTATTACAATAGGATATGAATACTGTTTGACAATGACTATTCCCTACCTCTGACAGCCAAATGGAGAGCCTGTTCCCTGATATTGAGGATCTTAAAGCCCAACAGCTAAAATTTCAGACCCCATATCCAGCGAATTTGACTTTATGTTCCCAGAGGGTCCCCGCACATACAGCACTCCTGCAGAAGCCCAAAAAGATCTAGCTGCAAAGAGAATAGATGTCTCTCCTCTGAACAATGAGGCGACCCCAATAGACACACCTGATCCCCAAGCAGCAGCATAGAAGAAGGTGCCTGCCAGAGCAGAAAGAAACCAGCAAGAACACGCCACTCTCTGTGAAATAAAACAGCTCCTTCAGTCATTTCAGCACACGAATGTGACCTGAACAAGTCATGTATGTTCACAGCAGCATATACACTGAATAAGACTGTAACTGGACTGATTGGTATGTATGGGAGGGGTTGTTCGACTGCTCTCCATAACTGCCTAAAATCTTAAATAGAGCTACAGGGAATGACTTAGCTTTATAGGTTTAAATGAATTCTCCCATCACCACCCTGGAAGGCATCCCTCTCACCGAAGTCACAACCTATAAGTACCTAGGATTATGTAGAAAAAGAGGTCAGCAATCCAAACAAAATTCAGGTGATTTTACTTGTCTGAAATTTTAAGCAATTTAAATTCTGCGGGCCAAACTTTTCAAAAACTTCCAAACGCCATCACACATACATTTACATTTCAGCGTCATGACCGACACCTTCCTCAGAACAAGGAATTTAAATTGCAAAACGCTGAATGCTTTATATTTGCATGTTGGAACTGCTAAAGGGCTCTTTAAAATTTATGTTCCTGCACCAGTTTTTCCTGCTGCTGAACTTTTGTCTGCCGTTGAATTGCTGCTAAGCTGCTTTGCCATTGAAGTTTGGATGTATGCTGAAAATTTCTGGAGTGCAGACCTCTTATTCTACGTTTGGAAAAGTTGTGCTAAGATATACTGTCCTGGTAAGGTGCACCCTTTTCTCCATACTGATGGTATTACAAACTTTTAATACCTGAGCAATACAGGAATTTTGTGTTTTTTACCTAGGAGTATGGTTAGACTCCCAACTAAACTTCTCATGCCACATCGACTATTTATCATCAAAACTTTGCCCTAAGCTCGGCATCCTATATCGCAACAGGGATTCCAGCTGGAGCTGGAGGAGTGAGTGGGGGAGTGCGCTGTTGTGGAGGCGGGGAGGATTTTACATAAATGTAAGCGCTTCGCAAGCGCCAGGCACTGTGGTGACAGCGCCACTCGGTACTGGAATTCCCCTGTTTGGGACGAGAGGAAGGAAGCGGGCTAGTTCATTGAAGGTTTTAACTGTGTTAGTTAGGTTGTTTAAGATAGGAATGTTTTAAATTATTTTGAGTTTTGTATTAATTAATTTGTTGTTTGTTAGTTTATTTAATTAGAAATGTGTAGGGGGTCAGTAGGGCGACCTGTAGGGGCTAAGATCATCTATGGGAACTCGCAGCTGCACACTCTGTGTCCCTTTGTCCCTCTCCCTGTGTCTGATACTATTATCAGGCATTGCAGGGAAGTGGGGATTGTAAGCGATTGCTCTGCCTGTGGGCTGTGGGATGAGCAGGAGTGGATTGATGGAAGGATAGAGATGGTTAGGTCCAGGAGACGCCCTGGATTATTTAGGGCATCTAGAAGAAGCCAGATGTGGTTGGTGCCCATTTCCAGGGAGACCACCAGACCGAGTGGTCAGGTAACCCGAGGGGCTGCACCACCCTCTACATCTCTGATGGCAGTGCTGTGCAATGCCAGGTCGATCAGAAACAAGACGGCAATTATTGCCGCCTTGATTTCATCGGTCGACTTGGCTTGCATTATGGAGACCTGGGTGGGAGATGATGCTGGCCCTGTTTTTGAGGCTGCAGTCCCCCCATGGTATACCGTGGTGCACTGCCCCAGAGAAAATCGCAGGGGTGGTAGTGTAGCCATCTGCTTTAGATCTAGCCTGACCTTCACCGTGTACCCGGTGGGAACCCCAGGATCATTTGAGTGTGTGGCCATTCATGGAGGACTCGGCACTGGCTGCAGGATCCTCCTCATCTATCGCCCTCCTGGTCCGATGGGGGTTTTCCTGCAGGAATTTGCCAAGTTTGTTGCTGGCGAAACATTGGATTCCTCCAGATGTGTTTTTCTGGGGGATTTCAATGTTTGGGCCGATGATAAAGTTCAAAAGTGCACCAACGAATTTCTGCAGAGTATGTCCTTGTTGGGGCTGATGCAGTTTGTTGATGCACCTACTCATCGGGATGGACACACACACTGGACCTGGTGTTCTCACTGGGGCTTGAGATTGTAGATCTTGCGATTGATCAGGTATTTTGGTCTGATCATTGCATGGTGAAGTTCACGCTTGGGGCTCCCGCCGTAAGTTCTTCCCCTGCTGAGATGATTCGCTGCCGCCCTTTACGTGATCTTACCCCTGAGGGTTTTGTGGTGGCAGTTGATTTATCCAGTATGGGTGGTGCATGCGTTGGAGCTGTTGATGTCGGGGTGGACACCTATAATAAGGTGTTATCTGACACCATCAAGTCCCTCGCACCTATCCGTGTATGACCCAGAACATCGTACCTGAGGTCTCCTTGGTATGATGGAGATCTTAGGGAAATGAAGAAGATGGTTCGGAGATTAGAGCGCCGCTGGAGGAAGTCCCGTCTGGAGATGGACAAACTGGTCCTGCGTATGCATTATTGCGCATATCAGGAGCCAATCAACCGAAAGAAGACAGTATTTTTGTCTCGGGAGATTGCTGCCGAGAGAAACCGACCAGCCTCACTCTTCCGGACTGTTGATAGACTTCTCCATCCTGTCTGTCTCCAGCCCAGAAGAGTTTCCTCAAATGAGGATTGTGAGGATTTTGCTCGTTTTTTCTTGGACAAGGTGTCTTTGATCCAGCTGGAGGTTTCTTCAGCCAGCAATACCATTGCTGACAGTGGTCACCAGCTGTGTTCTGAGTGCACTCTGCCTAGTTGGGGAGAGTTTAGGCCAGTGGAGGTCTGTGAGGTTATTGAGGTGGCAGTCAATCTGAAGCATACCTTTTGTGAACTGGACCCAGTGCCAACGCGTTTCTTAATGAGATGCATTGACTCTGTTGGCCCAGTGTTTGCCCTGATTGTCTGGTGCTCCTTGAGTCAGGGTGTCTTTTCAGACACCTTGAAGGAGGCTCTGGTAAGACCCCTTTTAAAGAAATCTTCTTTGGACCCGGAGATCAGGGCAAATTACCGTCCCATCTCCAATCTCCCATTTTTGGGAAAGATTTTTGAGAAGGTAGTATTGCTTCAGTTGGAGGAACATCTCATGACTCACGAGTTGTACGATCCCTTCCAGTCAGCTTTTCGGGCCAGACATAGCACTGAAACTGCTTTAGTTCAGGTGCAGAATGACCTCCTCAGGGCTAGAGACTGAGGGGACAGGACAATTCTTGTTCTCCTCGATCTCTCCTCAGCATTTGATACTGTGGACCATTGTGTGTTGCTTCTCCACCTGAGGGAGTTATGTGGACTCACCGGTATTGTCATCAAGTGGTTTGAGTCCTTTCTCACCAATAGGAGGCAACGGGTTGTGATAGGAAATTTCTCATCTACACCCTGCCTCCTTTTGTGTGGAGTCCCTCAGGGTTCAGTATTGGCCCCAATGTTGTTCGCAGTATATATGCTGCACCTGGGGGGGGGGATCATTAGGAAGTATGGTCTGAGTTTTCACTGCTATGCTGATGATACTCAGCTATACTTATCCTTTGCCCCAGGAACATCAAACGCAGTGGATGTGTTAAATATCTGTCTGGCTGAGATTAATGACTGGATGGCCTCCAGCTGGCTATAACTGAACCCTGACAAGACTGAGGTATTGGTAGTGGAGTCGAACAGAGTTCATGATGGGATGGCCTCTGAGTCTGCAACTGGACTTGTGCTAGGAGCTGCGTCATTGATGGCCTCCCCTTGGGTGCAAAATCTTGGTGTGATTCTTGACAAGAACCTGTCCATGGAGGTTCAAATATCTTCCGTGGTTCGTTCCTGCTTTTTCCATCTTAGAAACATTGCCAGGATTAAGCCCCTTGTTCCGTCTCTGGACCTTCCTACCCTGATACATGCCTTAGTCACTTCTAGGCTTGACTACTGTAATGCCCTCTATCTCAGGGTCTCTGGGGGTTCTCTTTGCAGACTGCAGCTAGTGCAAAATGCTGCTGCCTGGCTTTTGACCAGGCAAAGTAAATTTTGTCATATCACATCTGTATTGTGCGAATTGCACTGGCTGCCTGTCAGATGGAGAGTACTCTTCAAGGTGGGTTTTCTCACCTATAAGGCCCTACACGGGCAGGGCCCTGACTACCTGTCAGTTCTCCTGGTACCTTCTTCCTCTACCCGTAATCTCCACTCTTCTAGTGGTGGCCTCCTAACTGTTCCAAGAGCGAGATTAAAATCTGCAGGCAACCGAGCTTTTAGTGTTGCCGCTCCCGCTCTTTGGAACTCCTTACCAACTGTAGTTAGGGAGGCCCCCACTATAACTGCCTTTAAGGCTCACCTGAAGACTTTCCTATTTTTGCAAGCTTTCGTGGTGTAATGCTGATTATATGTATGTATTAATTTTAATCTATATATTTATGCGGTATGAAATGCTGTAAAGTTTTGTGCGGCGCCCAGAGCCTTCGGGATTGGGCGTCTTTTTAAATAAACTTGCCTTTGCCTTTGCCTCTCTCTCCCTTCCTATCTATCAAGAACTCCTGACCAAAATGATTTTACCTATTCTTGACTATGCTGACATTGTTTTCTGCACTGCCCCGTCCTCCAACTTGCCAGGCTAGACTCACTCTTTCAAGCCTTTTGTAATTTTGCCTCAAATTCTCCCTTAAGAACCCACCACTGCTCCCTCCTCTCAACCCTGGAACTCCTTCCCCTATCCCATTGGCACTTCATCCACTCTGTCTCCTTTATCTTCAAATACTAGTTCAACCTTCTTCCCACCTATCTCTCTGATCACCTCACCGCTGCCCCTCCCACATCCTACTCTCGTCCGCTCGCAAGATGCTCGCTCTTTCTCCTTGCCCAAACCATCCTCAAACATGGGTAAATCTGCTTACTCCTTTCTTCTCCCCTTACTTTGGAGCACTCAATGCCCTGCCCTCCACAACTCCCTCTTGCACCCCTCTGTCAGATCTCCACTACACCGCCTGCCTCCTCCTACCTGCTCCCATCTGAGCTGATGGCACCAATCTCATACCGACAGCACTTACACACTCCCAATTTCTAAACTGTATCATGATCTAATGTGAAACTGCTGACCCATCTGTAAATGTTGACAACACTGCTGCACACTGTTCATGCAGATACTACTGTACACCATCTTATCTTGCTTGTAACTGTTGTCGTTTATGAAAACAAACTTTATGTTACTGTACCCCCACCCCAATTCTTCCCCGTGTCGCACCTAGAAATGAGCCTTGGCTCAGAGTGCCTTTCCCAGTTACCAAATGTTTAAATAAATAAATAAAATAAATAAAATTTGATTGCTCTGGTACCAGTGCTACATTTACTTAAGAGGATGGGGCCTCAAGAGGATGGTCGGGGGAAATCTGTAACTGTTGTTTTATTTTTCTTGTTCAAAATCTCTTAGTTTTAATATCTGATGCCCAGTTGATATGCTAATCTGCATGTTACTGCAAGAGAGTGCAGGATATTCGCAGGAGGTGGAGCACAGCGGAGGGGGGCTGGGCTGGGCTGGTGTGGGGACTCTGCTCCCTGAAGCTGTTAATGGCTGTGCTGCCCATTAAGTACTGCTGTAAGATTGTAGTTCCCTCTAACCAACCCTGTGAGCTTTTAACATAATTTTCTGAGGTGATGGCTTCAGCGATAGCTTCCGGAGGGGGGGTGCTGAGTGGATCCCTGGGCTACTGTCCCTGTCTTCCGACACTGCAGTGAGGTGCCTTGGTCTTGGCAATCCCAGTCATCTGTTGTTCTTAGCCATGGAATATTAAAATGGAGCTGCAAGTGGGTGGACAGATGGTGGTACATGGGGGAAGGGAAGCATTGAACATTGCCCCACTCAGGCAAAGGGCTTGGTGTGCTTCACCAAGATCTCTATCTGGATGGTGTCCCCATTGTGAGTTGAAGTTCAGGATATGCCTGTAACTTAAAAATGGCAACATGTGACTCACTCACGTATGAGGTCTTAGCTTGCACAGATCACAGTGGAACAATCCGAGACTGAAGCAGAGTTCTCCACTCTATATTGCCATTACAAAACATTCAGAAACCCTAGGTGGCTGCTCCCCTCTCCTGGAGGTGTAGATCCCTGCAACAAAATCACTTCCCAGGCTGAAGAGGCAGCAAGTGCAACAGATGGGGCCCCCCTGGTGGGGGGGGGGTGGCTCAGACACCACGCCATGAAGTTGATAACTATTCAGGTAAACCAGCATTGCCTGCTAAGGCAGGTATGGAGCAACACCCAAGACTGGATTTAAGAAGGGGATCAACTAGTGGCTTCCACTCCTCAGCAGCTATGCTTAACAAGCGTCTAACTCAGATGCATAGCTCCCTAGCACAGGGAAACATCCTTATGGTGGATATGCAGTCTGCACAGTGGAGCACATGGGGCAGTCAGTGGAGCATTGAGTGAGGGCCTTTCATATTTTTATCCACCTTAGCAAGCCACTAAAGAGTACTTACTCCCCCACTGCAAGTCTCACTTATGCAAAGGAATGACTGGGATCCTGTACAAGCAGAGTCCAGAGGATGGACTGGAGCACCCCAGGGTGATGTGTTTTCCATAAAGAAATGATATAGTGGCTCACAGGTATTTTAGGCTAATATTTCACAAAGACTGCAGAGTGCCTGCAAATGTTCATGGGCAGAGCTAAATTATTATTTCCCCCTTTTTTCTTTAATCTAGTGCAACAGCAGATTCTGGGTAAGGAGGTGTAGTTACTGACTGGAATACCTCTCTCTCTTTTTTCCCATCCATGACACAAAATATACCCTGGAGTGTGGACAGTGGGGAGTTACCCATACCCACCCCCAGGATTCATAGTGGGTTTACTGCTGGGGGAGCCCACAACTCAGTTGTGATTTACCCCCATTACAGGGAGACTATATCGCCCCCTGTTCTGGAAAGATATCACCATTCCCTTTCTTGTAAGTCTAGTAGTAGTGTGGCCAGTTTTTTTGTTTCTTTATGGGCTCAAAGTTCTGTGCCCTGTTGGTAAAATGTTTTTTATGTAGTTGTTCTTTCTGTTACAGTTAAATGTTCCTGTACTGTAGTTCTACAGAATGTTTGTATATATCATTACATGTACAATTTGTGCATATTTGATTCTTTTGTACTCCCAACCAGAACTTCAAGCCAGAGCAGAGTTCCTAAAACCTACATACTTATTTTACCTTTTTTTATGGCTGTGGACAGAGCCTACAGTCATCCTGCTTTCGCATGAAAAAAGGTGTTTCCATGGAACTCATCTTTTAGGGGTTTTCAGCGCATCCTTCCATAACACTGCCAATCCCTATGGCAGTTAAAAAAATACTCCCTTCTTTCTGTTTAGAATGATGGACACAGAACTCAAAGCTGCTTTTCTTTGAGAGCAAATGTGCACACCTTCCAAACAAATCTAAATATTTTTAAAACTATTCAAGGTGCGCAAAAACAACCAGCATGAAAATTGTTCAGGGCAAAAAGACCTTTCACATGAGAGTAGTCACTTATCTAAATTTTTTATATTTTGTGAAATAAGGTCTTACAAACAATCTCATTTTTTTTCTCTCTGAATGAACACAGTCGAAGTCATGCCAAACAAATGTAAATATCTCAGAAAGTATACAAGTTACCAATATACAACCAACATGAAAGATGTTCAGGACAAAATAACCTTTCAAATGAGTGTAGTCACTAATCTGAATCCCTTAGATTTTTTTTTAAATATAGCCATCTGAAAGGTGAAAATTGTGAAGAAAAATTAAAATTCAGGTAATCAGATGGCCATAGTTTAAAAAATATAATTAGTGCAGCTTAACAAATAGGGTCATTTGAAAGGTATTTTTGTCCTGAACAACTTTCATTTTGATGGATTATGAGTAATTACTGTACTTTTAGGGATATTTACATTTGTTTATCATAACTCCTATTACATTTCTGACAGCCTGATTTCTGAAACCACTATGCTGAGACCAGAACATATTTATTCATTTATTGAATTTTGTTGACCCGGTGGGCCCACTGAGACTAGAAGTCCCTTTTTCAGGGGTGACCAGGGGGAGGGGGATACAGATGGTAACCAACTTAAATTGAACCAGATTAAGCTGTTGGTGGCATTTCTAGTGAATGGGGCATATTTGGCCAGAACACCAGGGAAATTCCCATACTCTTTTTAAGAAGTGCCATAGGATCTATAACATCCACCTGAACAGGCAGATGGAACCTCAATTTAATGTATCATCCAAAAGACGGCACCTCAGGAGTGCAGCACCCCCCCATGCTGCACTACAGTGTCGGTATTGGGATATTAACCCAAGTGCTTGGTGTGGGGATAGAACCCACAGCCTACTGATCTCCTGGCCTCAGAGGTGAATGTGCAACCTACTGAGCCACTGACACAAATGGTTTATACTTGTCATGCCTAATTTAACAGCAGACCCTGAAGTTATTCTAGCAATGTAGAAGAACACTTCAAAGGAATGATTTAGTTCCTAATATGAAGAAAAACAACCCAGCTTGAAACAAAATTATCTACTTATTGGGTACACATTAGCAATCATCTGTGCAGCAGCCCCCATCTGTAGAGATTAAGGGGACTCAGACTGTTTAGCTGTCCTGTTGTATTCAGGCAGGCTCGAGCTGCATTACATAACAGGTCCAACTGCAGCCCCGGACCCGCAACTCTGCTACTTGTACTGGACTGACTGCTTGAGAAAGAGGGATACTCACTGCTTGCAAAGGAAGTGGGAGGGGTAGCAGTTGGTGTTCATTTGTGTGCCAGGGCAGGCAGAGGGGCTAGCTGGGCTGGGAGGAGTGCCTTTAAGTGTAAGGATTGCATGTGTCTGAACTGTTGTGGATTGCATGGGTGTAGGCAGGGTCGTGCTCAGGGTGTTCACCCCCCAAAAATTATCTCAGAAATTTTCAAATTCCTGTATTTTATTTTCAGGTTGGCTCAGGCTCAGCTGCTAAACCACTCAGTGTCTCAACAGTCTCCATAGCGGCTGGAGCTGGCTGCAACACAATGTGCATTTATGGGATCATTGATGGCTAGGGGAGATGGAGACATCATCACCAGAGAGAGCAGGAGAAGGCTGGTGAGACAGACTAGGGAGCACGCTGCTGTGCTGCACCATCTGTACAGCGCTGAGCAAGTTGTGGTGTCCCGTTGACTGTCATGGTGGTAGAGTTGGACTGTGTGCTGCTCTTCCCTAGCCTCAGTTGAACTGTGGGAAAACTTGAAGTATGGTCTTCCACAGAAAGAACAGACCTGTCTGGGGCTGAGCTGCAAGTAACATGCAACGCATCTTCCTGACTGTGCTGGATGCTGGCTGAACTGGTGGTGTGGTCCAAAGGGAAGACAGGAGAGGTCAAGGAAAAATCTGCCCTGGTCTAGTGGCATGTAGTCCTGTCTTGAGAGGAGAGTTACTGTTAAGGCAAGCCAACAGGAGGATAATCAGCAGAAAAGTGGTGAGTGGAGAAAAGAATAAAGATTGTTTTGAGGGAAGGGACTTCTCTCATTCAGAGAGGTGGTGAGGGATATTGGCACCATCTCCCAGGACAACTCACTCATTACATCTCAGCCCTACCGATGTTCTGCCTAAGTTGGAGCTTATCAGTTGGAGTGAGAATAGGTGTGGAAAGGCAGATGTCTGACTGACATCTTAGTCTCTGGCTGTCGTAGAGTCCTCCCATGTGCAAAGGTGGAATGTGGTTAGGAGTACTGTCTATATGCAGAGGTGGAATGGTGGTAGAGGAGGAGTGATGCAAATGTGTAGAGGTGTCCCCATGTGTAGGAGTGGGATGGATGGTGAGAAATGCTCCCCATGTAGGGTCAGTGGGATGAAGAGGTGGATTGCTCCCTATGTACAGAGCTGATATGAAGTGGGAGGAAAGCTCCCCATGTGTGGAGGTTGAATGGAGGGGGGAGGAGTGCTCCCTATGTGCTGGAAGTGGGATGCAGTGGAAGAAGTGCTGTCTATGTGGGGGAGGTGAAATGTAGTGGGAGAAGCACTTGGGGGGGTCAGGGGATCAGTGCTCACGATGTATGGAGGTGAGATGAAGGTGGAGCAGTGATACCTATATGTGGAGATGGAATGGAGGGAAGAGTGCTCTCCATATTCAAGTTTGCTGTGAAGGGATGACATCCATTGAGCAAGCTCATTTGCAAGGAGGTCCCTTGTACAAGCAATGATAAAGACAATTCATGATGTGAGATACAAAAAGTAAGGACACATAATATAAATTAAAATAAAACAATTTGCTTTACATTAGTATATACAATAGATAGATATTGTTTTTATAAAAGTGCCCATTTCCTGGGACTCTGGGCACTGTACAATACAAACAGCAAACAACAATATAAAATCATACGACAAAAATGTATGTAAAATTCAACTAGGAGCAGATTTAAAATGCATCTATCTATCCCTCTAACATCAAAAAATGAATCAATAAAAGCTCGCTGGAACAGGTCAGTTTTTAGGCCTTTCATACAGGCTTCTACTGAGGGAGCCTCCTTTAAATAGACAGGAAAGGAGTTCCACACAGGGGCGCCATTTCAGATTATAATGGGGGGCAACAACCACTGGTCAGTGGGGCTGTGGGGTAGTGGGGCCATGGGCTGAGCAGGGGAGGGGCAAGGGACTGAGTGGGGGTGGGGCACAGAAGCAACTCAAGCACTTGGGTTGCTACAGTGCAAATACAACTGTACATTGGTGCTGAGAGTGGCCATTAAACACAAATAGATCAGTACAGGAGTCCTCTACAGCACCGAACTGGACTGGTGCTTGTGTCGGGTCCAGCTGCATAAATGACCTCATACTAGCATATTAAAAACCAGCAGATTAGGCCCTATGGTCTAATAGTCTAGCCTGCTCAGGGATCAGTGCCTACCCAGGGCATCCATTCAGTGCTAAGAGACAGCTCCCCTTCTTCAGAGGAGGCCTAGAGATGGTCACAAAGGCAGTGGAATTATTTTTTATCTCCCCCTCTTCAGGAGAGACCCAGAGATGGTAAGTGACCAAGCTGGTGGTGGTGGAATTATTAATTTCCCCATCTTCTGAGGGTGACTCAGAGTGGCCCAACAACCTGACAGAATTATTTTTCAGTGTTCCCCTCTCCTGAGGAGAACTGGGAGGTACCCATCTCAGACTCTAGCAGGCAACAATGCCCCCTCCCCAAAGCTGGCAGTCACAACACATGCTCTGTTTTCTGTTTCACTCCTAACAGGGACTGAGTGGGACTGGCCATGCCTGCTGCCCAGCTCAGCCAGCATTTACATGTTCTGTACCCCCTCCCCTTCTCTTGAGGTGAGCTCTGTGCACTGTGGACATAATCATCAAGCTCTGTCTGGCAATAACTCAAGGGACAGTCACAGTGCCTTGTTTACATGGCTTGGTATAGCCCAAGAGGAAGACAACAGGCATATACTTATGCAGTACATACATTTAAGGTTACTTACAGAAAGAGAGTGACAGATTTTATTTACAGTACATGCTACCCTTCTGGCACAAGCACAGGCCACTCAGTCAGAACAAGTTTGTTTGTTTGTTTATTCACTTAACGGGTGAGCACACTGGAAAACTAGTTCCTTTTACAGGTACGACCCACATAAAAATATACATATACAATACAAAAGACATACATATACAATACAAATATAGCAGACCAAAAATGTCTTTGTTACAAAAGAAAATGAATCATAAAAAACATTTGCAATTAAATTGGAGTTCAAAAAACATCCTTAATTCATCTGCAAACACTTTAGCAGAACACAACTGTCTTATATTACAAGGAATTTCATACCAGATAGATGGAGCAATATAAGCAAAGGCTCTCTGTCCACTCTTAGTTCTCATAAATGGTATTTTGAGAACTAAACCATCTGTCCTATGTCTGGGAAAATAGCCCTCATTGTATGGCCTCAACAAGTTACACAATTTTTGTGGGACTCCAGAATTAACAATTCTATGTGTAAATTTGGCTACATAATAATGGAAATTGAATGAAACCGGAAGCCAGCCTATCTCTTTCAAAATTTCCCAATAATGAGACAATTTAGGATAATTTAAAGCAAATTTAACAATCAATTAAAGTAAAGTAGATTTCCTAGAAATTACTGTCGCAGAAGCAATATCAGTTACAATGGCCGCATAATTTACAATATGAACTAAACAATGATTGGAAATAGCTAAACTAGACTCCATAATAAGAAATGAACAAATTCTGTATAAAGGGGCCATTCTGCAGTGAATTCTCGAAGTTACCCTCATAAAATGAGGTTTGTAACTTAAATTAGAATCTAATAAGACCCCAAGATACTGAAATGTATCCACTTGATCAAACAATGATCCATCAAGAGATTTAACCTGCAGGCACTGGCCCACAGTTCTTAATCTTGCCGAGGTTCCAAAAATCATCACCTTTGTTTTTGATTTATTTAAAACCATCCTACAAGCAATAAGGATTGATTGAAAGTTACATATTTCTTCTGTTAGGGAATCACCCAGATCACCAACAGAAGAGCCCTGCATATATATTGCTGCATCATCTGCATGAAGAGTTAAAAAAGCATTATTAATTACTTTCACTTGCTGATCAAAAAACAAAGAAAATAAAAGTGGTCCTAGTATGGAGCCTTGAGGGACCCCACACTTTACCATTGCAGATTCAGAAATGACACCTCCATATTTAAACCTTTGAGACCTATCAATTAAATAATCCCCTATCCAGGCCAAAAAAGACTGTCCTGCTCCCAAAAACCCTAGTCTAGAAATTAACAATTGATGGTCCACTGAATCGAATGCCTTGGTCAAGTCCACGAACACGGCACCAGTCAGACAACCTTTATCCATACCATCCAGTACTGTGTTTATGAACTCGACCAAGGCAGTCTCAATGCTTCTTCCTTTATGGAAGCCATGCTGATTCTGGGACAAAAATCCCAAAGAATCCACGTATTCAATCAATTGATTGTAAACTATCCTCTCCTGGACTTTAGCCAGGACAGATAAGATTGAAATCGGTCTATAATTACCAAACTCCTGATGTGAACCAGACTTAAAAATGGGAGTCACCAAGGAATGTTTCCAAATATCAGGTACAATACCTGTCAGGAAAGACAAGTTAAAAATAATACTAATTGGGTATGCTAGGACTGAAGCAGTGTCTATCAATAGGCGAGGACATAAACCATCAGAGCCTGCTGAACTATCCCTTTTAATTTGTCGTAAGAACTTCTCAACCTCTTTAGGAGTAGTAATCCTTAGATAGAATTTACGATTATCAGTAGGACCATCAATAGATCCTTGATGAATCACATCAGATTAGTCACTGCAGGAATTAACCGGAGCAGTAAATCTTGTATTAAACTCATTAGCTATTTTTATAGGACAAGTCAACAAATCACCATTCAGTTTCATCGGACTCAATTGATCAACATTAGGTTTTATCAAAATGTTGATTGTATTCCAAAAAGTTGTAGCATTAGACAGACCTACATGTTGTTTTTGTTGAATAAATTCTATTATAGCCTTCTTTATCTGAGCCTTACATTGATTCCGTAGGGCCCTGTAAATATGATAACTAGACACAGAATTTCTACTATTGTATATTTTCCACGCCTTATCCCATTGTCTCATAAGTTTAATCAAAGAAAGTGTTAACCACCCATAATTCCTCCCTCGAACCCTTCTTTTAACAAAAGGAGCAAATTGATCCAAACATGTGTAAACTCAGTAATAAAATAATCTAAAGCAAAATTAACATCAGGAATGGAATGTAAATAAGATCAATCTACATTATTCAATTGTGAACAAAATGTATGCAAATCAAAATTAGTAAAAGATCTTGAAATCTTTATAATTGGCTTAGGTTTCTTTGCTCCACCATGATTCCATATACGAAACACAGGATGATGATCACTTTAGGCGTCAGAAATCAAGCCACATTTCATCACATTAATGGGCTTATTAGACAATATCCAATCTAACAATGTTATGATTACTAGATTTGTTATCATGTCGAGTAGGCAAAGTAACCAATTGTTGTAAGCCAGAATGAAACAAAACAGTATTTAATTTAGAAGCATCGGGGCCAATCCAACTTAAATTAAAATCCCCTAATACTATAAGATCTCCAAAGGCGCTATTATCTAATTTATCTACAAGTTCCTGGAAGCCAAATTTAAGTTAAATTAATCAATCATGTGAATATGTTTGTGTTTGCACTAACCCTACCTCCCTACACACAAATACAAGTAGAAATCTGATTAAAGCCTTCAAGCTGGCACAATTTATTTATGAATATGTCTGTTTTAATTTTAGGGGGATGACTTCACTCCAGGATGGCATCAGATCCAACAGTGGTGGACTTAGCTTCCTGGGTTTTATTTTGCTTGGTCCTGGCCTGCTGCTCTGCTGATAGAGCAGTTGCAATTACTTACTGTCTGCTTCATTTCTGGGCAGTGGGCAGCAATCATTTCAATTTCATCATAGCTCTCATGAGCCTAAGAGCCTTCAGCCTTGACACACTTAGTTTTTTTCCTATTAAAAGCCAGCCACAAGCCTCCAAGCAGGATCTCACAAACCAAAAATCCCACCATCAATTCATCAGCAAGCAAACTGGCAAATTGCATACCTGCAGTGCTGCTTTCACTGTCATGTCTTCCTGGTTGTCATGACGCTGGTGCCTGGTCCCACTCCACTCTCACTCAGGGATCCGATCTCTGCGCTGGTAGCTCCCTAAGTCTGACTGTCTGCAGTGCCTGGGGCCCCAGCTGCCCACCCGATTGATGACCAATTAAACCTGTTACCTTACCCATTGTGTGGTGTGCCCTGCATCGCTGCTGCCTGCTGCCCATCGTAGACAGAGAGAGCTCTCTCAAAGCTAGCTGCTGAGCTCACACAATCTCTCCCTGACTCCCCCCTCCTGCTCCGACCTCAGCTTAAGTGACTGACTGTCGAGTTGTGACATGTGATGAGAAGAGAACTGGACTCTCACTCTCAGACTCTCAGTTTAGACTCTCTCCCATCTCCCGACTGTCCATTTCCCACCTCCTCCATCTCTGCTTGCACTTACATCTCAGGGCAGGCTTCTCCCACTTACAAGTGATGTCGGGTTGATGTCGTGACTCGTCCCACCCCCTGGCTTTCCCAGCCAATCACTGTAGCCAAGTCCTGCCTCTGCACATGTGCACTGAGGTGCAGCTAGCACTATGCATACTGGGACTTGGAGTTTTTTGGAAGGAAGGAGTGGGACGATCCATGAGCCATCGGAGGATTGGACTGACCAGTCCATAACTACGATTGTTGCTGCCTGCGAGGGGGAGTGCCGTATTAAAAAACAAAAAACCAAGACACTAGCTCACTGGCTGGTCTGGAGACACTGGCTAGCTGTAATTGCAATGCAGTGGTGAGTGGGGGGTGGGCATCAGAAAACAATACCAGCCTGGCTGCAATGCGGGGGGCAACTGCCCCCTCCTGCTCCCCGAAATGGCACACCTGGATCCACAGGGTAGGCATGGCCACCAAGAATGCCCTGTCCTTGGAATGCCACAACCTAACCTGGGAACTCCAAGGAGGCCTCCCCCTGCAGAATATGTACGATGTTGAATTCAACATGGATTGAGACCAAATATGATTACATGAGACAATATGTTTACCATGTGGAAGAGGGCTGGAGAAGGAGGATTGCTCCCCATATGCAAAGAAGATATGAAGGGGAAGGGGTGCTCTCTATGTGCAAATGTGTAATGGAGGGGAGGAATGCTCCCCATGTGTGGAGGTGGGATGGGGGGGAACAGTCACTTAGGAGCCACCATCCTAGACCCCACTCCAGCCTGTGTGTGAAACTGTTTGAAATGGGGACAGTTTATGATGGTGTTTATGTGTAACTCACATGTCGTCTCTGGCTGCTGTCAAGTATTGGGTTGATAGATGGGTTACAAGAGGGGGCACCAGTCATGCAGGAGCACCCACTGTATCCTGCCCCTCCACCCACCCAGCAGAGTGGGAACAGTTATGGAGGGACAGATACAGGAGCCACATTTTTGTATCTCAGTACCTCAGAGTGCTCTCCATGGGCAGAGCATGTTAGGTGGGAGAGCCTCTGGCTAAAGCAGGGTGTTCTGCAAGTGTAGAGTTGTGGCATAGGGTGAGGAAGTGCCAGTCACCCAAAGTCCACTTCAACCTTCATGCTAGACCTGGTGGAGCAGGGACAGATATGAAGGGGCATATGTGTAACCTGCATCTCTATCCATGGCTGCTACAGGGTACTACCCTTGTGTGGAGGTGGGATTGGGCATCATTCTCCCAGAGCCACCTACCTGGAGCCCACCCAATGCCAGTTCCAGCTTTCATGGAACTCATATAGGTGAAGATGGACAGATGCATGAACCACATCTGTCATTGGCTGCTGCAGAGTGCTCCTCACATGCAGGAACTGGAATGGAAGGAGAAAATGCTTCACATGTGCAGAGATGTGGAATGGTGTGTTGGGTGCCAATGGCCTCAGGCCACCCAGTGGATCTGGACCACAGCCCCATTTCTACCCACCTGGAGCCAACCAGGCTATATAGAAACAGGTGTGGTGTGGCAAATGTGCTACTCACATTTCTGTCTCTGGCTGGGGCAGCCAATGTGCAGTGGTGGGGTGGTTGTTAAGGGGGCACCAATCATCAACTTCTGCCAGGTCACATTCCACTATTTGCCATGGGCTGCCCACCTGGAGGTCACCTTGTCACTGTGCCAACCTGTGTGGAGTGGAATGGGTGTGGAGAAGAAGATGAGTAACCTACATCAGTCTCTGGCTAATGCAGATTGTTCCATATGTGCTGATGTGAGCTGGATGTGTAGGGAGCAGCAGCTGCCCAGGGGTGCCCATCCAGTGCCCACCCTACACTGTTCTAGTCAATGTAATGGGGCAGATATGTGACCCACATATTTGTCTCTATCTCTGTTGGGGTGCTCCTCTTATGCAGTGGTGGAATAGGTACACCAAGTTTGTTTTACACTGTGTCTCTCATGGTCTCTCTCTCTCTGACCTCTTCTCCCCCATGGTGAAAGGAAGGTTCTGCAGCACTGCTCTGTGTCCTGGTCACAACACTCTTGCTGCCACTTTATCTGCCTCTCTGAATGTGCTGTCCGCTTCCACTGGGCTTCAGAAAGACAGAGTCAGGCCAACAGCAAGGTGCTGGAAGAGTGAATAGCAACAAAATGGATGGCAGCTGAGCTCGTGCACACTCTGTACTCCATTTCTCTGTTTTAAGGGGGGGTTGACACCGTCTCTGACTGGAATGGATTGGACTTGCACATATATGCCGCACTGGAAGCAGCTATTGCTGTTGCTGTGTCTGTCTTGGGGGGGGGGATTAGACACTGCTAGGGGAAGGGCCACCCATTGAAATGAATGTTTGTTCAGCTGCAGGTCTGGGAGCCACCAGTCATTATGCTTATGGTCACTACATAGCACTGCCCCCAATTTCACACTGCCAAGGTGGTGCTGCAATAGTGATAGCCTGTCACCTGGTGATCACTCTCATTCCACTTACTTGCCACATCTCAGCATGCTGCTGTCACTATTTGGGGCCTCTCTCTCTGCTCTGTACCTGACACTGGTGCCACTCATCACCTCTTTTGATCCTGTTCTCTCTTTTGGGGGGGAGGCACTACTGTCTTTCCTTCTCAGTGTTTGTCCCTGCAGCCTGTGTCTCTCTCTCCCCGCAGTCCAGGGTTAAGCTACAGCTCTGCAGGCAATTCTGCCTCACTTCTCAGCACTTTCACTCTGATTTGTGGGGTGGGTCAGTGGGTACCATCACAGAGAGCAATGCTCAGACTGGGCATTGTGGCACAGATGACGCACCGGAGAGAGAGGAGCTCAGGGACAAGAACACGTGCTGTCATTCACACAGAGACACAAACAAGTTCAATGTGGATGTCTGTCAGGGGAAGGATAAATTATATTTATTTGTTCTTTCTGCTAGGACTGTTTACTGCTTATAGCACAGAGAGAGGGGATGCAATGTATGGCTGGGTACCGGACATCTGCAGAGTGAGTGGGTGGGTAGGTGGGGAGACAAATGGTAAGATCAGTAAGGACATGAATGAAAGTAATGAAGTACTCTCATTGGAGTGCTTCATTTCTTTCAACTAAAGAATGGCTTCCAGCTGTGAAACTGTGACTAGTGTCACAGTCGGTTGCATGCTCATTGGTCTTCCAGAGACAAGCCCACTGTAGATTGCTGTGCATTCGGCTCGTCCCTGACACACATCTGTAATGTCATTCTACCACAAGATGTTTCTTGTGCACGTGCAAGGAAACATAAAAAACTATAAAGGATTTAGATTAGTGACTACTTTCATTTGAAAAGCCTTTTTGAACTAAACACAAAAATGTAAAATAATGCACTTGGAGCACAGAAATCCAGGGGTAGAGTACAAACAGTTGGAGTGGTATTGACAACATTAAGAAAGCACACATTAAAAAGGGGTTTTACAGACAGCTAATTACTGTTTAACAATATTATGCATTTATTGCTGCCGCCACTGTACGTCTGATGCAAACCCATAATCACGTTCCTCACTTGAAGCGAAAGGGACGGAGGGGTAGAGGCCATAACTGACTCCTTGTTTTTGTGTTAAAGGGGTCAGTTTCCTTACAGCAAAAACAAGGAACAGCATAATTTCTAAAATGAGCAGATGAGCATGGGAACCACTTTTTCCCAGAACATGCCACCACCGGCAGCTACCACTTCAAGACTGTTACTACCCCTGCCTAATACAATCAGGGGAAATCCAGAAGTAGTCTACCAGCACTGAGATCAACATAGTTAAGGCACATTTACCAGAAATTACTGCTTAGAAAAGAATGAGAACATAACTATGATGACAAGCAAGTCCCATACCAGATCTTTAGTTTGTCAAGCCTGACTTATACAGCTGTGTGGGCCAAGCTCCATGGATGTTATGCCATAATCAGATTGGTATTAGAGCACTGTGGAAGTACATAACTGGATCACTGTCTGATGTGCTGTCACAGTGCTCTGACATAGTTTCCAGTGATTCTGTTCATGCAGCCCTTCCCCTCCATGGGCTACATAAACATATCCACATCCCGGCGCACTCTGTTTCTGTTCCACAACCACAGCAGTGATGGCCACCATGTGCAACATGGTGATGTTGACCTAAACTATGCATGCATGACTATTGTGCATAGAAACATAGAAACATAAACTTTGATGGCAGATAAGGACCACTTGGCCCACCTAGTCTGCTCATTTCCCTACCTACAGGATAAGGCGCAGATCCTAGTTAACCAACAGCATACATAGTTATGTCAGCACTGTCATGTTGAGCAGGGCTGACTACAGAGCAAACTGCACATGTGCGAGTATCACGCATGCTCAGTACTGTAATTGCTGCAGTATTACTTACAGCTGCAGCAAAAGCCCCACATATTCTTTTCCACACTCTTGCCACTCCTAAAAGCTCTCCACAGCCATATCAGCTCTGATCAGAGTTTGTTCTAGCTAGATGCCTCTTCTTATTTGCATTTATTTGTTTGGAGGGGCGGGGAGCTCGACTCTTCAGATGTCTACAGCTTAACTACCAATCCCATTGTGCTTGGAACAGCCTTCCAGAGGAGGCAGTGTGGTCAAAAACAGTGGGGGAATTCAAGAATGCATGGGACAAACATAAGGAAATTCTGGTGGGGGTAGAATGAAGTAGGCTGTTGGTTAATTAGGATCTGCAGCTTATCCAAATGGTAGGGAAATGGGCAGACTGGGTGGGCCAAGCGGTCCTTAACTGCTATTAAAGTCTATGTTTCTATGATGGCTAAATTCTTCTAAGGTTATTTCCCTAATATTAATGGAATATACAACCTATTAAGAGATTCTTCCTAGTACAATATTTAAAGTAAGAAAAGCCAGAGATTGTTTTCCTTTAATAACTACATCTCCCAGGTGTCAAACACAACAAACTGCAAAGAAGTGGCTTTCAGACAGTAGTTGTGGCCTTACACCACTCATGGTCATCGTAGAGGAGTAGCAGTTTTAATCCTTCAAGAAATCCCATTCACCCTCCAGGAACAGGTAAAGGATGTCAAAGGGTGTTATTTCATAGTCATGGGGCAGATTTATGGATCCCCAGTTACTTTGGCCAGTGTCTATTTCCCCCAGGTTCAGATAAACGAGTAGCCCAGCAGTTTTTCAACAAATTGCTACTGGTATTACAGGGCCAAATGAATATGGGGTGGGGGTGTCCTCAATGCAACTTTATCCCTAGCATTCAACAGTATGGGCCCTACCCGCCACAGAGCCTCCTCATTACAGAAGTACCTCTGTGCTCCTCTGGTGCATTTGGGTATAGCCGATGTTATGATATATGGCTTCTTAGCCACTAGGGGGAGCTCTAGCTCTGTATTTGGTTAACCCAATCCAGTTTAATGACTCATCCAGAGATAGATAATCTAGGAAGCCAGCTAGTATCTTCCTTCCTGTGCTAACGACAGAAGTGTTTGGCTGTACTGTATATGCTGTGTGAGAGCTCCTTAGGAATAAAGAATCTTTCAGCAATCAAAAGCTCCTGTTTTGGTCATTTATTGCAAACAGAAACATGGTGTTGGAAGTCCTGAACTTGCGCAGGTAGGAGAAAATGCCTTTTTACTAAAATACACTGAAAAAGAAAGTGAAAGCAAGCTAAGCTACAACTGATTCAAGAACATAAAGTTAAAAGTTAGCAATCAGCAAACTGACTGTGCACGATGGCTTCTAGTCAGATTCCAGTGCCAGTTCCTATGGATATGAAGGGCAACACATATAATAACTGGACATTTTTTAGGTCTCAGTGGGAAAATTATGAAATAGCCACAGGCCTTGATGAAAAAGATGGAAGATTAGAGTAGCAACCTTACTGACTGTAATGGAGAAAGAATGCCACATGCTGCAAAGTCACCTAGATAGGGATGAACAGGACAGAAAGGATCCTAACAAAATTCTAGATGTATTACAGAAGCATTCTGAGCCTACTAAGAATGTGAATTATGAAAGATGTCTGTTTAACATGTGTGAGCAAAGTCAAACAGAAACTGCAGACCAGTCTGTCGTAGGACTGCACAAAATGGCCGACTCATGCAATTATGAAGCTTTGAAAGATGCTCTGATACTTGATAGTATTGTTATTGGCACAAAAGATAATGGGGCCAGACTGATGCGTGAACCAAAACTAACATTGGCAAAAGTTATAGAAATGGGCAAGACCAGTGAACAAGCACAAATTCAACTAAAAAAGCTAAGCGCAGCAGAAACTGAAACAGTCCATCATGTCACACACACTAAGCATAGGAATCAAAGGCAAAAGGCACCAAATAGTGATACAAAGCAGCAGCACTACCCTGTGCACAACAAAGCAAGACAGCCACCAGAAAGGCCATGTAAATATTGTGGTACACAGCATGTCAAGGCAAAATGTCCTGCGTATGGAACTACATGTAAGAACTGTGGCAAAAGAAATCACTTTGCAAAGTGGAAGAAAAGGGAACTACTGCCAAAGTAACACAGCCTACTAACTTTATCAGCAATATTGTTGCGGTAGAAAAAACATGCAAACTCTGCATATGTATAGATACAAGTGGCCTAAACAAAGCCATAAAGAGAGCACATTATCAGATGCCTACAATAGAAGAAATTCTACCTGACCTAGCCAAAGCAAAAGTATTTTCTGTATTTGATGCAAAAAATGGTTATTGGCAGATACGTCTGGATGAAGAAAGCAGCTACCTCACTACTTTCTGGACACCAGCAGGCCACTATCGATGGTTAAGGATGCCCTTTGGTATTAAACCTGTAGTGGAAGAATATCAGCGCAAACAGCAAGATGCAGTCGAAGGACTTAATGGAGTCAGTGTTATAGCAGATGATATGCTAGTTTATGGCTGTGGAGACACCATCGAACAAGCAAAGGCACACCATGACCACAATCTTATCAGCCTGCTAGACAGGGCCAGAAAACTCTGTCTTAAACTAAACAAGAAAAAAATGAGACTTTGTCTGCCTAGTGTAGCATATATGGGACATCTCACTGTCAATGGTTTGTGTCCCTACCAAGAAAAAATCAAAGCCATGCAAGATATGCCTAAACCAACAGACATAAAGTCAGTGCAGCGGCTACTAGGTTTTGTAAACTACTTGACAAACTTTCTTCCACATCTCTCTGATGTCTGTGAACCTCTGAGATCTCTGACAGGCAAAGATACAACATAGACATGGCTAACACAGCACAATGCAGCAATTGAATCCATCAAACATCTTGTGACTAACCACCCAGTACTGAAGTACTGTGCTATGATATGAGTGATGAAGTCACCATACAATGTGACACAAGTGAAATTGGACTCGGTGCAGTAGTCCTCCAGCAGGGACAGCCAGTGGCATTCACTTCATGGACAATGTCACCTACTGAATAAAGATATGCCCAGATAGAAAAAGAGTGCCTGGTGATCGTCTTTGCCTCTGAGAAATTTGACCAATATGTCCATGGCCGAGAAGACAGTCATGTGGAAAGCGACCATAAACCACTGGAAAGTATATTTAAAGAAACCCTTACTTGCAGCACCTAAGCGTCTACAATAAATGCTACTAAGACTACAGCGATGCCACCTCAATGTCAAATACAAAAGAGGACCAAAGATGTGCATAGCTGATTTTTTGTCACATGCTTCACTACCCACAAAACAAACATCTGAAACAATGAACTCTGAGGTTGTATACAACATAGACTCTAGTATGCTCCAAGCAGAACTAGAAAACATAAATCAAGCAAGTACTACAGCTATCTCTATGCAAGGGCTTGAAAGAGTCAAGGAACTCACACAAGACATAGCCCTCCAAACTCTGAAACCAACTATTCTAGCAGGATGGCCAGATACAAAAGAGGAAACACCTGTCATCATCCATGAGTACTGGACCTATCGAGATGAACTAGTCACACAGAATGGCATTATCTACAAAGGTTCTAAAGTCATGTCAAGAAGGTCATGTCAGATGAATCTAATTGATTTCTTTGACTGGGTGACCAAAGTAATAGACCAGGGAGGGGCTGTGGATATGGCCTACCTAGACTTTAGCAAGGCATTTGACACAGTCCCGCACAAAAGATTAATAATCAAGTTAGCCAGCCTGGGAGTGGGTCCCAGGGTGGTAGCCCGGGTAGCAAACTGGCTGCACAACAGGACACAGAAGGTAATAGTGAACAGAACATATTCCGAAGAAAGGAGGGTTACTAGTGGAGTACCTCAGGGCTCAGTACTGGGTCCAGTCCTCTTTAACATCTTTATAGGTGACATTGCAGAGGGTCTGGAAGGAAAGGTATGCCTCTTTGCAGATGACACAAAGATCTGTAACAGAGTTGATACACAAGGGGGTAGAAAAGATGAGAAGGGACTTGGCAAGGTTGGAGGAATGGTCAGACATATGGCAACTTAGATTCAATGCAAAGAAGTGCAAAGTAATGCACCTGGGAAACAAAAACCCAGGAGAAGAGTACACAATAGCAGGGGAAGTACTAACAACAACAAAAATGGAAAGGGACCTGGGGTAGTCATATCAGATGACCTAAAGGTGGGTAAGCAATGTGAAAAGTCGGTATGAGAGCTAGGGGATACTGGGATGCATAGGGAAGGGGCATCACAAGTAGAAAAGGGAAGTGGTTATTCCGTCTGTACAGACAGTTGGTGAGACCCCATCTGGAGTAGTGTGTGCAGTTTTGAGACCTCATCTACGCAAGGACATAGACAGGATGGAAGCAGTCCAGAGGAGGGCAACTAAAATAGTGCAGGTCTGCATCAGAAACCATATGAAGAGAGACTGAGAGAGCTTAATATGTATACTCTTGATGAAAGGAGGGGCGGGGGACATGATAGAAACATTCAAGTACCTCAAAGGGAATCAACAAAGTCCAGGAGGTAGCATCTTCGAGAAAAGAGATGTGTAAGAACAAGGGCACAATTTAAAGGTGGGGGACGGTTCAGGGGTAATGTGAGGAAATTTTTTTTCATGGAGAGAATGGTGGATACATGGAACAGCCTTCCTGAGGAGGTCGTTGGGTCTAAAACAGTGGGGGAATTCAAACATGCATGGGACAGACACAAGGCAATTATAGTGGGGGGGTTGCAGGAAGTAGGCTGTTGGTTAACTAGAATCTGCAGCTTATCCAGTAGGTAGGGAAATGGGCAGACTGGGTGGGCCACGTGGTTCTTATCTGCCTTCAAAGTCAAAGTCTATGTCATAATACCAAGGGCAATGAGAACAGAAGTGCTATCTTGCGTTCACTCTAGACACTCAGGAATTGAAGCCTGTCTTAGGAAAGCCAGAGATATTGTACACTGGCCAAACATGACACATGAGATCTGAGACCTTGTCAGCAAATGCAGCACATGTAACAAATACCAATGTAAACAGCAAAAAGAAACACTAATGAATCACCAAATTCCAGAGAGACCCTTTGAGCAAGGTTGGCATAGACCTTTTCACTGTCAACAATAACGTTTACCTCATCACTGTGGACTACTACTCTGATTTTTGGGAAATAGAAGAAATACCGGACACTACTGCAACCAAAGTTATTCAGTGTTGCAAGAGACATTTCAGCAGACATGGCATTCCAATTACTGTCATCTCAGACAATGGACCTCAATTTACAAGCAGTGACTTTAAACAGTTTTCTGAGGACTGGGAGTCTGAACATAAACATCTTTTCCTTATCATAGCCAATAAAACGGCAAGGCTGAATCAGCTGTTAAGATAGCAAAGACTCTCATAAAGAAAACAAATGCTGATAACCAAGACTCATGGAAAGCTGTCCTTGATTGGAGAAACACGCCAACAGAAAGCAGGGACAGCAGTCTGGCATAGCGTCTGATGTCAAGGCACATGTGAACACTACTACCAACTGCCAGCAAACTAGTGATGCCTGAAGTTGTTAATGGAGTTGCTGAGAAAAAGGAACCATGCTACAAAAAGGCTAAACTCTAACTACGACTGGCAGGCTAAGGGCCTACCTATGCTGAATGTGGGTGAACCATTATGTGTTAAGTTATTCCCAAATGACAAGACATGCAAATGGGAACTTGGAACATGCACACAGAAAAATCAGTCTCTGACTGTATATGGTGAAAGTAGATGGGCAACAGTACCGTAGGAATCGCAAGTACAGCCGTCCAGGGAGCAAACAACCACCTGACCACCAACAACCAGATGACACCGCATGCCATCAGGATGATCAAGAGTCACAGAAGACCCGACAACTGAATTGGAGAGTACCCCAATACCAGCAGTGACTGATTCTCAAACTAACATGAAACCACCAGTAATGAAGAGCAGGGCTGGCAGTATAGCCTAGAGGTTAAAGTAATGAACTGTGAACGAGCTTGGTACATACAGCAGACCAGATCATGGTTTGATTCTCACAACCTCCACTTCCATACTGTGTGACTCTTGAGCAAGTCAATTAACTGCCCAGTGCTCCCAGGTCACCCCTGAAAACAGGCACTTGTGCATAGTGGGCCTTACCTGATTACCAAAGACTAAAAAAAAAAAAAGAGTGCAACACCAAAAGACACACCGAAAATCCTTAAAAGCATTCGCACAAGGACTAACATAAGACCTGCTGTGAGATACTCTAAAGACTTTATTACTTGAAAGTTGGACCTTTTATTAATGCTGGCAGGGATACATTTAAAATACTACAGTAGTATTTTTTTGATGCTATATTTGTTTGTTTCTATTGCTTAGATTTAATATTTGCCTTAAGAAAGCATCCTAGCTTAATCACATATGGAAAGGGGGATGTTATGATATATGGCTTCCTAGTCACTAGGGGGAGCTCTAGCTCTATATTTGGTTAACCCTATCTAGTTTAATGACTCATCCAGAGATAGTTAATCTAGGAAGCCTGATAGTATCTTCCTTCCTGTGCTAATGACTGAAGTGTTTGGTTGCACATACTAGGCGGGATATTCAGACTGCACCAGAATGTGGCGCAAGCCTGGGCGCAGTGCAACTTGGTTGCATAGGGGCGTTGACAGGGTGATATTCAATGGAGCTGCGCCATGGCACAACATCGTTGAATATCGCACCTTGGCCACCCACAGTGCACATGGTGCAGTGGCACTGCGCCAGCACAAGTGGCCAGAGTGGTGCAGGGGGATGCGCTAGCGCAAGTTCCGATGCACTAGGCACAACAACCGTGATATTCAAAAGTGCACATGCAAATGGGATCATAATGAATGCAAGGTGCAAATGGGGCCATTTGCATGTCATTATGGCCCTATTTGCATGCAGGTGCACTGATCCCCGGCAACTTGTGCCTGGCGCCCTGCCCGGCTGCAGCCGTCAGGGACCGACACCCCCTGCACATCATGTCAAAGTGCCCCAATGCCCGATCACGGGCTTGTGTATATGGAGAACACGTCCTATATCCCTGGTGGTCCAGTGGACCGCTTGCAGCCTCATCGCGGGCATAGGTATATTTAAAAACAGTTAGCTCTATCCCTGGTGGTCCAGTGGACCGCTTGCAGCCTGAACACGAGTGTCAGTAAAACGATAATGCCACCAATCCAACCCTGGTGGTCTAGCGGTACCCTCCCACCCGCCCACTAGGCCTCACTCACCTCGCCTCCTCAGTCAGCGGCGGGCGGTAGCTCTCACACTTTCGTTCTTCGGCCAACTGACACCGGACGGTAGGGCTGTATGCCCATTGGTCCACATTGTGAGCCAATCGGCATGCAGCCCATACCTGCATACACGGTGCAGATATGTAAATGGATCCATTCACGTATCTGGACTGTGTAGTATGGTACGGCTGCACACCCATTGGCTCACACTGTGGACATGTAGTATGGTATGGACCAATGGGCGACAGCCCTTCCGTAAGGTGTCAGTCGACGGGCAGTGGGGCAGCAAGTGGGTGGGGAGCTGCTGCCCACCACTGACTGAGGGGAGTGAGGCAGTGGGGCTCCAGTGGGCGGGTGGGGAGGGGGTACTGCTAGACCACAAGGGTTGGATTGGTGTGGCATTATGTTTTACTGATGCCCGTGATTGGGCTGCGAGTGGTCCACTGGACCACCACAGATGGAGTTAACTGTATTTAAATTTACCTATGCCCGCGATGAGGCTGCAAGCGGTTCACTGGACCACCAGGGATATAGGACTATTAACTATACTACATATGCCCAGGATCGTGCTGCGAGCGGTCCACTGGACCACCAGGGATATGGGACTATCCTTATTCTATGTGTGCCCGTGATCGGACATGGGAGGCACCACCACAAAGGTGCAGCCGGAGCTCAGGTGGCCACCCACAGGTATCAGCTGCTATGTTGCGCCCTGAAATAAGGCAGCTCACCTGTGGGTGGCCAGCTGTTGCTACTTTTTGGCTCACTTCTGTTACAGCGCGGGTAGGGGGTTGCGCGTACATCAGGCTCAGCCCGTCCTGGGCTAAATATCAGGATGTGCGGGTATCGTAAACACACCCCATACCTGCACTGCATACAATACTGATGCGCTCCGGTGCATCGGGTTGTCTCCAGGCTCAGTCCCCGTTTGAATACTGCGCCAGGGCGCATCAGTGGGTTACGCATGGCACAACTGTGTTGCACCACGTGCAACCCTTCTGAATATCCTGCCCACTGTGTGTGAGCTCCTTAGGAATAAAGAATCTTTCTGCAATCAAAAGCTCCTGTTTTGGCCATTTATTGCAAACAAAAATAGCTGACATATGGTGGCACATCTATCCTGTGAAGTGTGACTATAGCCATCATGATTCCAGAACAAGCTCAAAGGCCTGCCTAGATTATATATTCAGAACATTAGAACATCTAGAGACAACTACATTATAACTCACATGGCCCAATCTTCCTTTTGGACCATGCACCAGTGTCCGCTAAATTCAGCCTAGGGTGCCCTCCTCGTAGCTCTTGCCGGAGGCTAAATCTTGCCCTACTTCTAGTCCTTGAGTTTGTGAGGCTAGTCGAGGAACATCTCCTGCAAACCTATAGTTTCACTTCCACACAAGATGTCTCTCATCCTATTATGTGGGACACAATAAAGGTGGTGCTTCATGGAGAGTTCATACCATATTCCATTCCAAAGAAAAAAGACTGGGAGGTGCACACCCAATAGCTGTTGCAGACCCTACATATCCTACAGGTCTTTTACCACCAGGGAGACAGAACAGAGGGACCCCAAATACAACAGATGAACAAGAGCTACAGAAAATACATAATGAAATTATCAAGCAGACCCTTCTATACCTGAAAAATTACCACTACAAAGGTGGTCCGTGCAGGGCACATAATTTAGTGAAAAAACTGTGTAACCAGTGGGCACAGGCCATTGTACAACACCTTTGTTATACAGAAATGTGCACCCTGTATATACGGTTTAGCCACCTGACAGCGACAGTTCAACGGCGAGGTCCTCCACAGCGACTACAGCACCATGCCACTGTAGGGGACCCACTGGAACTGGGCACTGTCTGTCGGGGGTCCTGCATCCCCCCATATCAGCTCCAACTCGGAGTTGATAATTCTTAAGTGGGGGGGGTTGGGTGCAGCCCCGTGGGGATTCAGGGGCAAATTCCCAAAGAAACCTCCAGCCACAAACTGACGGCCGACTCCAAATGTTTCGACCTGCCGGTTTGTGTCGGGCATTTGATGGAAATTTGTCGACTACACGCATGGATCCGTGATATACTTCCCATGAATATTCTATAAGCCCTGGATACTTACTATTGTAAATTATATGCAGAGGATTGCTGTGCCCCACCCTCCCACCCAAGCACATACAACTGTATCTCAACAGTCTTCAGATCCTGTACTAGATGAAACACCACCCAACAGTTAATATCCCTGATTGGTATGGAGGAGCTTGAGGAGGTAATTTGGCACTTCAAAACCCAAAAGGCCACAGGCCCAGATGGATTTCCTGCTGAATATTATAAAAAGTTCCAAGAATTGCTTATACTTTACCTTACCTCGCATTCTGGGCAGTTCAGCGGGATAATGAGCCACCACCATCATGAAATTATGCAACCATCTCCACAATCTTAAAGCCAGATAGAGTGCCAATATGCCATGTCATACAGACCAGTTATCTTTTTTAAATAAAGACTACAAATTATTTATGGCAATTTTGGCCAAGTGATTCGCCAACCTGCTTCCAAGGCTCATTGACCCTGGTCAAGTAGGATTCATGCGCACCAAGAGTCAAAAACAGTGGGGGAATTCAAGAATGCATGGGACAGACATAAGGCAATTCTAGGGGGTGGGGGTAGGAGGAAGTAGGCTGTTGGTTAACTAGAATCTGCAGCTTATCCATTAGGTAGGGAAATGAGCAGACTGTGTGGGTCAAGCGGTCCTTATCTGCCGTCAAAATTCTATGTTTCTATGTTTCTAAGCAAGCCCATGATAGTGTGTGGCACAATTTATTGCTATTAGCTCATGCAGTAAAATGCCAGATTACAGTAGCTCTCTTAAGCCTGCATGCTTAGAAGGCTTTTGACGGGGTGGCTTGGCCATTTTTCTGGGCCACCCTCCTGAAATTTCGGTTTCCAGCAAAATACATAAAAATGTTGTGGAGCATGTATTTGTCACCACAGGCATACTTGCATGTCAACAGCATCCTTACAGCTTCCTCTTTTCTTAGCAGGGGGACAAGCAGGGCTGTCTCTTGTACCCTTGGTTTTCATGCTGTATCTAGAGTCCTTGGTGATGCAGATCTGCATGGATCTTCACATAACTAAGACCCCCATCTACAGCAGGGACTATAAGGTGTGCCTGTTCACTGATGATATACTTTTGACACTAGCCTTGCTAGAAGACTCCATACTGCAGGTGTTGGAGGTTCTGCAATCTTTTGGGGCCCTTTCTGGCTATAAGCTCAACATGACAAAAACAGAAGTCCTTCTGTATAATTTTGACCCTTCACCGCAACTCAAATAAGTATATCCATTTAAATGGCATAAAACCATCTTTTACAACTTAGGAATTAAGACAACCAAAAATTTAGACAGTTTGGAATTGCTAAACGTAGAACCTTTAACTCAGCAAATCACCAGGAATCTAGCCAGATGGACCCAGCTCACCCTTGGTTTCTTTAGCAGTATAGACACAGTCCAGCAAAATATTTTACTAAGAATATTATATTATTTACAAACTTTACTAATTTGTCACATAAACTGTATTTCAGAGCTTGGGATAGAGCTATATAGAGGTCTGTCTGGTGGGGAAAACCTTCCAGAATAAGGCTCTCCATCCTACAACTACCAAGGGAAAAAGGAGGAGTGAACCTTCCTAATTTCTGGTAGTATGCCCTGACCACACATCTTTGCATAGTGTGTATGGCTAGCTCCATCCCTACAGTCATACTGGAAGCAGATTGAATTTGCCCTCAATGAAATACACAACTGTCATAAGTATCTATTTAGCATTCCACTGCATTGTCTTTGTTTAACCAGATTTTATCAACATATGGCAAAGACATTTTGCCAGTGGCTGAAGATTATGAAGGACTACTGTTCCCCACTGCAATGTTTCCAACTTTGAGTCTTGGCCTAGGATGCTGACTACCCCCTCAACAGAGTTGGTAAAACTACTCTTAAGAGGAGCAGGTTAGGGCTGTGCCATATTTTTCAGTTCTTGGACATCCAGAGGATTTTATTCTTCTGTGCCTTGCACCACACATACCATCCCCCAGAATTAGACCATTATCGAGACTTACAAGTCCGATCCTACCTGACTGATAGATGAGAGAGTTATTGCACAATACCCCAACAATCTGGTAATCTCACTCAATTTATCATGGCCTATCTAAAGGGCGATTATGGACCAACCTTGTTGTTCACATTTATAGGGCATTGCAGGAAACAACTGCTAAATCTACAGAAACAATCCTGACATGGTGGAGCACTGAACTAGATACTACACATATGCTAGATACATAGATACTGATGGCAGATAAGGGCCTTTGGCCCACCTAGTCTGCCCAATTGCGCATGTAATTTTGCCTTGTCAATCTTCTCTTGAACTGGGGTGTCCCCTTCCCCCAACTGCTAGGATTCCCCGATGCCTATCCCATGCATTCTTGAATCCCATAATCGTTTCAGCCCCACCACCTCCTCTGGCAGGACATTCCACTTGTCCACCACACTTCCCATGAAGAAATACTTTCTCACGTTATCTCTGAACGTCCCTCCCTCCAATTTCATCCCATGACCCCTAGTCCTGGAACATCTCTTACTCTGAAAAATAGTGTTTTCCTGCACCTTGTTCCTCACTATGCGGTACTTGTATGTCTCTATCATGTCCCCCCCTTCCCTCCTCTCATCCAGGAAGTACTAATTCAGGTCCTTCAGCCTGTCCTTGTAGGACTTGTGATGTATCCCTTGTACCATCTTGGTTGCCCTCCTCTGAACTGTTTCTACAATGATGAGTCGCATAAATATGCTTCCCAAGCATTACTCATCACTACAACCACACATTGGCAGAAATATGCATGGAAATGAAGGTATCAATTTTTCTGCATGCCAGACATAGTGGTGAAATATGCAGGGCAAAACAATGGTTTCTGCTGGAGAGGATGTGGCCAAGCTCTAGCAGGTCACACAGATATGCTGCAGAGTTGTCCATGAATTCAGCCTTACTGGGACAAAGTCATATGGGAAGTAGAAGAATATTTTTGATTGTCCAGAAAGGATCACCCCCTCCCTAGTACTTATGGCAATTCCTACCGCAGGGTAACATTTTAGCTGTACCACTCTGAAGCTAATATGCATAGCTGTTCTTGCCTCAAAACAAGCTATTATGAGGCTCTGACACACAGAAAGGTTGCCTACAATAAAGGGATGGTGAGCCGTCATGACTAGCATATACACAATGGAGCGTATATAATACATCTTAACATATACCTGCTTTTTGAGCTCCATTGATGTAAATGGGTACTACATCAGCTGAGACACTTTCCAGAATTTGTACCATAAGGTCGGATGATTCTTCAACTCCCCTGCCTGCTAGCTTTCTTCCTTACTTTGCATACCTTTCTATCCTCTTTTTATCCTTTTCCTTGTCCCCTCCCTCCCTTTTTTTCTTTCACTTCCTCTTCTTGGAAGCCATGTTTTAAAGCCCAGGCACAGTTCTACAGGAATGTGTAGTAGTCCTATTTTATTTACTGAAAAGAACTTATGCATGATTGGCAACTACAAGGAACTGCTTACCAGGATGCAGCACACAGTTGCAAACTTCAGGACTCTATCTTGTTCTGATACACAGAGCACAAAGGACAGGGAGCTACTGTTCAGTTATCAGAAGCAAGAGGCTCTATAAATATTTATTTATTTATTTCAATCTAGGATTACAATACCTTTGAGCTGAGGTTCTTTTACAAAGATTCCACGTCAGCGTGTGCAACAGTCATCATTTTTAGTTACAAACATATAGTCATTGACTTACAGACATGTAATAACCAGTACAAAGACTTGAGCTATGAGCAAGACAAATGGGGGTGGGGGGTGGGTGGGATCGAGGGGAAGGAGGTGCAGGGGTAGGAGGAGTATGGGAGGTGGTTAGGGCGGGGCAGGAGTGGAGATACGGGGGAGGTGGGCGAGGGTGGGAGACAGTGCAACCAGGGGGCCTTGTCGAGGGAATATGACAGGTAAGGTGCTAGGGGTGCAAAGACTGATTGTATGTGCTGGGTGCTGGGGCATTTGCAGCTGGAACGGTGGAAATGTTAAGATGGGCAATCGCAGGATACAAGCAGTGAGAGGCACAGCTCGGACTTGAAGAGGCCGAGTGTTGGAGCGGTGGCTATGTCGCTGTCAAGAGAGTTGAGCCAGTTGGATGCCTGATAGGCGAATGATCTTTGTCCTTGGGTCGTGCGACATCATGGGATATGTAGTAGATGGGAATTGGATCTCCTTGTAGTGACATTCCTATGTCTAGGCTTAAGGAGGGCACAGACACCAGGTGGGGCCAGACCCATTATAATTTTCTTGGCCCTGATGCAGGTTTGGTATTTTTTGCGTTTGTCCCGTTGAAGCCATCAAAGATTGGGAATAAAGGTCACATGTGTGGGTACGGCGATGTGAGCCAGTGATGAGACAACAGGCCTTATTCAGGGAGGTTGCGATACGTTTGAGACAGAGGTAGTTGCAGACCCATATATGATAAGACCATAGTCTATGATGCTGACGATGGAGCTTTGGATGCAGCTTTGTATTTGAGCAAATATAGCTTAACAACACATACAGCTTTATTTCAATTAAAGACCTTATATCCTGGCCCAGGAATATGATGATGGATGGCTCTGCAGCTTTAGGAAATACACACTTTGGTATGTACCTTTGGACACTATAGCTGTTTATTTTATTTGTTCTTTGCTTTGATTATGTGCTGTACACTGAAACTCACTTTGAACCTATAACACGTTATAATTGCAAGCACTGTGACATTATATTGGATTTACAAGCAGATAATTGCTTTAATTTTTGTTTTCTCAATAAAAGTAAAGTATTAAAAAATCCTTAAAGTCTGCTAGAGTGATTTATAATAAGTTATAAATATTTTAATTTCAAAAATTAAATGAAGCCACCCTCCCCCTGACTGTGAAGTGGAACTCTCCACTCCTAACATTCCTGCATGAGAGAGCACTGTATGCAGGATAAGAGGTACAGCAGCTCTGGATGCTAACTGGCTGAAATCAAATAAGCAATTTATAATGATTTTATAGTGTACCTTGTACAAAGCCCTTTAAATGAAAGGCAACCTCATTCATGCAAATACAGTCTTTTATGGTGGTGAACTCTACTCTTTAAAAAAGTGTAGTTACTCACCACGATGAAAATTCATTGAGGTAAACGGACTTAATTTTGATAGCTGGGTCCCAGGAGACAGCAGTACACTTGATTCCATCCAGCACATGATGAGACATCACTTAGACAAATTACAATTGAAATGAAAAGAGGGAATCCTGAATCTTGAATGGCTGATAGTTTTCCTAGCAGTGATACTATCTCAAGTATATCATTGAAGCTTGCAAATATTTACTATTTTACTCATTTAAAAGTCTCCAGGGATCTATTTGATAATTCAAATCAAGACAAAGCCTCACAACTCACCCCGGTCATTTGAACCCCTCAAATTCCTCCTAAGAGTGCAAGATTAGACTCCCATCGACAGTGTGAAGTGTATCAACATGGCAGTTGATTATTTCATCAACACCTTTAAGCTGCTTGTGAAACCCATGCTCCACTAAAAAGTCAGAAAATCAAAGGCCCTCACAATCCCTGGCTCTCTGCAAACTTTTGAGCTCATATGAAATCTAGGGACCACCTCTGGCATCGGGCTCAAGCCAGCGGCACACAGTCGGACATTCAAAAATACAGAAGAGCACAGAATGATTGCACAAGGGCCATTCACCTTGAAAATAATAAATACTACCAAGGAGTGCTTACTGACACATGGGGCAATGATAAGGCTTTCTGGAATAATATCAAAGAGGTTACAGGGAAAAATCCCAAAACATCACCCACTTTATTTGACGTTGATGGGACTCCAACTCTGGACCCCCTAACTATTGCCAATACATTTAAAAATGCATTCACAGACCTTAGCAGTGTTCTTCCACCTGCCTTTGTTGAAGCAGATGTCACCTCGGCCAATCCTGTAAGCTCTCCCCCAATGATCAGTCACCTACCATTCTACTTCAAACAAGTCTTGTTGCAGGAAGCCCAAAAATACATCCATAAAGCAATTGGCAAATCTAGACACAGTGGGGACTCCCTTGACCTCAAACTGCTGTCTCTCACCCTTAAGGAAGTGTTAGTGCCTTTAACCAGGATCTTTAACCTCTCACTCAGAGTCACACAGTTCTCCAATAAATGGAAATTAGCCACGGTTACACCGGTCTACAAATGTTGAGACAGGACTCTTCACTTGAACTACCGGCCTATCTCCATATTACCACCTCTCTCTAAGGCTCTTGAATGCATTGTAGCTGACCAGCTTACTGATTATCTTGACAAACATAAGATCCAATGTGCCCAACAACATGGGTTCAGAAAAAGGCATAGCATCACCTTGGCTCTTATGGAATTCACCAGTTATATACCCAGCTCCCTGGACCATGGTCAATTAGTTGGTGCTGCCTTCATCGACTTGACAAAAGCATTTGACACAGTCCATCACCCTTTACTACTGGAACAACTACTTAATGCAGGGCTCTCCTCTGACTCCACTGCCTAGTTTAAAAGTTATCTGGACAAACGCACTCAACAAGTCAAAATTGCCGACGTCCTCTCTGACTCAAGACCTGTTCACTCTGGGGTTCCTCAAGGGTCCATCCTGGGCCCACTCCTACTTAATCTCTTCCTAAACAGTCTCCCATGCTCCTGCCCTGAACAAATCCTACTCTATGCAGATGATGCCGTAATTTACACAACTCACCCAGAGCCTATACCCCTTGAGAACCAGCTACAACTCGGATTTGTCTCAGTAGAGAAATGGTTTAGTCATCACAAGTTGGTACTAAACTATAAAAAAACTTAGCTTATGCTGTTCAGCAGCTCCCATAGTAAGCACAGGAAACATCCTCTGAATATCACTAACTGCCTTGGTACTGCCCTCGAACAGGTACAATTCTTTAAGTATCTTGGAGTCACCATAGACAGTAACCTATCATATGGGATGCATATAGATAACATTCTAAAACTGTAAATATTCATATTGGTCTACCCTATAGACACAGGTGATCTCTGACCCATGAAGCCTTAAGAATTGCTGTGCAGAGCTCTATTATTTCTATAATTGACTATGGACTGATCATCTATGGTTCTACGACTGATACCGCCCTCCGGCATATCTCCACTGCTCTTAACAAGGCATGTTGTCTCGTCTCAGGCACCCACCATCTCACCCACACATGTGACATGTATGTCCTAACCGGTTTGCTACAGCTTAAAAATCGTATCAAATATCAAACTTGCCTGATGGCCAAGAAAATAACTTTAGGCCTCTTGCCAGCTGGAGTACAAGATCTTCTAAGTCCCTCTCATAATCGACGCTGCACCTGAGGTTCTGATTCTCAGCTTCTACAGGTCCCTTATTGTCGAACCACCCAGGGTCAATGATCATTCACCTACAGGGTCCCCCCTCTGGATAAATGCTCTCAACAGTGACATCACCTCTGAAACTAAGCTGGGCCCATTCAAAGTCAAGCTTCGGTCACTAATCTCTATAGCTAGCACCTGTGACTATCTCCCTTAACCTTGTTTTCCCAAACCTCAGCCTTAGCACTCAGCCTCTTTCATAGTAACTTAGCACCCTTGCCTCCTACCCCTCCCCCTATCCCCTACCCCTCTCCACCCTTCCTCCCTCCTCCCTTGCCCCACCTCTCCTCATGTCCTCCACCCCACCCCCCATCTTACTCTTCCCAGCCCACTCTCCCACATCCCTTCCTACACCCTGTTCCCTGTTTGTCTTGACAAAGTCTGCTGGCCAATATCAAAGTATTGTATGCATTTTCCTGTACCTGAAACTGATAACCATAATGTGTCTCTATTGTTTTACGTTGACTGTCCATTATGATTTTGTGTCCATTATGACTTTTGCACCTCCTATTTACACTTTATTGTACCATACTTTAGTGTCCTATTTAATCTGTTTTCCTTTCTACTGACATGGAACCTTTGTTAAAGAGCTCTTAGCTCAAAAGTATATGTAATCCGAGACTTAAATAAATAAAAAAAAGATATATCAGTAATGGAGACTCAAAGATACAAGGTGTATAGGAAATTAATACAAATTTATTTGATATATCCATACACCGTGTATTTCAAAGCAGAAGCTGATAAAGTGCCACCCCCATAGTCCACTGCAAAAGCCCAATAGTATTTCACTCCCTTCCAAGGAGTTTTCCCAATGGCTAATGATCATAGATACAAGTAGTGCTCAAATAGAGATGGTGCTATGATGTCATATAGATGTGACCCTCCCATGTTAAAAACAACAATTTAACTCAATTTAAAACTAACATAAATATCCACTATCTAATTAGTTAACACACAGCATAACACCAATACCAAACTGCTAAATCCCCTCCGACAGTTCTAGACCAATAAGACCTCAATTACACTAGGGTTCTGCAAGTCACTTATGTATGAAAGTGAGAAAGGCACATATTTAGATAAAATGTTTCTAACTGTTAATCCAAATTCCAGCATGGTAAAATATTTTCCATGTGGAGCTTCAAGTTAAGCAACTGAATGTTGTCCATTCATTTCAATGGCACTCTGTCACACTATCCATGAACGTCTCGGGATTCCCATAGTGTCCCATTATAAATGATTAGATCTTCAAATGAGCCTTTAAAGTTTCCATTTTAGTTTTATTGTCTTCAGTATTACCCCCCATTCTTTTCTTTGGCACATCATAACTGGTCTGAGTATGGTCTGAACATCGAGTGTAAATTTAACCAAATAAAATTTCCTGTAGAGATAATCAGTTAGCCTTTTCAATATCTAGGGAGACATAAAAAACAGACATTTACTATTACATATTTTATTTCCATCTCATATAATGATATACATTTAGTAGCCTATAGTGAGAAATCAAAGGCACACAGACTCTATAAAATCTCCCACTGTCATTTATAGAAACAGGGATATCTCCACTCTCGCATTCAATCCTGGTGGGTAAAAAGTTCCTAAGGTGAATGTCCAGAAAGCTTCATATTTTAACATTAAGTTTTCAATGTTTCCACCCTTAGGACCCAATTGGACTAGTTCAATACCCACAAAAGTCCATGCACGTAGACCCTGGCCTCTGGTGAATTTAATACGTGCTGCCTGTATGTTTTTAATGTTTTCTCCTTCAATATCTTAAATGTGTTCACCAACCCATATTTTAAAATTGTGGTTTGTCATCCCTATGTAAAATGATCCACATTTACACAATGCCATGTAAATAACAGTTGCAGCGTCACATGTAATCAGATTTCTTATTTGATATTGTCTTCCCATGCCTGAATTTGCAGACATTTTTGTTTTCAAAATGTATTTGTCAAATTTGCAGCAGCTGCAGGGAACACATCCAAGCAGTGGACTATTACCGAGGAAGCCCTGTTTTTGTGTTTTGAATGGCTGCAAGGAGTGTACTAGTATATCTCATTGGTTTTGTGCCCTCCTATACACAAACTGTGGTGGTTCCTCAATCACTTTACCCAAGACAGGGTATGCTCTAATGATGTCCCAATGGCTCAACAGGATCTGCCTGATGCTGCTGGCTTCTGGGGTGTATGTAGTTATACACTTAATCTATTCCTCTCTTTTCTGGTGTCCCCCTTCCCTCGGGATCAGAAGGCCATCTCTGTTTCTTTCTACTGTCCACTTTAGTGTATTACTATCACTATCCTTCTTGTACCCCCTTTCTAAAAATAAATTTTCCATCTCTTTCACTAGTACCTCATAGAGCTCTTGAGTGGAGCAATTATGTTTTACTTGTAGAAATTGACTATGGGGGATATTTTTGATCAAAAGAAAAGGATGGCAGCTACTGGCTAGGAGGACTGAATTAGTAGCTATAGGTTTACGATATAAATCTGATTTAATTTCACCTTCATTTTTTGTAAACGTAAAATCCAAGAATGGAATAGACTCCCTATTGTATTTTAAAATACAATTTAAATTCACATTTGAGTCATGTAAGTACTGTACAAACCCATACAGGTCTTCTTCACTTCCTCCCCAAACAAAAAACACATAATCAATGAATCTTCTACACATTTTAATGTAGTCAACATATCGGTTTCTCCCAACATCCTGTATGACAAGTTTCTCCCACAGACCCAGATACAGGTTGGATACATTGCCGTTCCTTTAACCTGCAGATAATGTTCACCAAGAAATACAAAATTGTTACATTTCAACATAATCTCAGTACAGTGGATTAAAAATTCAGTAAAGGCATCAGACAGATCTTGTTCCAACATTAGATAATATCTGAGTGCTTTGAGTCCCCCTTCATGAGGAATATTAGTATATAAGTACAGTATTCCACATCTAGTGTACCCCAAAACCATGATTCTTTCACCCTCCGATTTTCAGAGTGCATTAAAAAGTCTGCAGAATCTCTTATATATGAAGGTAATTTAGATAGGTTCATAGGTTAATAGATTACAGATTCAAGTCAATCAGCTTGTTGGCCATCAATAGACTTGTCACTAACAGTGGATGTATCCTAATTTCTCATCCCTCATGAATATATCTAGCTGGTATTTAAAAGCGGCCATGTTAGGTGCTGTCACCACATTTTCTGGTAAACTATTCCAGACATTCACCACCCTCTGCTTAAACCAATGCCCTCTTTTTGTAGTCCTGTATAACTCCCCACTAGGGAGTTATACAAGGGGTTTAGCAAAACTTTCCATGTATTTTGAGAGTGCCTCTGTTAATGATCCTATATTTGCCACTATCGGCCTGCCCGGTGGATTGATTAACGTTTTATGTATTTCAGCAGCATATAAATAGTGGCAAGTATAGGATCACCAGTCATTAACAATCTCTTGGTTTCTACAGAAATGGTCCCATTCTCATAAGCTTGTTCCAATAGGGTATCCACTGTTGTCTTGAACTCTCCAATGGGATTACTATGTAATTTCACATACACATTCCTGTCATTTAAGTGTCTCATTATTTCATTCTCATTCTCTGCTGTATACATTATTACAACAGACACACCCTTATTGGCTGGTTTAATTGTGATCCTTTCATTTATCCCAAAAGATGTCAAGGTCTCCCTTTCCCAATTATTGATATTCACAAAACCATGCTTTTGTTGATTCTGCAATAGATTATTCAGCTCTATTTCACACATATTTTCAGATACTGCCACTGACGGGGGCTAGTAGACAAAAAGTAGACTTAGTTTTTAGTGCAACTATTTTTTCTCCACCCACTGACCTATTGGATGCACTTTCATTTTCTGAGACACCCCCTGATTTGCTAAAGTGATGCATCAGGCTCAGTTTCTTAGTAAACTTATAAAGGCCTATCATGCAAGTAAACTGGTAGATTCTAGTGGTAGGTACAAATGTAAGATCATTTTGTAGAATGGCAAATTCAATTTAATTTAGGACATGAGGAGATATTTACCATGTTATTTATTGGTTCTAGTATTTGCCTCATCCCCTAGACCAATATATCCCACTCTTCTGGTATGGTGTTTGTCCCCTTGGCCTCCATCTGTTATTGTTCCATTTTTCGTCTTCCTTGCCTCCCTCATCTTCCTTGTCTGGTCTTCCTCTTTTTCTTTCTGCCCTTGGGCTGGCAAACTGGATGTGGCTACTCAATTGTTGTTCCTCCTCCAGGGACTGTCTCTCTAAAAAAGCAGTTGAACATGTGCTGTACATATCAGATTCATTAGTACATTCAGGTGTAACTCCTTGCTGGCCCTTCTTTAAGATTGATTTAGGTGTAGAGGCAATAGATATTTTCCCCAATCAAAAATATGGCAAAGTTCATAATCACATTGGTGTCTATAAAATATTTTCTGTTTCAATGCCTTTATTTTTATGTCCTGTGTTTCTATTATTTTTTTTTCCCAAATTCTCAAGTTGTTGTTGGAAATCTGGTAGATTGGAGAAGGTATACGCTACTTTTTCCCTTCTCCTTCAGTTCTTTTTCTCCCTCTTTTTGGAAAAGTTTACAATCTTTTAGTATTGCCTGTATTAACAAAGCACTTCCTTGTAAGAGTGCTTCATTCCATACCTTCAATAAGCTTTCTCTTTCAGTCCCAAAGGCAGGCTTTTTTAGAATTATGTCTTTTATGCACCCTCTCCACTGCTAGATATGCCTGGAGTGTGGTCTGTTGCCTATAGATCCTTCTGACTTTTAAGTTTTTATTTTCCAAATCAGAAAATGCTATTCTGATGTCTCCATCTCCCTCTGATGGAATCCTGTCTAAACTATTTGTCTTTAGGAGAGGGTTACTCTCACCTGTGTGGGAGAATATATATTTTAGTTGTCTGCAGGGTGTGGCACCATCAGCACAAGTACTCAGTCCAGGTACTTAAGTTAAGTTTTATTGGCCGAAAGACTCAATTGAACATGCTCATTTTCAAGGAGGTCCTGTAAGGACAATGTTAAACAACTGTGTACAATAAAAGTGATGACATAGCCTACAGATACAATAATTGTTAGAAAAAAAGTGCATATATGGTCAGTAAAAACAATAATGAACATATTGGTATCCGGTGACCGGGTAAACAGTGGTGACATACCATAAGGTACCATAACTGAATCTGTTTGGCTCATTTTAGATGCTGCACTAATATAAATGGGGCCTTGGCATAACCTCAATTAAGTTCAAACAAATCCAATCAGGAGGTCGCCCAGTGGCTCAGGTTGCAAAAAGCTAAATTTAGAACAATTCAAATCAAGACACAGCCTCGCAACTCACCCAGATATATCAGTAATGGAGACTGAAAGGTACAAGGTGTATAGGAAATCAATACAAATTTATTTGATGTATCCATACACCATGTATTTCAAAGCAGAAACTGATAAAGTGCCAGTGCCACAGTCTCATTTATTTATTGTTGTCTAGGATTACAAGACCTTTGAACCAAGGGGTTCTTTTACAAAGGCTCCGCGTCATACATAGAATTGGGGACAAACAGTACATGGAGATAAAAAGTAAAATAGTAACTAAGAATTTTTCTTTAAGTACAAAATTGTTGAGAATTAACAGCATTGGTAACAGCTTTGGTATATAGTAGAAGGATGCATAAAACAGCCAGGATAATATTGGTAGAGATCAGAGCAGGGAACATGGTACTAAATAGAATTCATGAGTAGGACACAAGGGGAGGAAAAGCAGTCAAGGAGGACTATGTTTAGGGAGGGGAAGAAGAGGGAAATGAGAAGGTCAGGGACTGGGGAGGGGAGGGGAGAAGGGAGGAAAACAAAAGGGGGAAGGGGGAAGAAGAAATATAAGGAGTAGAAGAGAGAGAGAGAGTGGTGTGAAGAGCAAGCCAGGAGAGAAATAGCTGGGAGGGGAGGGCAGGAAGGGTGGAGGCAAAGGAAAACAGTGAGGGAGGAGCTGAAGGATGCAGGGAGAGGGAAAAAAAATCCACTACAAACAGCCCAATGGTGTTTCGCTCCCTTTTCACAGAGCTTTCTCAAGGGCTAATGTTCGTAGATCTAAGTAGTGTTCAAATAGAGATGGTGCTATGACATTATACAGACGTGACCCTTCCATGTTAAATACAACAAATTAACTCAATTTAAAACTAACATAAATATCCACTATCTAATTAGTTAACTGTTTTGAAGTATATGGTGTGTGGACATATCAAATACATGTGTACGAACATACGAACATAAAAAATTTGCCAGCAGATAAAGGCCTAGAGGGCTAACAAGTCTGCTTGAATGTGCAGATAGCACCCCTTATTCTGCAGCTGCCCCTCTTTCCCACCCTTCCCCTCCATTGACCCTCTTCCTTGCCCTGTCCAGCCCCTTTTGAAACAGTCCACTGTTCTACTGGATACCACTTCTGCTGGTAGCACATTCCACCTAGATATCACCCTCTCTGTAAAAAAAAGTGTCTCCTCATTTCCCTCCTGAACCTTCCTCTCCCAGTCTCATATCATGGCCCTGGGTGTCCCTCCCCTCCCTTACTTTGAACATCCCCTCCATACCTGTCTTGTTTATGCCTTTCATGTACTTAACGGTTGCAATCATGTCCCTCCTGTCCCTCCTCTCCTCCAACAAGTTTATGTCCATCTCCCTCAGCCTCCTCTTGTATGGTAAGTCCCCAGCCCCTTGATCATCTTTGTTGCCCTGTGCTGCACCGCCTCCAGTAACTTAATGTCCCTCTTCAGATACGGGTGCCAATACTGCACGCAGTACTCCAGGTGTGGTCTAACTAATGGTCTATATAGTGGCAGAATCACCTGCCCCCTCGAGGATATACCCCTTGCAATGCAATCCAGCATTTTGTTGGCCTTTGCAGCTGCCTTCTTACATTGTACCGAGTTGTTCATTGATCCTGTAATGAGTACCCCCATATCCTTCTCCTCCTCTGTCTTGGCTAGCTGCACTCTCCCCAGCTGGTATATCCTGCTTGGGTTCTTCACCCCAAAATGCATCACCTTTCACTTTTTGGCATTAAACCCCAGTTGCCAGGTGTCTGACCAGGTTTCCAGCTTTGCCAGATCACACTGAACCCCTGCCATCCCTCTAGGTCATCCATCACTGCTCCCATCTTGGTGTCATCAGCAAACAGACTGATCTTGCTCTTGATACCCAGTGATATGTCTGCAATGAATATCCCAAACAACACTGGTCCCAACACTGAGCCTTGTGGAACACTGCTCATCACTACCTTTGTAGATGAGAACTCCCCACACACCACCAGCCTCTGTTGCCTTCCATGAAGCTGGTTCCCTACCCATCTCACCAGCTTTGCACCCACCCCTGTGCATTCTAACTTACTTCCCAGGCTCCCACGTGGCACCAAGTCAAATGCCTTACTGAAGTACAGGTACAGAACATCCACTGCATGGCCCCTGTCCAATTGTCTAGTTACCCAGTCATAGAACTCCACCAGGTTGGTTTGGTAGGATCTGCCATGTACCAAGCCATGCTGTCTGCTGTCCTGTAGTCATTTGGCCCCCAGGAGGGCCACCAGCCTCTCCTTCAGGATAGTTTCCATCAGCTTACCCATGATGGATGTGAGGCTCACCGGTCTGTAGTTCCCTGGTGCATCCTTGGGGCTGCTGTTGTGGAGGGGCACCACATGAGTCATCCTCCAATCCTGAGGTACACACCCTGAGCATAGTGAGGCATTAAATAGGTCTGCCAAAGGTCCTACAAGGGCCTCTACCAGCTCTTTCAGTACCCTGGGGTGGATGTCATCTGGGCCTGGTGCCTTGTCCACCCTCAGTGCCCTCAAACCCTCCAGAACCCTGTCCTCCATAATTTCCCCATCCATCACCACCTCCCCCCTGTTTCTGCCCTTCCTCCCCCCCTTGGGTATCATCTCCTCTTCTCCTAGCAGAAGTAATCATTTAGCACACCTGCCTTATCACCCCCTACTTCCACCCGACCCCCCTCCTTCCTTATCCTTACTATATGGTCCTTACAGTTCCCTTTCTCCCTGATGTACCTGAAGAATTCCTTCTCCCCCTTCTTAATGACTTGAGCCAGCCTGAGCTCCGTAGACACCTTGGCTCACCTTACTGCCTGTGTCACCTCCTTTGATTCCTTCAGGTACTCCTCCCTGTCCTCCCCCTCCCTGTTTTCTTGTACCTCCTATAGGCAGCTCATTTCCTCCTTACCTTTTCCATGACCTCCTTGCTCACCCATCTAGGTTTCTTTGCCCTAGCCTTCTTGCTCTGGGCCTTTCTGCAGGTTCTGGTTACCTCCACTGTCCCCAGCTTTATGAGCTCCCATCTCTGGTTAGTGCCCATACTAGGTTGAATTCTGGCCAGGTACTCTTTTGCCACTTCCCCCATCCTCCCAATGTTGGCCCTCCTGAAGTCCAGCACCCTTGTGCCAGATTCCACTCCTTCCTTACCCTTATCCAATCTGAGCCATACTGAGTGGTGGTCACTCACCACCAATGGTTCTTCCACCCTAAGTTCCCTCACAAACTCCCCATTTGCTAGCACAGGGTCAAGGGTATTTCCTAACCTGGTTGTTGCACTGACCATTTGCATCAGGAAACTGTCCTGGAAGGCATCCAGCTGTACCTGCTCCCTTCTATTCCTGGTTGTTGGGGTACTCCAGTCCACTCCTGGCATGTTGAAGTCCCCACAATCACCACACTACCCTTCTCACAGATCCTCCTGAGCTGTCCTGCTAGTTCTCTGTCTAACTTCTCTGTCTGAGAGGGTGGCCTGTACACCACTCCCACTCTGAGAGTCCTATTCTTGGAATCCTGGATTTTCATCCATACTGACTCTGTACTACCCTCCTCCCCTTCCTCCCTTACACACTTCAGTCCTTCCCTCACATATAGTGCCATCCCCCCTTTCCCAATCATTCTATCCCTACAAAATAACCTGTACCCTGGTATTGACAGGTCCCAGTCATTGTATTGGGTGGCCCATGTTTCTGTGATGGCTGCAATGTCCACCTCTCCTTCTGCCATGAGAATCAGTAGCTGTGCAGTTTTCTTCCCAAGGCTCCTAGCATTAAGGGTGACCACCTTCCACCCCTTCCCCCTCCCATCCTGCCCTCCTTTACTAGCATCACCAATAGTACTTGCCCTTTGTCCTTTGTCACTGTTATGGGGGTAAGCTCATATGGCTTCCCAACCTGTGCATGTCCCTTGCCCACTTTGTCACTTGTCACTTTGTACTCATTTTCTGTACACCTTGTACCTTTGAATCTCCATTACTGTTGTATCTGGGGTGTCAAGAAAATGTCTGCTACCGTATTGGTCATTGTATTGGTCATGATGCATTAGTTCAGGATTTGATTTTTATTAGACCAAAATGTATTAACAATTTTGGTCCAATAAAAGGTATCAAATCACCTAATTTGTTCATCTTGTGATATATCTGGGGTGTGCTGCGAGGCTGTGTCTTAATTTGAATTGTTTCAAATTTAGCCTTACGCAACCTGAGCCAGTGAGCAACCTCCTGATTGAATCTATTTGATAATCCCAATAGGACATCCTGATTGAATCTATTTGATAATACCAATAGTGTGTATGTCGTTATGGGATATTGCCATGTCTTGGATGGTTAATGGCACTCATCTTCACTTCATTCATTACAACGACCTAATGCGTCATACTGTTCCACAAGAAGAAACATCTTGCTTGCACACTATATGAGTGTTTGCATGCCCATGATACTTTGTGAGGAGTTTGATGCTTACGAGTGTATATGTATGATTTGGAGAGAGACACAAAAAACAATTTGGAAATGTGTTTTCTCTTTGTATCCTTCATGTATCCAACATCTTGCTCTGTCTCCAATATGCCTCTCAGGTGTGCTACCTCTGAGTGTAATAAATGCCTGAAACAGATCCTGTCATGCACTATATAAGGGATGACTGATGACTGCAAGTGCAGTTACAAGGGAATATGCATGCTTTGGGTGATTAACATAGACACACAGAAACATAGACAATGACAGCAGAAAAAGACCAGTGGTTCATCCAGTCTGCCCGTAAAACCTAACAAACCTGGGACCTATTGTCCACACAGGGTTCTAACCCACACTGTTCACTTGCATGCTCCCTGCCCTACTGCTATTACCCTGAGCAGCCACTAAGCCCTTCACTCTGTCCCAACCATTTTTTGAAACCATTGATACGTTGTGGTGCCCTCCACATCAGCTGGCAGATTCTTCCATGGCTCCACCACCCTTTCTGTAAAATAAAACTTTCTCACTTCCCTCTTGATTCTTCCCTGATTGTTAGGCATGAGGTGTAGCTGAGTGCCACACATACACATACCTGAGAAGTACATTATTTCCCTTATGAACTTATACCCTGAAGTTTCTTATTCCATTTACAAATTTTTGTTGTTGTTAATTTAAAGTTCAGGTGAGTTATGTGGTTGTCGGAAACTAACCAATGATCATGTGATATGTTTCTACCAGTTAGGTTACAAGATTTTCATGGCCCATTTTATAATGCTTAACTAAGAAATCCTCCAGCCTCCCCTTGTGGAGGTATATCATACTCCAATAATGACCATATGAAAGCTCAGAGCTTGAGATGAAGACAGATTATTTTAACACAGCCACCATAATTATGGGATATACTTGCTCAGGGTGGTTTCATCTATTTTGTATTTTCTTTAAATTTTAAAAACTAATTCCTCAGCTGTTTCAGGTGATACACAGAATAAAAAAAACAGCAGTCATTTAACAGAATGATAATGGCTATAAGTGTTTGGTTCTTAATTCTGATTGGCTAAAAATATTACTGCCAACCCAACACATTTAATACTAAATTACAACATTTTCATTTTATTTTTATTCTAACTGGTAAGCAGATGGGAAATACTGCCCTTTTCATAGTGACCAGTGTACAACCAGTGTACATTTAACATTGAACACATGACATATAAAAAATATACTTTGGCTGTTTTATGGGGCAGTGCTGCTTACGATGACTCATACTCTGCTAATTAGGGCAGGGGATGTTGAGATTAATCTGGGCCCCATTGGTAATGACTTGGCTGATCTGGAATATTTTACGAAAGTCTCAAATGGGATGTGAATTATGCATTTAAATGCAGAGTATTATGCCAAAATTTCATGAGTTAGAAGCATGGGTTGTACATTATGAACCAGATGTTTTAGAAATCAGTGAAACCTGGTTGCAACAGTCAGCATTGAATAATGAAATATATCTGGAAGGGTATAACATCTTTAGGAGTGACAGGGTCCCCCCAGCATTTCATCATTGCAGTCTTGAATAACTTACTGTAAAATCTTCTTATGGTTGTGCTCCCCCCAACTACTACACCAAAGTTACTCTTCTGGAAAAGGGGGGGGTAATGTTTTACATGAAAGATAGCTTTACAGTGGTTGAAAAATGTATAATGAAAGCTTCTCCACAATATTGTAAAGTCTTGGCAGTTCAGATTGCAATTGGCCAGATCAAAAAACTTATAGTGTGCTGTGTTTACATACCCCCAAAGCTAGTAAGGAAGGTCTACAAGAATTTTCAGATTTGATCTCCCCTAGCTCTGTGGGTGAAATCATAATGTTGGGGGATTTCAACTCTAATTGGAAGGGGACAAGATCCCTAGGCTTGGTGATGTTTTAGCTCAAACAAATCTTCAGCAACTTATTAATATACCTACCAGGTTAAATTTAAAAAGTAAGAGGCATACAGTACTTGATTGGCTTTTAACTAACAGGGTTAACCACATTCAAAATTGTGGATTGATTGCTCACTCCCTTAGTGACCACCACCCTGTGTTCTGTATTTGGAAACACCGCAATAAGTAAAAAGCTGTACCAAAAATAATAGATTTTAGAAACTTTTCAAGGATCGATGTTGCTGGTTTCAGAAATAGTTTGTAGAGTATTTACTGGTCCTATTTGGAAATAATGCCAGATATTAATTGTGCTTTAGGCTATTTTATTGGGGTGTTTACAAAAGTTCTGGATGCATATGCTCCAATCATAAAAAAGACGTATCCGAGGTACTGATTCCAAATGGTTAACCCCACCATTGTTTACACTGATGAAAGAAAGAGACAAGGCCTGGAAACTGTATAGAAAAATCAATCAATAGTAAATATGCAGAACTACAGGCATTTAAGAAACAAATGTAAGGCTGAAATTAAAAGAGCAAAAGTTGATTACATAAGACAGCAACAAACAGAAGGTCTGATAAATAATAAAAGGTTTTGGAGTACAATTAATAGCCAAGTTAATCCTAGGGCCAATCTTAAGGTAACAATGTTGAAAGGAAATGATAAATTGAATGACTCCGTAGATATAGCCAATGAATTTAAAAGAATATTCACTGACCTGGACGCTTATAGGACTGACTCTAGCGTAAACAAGCCTGTAAAAGGCAAAAATAGATCCTTCGGTAGACTCACATTTTATCTTAGGGCAGTTACTAGTTCTGAAATGTTTAAACTTTTGAAACAACTTAAAGTTGATATGTCTAGTGGATTTGATAGGTTGTCCCCAAAAATATTGAAACTAGCATCAGCTGAAATAGCATATCCGATAAGTATTATTTTTAATTTGTCCTTTTGCTTGGGGGAGGTACCAGATTTGTGGAAGCATTCATTTGGTGTTCCAATACATAAATCAGGACCTACTGGTAATTTTTCTAACTATAGGACTATATCTATATTGTCAGCCTTATCTAAAATACAAGAAAAACTAGTTTATGGTCAGTTGATTAAATATGTTGAAACTTATGATTTGCTGTCACAAAGTCAGCATGGTTTTCGGAAGGGGCAAAGCATGGAGACTGCCTTGGTTGAGTTCATGAGTGTTGTCACATTCATGGATTTGACCAAGGCATTCGGCTTAGTTGATCACACCTTATTAATAGAAAATGCGGAACAGATTGGGGTAGGAGAACCTGTATCAAGATGGTTTGCAGACTACTTTTTTTTAACCAGGAAAGACACACTAAGCTAAAAGCTTGTTTACAGGTGCAACCTGGGAGCACAAGGAAATTAAAAGACTTGCTCAGGGTTACACAGTATGCAAGTGGGGGCTGTGAGATTCAAACACAGGTCCGCAGGTTTGTAGCTCAGAGCCTTAAATCACTGTGCCATACTGCCTTCTCAACTACTTGTCTACTTGTTGGAAATATATCAGATGGCTACATTTGGGGGAGGTTTTCTGAAAAGTCATTAGTAAAATGTGGAGTCCCACAGGGCTCCATATTAGGACCTTTTTTGTTTTCTATATTTTTTGATTCTGTTACATCATTTATTAAGAACACAAGACTTAAGTTATATGCAGATGATGCTGTTATGTACTATCAAAGCACATCAATATCAGATGTAAATATAACCTTATCAGTGGAACTAAATTTAATGCAGAATTGGTTATTCAGAAATAAAATGGTGTTGAATAATCAGAAAACTAAGATAATGCTATTTGGGACATCAGCAAGGATAAAAGAGAATAGTAACAAATTACAAATCAGAACATTGGATGATACAGTGTTTGAGAATGCGAATAACATGAAATATTTAGAAGTTATACTAGACCCTGTTCTTAATTATGGGTCTCATGTACAAATGATCATGTCTAAAATTCATGCAAAAATTGCCTTATTGTATAGACTTTGTAGCTATTCAACCTATGATGCACACTTAGCAATTGCAAATCAATGTTTATTGCCTATATTACAATATGCTTCAATTGCAATTGATAATGCTCCTAATAGTACAGTACAGTGGAAAGCTATGTTATTAAATAAAATAGGATCATTTGCTTTATTAGCACCAAACAATGCATGCCATTGTGATATTATTAGTGAACTGGGGTGGTTAACTATAAAACAGTCATATAAATTTAGCTTGGCTAAGTTTCTATTTAGAATACAACAATCAGGTATACCCATCCGTCTGAAAAGCCAACTCATGACATTACAGAATGAAATTTGTACCAGATCAACTTGTGATATAACACTGCTAAAAGATCCATACAGAAGTACATTTAGTGGCCAGCGTACTTTTGGATACACTGCACCCATGGTTTGGAACAGTATACCCTCTGAAATTAGAAGTACAAAGAGTTATGATTTATTTGCAAAAAACATAAAATTACACTTTAGAACTTTGAGTAGTTGCAATTGCCTTTTAAAATAAATATCTTATTTAACAATGTGGAATGTTTATTCCTATTTGTATGTTTTATTGTGTGTTGTTAGTTGTATTTTGTAACTGTGAGATATGTGTATGCCATTGTGTTGTTTGCCCAATTGTACTTTTTTATGGACCATGGGTCGTACCTGTAAAAGGGATTGTATCCCAGTGTACTAACCCTTATGCAAATAAAATCAAAATCAAATATAAAATATAAACTCCATATACACAAGTATAATAAATTATAAAAAAAAAAGTACAATCATAACTATCAATGAGCATTTTAAATACATGGGTTTTAAAAACAGTAAGCTTGTTACAATGTACCAGTGTTTTAGGTAATGTATTATAGTAGAAGCCACTTAATTGGGATGCGGATAATCAGCACATCTGCAATATTAGGACATCCCCATGGGAACCGATTAAGTGGCCATGTATTCCTATGGCATCCCCATCCTTCTAATGGGGATGGGAATTCCGGATTATTGGGGCAGTTCAGTCCCACTCATTCCTAACAGCCCATGCTTCTGGCTAGTGTGAGGGTCTTTAGCTGTTCCTGCTGCTGCTGTTAATGGGGTGCTGATGAGTTGATAAGCCGCTGAGCACCAGTGAATGCATTGTGAACAGCACTGTCAGCACACACACACACACACACACACACACACACACACCTCCTATTTACTTCCTGGTCCTGTGCCCCCAACTTGCCACACCTTCCACTTCTAAAATACAGTACAGATCCACATCACTGGGCAGATTGCAGTATGCAGTATGACATGTCAGTGTCAGTGGTTCAGCAGGTAGCACACTCGCCTCTGAGGCCGGGAGATCAGAGGGCTGTGGGTTCAGTTCCCACATCTAGCACTTGGGTTAATATCCCAGTACTGACACTGTAGTGCAGCATGAGAGGGGTACTGCACTTCTGAACAGCCGTCTTTCGGATGAGACGTTAAACTGAGGTCCCATCTGCCTGGATTGGTGGTAGTTCAGGTAGATGTTAAAGATCCCATGACACTTCTCGAAAAGAGTCTGGGAATTTCCCTGGTGTCCTGGCCAAATTTCCCTCATTCTCTAAAAATACCACCAACAGCTTAATCTGGTTCAAGGTCAGTTGGCATTTATCTGTATCCCCCTTCCCCGGGTCGTGCCTGAAAATAGGCAGAATTTGTCTAGTGCACTTACCCGACAACAAAAACTAAATAAAAAAATAAAAATAATAAATATTTTACAGAAATAAAAAAATTAAAAGCATGTGAAGCCTTCTTTTACTGCCTATTAGGAAACTCCGAACTCCATTCAAGAGAGGTGCTGAGCTGTGACTCTAAATGAAAGTAAAACTTAAAACACATCAGAAATCTTCCTCTTCTGCCTACAGGGAGATGCCAATTCTATCAGTTAGTGAGGCAGGTGGCAAGACAAGAGGGACGGAGAGGTACACTGATGCATTTATGGATCTCAGTCACTAATACTGTAGGACTGCAAGGTAATATGGTAATGTACTGCAGAAGGGATGTCTCCTGCCATAACACAGTGTAGTACTGCCATTTATTACAGTGACCTTCTGGTTTCTGCTAATAAGGGGGATTCTGAGTTAATTAGATGGAGATTATCTTAAGGGAAAATGCTACTTCTGATAATTGGGACGTCTGCTTAATCAGGACAAAAAGCCTGCCACCAGGCTGTTCCAATTAAGTGGTTTCTGCTGTATATAAATTAATAGCTTTGAATTTGAAAGATCTTAGTGCAAAGCTGGTAGGAAAGAAAGGAATTGCAAAGGCAAGTCTCGGTTGTGGTCTTGTGGAGAAAACATTATGACTTTTAGGAACAATCTCAGATAATGTAGAAGGAGCAAGACGCAAACAGAGTTTATGGAGAAAAAAAAAGTAAGCTTTATAGTTGAACCTATGTTTGAGGGAAAGCAGGCCAATTTCTTTGTAGCACCGTGGTGAGTTGTCCTGGGTACTCCAGAGGCAAGTCCACAAATACTATTGTACAGCAAATTCAATCTATTGAACAACTTCTTAGTAACTGTAGAGTAAAACAGAAAACCTAGCTTGTTGTCAATAGTTTATGCGAGTCAGGAATGAGAAATTGATTCATCCAATACAGCATTCCAAGTCTTTTATGCAGAAGCTTAATTAAATGGTTAATATGTGTTGCAAAGGTGAAACATCTGTATTGTTTCCCAAATAATAAAATTTACCCTTTCTATAACTTCCCCAGAGAGATGAAATATCTGAAAATAAAACGGAAGAAATTTTCCATGATCTTGAAAACACCATCAGCTTAGTTTTTTTAGAATTCAGAAGTAATTTCTTTTTAAAAAACCAATCATGCATATTCAAAAAAATCAGTTTGTATTATCTTCTGTAAGTCCAGAATAGTATTACCTGAACTAAAAATAGGCATATCAACTGCATAGAGTAAAAGTCTAGAAGAAACAGAAACCTTGATCATAGGGTACAAAAAAAGGGAAAGTACAAGTGGTCCTAAGATTGAACCTTGTGGAACACTGCACTCAATCAGTTTTATTCTCTGAATTAACCCCACAAAAGAGCAGAGCAGTGCAATGCATTCTATCCTTAGATACCTCCTAAACCAGGACACTGCATTCCCCAAAAACCTAAAGCCGACAGAAAATGAAGCAAAAGAACATGGTCAACAAGACTAAAGGCTTTGGAGAGGTCCACAAAGACTGATGCCACATGGAGCCCTTTATCCAGTGCTCCTTGTACACAGTCTGTGAACCCCACCAAGACCACAAAAGTACAAAAGTAAACTGGGATGATAATTTGAAACCAAATATACAGAGTCAGATTTACGAATGGGTTTGATAGTGGCAGATTTTTCAACTTCTTGGCATAATACCATTACGTAATGAATATTTTAATAAGGAATATGAGATTGAAACACTAGACACTTTTATTAAACGAAAATCTGTTGAATCACTACCAATATTTGATCATGGATTCATTTTAGCAATATACTTAGTTACAAAAGAGGAGGTTAAAATCTTTACTCATTATTACCTGAAGATGCTTTTTGATGTCTGAGCTTTCCATTGTTTACCCTTGATAAAAAAATGGCTGCCCAGGCATAACTGAGTTAAAATAAAAAGAAGGTATTGATTTATCAAGACAAAATTGCTCATTATTAATGCCCATAATCAAAACCAAATTGCTCATTATCAATCTCTGTATCAGGAATTTTTTTTGATATTCAACAAAATTCCCCAAAAAGTCTTTGAACAGTCTTGAAGTTTCCTCTGGAGAATTGTCATTTGTATCAAGCGTCAGTTTACATCCACACATAATGCAGTCAGCTTTATACAATAAAGAAATTTGGTTAGACTCACCTAGACTACTGTCCACCAGCATTGTATCCATAGCACAATAAAGATGAGAAGATATTACTAGAAAGATTCCAAAAAATAGTTACTACACTTATTTGAGATTAATGTGATCCATCTTTAGAGAACCAGCTCTCCAAATGTGTTGCATAGTCACCTTGGCAGTGCCACTTACAATGCCAGTGGTCACAAACACTTTGCTTACAAAACTTATGTTATATGTTTACCGTATATAATATACAAAAACCTGCACTAAACTGTGTTGTCCTCTTAAAGGTTGCATATTGTTTTTGTCACCTAAAACGTTCCTCTAATAGCAACTGTGTTGTACTGTATAAGTATATCCTATTTTACTATGTTTTAAAACTATGTTGATACTTGCATGGGACCATCTTGAAAACAGGATCTTTAGGTCATAAAGATGTATTTATGACAACTTTCCTGTATAAAAATAAAGATTTTTACTACTACTACTGCTTAGCATGTGCTGGTGCCGCTCTGTGCCCTGACTCAGCCTAGTTCCTCAACCCCCCTCCCACCACGATCCCGGTCACATAGTGTTGCACCGGGGGTGGTGGTGGTGCCGCATGCATGCGGCTAGTACCGCAGATGTAGCCAACTCTTGGCCACATCTTGTGGTCTGTGGTGAACCTCAGTGTTAGGCACAAGGACCCTGCAGATTCTAAAATCTGGCACAAGTTCCCTGGTGCAATCGGGGGTTGCCACAACCCTTAGGGGACGCAAGTTGTGTCCCTCTAAGTGGTCTTTGAAAATCGGGCCCACTATATCCTAGCTGAAGCTCTTCATCTAACTATTCACAGTTGAAATGCTAAAGCTCTTTTTGCAATCTGACAGCATTTACAGTGCAGCAAAGCCTGGCTCTGTATAAAGCTGATGCAGGCTTTCAATATTGCAGTACTTGGTGATGTAAGTCATTTTGACATTATTTTCCTTTTACTTTAAAGTACTAGGGCAGTATTCATTTTGTTGTTAAATTATATTGCACTTTAAAAGGCAGTTGACTAAGTGTTTAACTCAACATATATCACTGGTTGTGTCTGTAAATGCAGCATTTTTGCTTTTTTCACACTTTTATGTTTAGCTCATTTAAGGATTTTTAATAGACTGTATTTGTTTGGTCACTTTTTATTTTATTTTATTTAGTTTTTGTTGACCGGGTAAGTGCACTAGACAAATCCTGCCTATTTTCAGGCACGACCCGGGGGAAGGGGATATAGATGAATGCCAACTGACCTTGAACCAGATTAAGCTGTTGGTGGTATTTTTTTTAGTGAATGAGGGAAATTTGGCCAGGACACCGGGGAAATTCCCCTACTCTTTTCGATAAGTGCCATGGGATCTTTAACATCCACCTGAACTACCACCAATCCAGGAAGATGGGACCTCGGTTTAACGTCTCATCCGAAAGACGGAAAGACTTACAATGGTACCTGGTTAGAACAGCACTACATGAATAGCGCCAGTCTACAGAGCACTAGTTTGTGTAGCACTGGCATGGACAGTGAGAAGGGATCTACAGTGCTTTCAGTAAATGCTTCCCAGGTCACTGTCTATGGTACTCTCCACAAACAAGAGCACCAAGATCCAGTAGGCTGGCCGAGCTGTTCCCATGGCATGGAGGGCTAGGGCTAGGGCATAGAGCAGCTCAGCCAGCGGCAGTGGAGACCAGGGTTCTAATCCTGGTCTCCAACATGTTTGTGCACTCAGGACTTTGTTTCTTTGACACAGGGCCATGGAAACAGTATTCCATGGCCCCACATATTTTAACTTTCCCTGTGATCCGCTCCCCCCCCAAGTGAGAATCCTTCAGTCCGGGGGCTGTGGGGTGCAGAGACCCCCGCAAAAATAAAACTGATGGCATTATTGCCATGCTATTGTTGCCGGCGGCATTGTGGTCGGTGCTATTCTGACCCAGTACGACTGATAACTAATATGCAGGCATAGTACACACACACACACACACACATCTATCTATTTATAGCTATGTACATAGATACATAGAACTTGATGGCAGATAAGGACTTCTTGGCCCACCCAGTCTGCCCTATTTATCCTTACCTGGTATAAGGTCTGATGCACAAACTGAACTCCAGAGTACCCTCCCTTTACATAATAGTTTTCTCAGAATATATTCTACGTTCTATATATTACTTGGTTGACTTTTCCCCCATAGGAGCCATTATCATATATTTCCCATACCGGGAGACACTGGTCACCTTCTTCATCCTACTTGTTACATGTCATTTTCTATACTCCAAGTGGCCAACTCTTCCTTCAGCTGGCAGTGAATGTATTGTCTGTGCATAATTTTTTTCAATAAAAAGATATTTACAAAAAAAAAAAACATCATTTAAAGGTGACTACCTTCCAATTCAAGATATATACCACCCAATTAAAGATATGCACCCCCTCTTAAAGGTATACAGACACACACGCACAAACCAAAAACAGCTCAATAACAGTACCTCCTTTTAAAATTATATACCCCAAAACAACTCTATAACAGTACACCCCCTTAAAGCTATATACCTCCCCAAAACAGCTCTATTACAGCTCTATAATTTATTTATTTTTTATTTATTTATTCTAGGATTACAAATACCTTTGAGCCAAGGCTCTTTTACAAAGGTTCCACATCAGAAATAACAAACAACAAGGAAGCAACAGTGAAATAACAGTAAGCAATTCATGTACAACAATGCTTTTGAAAGGGGTCAGTTATAGGAAGAGTAAGGTGCAGAGGAGGAGAAGTGTAGGTAGTTAACAGAGGCAGCTATAGTAACATGATGAGCACAGCTATGATGCATGTGCCCACAAGGAATGGGTAGGGTCAGGCACTTGGGGTGGCAGAGAAACAGGGATGAGAGGAGAGGGGGAGGATGAAGATGCAGCCGGAGGCATTTGTCGAAAAATAAATGGGAAGGAGTGATAGAATAGAAAAAGGGGGCAGGGTGAGGGGAGGAAATAAGTGCTATAATGGGGCAAGGAGAGACTAATGAGGTGGTGTGAAGACCTGAGATTTGAAGTGGCACCTCAGGAGCTGGGGGGAGGGGGACTGGGGGGCTTGGGGTTAAGCAGTATATAAGTTAGGATTAAAGCTGTGTAGGTCATCATCTAGAAGAGGCAGTCACAGGAGATAGAGGCTATGAGATGGGTCCAGAGCCTGGTTTTGAACAGGCCTAGTGTTGAGGCAGAGGAGATGGTGTGGCTGAGACCATTCATCCATAGAGGAGCCCTATAGGTTAAGGAGCATTGGCCCTGCAGAGTTCAACAGCGAGGAACTTGTAGAATCTGGGTTGTCGAGCTCCTGGTGTTCTGTCGATTGGTGTTTTGATGTAACAAGGCAGTAACACCGGGGTGAGGCCAAGGTTAATTTTTCCTGCCATAGCACATGTGAGATACTTTATATGGTTGGAGAGTTGGAGCCATCCGGATTGTTCATAGAAGGCACAGGTGTGGGTGAGGCGGTGGGCACCAGTTGTGAGTCAGCATGCTTTGTTAAGTGCAGTTGTTATGCGTTGGAGGGCGGACATCGTGACAGAGCCATAGATAATGAGGCCATAATCAATAATGACACCACAGAGCTCTGGACAGCAATCTTCAGGGCCTCTGGGGTGAGGTGCTGCCTGTGCTTGTACAGTAATCCAAAGTGTGTGCTGGCAGCTTTAGCCACGCTGTCAATGTGAGCCATATAGGAGAGATTGGGGTCAAGCAGAATCCCTAGGTATTTGAAAGAGTAAACTTGTTCGAGGACAGTACCCTGCTTGGTGGAGATGGCAAGGAGGTGTTGCTTGTAATGGTTATGTGAACTGCAGAATAGCAATGACTTGGTTTTCTTGTGATTGAGGATTAGTTTATGATTGGAGAACCATGTTTCGACGGCACTGAATCCAAGTTGGAGGCTGTGTTGTAGTGGTGAAAGGTCCTTGTGCATAGAAAAGACAACAGCATCATCCACATACAGGATGATTTGTTCTGAGCAGGATTGTGTTAGGGAGTTTAAAAAGAGGCTGAAAAGGTAAGGGCCCAGTATGGACCCCTGAGGTACTCCGAAGTGGACAGACAAGGTGTCTGAGATAGCATTGGCAATTTTTACTCTTTGAGAGTAGTTGTCAAGATAGCTTCTGAACCAGCGGGCTGAGTCCGGTGTGAGGCCAGCAAGGAGTAGTTGGTCATACTGCAGCCGTTGATGGACTGTGTCAAATGCCTTTGAGAGGTCAATGAAGACAGCCACAGTAAGAAGTCCTTTATCAAGGGAACTATGCACTGCACCGGTAAATTCAAGCAGGGCAGTGGTGATACTATGTCCTTTTCTAAAACCGTGCTGTTGTGTGCATAGAATATTATATTTGATCAAATAATCAGTGAGTTGGTCCACAACAATATGCTCTAGGGTCTTGGATAGTGGTGGCAATATGGAGATTGGGCGGTAGTTAGAGTGGCAGGTCTTATCCCCAGTTTTGTGGACGGGGTCATAGTGGCAGTTTTCCATATTTCAGGGAATGTACTGGTGTGGAGAGAGGTTAAGAATTTTAGTTAGGGGACTTAGGACCTTGTCAAGTGTAAGTGATAGTAGCTTAAGGTCCAGGGTGTCACTGCTGATTCTGGAAGTGGAGATGGCTGAGGCGATGTGGCTGCAAGCTTCATTCATCTTAATCTCCCTGAAGTAAAAATGAGGGTGGCTTGACAGAGTGCAGGATGTGTTAGGGGAGTGTGACTGACTGTGAAGCAATCAGGTGGTAGAACAGTACTGAGGTCAGTAAAAGCTGTGTTAAAGGTATTTGCAGTGATCATGGGATCAAGGGTAGTGGACCCTTCAACAATTAACATGGCAGGAGGGGACTTTGATTGTTTCCCAGTAATATCCTTGATATTGTTCCAGAAAGTACGACCATATAACTGCTCTATAACTGCACAGCTTCTTCCCTTAAAGATACATACTCCTCAAACCCTGGCTATGCACAATTACTAATACAGAAGCCTACAGAGCACCAATTAAGTATCCACTAAATACCAATCTACCAATAGAAACACTATAAAAGCACCAAACTACACTGCACAAATCGGATAAGAAACAAACTGCGACATGGCAGAAATAACCCCAGCACAGCAGAGACTAAACTTCATAAACCAACAGCAGAACATGAATACAGCAAACAAGATCCATTTTAACATAAAACTAATACAGCAATACTTACAAATAGCAGTGAATATAGAGAACTACTCAGCACCCCCCCCCCCCCGAACTGGACAAACACATAAACTTTATATTCACCCAAAAGAAAAAAAGACAGTGCAGAATATGAACCCGGAACACTCAGAAACATACTTGGCAACCCTGACACATGTTTCAAATCACAAGAATATCAACACTGTATATACTGTCACAAATCCACCATTTTCAAACAAACAAACAAACAAACCATACATACCATGTCAGCCAAACAAAAATATCTTAAAAAGAAGGAAAAGGAAACCAAATATACCAAACAGAAGCACTTGGATACAGAAGTAAAACTACTGTACACCACTTACTGGACTCCACAACCCCACAGCTTTACTTCACATGCTTTTCTTCAACATTGGACTCCATGTTGCACTATGTATGTCTGAATAATACTGTCTGAAATGGGGGGACCTACAACTACACACAGGCACACACGGACACAAATACATAGAATATACAAAAAGACACACCAAGAAATGTACTGGAGAAAACCTCAAGGATGTATGACTAATACCTAAAGAGAACAAGCCACACCAGGGACCCTGTTGCAGCCTACGAAAAATATAAAGCAAACAGACAGGACCAGATGTTCACAGATGACTCACTTTTCTACCTCCCGCCAAACATCCACAACAAACCAACATCCCTATGGTAGAGACAAATGAAAATTGGAGAGAATAAACTATGGACCATCAAGAAATCACTAAAAGAAGTGGTAGGACTACCAACGGACAAAGAATCACCAACCACAGCATCCGTAAGACTTCTATACAGAAACTGGTAAACCACAACCTCCCCCGGCCCCCACACACACACTGAAATAGCAAAATCTCAGGACACAGAAAACTCCAGTCAATTAACAACTACTCCACCATCTCCCATGACAAACAAAAACTCACTTCAGCCATCTTATCAGACAGCAACTCCAACATGATGGACCCACTCCAGTAGCCACAACCTTCTACAACAAAAACACAGGAAGACAACTACACATGGGATGACAGTAGACACTGGCCAATAGAAAAAATTGATAAACTTATTTACCAGCAACAGCCAGCCAAAACAGGATGCCGGGATTCCATCCACCTTCATAGCAGCAGGATGAACCTTCACAGCAGCAGAACAAACAGCACCAGCAGGACCACCAGCAAAAATCACTTGACCACTACAAAACCTCAATGGAGGACATCAGTACCACATTGCAGGCAAAAGAAGTAACAGGTCTCCCACTGTACGTCTACATTCACATGCAAATTACATGCGCCAGGACTGCAAGGGCATGACTATCTGCCCCAACAAAGTCATGTACCACCATCACAGAAACACCGACATGCCACCATCATTGAAGCCTCCCAGGCCCACCCTTCAAGCAAGTGTGCGGCCATACAGAGCTCAATTTATACACTACCTCAGGTTTTCAAACTAAACTACACAGCTAATCTATTTTGGGAGTTGTCATACCACTGAATGTCACCATCCCTGATGCAGATGTGCAGCATGTCTCCCTATTGGACGTTGATTAGGAGCAAGACTTTACCCAATTGGACAGCAGTATCTGCCAATGCACAGCCACTGTACAGCCACCTAATGTCAAATGGCCCCTCTACCTTACACCTCCTCCCTCCCACAGCACCCGCTAGCTCTCTGCAAGATGTCAGTGCCCTCTGTGATGTCATAAGACGGTGACTTGAACAGTAGTAGAATCCCACTGCACCACCTGCTTCTGAAAAAAGAATTACTGCAGGATACAATACACCTACCAGAACCAGAGACCCCCGGAGCTCTCACCACTCTTTCCAACCCAGCATCTTGCAGGTACTGTGCAATAGTCTCCCTCCAACAAACAGATGATAACAATACAGACAGGATCATGTACAACAGCCCCTAACATAAAGTTGTTTGGCCATACCTGTTCAACACATGGCTCCATCACAATAAATATATACACAATGGAAATGCCTGCTTTGCCCTTTATAGTACATCCAAAGTAGTTTGTACTATATATCTGAACTATCTGGACTGAATCCTGCCTCTATTATGCCTATGTTCCAAGTGCCTACAGTGAAGTTACCATGGAAATTATGTGTAATACTAACAATGTCAATTAAACTCAGAATCACTACAATACTGTCTCCTCACCTCATTTCCTCTCCCCTACCATGTATTATAAAACAAATGATGAGGAAAGGTGGTTTACAGGGAAGCATAGCCACTGGAGGGCTAACAAACTCATTAAGCCACTTGCCCTGCAAAACTCATGGCTTAATGAGCTTGTCAGCTCCTCGGTGGATGTTTCTTTTCTTGTATACCACCCTTCCCCATCATTTCTCTCTCTCTCTCTCTCTCTCTCTCTATATATATATATATATATATATATATTCTTTACAGCAACTTTGTTAATGCCAGTTAGGGTGACTTAATACTACAAAGTGAAATGCGCATTAGGGTTCTGAACTTTAATGCCCCACCCACCCCAAGCAGCAAAAGGAAAAACATAAGGATTTTGGGTCTCTGGAGTCTTGGCAAATCAGTGGTGGGATCTTTCTTGGGGGTTGTCAACCCTAATGCCCACCCCATTCCATGAACAAACAATGTCACACATGATCTCTTATCTTCATGCAGGGCCCACAGGGCCCTGCATGAAGAAAGGTATAACAAATTGTGTTGGCAACTTCTGGCAAGACATACTTCTCTACCTTTGAAGAGTATCATTATGAGGCAGTGGCTCTTCAGATTGGAAGCTACAGGCTGGGGGGAGGGGGGAGCATTAGGGTTGACAACCCCCAAGGAAGACCCCACCACTGATTTGCCAAGACTCTGGAGACCCAAAACCCTAATGTTTTTTCCTTTTGCTGCTTGAGAGGTGGGGCCTTAGGGTTGGAAACCCTAACAAAATATTTCCCTACTTTTGTGGTATTAAGTTACCCTGACTGGTGAATTAAGTTTTTTAAAAATAATTTCCTTTGTTTTTAAGACAGTGAAATTGTATCCTCATTTATGCAGATCCCTTTGGGACCTGTATGAACAGATGCAGTTGCCCTGCTTAAAGAGAAGACTCTGTCCACCTACAGAAGTGCAGGGCCTGCAAATTGTGGGCCCTGTAGTTCAGTGCAATGACAGATGTGAAGAATTTATGGGGCTGTCTGGTGGGCTGTGAAAGGGTAGAGCCCTGTGGTTCCCTCACTTTTATGTGACCATGGCTACAGATGCACAGGGCAAAGAGTGCATCTGGCAGCTAATGCACAGGATCCTCTGCCACCCAAAGGGGGAAGGGAGAGGTGCAGGGCCCTATGCCAGTAGGACAGTTGTCTTCACTATATGGTACCGAGGCCTGTGTGGACAATCCTGCACCTTTCATTCCCTGGTTGGGGGGGTGTTGTATAACAGCACCATCTGCCCATCCTCACTCCATTCAGTTGGGTCACTGAGCTCACCCTCAAACTCAGGTCACCAGCATGGGGTCACAAAGCATACCCATTGGGGTCAAGAGTGGTACTACACACAATGTTTGTTATCAATTTTATATATGTTTTTTCCATTCTAACCCCAAATTTTCAAGATACTCATTTTATGATTTGCCTTATAAACAGGACATGTACCATTTATAGTATATTGGCCAAAATGTAATTTTGCAACAGAAGTGTGGAAACACATCTCATACAGGACTTAAAAAAATGGTACATGTCATGTTTATGAGGCAGTGTGGAAAAATGGCTATGTTGAAAATTTGGAGTCAAAGTAGTGAAAATTAGTGAAGTTATGTGTGAACATTGAAATACTGCAACATTCACTCTGGGCATGTTACTGTATTTGCACATCAGACTGTCAGTATAGCCTTTTTATTACCCTATCTCATGAACTCGGTAGTGAACATTTTCAAATCCGAGCTAAAATGTCATTCCATGGCATTGAAATGTCATTCTGTGCCACATGTGCAAAAACACATTTTGGCCAGAATTTGAAAAAGGACAGCTGTTGCATTCATGAGGTGGTGTAAAAAAATGGCTATGTTGAAAATTTGTGGTAAAAATATTTAAAATTATCAAAATTACGAGTGAGCATAATAAAATTTCAATGTATGCAGATAACCTTGCCATTTTTACATATTTTGACCCAAATGTTCAACATAGCCTTCTTATGACACCACCTTATGAACGAGGGTGGGTCAAAATGTTCAAATCCCACCTGAAAGGTGATTTCACCAAGTGACTGCAAAATTGCCTTTTGGACTTGATTTGTGTAATTCCATCACAACTGGTTGTGAGGGGGTGTCTCGAAAAGGCCATGTTGAAAATCTGGGGTCAGAATATGCAAAAGTGGCCAAGTTATGCATCAAAGTTTAAAACACATTGAAATACATTTAACTGCACTTACATTAGTTTCTCATATTGCAGTCGGTGGTTCTAGCCGCAAGACATGTCTTTGATTGGAGTGCAGATCTTCACCCTGTGACCTGTTCAGGTGAGCGAGGGTGTGTGGGGGTGTACTGGGGGTGTGGGGTGGTGAGTGCTGAGTGGGGGTCAGATCAGCAAGGGACCATTTTCTTTTTTGCAGGTATTTAAAAAAAAACTGAGGGATGGTTTATTTCAGACTGGGATGGTGATTGGAGGGTGGAGGTACTACTAGACACCAGGAAAAGACAAATATATTATGTAGATGGCAATCAGAAGGTGGGACTGCCAGTAGACACCAGGGAAAGACAAATAAATTACAGGGACAGCAAACGGAGTATGGAGGGTGCCTCTAGACACCAGGGAAACAGTAAATAAATATGGTGATGGCGATTATAGGGTGGGGGGTGACACTAGGCACCAGGACAACATTACATACATAAAGGGGTGGCAATGGGGGGCAACATGAGACACCAGGGAAACTGCAGCTCGCTGCTCTCACTGTAGCCTGCAGCACGTGTTCCAGGGCTGCAGAAGTCAAGAAAATCCCTCTGTTCTCATACAGAGAACATGGGTAAATGGCTCCTCTCACTAAGCTGGGCACATTGGATTTTGGGTGCCCAGAAAAGGTATTTCTGACAGCTTAAAAAACAAACACCAGCATATAGCTAAAAAGCTCTCATTTAGCTAGGCTCGGGTGTTTGAATTTTTAAAACACGTAATTTGTATGTACTTTTAGTGTTTGTAAGTTCAAACAGTAAAAAGAAAATGGTGGCCATCTCGACTGTCTTTTCCCCCATGACAAGTAAATCATGAAAATAACCACTCACGATATGTTTTTTTTACCTTTTGCAATTTTTTACCAGTCACTCAGAATACTAACTCAAAAATCATCATAACTTTAAATGGTATATTATTTTTTCACCAAATCTTCCAAAGGTACACCATTGACACGGGCACCTTCAACCCTAAAAGTTTCATTAAAAAAATCCACATGGTTTAGGCTGTCACACAATGCTCAATGTAAAGTATAAGGAAACCAAATGTGTGTTTTTTGTGTGTGCTTTTGGCACTCCATATCTTGAAAACCTTACTAGATGTCATCAGGAAACTTTCCACATCTTGACACTCTGCCAGTCTGACCATGCACGCCAAATGTTGGGCTATTTTGTCAAATGACGCCAAAGTTAATAAGGTGCGATATTTGGGGTTTAACATTAAACAGCCTACTCAACCCTAACTATAGGGGTGCTACTGCAATAAATATATCTATCATTGCAAACAATTTCATTAATTTACTAGTTAAGGTTAAACTGACAAAGTAAGGAAGTAATAGTATTAGGGTTCCCAACCAATACTCACCCACCTGCAGGAGCAACAGTAAAGAGACAGTCTGTTTGACCTCTCTCTAACTTTGTAGCTACAGGTGAGGGGTGTGCCTTGGGGTTGTCAGCCCTAACACTTACCCCATTCCATCAGTTAATAAGCTGAGATTTGTACATATATGAGAATGGGGTGAGGCGTTATGGTTGACAACCCCAAAGCTACCCCTATGCCTGACGAAGATGTAGAGAGGGGTCAAATAGGAAATGTCTTACCAGTTGTTGCCTGTAGGGCAGTGGGACATTAGAGTTGGGAACCCTAATGCCACATTTCCCTACTTTTGTTAGTTTAACCCTAACAAGTGCATTAACAAAGTTTTTTGCAATGAATGTCCTCACTTTTTGAAATAGAGTAACCATATCCTCATTTGCCTGTGGGAGCAATGGATTGAAAATGTAAGCACTTTTGATATACTGTACTTCTGTTTCAATAAATGTGGAACTATAGTCCTTGTTCAAACTTTATAGAAGGTTTTAAAACCTGGGCTGTTCCAGCTATAAGGGAGGCAAAGTTTTTAAATTCTAGGTAGGGCCAGCTGTTTTTATAAACACATCAGTGAAGGTAAGTTGTCAGCAGGCCTATGGCAAATCTATGTTCTATCTGGGAGCAGTACTGTATTTCGTATCAATTCTTCAGAATAGTATAGCATTTGTAATGCATATATCTCCCTCTATAAATCTTACACAGTCTGAAGGAATAATAATTTTTATTCCAAGTAGCAACAGTTTTATTTTCTGGCAATCTAGATGCCAGAGTAGGAGAATGGATTGAAGAATTGATGCCAGACTGGAATTTGGATGATGCCCTAGGTACTGTACATGTAGCCAATATGCTATGAACAAAGGACAAAGAAAAAAATAAAATGGAGTGGGTCACCCTACTGAAAGTGGCTGCCAGAAGTAAGCTTAAAATTTTGAATGGTAGGGTAAAGGGTGTGGGGCGGGGGTAAATCACCTTTTCAGCTGAGAAAGTTGGCAGTCTACAGTTCTATGTGATAATGGCGAGTGTATAACAGTGAGGCCCAAAAGGGCAAACAGAAAACAATGCGGCCGCATAGGGCAATTGACACATTACAGTGATCACCAAAATGGTGACAACAGTGCCACAGTGACTTTCTTCAGGGGCTTTGCCCCCAGCACCCCCCTTTGCAGGGGGGCTTGCTCCCCCCCACTCCCCTTACTAAAAATAAACAACTCCGGAGGGACACAACTCAGGAAGGGGGGAAAAGCCGTAGTTCACCATTTCAGCAATTGCTGTGTTGTGCCAATTGCCCTATGTGGCCATGCTGTTTTTCTTTGCCCTTTACTCCTCACTGTCTTTGTAATCACTGTCTTGATGGGATCCCACAGTCTACTTGGTTTTGAATGGTAGATGCATATTCATACAATACAGTTAATCATATAAAAGTCCAGAAAGTTTGGAACAGTGATAACTTTAGAGTGTGGTTCAGATTTAAAAGTAACCTTAGCCTGTAAAAATGGTTATACACTAAAGAACATGATGCAGACACAAATATGTGTATTTTATACAGTAAAGGAAAATAAAATTGAATGATTACACAGAACAGAAACTAACAGAGATATTAGAAGGTAATAAAATGGCATGTTTTAGGAATTAAATGACTATGATGACAGGGCACCCAGGTTTAATTATCCCAGGGGTATTTTAATAGAGTTTTTGGAGCTTATGGATGAAAATGCACAAAAAGCTATCACCCAATGCTATAAAACAGAATCTGTGCAGGGATGGTGAATCACGACCTTGGTATGACAAGGACTGTAGACCCCTTAAAAAGCAAATAATTAGGATGTGAAAGCTGTCTGCAAAAGATGATGATGTTACAGTTAAGCGGGCATTACAAAATTTAAAAATAGAACAGAAGCAGATGTTAACTTTAAAAAAAGGATATAGGAAATTACAATGGGAAGCACTCCAAGAAGCTATTATAACTAAACATAATCATACATTTTGGGCTCTTGTAGCACATGGTACTTCAGATGAAAATAGAACATATAATATATGCACAACGATAACCGCCAGTGAATGGGTCATGCATTTTAAATCTATTTATAAGATCAGCAAAGTATTTTCACTTATAGACCAGTTGGTAGTATTTAATAGACTAAAGATAAGCACCGAAAATGCAGCAAAGTGGCCTGCTGTTCACCCAATTGAAGTTAAAACTGCAATTCTGGCTCAAAAAAGGAATAAAACAGCTGTCATAGATGCTTTACCAGCTGAACATTTTCAGAATGATATAGATTTCTGGACTGAAGTTTTAGCCTCAAGTTTCACTATAATTAATATTTGTTTCCCCAGTACTGGAACATAGGAGTTGTTGGTTTACTATTGAAAAAGGGTTTACACAGTAGATCTCATTGCTACCAACCCATATGCTTCTTTCAGTTGGCTTCAAACTTTTACCTGACTCTCATTCTGGATTGTCTTGGGCTATAGATTAAAAATAAAATCATTCTACTCTGGATCTTATTGAAAACAAATGTTAGTGAAAAGAGGAAGATCTATGCATGCTTTATAGATAGCAAGTCAACATCTGGCAGTGTGAATAGAGATGTTTTAAGATATATGTTAACTAAGTTACACATTGATAAGTGTCTTTTGGCAATACTGACATTACTTCATGTAAACACAAGGTAATCACAAGAATAAGATATTTACCTGAGAGCACTTTAACTGAACCATTACTGATCATGTCTGGAATTACACAGGGCTGCTAATTAGTCTAAGTAGCCCCCCTCCCCAAAAGGAAGCCACATCCTATGGCAATGCGAAGGGCAGTCTAACAGCATTCCACTTTTGCACCAATAAATCAGCACTATCTCGTAGCCTGATGTGTGCAGTGCTTTTGTTGTTTTACTACAGTTTATCCACTACAGTAGCACCTTTGGGAGACAAGTGCACTTTCTCTTGTTCTTTGCCAGTTTCTCCGCACTCGGAGAAGCACCCAGTGGTTGAATCTCAGTCACAGAGGACTCCACAGAGTATTCCTTGGATTGCTGAACACAGTCTGTACTAGTCCGTACCCCCTGCACTGATGGCCATGTGCATGGATTTTCAGAAGGTTCAGTGACTGAGGACTAAGGAAGCTCAGAGACTACAAGTGCTACAAGTGATGAAGGTGTGCTTTGTGTTAGAAATGACAAAACTGAGTGCCAGACAAGAAAATATCAAAGGTTGGTTGTTTAATGAGTTGAGGGGAGAAAATAACACGAGTCTAGAGCTAAAAGAACGGTTTAAGAAATCAGAAAAACTGTCAGCTCAAGAGGTCAACATATGATTTGCCCAAATCACTTTGCAGCAATATTCTGAAGTAGGCCACATTCCAAGGGGCTTACGAGTCTTTAAAGCACCATCATCTGCGCCCTCGACCATGACGTGAAAGATAAATTGATGAAATCCTTAGAGGCTTGTCCAAAAGATCTAGTTAATATTTTAATAGAGCAAGACAAACACAGTTATAAATTAGTCAAAAGAGAACTTAAAGCTACTCAAGATGAATTAAAAAAGTTTTCAGATACAGCAAAGTTCAAAGAATTGGACGCTAACCTTGAAGCCAAATTTTGCTAACTTGAGACAGAGGTGGAGGACTGAAAAAGGAACAAATTTGAATGGGATAGAAGGGATTATGAAGGGGGCAGTGTTTGTGATTGGGACAGTAAATATAGATTAGAAGTAGAGGACACTCTAGGAGTAGGTTTCACCACAAAAAACTGGTGGCAACAGAAGTGATACAGTGGAGCCCACTTATAAGAACATCCCATTTATAAGAACATTGTTTGGATGTCCCGATTTTTGTCCAGTATTTTGAATGGCAGCAAAGCCCATTTATAAGAACAATCAGCCCGTTTATAAGAACATTTTTTTCCCAGAGGTAGTGGTAGATGGTCATTATCATCTCTGAGTGTGCTAAACCTGGGATGAATCATCACCTAGTCTCCTCATTAACAATCATTTAACTAGTAAATGGATGTGTGAAAGATGCCCCATGAAGAAGACCACACATATTTCTTCACAGTTAGGTGAGACATCGAATGCATTTTAGAACATTACACTAATTGTTTGAGCAAGAGCTCTTTGAAAAAGTTGTGTTCTACTTCTTTAATAATGAGTTATCTAAAAACTAGTTTAAACCCAGTTTAATCATGTTAAGCATATATTTTACATGGATTTTTACTGTTTTTAATGAAGCCCTCTTATAAGAACATCCTGGTTATAGGAACATTTTTGCTTGGCATTTAGAGTGTGCTTATAACAGGGCTCCACTGTGCTAAAAGCCCAACAGGTGAAAGAAACTCTGGGCATAATAGATGTGTCTTTTTTGAACAAGACTAGAGAGCAGAGAGGCTGGGATCCAACAAACCTGTGAAGCCTAAAAAGGGAAAAGGAACAGGAGGTGGATAAAATGGGGCAGAAAATGAAGATGGAGAGTGAGCAGGACCGAGGAACTCTACTCGGAGCAGAAAACACCTCTGCATGTAGTAAATATCTCACAAGTAACTCTAACACAAGAGACTGCCCTTTTATCCAAAGGCCTATTAATCGTTTCAACTTTAGAACCTGATTTTTTTTACTTGCAGGTAGACACCTTCAGAGTCATATGGAAACTGGACCTTAAAGTCTATTTTAAGATAAAGGGCCGGATTCTAGAAGGGTGGCACAAGTTGCCACCGAATGCAACTTGCACCACCCACACTTGCGACATTGACCCTGCACCCTATTCTACTAGGGGCAGGGTCATCACAGCTAAGTCCTGCAACTTGAGACATGTGGCCAGATATGCCAAACTGCAGGCGTACCTAGCGAGCATGTCGCAAGCTGCAACAGCAGGGCAGCATGGTCAACCCCCCATCCATGCCCGACCCCTAGTTGCCAGCCGCAAATGTGGCAGATACCCAGGTAGCCCTGGTGGTTTAGTGCCCCCCCATACTGTACAATAATGAATAAAGTGGTACCGTATCCCTGGTAGTCTAGCAGCCCCCGTACTGTACAATAATAAATATATTGGTCCCATATCCTGATAGTCTGATGGCCCCTGATCACCATAACATATTGTACACCCATTCCCCTGAGTCCTAGGTCCCCACCCTCCACCTAGTTGTGTTAGCTCACTCCAGCACCCCACTCATCCCTCAGCCGGCGACAGCACAGCCTCCCTACATCACTTGTTGCCAGCCACCTACTGAGTCTAGAATCAGTGTACTGAGAAGACGCACTCAGATATTAATATCTGAGTGTGTCTTTACAGTACGTACTGATACTGGACCCAGTCGTGGCTGGCCATGGTGGTAGAGGAGGGCTGTGCCAGTCGCGGCTGGGATGGGTGGGGGATGCTGGTGGGTTGGCATGTTTGGGGGCAATTGGACTACCAAGGAATGGGTGTACAATATGTTATAGTGATAAGGGGGGCCGCTAGACTACCAGGGATATCGGACCTATTTATTTATAATTGTACAGTACAGGGGGGCCACTAGACTACCAGGGATACAGGACCTATTTATTTATTATTGTACAGTTTGTGGGGGCCACTAGACTGCCAAGGCTGGCTTTTTGGCACATATGTGGCTGGCGACTCGCGGTTCGGGGCACGGGTGGAGGGATGGCAGCATGTTGGCATGTCTGCTGGTGGGTCTACAGGACCCCAGGGGCGGCCGTAGGTTACACCAGCTAAATGCTGGTGTAACTTATGTTGACGATTCTCCTCCGCGGGTTCTTGTAGAATCCTGATGTGGGGAATTTGTGGCTGCCCTTCTAGAATGGGACGCAACTGCTGCTGCAAACCCCCTAGCACCATGTTGCAGGGTGTTTATGCAGTGTAACTGCTGTTCCACTTCATAGAATCACGCATGCCACAACTGCTGGCGTAAGTTGCTACATGCGCCATTCTACTTGATGCAACTGTAGTTATGCCAGGCGTAACCCTTCTAGAATCTGGCCCAAAGAATCTCTAATGTCTTTTTTCTACCATATTAATTTTTTAATTTTGCTTCTTTTTAAGAGCACAAAATACATAAAATTGTAACAGATGATGACGTGACAAAATATACAGTTCATCATACAATTGTTGAACAGTGGGTATACTTATATTAAATACAACTTTAGTAATAAACAGGTGATTAATGACTTGTAAAAAGTGATTGTACCTTAGACCTTATAACTATAATCAATTCATCTTATTTAACTAATATGATAAATAGGAGTTTAAAAACATTGGTTCACTAATGCCAGAGACCTATAAAAATTTATTATTACAAGATCTATAAACTAAAATACTATCCCTGTGTGACTAAAGCAGTTCTTGAGGAATTCATCTTCTGCAAAAAGGGTCCCCAAATGATTAGGAATTGGTTTAGCCTGTCGGAGAGCAAATAAGAAAGTCTTTCATTGCTGGCAGTGTAACTCAGATTTAACCATTCGGTTAAGGAGGGTACCTTGGGATCTTTCCAGTATTTTAATATTAAATGCTTGGCACAGACAGAAGCCAATGACAATCATAACATTTGTTGATAAGAGAGCATAAGGGTAGGTGGTGATATCCCTAGAATAAATATATCCGGAGAGAGTGTTATTGTAATGGAAAAACTGGATTCACATATTTTACCCACCTCTGACCAGAATTCTTTTAATTTTGGACAATCCCATAACATGTGGGATATATTGGCATCAGAGGAATTACACTTCCAACAATGTGAGTCAGGAGAAATGCCATGGTCATGGAGCTTGGCAGGGGACATATAATATTGATGCAAAATTTTGAATTGAATAAGCTTACCTTGAAGATCCTTGTTCCCACGATAAGCATGTTCCCAAGCTGATGCCCAGTCTTGCTCCTCTATTACAATTCCCATTTCTGCTTCCCATTTCTGTCTGGCAGAAGAGGTGAGAGATGCGGAAGTAAGAGAAGAGATAAGTGATTTGTCAATTAAACTGGCTCCCCTCTTAATGTTGAACAACTTTATCAGTTGATCCCATTCCCTGCAGTTGTTTAAGGAAAGATCCTCATTTAAAAAATGTTCAGATATTAGGTGTCGTAATTGTAAGTAGTAATGGAAGTGGAACCACGGGAGAAGGTATCTTTCTTTAATTTCCTTGAAGGACGTTAAGGCGCCAGAGTCTTTGTGAAATATGTCAGCAATTTGTTTAATACCTGCTTGGGCCCAAACACTGTTGGACAGTAGTACTCCTTTCTTCATAAGAGTTGGATTGGCCCAGAAGGGCATTGATTTGATGGGTTTAGCATCGGGATTAATAGCTTTGTTCATCTTCCTTAATACCCTGAACGAGTTACATAAACAGGGGTTGCTTTTCAAATTTATGGGGGTGGGGAGATAGATATAGTCAGAGAAGTAGTTGGGTGTTAGCAACTCTGACTTTAATGACAACCAAAGAGGAGACTGAAAATTATCTACAGTGTTTGGCTGTAGGTGATCCACAGCCTGTTTGAACAAGAAGGCCCACTGATACCACTCCCAATGAGGAAGGGCCAGACCCCCTAGCTCATATGGAGCACGCAATTTGTTAATGCTTAGTTGAGGTGGTTTTATCCACCAGAGGAAAGTCTTTATTAACTGATTTACTTTATCAAGTAATGATTTGGGTAGTAGATTTGGAATATTTTTAAACAAATAGAATATCTTAGGGGCAATGATAATTTTGATTGAGTTCACCTTACCCCAGAGGGATAGATTAAGTCGACCTCAACTAATTAAGTCTTGTTCAATACTGCAGAGCAGAGGCAGGTAGTTAAATTCAACTAAGGCTTCGAGACTGGGGGAGATTTGTAGGCCCAAATAAGTTATGTGACTTTTAACCCAGCCTTTTTCAAAGATTTCATTAAGGTTTTTTAGTATGAAGAGAGAGGGTTTAGGGCATAACACTTGGAACTTGTCCCAATTAACTTGTAGACCTGAAATAGAGCCAAAATCAAGTAATAGTTTCTTAAGAATCTCATGGGACTGAGTGGGTCTAGATAAGGTTAATAACAAATCATCTGCAAATGCAAATGTTTTATGAGTAAATTAACTAATTTTAAGGCCAAAAATACCATGATGTTCATCTATAGCCCTAATCAGTGGTTCAATGGCTAAAATAAACAAATATGGAGACAGGGGACAACCTTGTCTGGTTCCACAGTGCAGCGGAATAGGCTGGGATAGATGAGCATTTGTCAGTATTTGAGCAGAAGAACCTTTATATTGTAATGAGACCCAGGTGTTAAAGTTAATTCCACAACCAAAGTGTTGTAATGCAAGGAACATGTAGTCCCAGGACAGGGAGTCAAAAGCTTTAAACAAATTCAGGGAGAACACTAGATAGGGTTCCTTGATCTTGTTGGCGTACCATAATATGTTTAATAACCTACGAACATAATCTACACCAGATCTACCATGAACGAATCCTACCTGCTCCTTTCCAATCAGATCACAGATAATTTTTTTGGATATGGAAGGTTAGGATTTTTGCAAGGATTTTATAGTCTGAATTCATTAGAGATATTGGGCGGTGACTGTCGTAACAAAAAGGGCCATTGCTTTTTTTGTGTATGAGAGTAACTAGAGCCTGCGTCAGTGTTGGAGGTGGGGAATGTAGGTCACAAGATTCATAGAAACATAGAAACATAGAAGTTGACGGCAGATAAGGACCGCAAGGCCCATCCAGTCTGCCCATTTCTTTTTTTCTACCTTATAAATGTGCCATTGGCCTTTGCTCTGTCAGTGGCCTATCTATTCATAGTCATTTGTATTGCTCCCTTATGCCTATCCCATGCCTGTTTGAAACCCTGCACTGTATTCATAGCCACCACTTCTTGTGGTAAGCCATTCCATGCATCCACCACCCTTTCTGTGAAAAAGAATTTCCTCATTCCCCCTTAATCGGCCTCCCTCTAATCTCATGCTGGTCCTCTTGTCCTGCTATTTTCTTATATTTAAACACGTTAGACTCTTTCACCTTGTCAATGCCCTTAAGGTGTTTGAATGCCTCGATCATATCACCTCTCCCTCCTTTGCTCAAGGGTATACATATTGAGCTCTGTTAATCTGTCCTCATATGTCTTCTGATGCAGTCCCTGCACCATTTTGCTGCCTTCTCTGACTGCCTCAATTTGGTTAATGTCCTTGTGAAGGTGTGGCCTCCACTGCACGTAGTACTCCAGATGGGGCCTAACTAGTGTCTTGTGAAGAGGGATTATTACCCTCTTATGACTCTGTGATACCCCCTACTAATACACCCTAACACCCCCTAGCCTTACCTACTGCCTTAGAGGTCTGCTTGATGATTTCAGGTCATCAGTGATGATGATGCCCAAGTCTCTTTCTTCCTTTGTGACTGCTAGCAACTCCTCCCAGCCTATAGGTGGCTTCAGGGTTTCTCTTCCTATGTGCATGATCTTGCACTTCTTTGCATTAAATCCCAGTTGCCACTCTTCTGACCATTTTACTAGTTTATCCAGATCTCTTCTCATTCTGCCCACCCCATCTGGATCATCTACTCTGTTGCAGATCTTGGTGTCATCTGCAAACAGACAAGCTTTACCCGCTAGTCCATCTGCAAGGTCACTAATGAAGATGTTGAAGAGGACTGGCCCCAGCACTGATCCCGGAGGTACCCCACTTGTGACTTGCATCTCTTCTGACTATACCATTTACCACCACTCTCTGTTTTCTGCCTGTCAACCAGTTTGCCACCCAGTTGACCAACTTCTGACCCACCCCAAGCCTACCCAGCTTATTTATCAATCTTCTATGTGGAACAGTGTCAAAAGCTTTGCTGAAGTCAAGGTGGGCGACGTCAACTGCTCCCCCTTGGTCCACCACTCTGGTTACCCAGTCAAAGAAATCTATGAGATTAGTTTGACAGGACCTTCCTTTTGTAAACCCATGCTGTCTTGGATCCTGTGCCCCTATGGATTCCAGGTGTTGCACTATCCTTTCCTCAAGGAGTGCCTCCATAATCTTGCCCACTACTGAGGTAAGACTGACTGGTCTGTAGTTCCCTGCCTCCTCCCTGCTACCAGTCTTGTGGAGCGGGATCACATGAGCCCTTCTCCAGTCTTCTGGGACCTCTCCTGTGCTCAGAGACTCACTAAACAGTTCTGCTAATGGCTCTGCTAGTTCCACCTTTAGCTCCTTAAGTACCCTGGGATGTATGCCATCAGGTCCCATTGTCTTATCCACCCTGAGCTTAGCAAGCTCTTGTAGGACCCTTTCTTTGTGAAGGGAGTAGTGCTCACCTCCTCCCCTGTGTCCATGATGCTGAGCTGTGGGCCCTGCCCTACCTTCTCTTCAGTAAATACTGAGCAAAAAGTATCTATTTAGGATAGATGCCTTTACAGGGTCCTCCTCCTCACATGCTTCCTTTTCTCCATTAAGCTTAGCAATACCCCTCTGACTTTCTCCTTTCACTAATGTATCTATAGAAAGTCTTGTCACCTCTTTACTGTTGTTCAGTTTTTCCTCAGTTTGGGACTTTGCCTGCCTTACTGCCTTCCCTGCTTCCCTTAGGGCAGTTTGGTATGCCTCCTATCTTCATCCCGTTGTGTTCCTTATATTTCCTGAAGGCCAGCCTTTGGCTCTGACCTTTTCTGCTACTGTATTTGAGAACCAAAGTGGTTTCCTTCTTTTGCACTTCCTTTTCTGTCTAACACAATGGGATGTTGCTTCAAGTATTGCATCCTTAATGCTTGCCCACTTTGCCTGTACCCTCACCTGTGTTTCTTTTGCCAGGGCTAGCTTAACTCTGTTGGCCATCTTATCAAAGTCAGCCCTGAAGTCCCATATTTTGCCTTGGAATGGGATGATTTAGATGTAGTAGCCAAATTGAACCATACCATGTGATGGTCACTGGCCCCCAGGTGACCTTCTACCTGGAGATCTGTGATCCCTTCCTTGTTAGTCAGTACTAGATCTAGGATAGCCCTGTCTCTTGTGGGTTGCTGTACAAGTTGTTTGAGGCCCTCCCCCTGTAGGGAATCCACTATGTGTTTAGTTCTGGCAGATGTTCCTGCTGGTATTGACCAATCTGTATCCGGCATGTTGAAGTCTCCCATTATCATAACCTCCCCTTTAGCTGTCATGTTTTGTATATCTTCTAACAGTAATGTGTCTATGTCCTCCCCCTGGTCTGGGGGCATGTAGACAACCCCAGTTCTTATGGCTGTCCCATTTCCTGTTTCCAGGGTGACCCACAGCTGGCTCCTTATGTGTATTCTGAATTTCTGTAGCTTTGATATTTTCATTGACATACAGGGCCACTCCCCCCCCCCTTTTTGCACCTCGGTTTCTTCTGAACAATACATAGCCAGGTACTGAAGTCTCCCAAGTGTGGTTACTGGTAAACCACGTCTCACTAATTGCTGCTATGTCCAGTTTAGCCTCTGACATTATTGCCTGGAGGTCTGGGATCTTATTTCCCAGGCTGTGAGCATTTGTGTACATGATTTTCCATTGGCCAGATTTTGATGTGTTAGTTGTTGGGTGAGGTTTGGCATTACCCATGTGCGTCGTATGGGGAGACAAACCTTTTTTCTTACCTGGTGATGCAAATGAACTGCAAACATGCTGAATCCCTGTTTGACCACTAGCTGAGGGGAGGGTGTTCTTCCATTCGACGTGACAGGTGCTGCACCTCTCCCCATTTGCTAGTTTAAATATTCTGCAAAGACGTCAAACTTCTGCCCTAATGCACTGACTCTCCTTAGTCAGATGCAGTCCATCAAATTTAAAGAACTTTCGCTCCCAGAACTGTTGCCAGTTCCCTACAAATCTGTGTCCTTTTTCCTGGCACCAGCCCTTGAGCCACGTGTTTAGCTCCCCTATCTCCCCTTCTCTGACCTTCCGTCCATCTGCTCCCCTCTCCCAGACTGGCAGGATCTCAGAGAAGGAGATGCCGATGAAATAGATGATAGTTTGTCACCCAGCCTGGTCAGGTGACATATTAAATAAATGGGTGGATAACTTGGGGCTTAGTAGTTAATAGAATTCTGCCTGGAGCCCATCTAAACCAGGGGCCTTATTATTAGGTAAAGAGTTAATAGCAAGAGAGACTTCCTCCAGGGATAGCTCCTTACAAAGTTGTTCCTCCTTTACTTTAGTTAGCTTGGGAGTTTTAACAGAGGAAAGAAACTGTTTTATTTTTTCAATATCCACACTTTTTTTGTCATATATGGTATAAAACTCTTTAAAAACAACATTGATTCCTTTACTGTTATTAACTATCTTTCCAGATGTATCTCAGATGCCTGGAATAATAGTCTGGTCCTGTAACTTTTTGAGCCTGTATGCCAATAGTTTCCCAGCCTTTTCCCCTGACTCCCAATAACTCTGCTTTGTACAAAATAAAGCATATTCTGCATGTGCAGAAAGAAGTTTATTAATATCAAATTTAAGCAGAGTAATTTCATATATAAGGGTCTTATCAAATTGACCTGAAGAACTTACTTTAGTTTCTAAATCCTTTAACTTGGCCTGTTTGCTGTCTAAAAGTCTAGCTCTCTCTTTTTTCTTGGATGCCGAGAAACTGATAATTCTACCTCGAATGAAGGCTTTACAGGCCTCCCGTAGACAAGCATGAGTAAACTCCCCATTATTATTATTTAAGAAATAATCATCCATCTCTTTAGTGACCCAATCCACAAACTTTTTTTCCTTTAGTAGGGATACATTCATCCTCCATCTATGTGATTTTTGACAGCCCTCACCCAATACAACATTAAAGGAAATCAGGGTATGATCTGAAATAATAATGCTGTCAATTTCAGAGTCCAAAACAGAATTAACAATAGTAATTGAGACAAATCAATGGTCAAGTCTACTGTGAGTGTAATACCGGCTGGAGAAAAAGGTATAGTCCTTGCCCTGTGGGTGAACCAACCCCCAGACATCCATGAGAGATAACAATTCAAGAAGGTTATGAAGAGATTTGTGAGCTTTAGGTATACAAGGAGCTGGCCTAAGAGGGTTCCTATCAAGCAAATGGTCCATACCCTCATTGAAATCCCCATCTAGAATAATAGTATGACCTATGTAATCATTTAGCATACTAGACAGTGAGTCACAAAAAAGAGATTGCTTGGAATTTGGTGCATAAACATTACAGATCACTACCTGTAGCCCATCTAGTAAACCAGTCAACATTTGAAATTGACCCTTGGAATCAGCTGTGTGCGAGGTTTTGACAAAAGTTACCCCATTCCTAAGTAGGATAGCAGTTCCCCTTTGCTTGCTGTTATAGGAAATAAATTCAACCTGAGCGACCCAAGATATAGACAGCTTGGCCGACTTAACATCATTCAAATGAGTTTCCTGTAGCAAAGTAATATCTGCTCCTTTTTTGTTCAGGTAAGATAAAACCTTTTGCCTTTCAATGGGGGACCCCAACCCATTCACATTCCAAGATACAATTTTGTATGGGAGCATGAGTGCCAGCTAATAATTATCTAGACTACAGGTAAGTATAGAGCAGATCAATACCACAGTTAACAAGTATGCCGTAAGCAGAGTAAATAATTCAAATGGTCTAGTTAATAACAACTGTATCAAGATAGAGATGTTAGATCAGATAAATAGTTTAAAATAACAATACAACAGAGTACAAGCAGTAGGATGTGGGCTACTGCAAAACCTAGAGTTCATCAGACCAAATAGTCCAAGGTGTGCAGGTGTAATGCTGGCAAGTAGTGGACATCCAGATGAACCAGCTGTATGCAGAATAAAAGAAAAAAACAATCATTTAATGGACCAGAGCAGTACCACAGGGGGCATTATGAACAGCTTCAGCACAATATAGCATGCCACCTGGGTGAATGCAGGAGAACCAGAGCTCAACCAAGGGTGAACAGAGATATATAGGAAGACGAGTAAACAACATAAGGGTAATAAGGAAACAAAGGGAAAAAGGTGCCGAGTGAGAAAGAGAAAAAAATCCCAGTATAAAAGTTTGGTGTAAAATTTAAAGCTATATCCATAGCAACTGGCTAATAAAAGCAGAGATTAACTTCAAGGGGGGTCTGTATAAGGATTAGTGAACAATTTAAGCTTATGCAGGCTATATTTAAGCTAATATTCTCCCCCAAAGCTTCAGCCAGGTTAAGTCAAATAAAACCACATTGAACTTAAGAACTTAAAGTGTAATTAATGCTAGAGGTGAGTTATCATTTCCAGCTCACTCCAGAAGTGAGCTATTAACTAGTGGACTGCAAACCCCTTTGATAGATACCATCTGTATCCTGATTAAGCACAGAAGATGGAAATAAGTAGGGGGGAGCTATCTGGGTATCCTTCACAAACATTCAATCAGCAGTTAAATAGCACTGGCTATGAAACACTATAACATAACACCCCCAGGAAACTTACTAATGCTTTTTCCAATAGTGTGAACAAGAAGTGTCTTAAGTTCCACATGAAAAGAGCCAATATTTTGCAGGACTGAAAGTCAATGAACATATCAGACCCAGATTCTTCATGCAAATCAAAGAGTGTGGAAACTCACCAGGATTGCTGTGGAACGACCATAACCCAAGTGGAATAAGGATTACCAAGGTTTTAACGATAAAACTGACTGCAACTGTCACACAGGAAGTGAGGTGAGCATCACACTCGCAGGGGGGTAAGTTCTCTCTGGAAGTACCATGGTAGAACAGGCAGTTGCAGCTAAGAGGGTTCCTTCATCACAGGAGGTAGCAGAGGGATTAAGATTAGCGAAACCCACCGCTGGGATGTTGTCAGCACACATTTACTCTTCCAGTTCAGGGCCATGGTGATAGGAGACTGTTCTTGAGCTGTCTCTGCTCCTTCCACATTTCCTTGAGTTCTGCACCTTGGATGTAAGTCTAGGAATGTTTGAGGAGTGGCCTGTCTGCCTGGATTTTCTATTGATCCCTGGTAAGCAGGGAGGAGTGACAAGGGGGATTTGTTGTAGCAGAGTTAGAGTGGGGTGTTGAGCTTTGGGGTAAATTAATCCTGTCAGAGTGCTGGGGAAGCCTTTCAGAATTTTGGGTGTAAGTTATGTCATTGGAAGCGTGAGAAACAGTGGGTGCATGTATTGATCGAACGGATCCTCATGAAGATTTTAGCCCTGGTAAGCCATTGACTAAGGCTGTTCTTGAATCAAAGGTTGTAGAATTTTGTTAGTTTGGGATGAAGCTCCAAGCCTCTGCCACAGAATCACATTTAGAAATGTTTCTCCCTTCCTGTTGGATAATTAAGGATGCTGGATACTTAAAGTAGTAGGGAACACCATACTTTTGTAGCTGTTGTTTTACCTCATAGAAAGTCTTTCTTTTTGTTAACTATTTCTGAGGAGAAATCCTGAAAGATCGAGATGTGTTCCCCTTTCCACACAATATTTATTTTCTTTCTTGCCAAATAAAGAATTTCTTCTTTTACAGTAAATCTAAGCAGATAAGCAATGATGGGTCTGGGCTTCCCATTTTTCTTATTAGGACCCAACAATCTATGCACCCTTTCAATTTCAAGTGGCCAGGGCCACTGGTGACCAAGAATTTCAGGCAAAATGTTTTGCAAAAATTGATTCATGTTTGGACCTTCCAGACCCATAGGGACCTCCAGAATCCTAACATTATTCCTACATCTCCTGTTTTCTAAGTCATCTACTTTTTCTAGTAAATAACTAATTTGAAAATTTTCTCTGTCAGTTGTTCAAGAAAACTGACAGAGTTAGTAAGTTAATTTATCTTACTGTTGTTGGTGTTAATTCAGGATGAAAGTTCTTCTGTGTTTTCAGTAAGAGTAACAGCTGTAGTCTTAATGTCTGTGATGTCCAATCATAGTCTTTGTAACATTGTTTTGATCTGGGCAATATCGTCTTTGCTGGCTGTTTAAGTAGTAGTGGTGGAAGTAGAATGAGAAGAAGATAAGATGTTTTGCATACCTGGAGACCTGACAGTGAAGGCCCACATCGTGGCGAGACTTTCAAAGAGCCGAAGACTGAAACTGTTGTAAAAATAAATAAACTGCTTCCACAATATACTTATTTAATTAATAGCAAGCCCTTGGTTCAAATAAATAGCTGTACTGCATCAGTCACAATAAAATTTAGTATAAATGACAAAATAAATCGAGAATTGCTAGTATTGCCTGGAGCGTAATGGTTAGCCTACTATCTAGCATTAGCGCCGGCTCGTGCTGCCAACTCTCTGAATGCCAATATGGGCTTTTTTATTCCAGAATTAGATGATGTGATATCTAATGCTAGTGAAGATATTCATGTTCCAGGTGAAACTTTAAAGAGCTAGTGTACTGCCTAAAATTAGTATTTGTTTTTAAAAGCAGTCAACTATTACCTTTTATATCTAAGGTGCTTCTGCATCTCCCATTTGATAATTATAAGATTTTTTTACCTGATGTTAATAGGTGTTGTCTGTGGAACAGCACTCTGCCTGATGGCTGACATATCTAGTTCTAGTCCTCCCACTACATCATCAGCATGACCAGGATGCTTCTGGAAATTAGTTGTTTCACAGTTCATGTTGCTTTCCTGGTGAATCTCTTCTAAATAAATAAATAATAATAATTGTGACCTCACTGACAATAACATCACAGCTATTCAGGAAGAGCCACTCCATAGCTGCCAAGTCAATCACCTCTGATGACACAATCAGTGAGGTCACGGTGCCAATGATGTAGTGGAGGGAATAGAACTAGCTATGTCTGATACTAGGCAGAGGGCTGTTCACACATCTAGCATAATACTATCACATAGAAAACTTCCTAATGAGCAAACAAAAAAAGAAAAATACTTAAGAAATAAAAAGTTGCAACTGACTACTTTTTAATATTTGCAACATTTTCCTGTCTGCTGTTTTTGATTCTACTAGCTCTCTAAATAAAAGAAATGAGGTTGGGGATTGGGAGGTTAGTGATATTTTAATCAATCAAGTCAGAGATCGCTGGCCTGCCTGAGCAGCAGTAAAGCTACCGCTTGCAATGCCAGTGACCTGGGTTTTGAAAAGAGCCTAGATCATCAGAGGGCTGGCCAGGAGGAGGAGGACTAAGCATCCCAGGGAAGTGCTCCTCCTCCAGGGAGGGAGGTCAGCCACTCTCACTGTGATACCACCATCTGGATGCACATGGGTGGAGGTGCAGCTGGGGAGCACCAAAGGGAAGGGGGAGGATGTCGAACGGGGTCTGGAGTAGTAGCACGTCTCTGTGCGCTCATGCTCCTTGGACCCCCTCGTTGGTTGCCATCCTTGGGGATTGGGGAAAAATGGAAAATGGATCCTGCATTCAATCCTGGAAATGGGCCCTGGTGCCAAGTCAATGGACTGAGCCTGGAGACCTGGAATGGACATCCCAACACAATCTGTGTAGGAAGGGAGGAAACCAAGACTCCTTCCTTCACCGACCAGGGAGCAAACCGTGGCTGGACTGGGACTGGTCCTTCCAGGTGCTCTCGGGGTTTTGGCTAAGCCACATGAACACCTTGGGAGACCCTGAGATATAGGAATGGTGCATGAAGGAGCATGAAACAGAAAATAAAAAAATAAATAAAGCCAGAGATCAAGTGGGTGCTGGGCCAGACAATGAGAGCACTGGGAATGATCTGGTATTCATCTTCATCATCATCATTCATTTATTGAATGCAGATTGAGAGAAACTCTTATTTATAACTGTGTTCAATATAGACAAAACATCAAAAGGACACAATATACAAAATATAATAAACAAGGTACAAATCACATAATTACAGAGACAGATAATCAAAGCACAACATATTTGTTCCATACAATAAAAACTAAATTTTGTGCAGAATAGCTAGCGTCAGGACATATATCAGTTTACCCATAACAATCACAATGATTGCATACCAAACTATCTAATGATGCTCTAAATCAAGCAAGGGAAGGAAGAGAGATTATCTTAAGTTTTTTTTGCAAATAATCCCACGCCTTAGGAACAGATGCAATTAAGATAAATTCTCCAGTTTTGGTTTTATACCTAGGCACTTGATAGACCAACCTTTTAGTTGAACGAAGAGAGTGCCTTGATATACTTTTACATTTAAGTATTTGCAATAAGTAAGTTGGTAACTGCTTTAAAATAAATTTATATACATACATGTACCAATGCTTATCTCTCCCTGGGCAGTCAAAGAAGTCCAGTGTACCTGTTCATATAATTGACAATGGTGTGTGGAAAAAGGCAGTTTCGTAACAAACCTAATAGCGCTATGATAGAAAGGATCTAATAAACTTAAAACGGATGATGTAGTATTTTTATAAATGTAATCCCTATAATCTAATATGGGCAAAAAATATTCAAAAGATGAATAATATGATTTTTAAAGTTTAACTGTTCATCTGAAATAATACCCAGATATTTATATTCATGTACTTTCAAAATTATGTTCTCATTAAATGCCGTTATTTGATGTTCTGAGAGTAAATGTTTTTTCCTTGTAAATAACATTCATTGTGTTCTTTTTATTAAATAACTGTAATAACAGCAGACCTTACTGTACCTTGTTAAATCATGCTGTAATCTCTGACTAGTTATATCTAAAGAAGTATGATGAGTATACAATACGGTATAATCAGCGTAAAGCTGTATTTTCACGTTATCAGAATAACAATTAGGTAGGTCATTTACATAAAACAAAAACAACAAGGGCCCCAGTACAGAGCCCTGGGGAACTCCTTTGTTGATAATGACCTTATCCAAAGTGACATCTCCCAATTTAACATATTGCAATCCTGGCATCAAATATGAATTAAACCATACCAATACTGGCAAACCCATTCCAAATTATTTTAATTTATTAAGTAAAATATTATGATCTACTGTGTCAAATGCCTTGGACAGGTCAAGAAACACTACTGGAGTGATTTTACACCTGTCCAAGGCATTAAACAGGTCATCAGTAACTTTAGAGATAACATGCACTGTACTATGATGCTTCTTAAAGCCAGATTGTTTATCTGAAATTAAGTGATGTCTATCCAAATATCCAATAATTTGTCTATGTAACAATTTTCAAATACTTTCTGAAACACCGATATGACAGAAATTGGCCTATATGAATTTGGACTTGAGAGGTCTCCCCCTTTAACTATAGGAGTCACAGATGATGTTCTCCAATTGTTAGGCAAACAGCCTGATCTTAATGACATGTTAAACAAATAAGCTAAATGCTTTGATATTACCTTAGCTGCTATTTTTAAAACACCTGGTGCAATACTATCTGGTCCTGCTCCTTTGCTAATGTCCAATTTGTTAAGTTCCTTATTGACTTCTGCTGCAGTTATATTTTTAAATGTAAATATAGGTCTAGTGGGATTTCCTATGATTTGAGTGACATTCAAAGCAGTAAATTGATTTATGATGTTCTGATCAAGGCTAGCAAAGTCCCAATTTAAATCTCCCAGCAGAATAAACTCATGATTTGAAAATGGTGAGATTAGTGTACTCAATAAACATAGTGTGTTCCTAGGTGCTGAAGGTGGCCAGTAACAAACAGCTACATGTATAGTGAAGCTATTTGACCTTGTCACCCTGAGCACCAAAAGTTCCATCTGCTTTAGCACAGACTTTACAAGCACAATCTGACCCCCATATACATTCTTCAGATATAATGCTACACCCCCTTTGGTTGTTCTATCTAACCTATATAGATGATATCCTTCTAATGCTACTTCTGAATCAAGAACTCTCCTTCCAAACCATGTCTTTGAGAAAGCATATCTGGAGTTGAAGTGTTTACTAATGATCTTATATAATCCATCTTTGGGAGAAGACTTCTTACATTCAAATGCAGAATTCCTATGTATTTTATATCACAAAATTCATGAAGAAAAAAAGCCTCTCCATGCATCTGTGGACCAGGTTTACAGGTACGTTCCCAGATAGTAAAAGTAACAGTAAAACAAAATGCCTTGTAAATGCAAACTGTATTTTCTGAGGAATAGATCTTTTCCTAAAACAAGCCAGTTGAACAGCAGAAAAAATGTAATGACGTATATAGGTTACACTTACTCTGTGCCTGCTTGCATATATTAAATAACTTGAATTCAAATAGTCACTTCTTCCTTCATACAAATTTGAAAGAAATACAGCTGTACTTCATTCCAGACATTGCTCTCCAGTCTCCGTTGACAGTACTAACCCTGTCTCCCCCAAACTAAAATAAAATGAATAGCTAGCCCCTTAATAACTTCAATTTCTAAAATAATAAACTAGCCTAAAATGCAACACACCAATTATCAGCAGTACTTAAATTAGACTATGCAGCAAAACACTTGTACATTTAATTAAATGTCTAGATTGTAATAGTTACTATGTTAAAACAAGATAAAATAAGTACATTACATTAAAAGGAATTCCCTTATGTTGTTCCTATAACCAACACAGCTAAAACAATTTTTACAAATTATTCTTACCGAGTGACTCACGCTCACACACAACGCTTGCGCTGTGTGTGAGCACGGAGATTTAAAATAACAGTTCCCTCCCACAGAGGCGGTCCCACTTCACTATTGGCTCACCTTGCAGCAGGAAATTCCAGCCTCTTGCTCACACTTGTGGCTGACCCCAAGAGTAGTATATCAGAAGTCCAGATACAAAGTTGTTTTCAGAGCACTCACAGTCACTGAATCATGCACTGTTCTGTGCACAGCAAATAGTCCGAGTAGCAGATTTCACAAGCACAGCAGCTGGTAGCTGACACAGGGCTCACAGTCACTAATTTCAGGCAGCACTATTTCCTGAAGAGACCAGCTGAGATGACACACAATGCTGTTCACAGTGGATGGAGCCATTACTGCAGCTTGCTACCATTCACCGTCTGAATCGTTATGCTGCTGAATACAGACAATTACTTGACTTTCTCCCGTTAGGTGTTCTTGGGGGTCTCTCCACTGTGTGCGAGTGCAGAGATTTAAAATAACAGTTCCATCCCACAAAGGCAGTCCCGCTTCTCTATTGGCTCACCTTGCAGCAGGTAATCCCAGCCTCTTGTACACACCTGTGGCTGACCCCAAGAGCAGTATATGAGAAGTCCAGGTACAAAGTTGTTTTCACAGCACTCACAGTCACTGAATCACGCACTGTTCTGTGCACAGCATATAGTCCGAGTAGCAGATTTCACAGGCACAGCAGCTGGTGGCTGCCACAGGACTCACAGTCACTAATTTCAGGCAGCACTATTTCCTGAAGAGACCAGCTGAGATGACACATAACGCTGTTCACAGGGGCTGGAGCCGTTACTGCAGCTTGCTACCATTCACCGTCTGAATTGTTATGCTGCTGAATGCAGACAATTACCGGACTTTATAAAATGGGTAAGGAAAATTTAACATTCTGATTGGCTGAAAAGGAAGTGTCAAATTTGTTTTACACATAGTGAAAAAAAAGTACTGGCAAGTAAATCAATGTGCAATTAAAATGTTCGCATTTGAAATTCTGCCATTGTTTTTTTCCCCGCCAACTGCAGCTCATCTTGGACTTGCGGCTGATCAGAGAAACCTTGGTGCTGCACACTAACTGAACCCTACACATGGAACCATTAAATAAACAATACTGAAAAAAAAATACTGACTGGTTTAGATGCAGTAATTGTGGAGCTGCTTCCAGGGCTTGCCTGCTCCCAATCATGATCCTGCACCATGCCGCCTCCACTGTCTCATACCAAATTCGCTTCTGTCCCACTAGATTTAACTTAAAAACAAAAAAATCTGCATTCTTTATTCCTTTTTTTTTTTTTTTGCAAAACTGGTGCAACCTGCCGGGGAGAACTTGTTATTTTCGCTCGCTCCATTCTGGTGCTCGAACTGTCATGGGAGTGGAGGAGCTACTTGATTGTTCCCACAGTCAAACAAAAAGTATCTACATACATATCCTTCATTTCTCTTAATTACTTTTTTAAAAGGACACAAACCTCTCCTTCTTACCACACAGCTCAGCTGCATTGTTCTCTCCATCAGGACGAGGGGGGGGGGCTGGCATGGATGCCACAGCAGTACAAATGCAAGAGGCAATGATGTCATCAACTAGTAGGTGGAAGGACTATTTTATAACAAATTAAGACAATGATTTCAGTTTTTTTTAGTTCAGTAATATTTCTTAAGGAGAGAAAAAGATTTAAAAAAAAGAAACCCATTTTATAAGCACAATAAAACACTCCAGGGTGTGTGCTAAACAGATATTACTGCACTTCCAGGGGCTGAAGGCACTTGGCAGGGCCTTGTGCCTTACTACACCCCTGGGCATGTGGTGATATCTGTTCAACACACACCCTGTTGTGTCTTATTGCTTACTTCTCCTGCTAGGTGTTCTTGCGGTGGGGGTCAGGCACTCAATTAAGAAATAAAAGCACTTTTTGTCCACAAACTCTGAGAGATAACATGATTAAAGTTTTTGAAAAACTAGTACAACAAGACATTATATCACTTCAGAGTGTTATCTCACCACCATGGCATCACAGTTTGTTGGCCAAAGATTGGAAGGCATTGAGAGAGCTCAAACAGATGAATGAGGTCGCTATTAAATCAACCAACAAAGTGGTGCTGTGAGGTTCAGGATACTAGAAAATATGTCCAGCAAATAGAAAGGCAACTGTCAGATAGAGAGAGTATCTGCAATACTCATTCCATGCATAAACTTTAATTTTTCTCCCAGTTCCTGTCCACTAGCCTTGCCCCTGTGGTCAGACATTTCATGACATCTAACCAGGGAGAGCATGGGGACGCACCCAATTGTAGTCTATGGGGACATATTAAAAACATTTTTATATACGTTTAAGCAACTTTTTATATATATGAAATCCACCACTCAACTGATAGAACCCTATCAGCTGAGCGGTGGATTTCATTTATACAAAACGTTGCTTAAGCACATCAAAATATGTTTTTTAAATTTCCCCATAGACTACAATGGTGTGCGTCTCTGCAATCTCCCTGGTTAGATGTCGTAAAACGTCTGAGCACGGGGGGGCAGGGCCAGTGAACAGGACAGTTTAAGGGATTGGGTGGCCATTGGTTCAGTGAGATGTATGATCCCTTCCCTTCCTAAACAGACTGGGAGAAAAACTAATGTTTATGCATGGAATGAGTACTGCAGCCGTATGGTAATGAGCTAAAAAGCCCATAGGCCAGTCTTAGAAATTCATTTCATAGCCGTTGCCAGGGGGGGCTTGTCTGGTTCGAAAGAACCCCCCTTTTGAAACTCCCCCTTTATTTTTCATTATTTGTAAAACATTTTCATAATTTCTGTTTATTTTTTACTGTTAAAGAGTGCTAATGCACACATGATGAACCCCAGCACTTTCTCTCTGCATGCGCCCCCTCCCCCCAATCTGCTGCCAATCAGCTCTCTCAGTACCAGTAAGATGACTGGAGCTTCTTTGTGAGTCTTTCTCTGCACCCTTCCCCTATGACTGGCTGGCCAATTTGAGCTCACATCAGCATCGTGAATGTGACCTCAATACAGCACAGCAGCTGCCTACAATTCACGCTGTCAGCTAGCACTGGAGGAAGATGGAGCATGGTGGCAGGCTCAGAGCGGACATCACCAGGACAGCAAAAGAGAAGTAGAGGACCTCGACTTATAATAATATCAGTCACCGGCATGTAAATTTTGCTGGCCACAGTTGCTGAAGATGTGTCCCTTAATAACTGTATATCAAGGCAAAAAGCAAGGCAAAAGCAGTTGGGCAAGGGAGCTTTTCAGGTGGGTGGGCTGAAAATTTAGAAATAAATTATTTAAATCCCCCTCTATACAAAAAGCAAAGTTGTCTTGTTTCATATGCCTGTTTTAACTTTTCATAAGTAAAGCAAAAGAGGTACCACAGTGGAAAGGCATTGTAAGTGTTTGGAAGGGTCTGGCTGGGATTTACACTGCCACCTCACTAATTGTGCAGTTCAGAGAGGTCTTCACTGTGGTCTCATTTTCATTGACATTCAGTTGCACTTTTATCTGTATCATCTGTGCCAGATGCCATTAAATCAAATAAGTTGTGATGTGTTTTCTCCAGATGACCACATGTGCCAGCAGAATGACATTTGTTGCTACAGTTCAGTGTTTTGAACATACCCACTGTACGTTTGGAAGCATGGTGGGGTGGGGTTGGGGGGTAGGCATTTAGGAGATGGCAACTTTGCACTGGAAATCCCCGCCACTGTCAAATTACCTTTCCCCTCACTCCCTTTGTCATACCTACCACATTGGAGAATGGAGTGGGGGCAACAATTGTAGTACTCAATATTGAACTAAGAATTATGTTACAGATTTTTTTCCAAGCAGGGTGCCTGTAATAGAAACATAGAAATATAGACAATGACGGCAGAAAAAGACCAGCGGTCCATCCAGTCTGCTCAAATTCTCTATAATCCCTGCAACCTACAATTTCTCCAGGGTACTAACCCTTCCCATTCTCTATTCTCCTCTTTGGTCCTGTTGCCTCTGGTAACCACTATTTCCTTCATTATGTCCCAGCCCTGCTTGAATCCTCTGACTGTTTTTACACCCACCATTTCAGCTGACAGACTGTTCCAAAGTTCCACCACCTTTTCCATAAAGTAGTACTTCCTCACATCTCTCCTGAACCTACCTCCTGTTAATTTCCATTCGTGTCCATGTGACCGTGAATTGGTACTCAGGCTGAATAGTACCTCGCAGTTCACTTTAATTCATTTCAGGAACTTGAAGATCTCTGTCATAACTCCTCTCTCCCTTCTGGTCTCCAATGAGTACATATTTAGTGCCTTGAGGCACTCCCCATAGGATTTGTCCTGCTGGCCCTGAATCATTTTTGTTACTCTGTGCTGCACTGTCTCCAGCCTATCCTTATCCTTTCTGAGGTGAGGACTCCAGAACTGGGCACAGTACTCTAAGAGAGGCCTCACCAGGGATCTATAGAGGGGAAGTATTACCTTCTTTCTTCTGCTATCAATACCCCCTACCAATACATCTCAGCATCCTGCTAGCCTTGCTATAGGCCATGTTGCACTGACTCAATTACTTAAATGGTATATTGAGTTGGGGAGGGTGGGGGTTACAGCAAGGGGTAGAGGGAGTTCAGATATGAGTTATTTAGATTTAAGATAAGCCATAAAAGTGCACCACTGAGCATACCATAACCCATGGTTTCTGGGGCCTATCAGACCCAGACCCCTGCCCTAGTAGCAAGCCAGCACTGCAGTAAGTTAGTAGTGTACAGTACCCAGCCAAAACCAGTTGCAGACTCTGCATTGAGGTTTAGTGCATTAGTATTTGCTCTCTCTATATATATCTATCTATATATCTATATATGTAATAGATAACCTACTCTAAGGTGTCACAGTCACGCTCTGATATACACACACACCTTGGTGTGTGTGTTGTCATACACATGAGACCATGAGCCAAGTGTATCAACCACCCAAGGCATGTGTATATCAAAGGGTGGCCGAACATCCTAGAGTGGGTTATCTATCTTATAGAATGGCAAAATTGTTTTGGAGGGGGTAAAACTGCAGGTGTGCAGTCATGCTCTGATATACGCATGGTCATGTGATGTGTTTTATACAATCAGAATGCTGAATTTATTTACTTTGCTTCCCATTTTATAAATACACACACACACACAATCTGAGCCACCCAGATAGTAATAATTGTCCTTAGAGCAGGAGGTGGAGGGGAGCTCACAGATGAGTCATTCTGGTTTAAAATAATCCACAAAATTAGCCACAGAGTATCTAGTACCCCAAAGCTTCTGGGGCCAGGTAACCCCCAGACCCCTTCCCTACACACCAGTAGCTACAGCTGCAGATATTAAAACTCATAACATAATATATCTGAGACAATGTCTTAGGTATACAGTATTATATTAACAGCATCTTGCTGCCCTCCGGTACTGAATACATATGTATTCACCCTGCAGCCAGCCAGATAATTTTGTTTAGAGCAAGGGGTGTAGGAGATCTCAGATACGACTTCTTTAGCTACAAAATAAGCCACAAAATGCACCACAGAGCAATTGTAGGATCCCATGGCTTCTGGGGTACTGGCAGCCCTAAGACCCACAGCTTTTTAAAAAAGTCTCAGACTTCATAAAAAGAACCCCCCTTGTGAAAATCCTGGCAACGGCCCTGCATTTAATGAAAAATTATCTTGTTTCCATTTGGTCTCAGCTTGCTTGAAACTGTCTTGTGGCACATGCTTCAGAAGTCATCTGTAGAATCTTGCACGTATATGCCCAAAAGATATGGAGACATTTCAAACCATAGGCAATGTTAAGTTACACTCCAAAATTAGAAGCTCTATTTGGGAAAATACCTTTTGTTCTGTGAGAAGAAGCTCCATAGAAATATTTTGTGTAACCTCAGATTGGAGTCCTTTTAGGTTATCTCCCAAATATAGCCAACAATCGTGCAAATAATATTGTTGTTGAGTGTGCCTATCAAAAACAGAATCTTATAACAATTCAACATCTGTTATGTTGCTCTGCCTTTAGTGTAGAACAAAATAAATGGATCATTCCAGTTTTAAATAAGAAAACTTTTTTTTACGGATAAATAAAAAATGAAATACCTATTTTCATTAGATATAAATTTGGTCATATTTGCTGTAGTAAAATATGGAAGCTCAGTAATACACTGTCTATTTAAACAGCCCTCGTAATATACTGTATAGTAATGAAATCCTGAGCTTCGGAATGCTTAGGGTATATTGAGACAGTTTTCATTTTGTACTTATTGTGTATCCTTGCTTAGCACGGGCTATTACTAAAATTTGTGAATTCATGTTTTTTACAAATGCTGTTTTTTAATGCTATAAATCTTGTGATTTCTGCACATTTTCTAACAAACTGAAACTGTATTGTTATAGTTAGTGTGCTTTGGCACATATGGCGTGTAATTTATAGGTGTTGGACCAGATATTCAAAGAATTGCACCTGGTGCAAATTATTTGCATTAGCACTGCGCATGTATGTATACCTGGGTCACATATTCAAAGAATTGTGTTGCATGTGTTATTTGCACTAGCACTTTAATGCAGCGTTAAAGTATGCAGTGTTAAAACCAGGGGGCGGTGATGTGTATATTGTGTACAGTGCAATATTCAGAGTTATAGCTCTATGCTAATAGAAGAGTGCAGCACAATGGTGCTGCGCAAATACCATCTATAAAAAGCAGCTCTTAACATAGGGCAAGCCCAGAAATGGGGAGAGGCACAGCAGAACACCCACACACCCAGCTGAAAACAAAATGGCCCACATTATGTACTTGATGCAGCTGGTCATACAAGATGAGGAGAGGGCCAATGCCACCCCCCCGTGCCCATGTGCAGGCCCTGGAGGCACTATGCACCAAACAGACAGTACCATCCATGAGTCACATTTGAAGTCCTTAGTGACAAGCAAATTGTGGGCTGGTACAGGCTCAACAAGCCCATGATCACGCAGCTGTGTGTGAGCTGCCGCATGACCAGCTCCAGACTGAAAACCACTTTAGCTATGAGATTGCTGTATAGCTCAAGATGGCAGCTGCCCTGTTCTTTCTGACCACTGGAACCTTCCAGCCACTGGTGGGGAACACCACTAGTATCTCACAGTCTGCCACTTCATGGCTATTGGGCCAGTACCTAGATGCCCTGCTGGCCTATGCTGGGGAGTTCATCATATTCCCCGCCACAACTGCAGAGCATTCAGCAACCACACAGCACTTTTACCGAGCTGTGCACCTACATCCTGTAGTCAGTGCCATTGACTGCACCCATGTTGCCATCCAGGCATCGACCAGTAGTGGATCCGAGACCTATATGAATAGGAAGGGGTACCATTCCATTAACTGCCAGGTGGTGTGTGATGCCACAGGGCACATCAGTGTCCTGGCATGGTTCCTTGGCAGTGCCCATGATGCCTTTATCTGGCACAATTCCATTCTGTGCCAGAGGTTTAAAGGTGGGGACATCCCTGGTGGGCACCTCATCGGTGAGTATATCCTGCAGGCCTTTCCCCTCCATATTGCTGATGGTGCCTACAATCTATACCCTTTACCTACACCAGGGACAGTGCATATACCCTGTGTCCCTGGCTCCTCACAACTGTCCTGTGACCCGCATCTGTTGTAGATTACAGGTGCAGTGCGGCACACATTGCTACATGCAGCATCATCGAGCATGTCTTTGGCATGCTTAAGATGTGGCTAAGGTGCCTTGACTGTTCCAGTAGTGCCCTACAATACACCTCTCATTAGTCCTGTACCATACTTCTTGCCTGTTACATACTACATAACATGGCACTAACCATAGGATAGACCTGCCGGCCCCAGAGGAACACCTTGCAGTGGATGCTGAGCAAGGGGACTGAGGGATGCAGGAGCAGCTCAACAGGTGTAACCCCAGGAGGGCTAGGAGGTCACAGGAGTACAGAGCCTGCCTCATCACAGACCTCTTTGAACTCAAAAGGGTGAGTACAGACCACAGAGGGAATGTTTTTGAAAATGCATTCTGTAAATATGATACATAAAACAGAAACAGAAGGCCATGCAGGCAGGGGATGGGGGTGTAACAGGAGGATTAAAAAAAATAACATGCTATCCAGGAGGGGGGTTCAAAGGGGATCAAAAGAAACAACATGCCATTCAAGGGGGGTTTCAAGGGGATCAAAATAAATAACATGCTATCCATGCAAGGGGTGTTCAAAAGGGATTAAATGAAAATACATGCAATCCAGGTGGGGGTTCAAAGAGGCTCAAAATAACATGCCATCCAGGTGGGGGCAAAGGGGGATCAAAAGAAATAACATGCCATCCAGGCGGGGGGATAAAAGGTGAATGAAAGGAATGAATCTCCATCCTTTGGGGGGGGATGGGTGCTTAAGGCCAGTCGGAGTAGGGTGATGACACATGGATAATGTGGGGGGGGGCATGAGGTGGCACATGTGGGATGGGGGTGGTGTTGACCATCCACAGCCACAGCCTTGCAGAGTACTGACTCGCATGAAGATGAAGCCATGGCTAGGGGTGCATGGGCCCTTGTCATCCGGGGTGTGCTGGAGATCCTGTTGCCAGCATTGCATGGTGTGCTGGTATGCCACTGTGTCTACCGTGGGGTGACACTCCCCCCACTGGACTGGCTGGGGACTCTGGCCATCCTCTGCAGTGACTGCCACCATGGCGGCAGCCTCCCACACACACCAGTGATCATGCTGGAAGACACAGTAGGTTCTGCTGCAGTTCATGGATGGTAGCAGTGAGTTCCTCATGGTGTACCTCTGCATGGCATGCCACATTTTGTTGCCTGTCATGTGGCATATGTGTGCCATTTCCTGCAGCATGGTCTCCCCTGCCCTCCCAGCTGACTGCAGCAGCTGACTGGCTTGTGTGTGGCCCAGGTCTGCACTGTGGTTGGTGCTGTAATACATTGTGGTTGGAGTGGCACAGCAGTGGCTAGGTTATTGGGATTGGCTGTGGTGGCAGGGCTGTGGTCATGCTGGTGGTGGGGTCCTGGGTGGCACAGACTTGGCTAGCTCAGTGGGGTTTGCCTGGGGGAGCAGGGCATTGGCCATGCCATGTGTGGAGTCACTGGGTGGCACAACTGTGGCTGTGCCAAGGATAGTGTCCTGGGGCAGCAGGATAGTGGTTATTCTGGTGGGGGCTGGGTACCATGTGTAGGGGGTCCGGCAGGGGCAGGCAAACCCTTCTGGTCTGAACCAGACACCTCTTTCCTCCACTCCTCCAGAAAGGTGCTGTCATCTTCGGCAATATCCTCTTGCTTGCTCACCTCATCGCCCTCTGCCCTGGCATGGGTGGCCCTCAGGGGCAGCACAGGGCAGGATAGCTCTGTCTTATAGGACTGCATCCTCCACCATAGACTCGGCTGATGAGAGATGAGAAAAGAGCAATATTGCGTACTACTGTACCACACAGTAGAAATTGCTTAATTGGGACACCCTGGTGGCAGGCATTTTGTCCCAATTAAGTGACTGTCCTGATTATCAGAAGCTGACTATTTTGCTCTCTACTCATTACCAGAATTTGCCTGGTATGTTATAAACAACAGAAAAACATAAATGCAGTAGCTGTACAACACACTGTGCTGAAAACACTGCCCACCGGATTAGTTTCTCAGTTTAGTTTTCTTTCTTTCTTTTTTTTTTTACTAAGCCACCACTCAGCTTAGTTTTTTTTAAAAATCAAGTTGTCATGTGCTAGCCAGCTTAGTGGTGCTAAGGGCTGAGGTGCTGGATGCCACACCTCGTGCCATGCCGGCGACCCGTGTTTGGGAATGGACCTGGGCTGTCAGGGGTCAGCAGGGGAGGAAGAGGATCAAGTGTCCAGAGGACTGCTCTCCTGTCCCAGGGTGGATTGTTGGGGGCATCTGGCGAGCAGTGGCCTCTGGTGGAGACCAGGGGTTGCACAGACATCAGGCTGCAGAAACGGAGTGGATTGTTAGCAGGCTCCAGCTGCATGAGTGCCATGCAGGGCACCATTGCACACCACATCCTGAGGGGAGGAAATCAAGAAAAAACCCTACCTAGGTGGTAGGTGATGGTGGGGATCAGTGGCGGAGCCCCATGCCCAGTGCCAGGCCCTACCGAGCCACATTCCAGGTCACCTTTCTTCTCTCTGGTTGCTCCACTAGATTTGCAGATAGAGTGCTGGAGGAGTTGGCGGTCCCACCCCGGGGAGCTCAGAGCTGGGGGTCATGCAGCCGGATAGGATTGGGGGTGATGGGTGAACTGGAGAGTGCACGATTCGGGGACTTCAGGCAGGCAGCAGAGCTCCAGACTGAGTATCCCCATTGGCAACAGGCTGGCAGGTAGGAAAATAAAGTATACAAAAAAAAAGTTGTCATGCTTTGCAGATCATGGTTATAGAGCATCTAACTCCAAAGTGTTGTGGTGTTGCAGCTTTCAATTAAAATTAAAATGCCCTAAAACATTAACGTCCATCCACTTAGTTTCTCAGCTTCATAGTTTTACCTGAGCACTCAGGAACTGCCAAAGATTATGGCGAGAGAATGCACTCAGGAACCACTGAGGATAATGGTGAGAGAAAGCTCTCAGGAACCACCAAAGATTATGGTGACAGGAAGCACTCAGAAACTGCTAAAATGCTAAAGCATTAAAAATAAAGTCCACCCAAGTTTCTCAGCTTTGTAGTTTGTAGTTTTACCTGAGCACTCAGGAACTGCCAAGAGTTATGGTGAAAGAAAGCAGTCAGGAACCCCCGAGGATTACAGTGTCAGCATCTGTTCACACGCAGAAGTAAGCTTCTCTTCGGAGTGTGAGCAGAGAAGGGTACATGGGGAGTGAGAGGTGGGGGCATGGGGTGGCTGGTAGATGTCAGTTATATGGCAATTGACACATACTCACCGGCTCATTAAAATGGATAACATTCAAGGAGTGCAAGTCAGTGTGAGTTAAAGTGACTTACCAACTTCCCCCGATGTCATGTTTGCAGATCACCTTCCCTTCATTGAGCGATGCAAAGCTCAGCTGCCCTGAAGTTAAGAATTAAATATATTCAGATGCTTAGTCTTTTAACATTTTTGTGCCACAGTTGTCTCTGCATGTTTTTTTTCTTTGTTTGAAGTTCGCACATGAGCAGTGCATCCACATGCATGAGTGACATCAGCACAGGGAAGGTGTTCCCACTGCACCTTTCTCACTGCTTGTTCATTCATCTTTCCAGGACACAGCCTCGGTGAGTGCAGATCTAAAACTGAACTGGCAAAAATTACAGCACTGATGACTGAAACTGTTTGTTATATTGGCAGCTGAGGCTGATACTTGCTTTTGGGATTGCAGAAGTGGTAATTTCTCCTGATTTTCAATTTTACTTATCTGTCTAAGCTCTGTGACCTAGGTCCATCGGTTCCACGAACATCACAATCTACATTGCTTGAGTACAGTGTTACAGTTTTAGTAAGTGCTGCAAGTACATAATTATAACAAGTCTGTATAAAAAATACATTTTTTTAACCGAGTGGAGCTGTAATCTGTAGAGTATTGGGACACAAAAGGACGACTTTTGAACTGGGCAGATCTATAAATTGCTGTAAGCTTTTCAGTATTGGTACATAGAGGTCTGTGTTAAATGGATGACTTTTTCAACAGTTCAGAATTGTAATGTGTAGTAAGAGTATAAGCACTGAGCTGCACAGTCCAATCCCAGGAGAACAGTGCAATAAACTGCGTATTTTTGGCAAGTGCTGCTTCCAGTGTGATTGCTTCAGTAAACTGCCTTTGCTATTGCATTTCTGATTGTCACCATCATTATAGACAGTTTATATTTTTTCCTGTGCTCCTGTGTTTTCTTGGGCTCATTTGGTGTTCTCATGCAAGCACCATAACTTTGATCACCAAAGTATGCTTAGATGTGCATGAATAAAGGGACATGGCGCACTGAATTGTTTCTCCAACTTGCCAGCTCCTCGCTAAGATTATAAATGAATGCAATAAAATCAGTTATATACTGTACATAGTTATACTTTACATAGTTTACAGTGTATCTCAAAATTAAACACTTAGTTTTTTAACATTTTAACATACAGTCTTTATTTATAATTAGGATTATAGCATCATTGTATGTGCTCCGGAGCATCAGCAAAAGAAGAGACTGCAGTTGCCATCCTCTCCCGACACTATGGTACCAATGTATGGCTTCTATGGTGTTATATTGCAAAGTGTGCTAGTCAGTTCGGCATACTTAGGGAATAATGTCAGAACCAAAATATGTGCTACACAGCAATGAATGCAGGGAGTCTACACAATGCACCATGACATTAGTAAGGCATGGGAGACAGTATAGTGCAGCATCTGTTGTATTTGCTGTACACTTTACGCATGTGCATCAGAGAGCCACTGTAATGGGAAAAATGGGAAAACACAAACGGCTTGACACAGACCGAAGTGGTAATGAAGTATGGTGACATAAGTGAGGAAGGGTGATTCAAATACAGTCTAACACTTGAGTACCTACCGCAAGGATATGTCCCTTTTTGTAGTGGACCAATCAAACGGTACTTAGGCTATCTAAACATCAATGCAGTCTCTTTCTCCATGAGAAGGGTACTGGCAGTGTCATTTTTAACTTTGAGGGGTGGGGGACGATCACCAACTGTACTGTGCATTTTTTGCTCAATTCATAATGCACCTGGAGGCACACATGTGGTGGCAATAAGCCAATGCCAGAATGTTATTACAGATGCTTATGCAGACACTAATGACAGCTGAGTCTGTATAGTTCCTGAGCGCTTAGAGGTAACACAAAGCTGGTGCAATAATTTGTAGTTTTAAATTTATAACATGCCGTAAACAGGGGAACTGGTGACTTCAACACATTACTCAATCACTGATACCTCTAAAGGGGAAAGTACAAGCAGGCCCCCCACCCCCAAACACACACATACAAAGAGAAGAAAGCTATAGTGCAGACCAGTTGACACTAGGGCAAAGACAGACCCAAACAGTATAAATAATTTACAGATAATAAAAGTTCTATGCTGCAGCATTTTTCCAAGTGCATGTGTGCAGCTGGGGGGTTTGGAGTGGTTGGGGTACAAGGTGCCTGCTTGTAATTTCCACCCTGTGCTCCATCAGAGTGAGTGACTGATAAATCAATTGGTGGGAGGCCACTACTAACTAGTACCAGGTGAGGAATTTGGACAAATTGGATTTGGAAGAATTGTGAGCCATTTATCCTGCTCAAGCAATGCCACCAGATTGAGCCGTGCTCTCAGTGTCAAGCTGGAGTGGCCAACAACTCATTCGTGATAGGGAAAGCAAACCCCCCCCCAAAAAAAAAGAAATATAAAAACCCAGGGTACTATCACTAGCATTTGTGTGGGCAGATCAATGCTGGGAGTAACAGAACACACACCATACCTCGATTTTGTACAGTAAAATGACAACAATGACGGGAACCAAACCTTAGCACTAAGTAGCAAAATATAACATTAACAGTCCGTGTTGCTAAGTCTGCTCTCACTGCTGTACTGGAATGGATCGGGACTACTGCTGTGACTGCCTGAGCTACTGCCCACATCATTTTCGCTGCTGTCATAGGGTCATCCCTATGGGGATCTACTATGCAGCGGCTGTCAAATTGTGGCACTATGTCAGTGTCCGAAAGATCACTGTTAGTGCAGAACAACATAATGCGTTCATCATCAGACCCTGAAAATGAACTGTTTGACATTGCCATTGTTGTGCTGCATGCTGTGACCAAGAGCTCTGTTATCAAGACAGAATTGCTGTGACCAAGAACTAATTTTAATTGCACAGCGCAGATCTCCCTGTGGTGACATTGCAAAGGTAATGAGTGTCAAAGGTCACCAAATACAGGCTCCAATACACAAAATGAAACTTCCTGGTTTGTGAGGGTGAAAACCTGATTTAATTTACTACAATAGGCTATGCATCTATCAAAATACATTACAAATCAGTTCTATATGCAGTCACCTTGCAGTATATGTGTTCATATATCAAAACGTGGTAAATCGCTTTAATGCATCATTCAATATGAGTCAAATGAGAATGGACAACTGAATCATCCCAATAAAACTGCATCACAGTCCCAATTAAGGAGATATTGGCTCCATAAAAAACAATGGCCACTTTATTGGTGCCCAGAGAGATGTCCCAATAAAGCAGACTTCCCGATTATGCACATCCTGATTGAGTGGCTTCTACTGTACCTGTGTTTCAACCGTTGCAGAATGCATGCTCAGTGCAATGCGTCTTATTGCCCATACTGTGCAGTGGCCATACACCACCAGTGCTGTACACATTACACCCCCCCATTACCAGTGGTCACACAGGTGGTAACACAAATGTGGCATAGTAGGTGAGTACACAACAGACCACCACACCACCCAGACAAACAAATTGCAGCATTCAGAGTACACCCATTGTGCAACACATCCAATGGTCAGGGTCTGGACGTGCCTCTAAATGCACAACTACCATGTTGACAAGGCTGCCAACAGAGAACATCAATAGGGAACGGGATCTGGTGACACATGCATTCAAATATGGTAGGTAGTAGTGATACATTAGCCAGTGTGTGCTTCCTAAGTGTACATACCTGCACTGCCACAAATACTCTATTTCATTAGACAAATGATGGGAGATGCAAGGATCTGTAGTGGGCAAAAGGTGACCATGAACCCAACAGAGGGGTGTGAAGGCAAACTCAGGGCATGCTGGTGTGCCTGACAAACCCTAAAAACAAGTACACCATTGCAGACAGGGCATGCAGCAGTGAGGTCCCATGTACATTGTGTACCACAGCCCATACAGGGTGCATGCATAGGGCTATGGTAGGATGTATAGGCAGAACATGGATTTATGGAGTATCCTTGTACCCGCACATTTTGCTTGTCCAGCCAGAGTTTATGTCACCAGCCTCTTCCCACAGCATGCAAATCACAACACCACTGTTGCATATATACTGTACACAGTCTCAATGTGATGAGTGTGATTCAATCACTCACATAGCTGTCGGTCTCATAGTTGCCTCTCGGTACGCTGGTCACCTGTATCGTGTTGATTGCCAAGGCCATTAATGCCTCTGCAGGGGTTAGAGGCACTTCAGCATTTGTCCCACCACCTGTGGCCAGTCGGCTGGCCTTCACTTGGGCCTTGATGACTTTTGTGTGCCTTTTCAGGTACCCCACTCTCTTCTTGACCTCATCCCTGGACCAGTCTCTGCCACCCACAGCACTGACAGCCTCTGTTACTGTGTCCCATGCTTGATGTATCCCAGATCTGGTTCTCCTTCCTCTGTCGTCCAGGTCTTCATGGTCCACATATGCTTGGGCCAGGGCAAGCATCCATTCCTTTGAGAACACACGCTTTGCCTTCCTCCATGACTCATTCTCCATCTTTGTACCAGTATGAAATAGGGAGGACAGAAACCATTGTGTATTGTATACACACAACTGTGCACAGATCTAATTTGCAGTGACATGCAAGCCTTTTGTCCCCCTGACCAGGACACAAATGCATTCCTGCATGTCTGAGTCAAAGGCACATCTAGCTGCCTGTCTATCACTGCACCTGGCCATGTGCAGATACAGCCATAGTCTAGTCCAGATACAGCATAAACACAGTGCTCTGCTCTGCCTTGTCCTTATTGTCATCCATTCCACAAAACACTTACCTCTATCCACCTGCAGTTCTGCTGTGGAATCTAGGTGGTGCACTTTGTATTTATTTTATTTATTTATTTGTTATATTTTGGTGACCGGGTAAGCCCACTGGACCCTGGAGGTCCCTTTTTCAGGGGCGACCCGGGATTACATAGCAAAGGTAACAACACAGTAACAGTGACAATAGTTAGATAAGATGCAGATTATACAGTGATGGACAGACAACTGGTTACATATGCAGAGAAAGGCCTGATAGCACAGTAGAGCAGACAAATTATACAGTATGATACAGACCATACGGTAATATACAGACAACTGGATTAAATATACTGAGATCAGCCTGCATTTGTGTTGGGTATTGGGGTTGGGATGGTGGGTAAGTAGAAGCGGGATGTTAGAGATGGGTGAGCATCTAATTTTTTAGTGCAGTTTTGTAAGAGGAGTACGGTTTACGCAAGGTGGTAAATGTTGGGCAACTTTACTCCTTTTATATGCTTCAGATGCAATAAGGCATGCTAATAAATTCCAGTAATGATATGCTAATGAGAGTTTTACCCTAGAAATGCGAAATTAGCTCATTTGCATACTCATTTTGAATATTGCAGCTTTGATCCAAGTGCTACTGTAATTGCGCTAGCACTGATATTATGCTAGCATAATATCCATTTGCAGTGCAGATATGACATCACACATTGTGGATGATGCCATCAGACTGCACAGCAGTGTGTGCTATGGTGCTGTGCAATGGTACTGCACACATCAGCACAGGTCTGCGCATGTGTACACTGCACAAGTGCCACCACATGCCTGCCATGTGCTGAAGAACCCCCCCCCACTAGAAGTGTATATTGTGCTGCACTAATTGACATTAGCACAGCACTAACATGGAAACATGTTGTGCAAATGGAAAGGACACACCCATAAATCCCAGAACCTTTGAAAAGCTTGAAGCTTCAAGAAAGGGCTAGCATTATGCACAAATGGAGGAGAAAATAGCCCAGGCAGTAAAGAATGGGAACAAGACATTTTTCAGGTGTGTAAGTGAAAGGAGAAAGACCAGAGGAGGGATTTTAAGGATAAGGAGGTTGGAGGGAGGGAGTGTGTGGAAGGGGACCAGGGAAAAGGCAGACATTCTGAGCAGATACTATTGTTCAGTGTTCACAGAGGAAGGGGAAGGCGAGGGACCACAGATAAGAGCCAGGAGCATCATTGGTAGGGTGGTGGATACTAGTCCATTTACAGAGGAGAGAGTATTGAAGGAACTTGCAAATTTGAAAGTGGACAAAGCAATGGGACCAGATGGGATACATCCAGAGATATTGAGGGTGCTCAGACAGGTGTTGGCCGCACCTCTGACAGTCCTGTTTGACCACTCTCTGGAAATGGGTGTGGTCCCAGAGGACTGGTGGAGGGCAGATGTAGTCCCACTTCATAAAAGTTGTAGTAAAGAGGAAACTGGAAATTACAGGCCAGTCAGCCTGACCTCAGTGGTGGGGAAATTAATGGTATTACTACTGAAGAAAAGGATTGTGGAATATCTAGAATCCAGTGGCTTACATGATCCAGAGCAGCATGGTTTCACAAGGGTGAGGTCATGTCAAACAAATTTGATAGATTTTTTTTTAACTGGGTGACCAGGGAAGTAGATCAGGGTGGAGTGAATGTAGCCTACCAAGATTTCAGGAAGGCCTTCAACACCGTTCCGTGTAGGAGATTCATAAATAAGCTCAGTAGCCTGGGGTGAGTTCAAAGGTGATAAACTAGGTAAATAAATTGGTTGGGGGATAGGAGACAGAGGGTGGTGGTATACAGTGTTCACTCTGAGGAAGGGAAGGTGACCAACGGGGTGCCACAAGGATCAGTACTGGGACTGATCCTCTTTAATGTCTTTATTAGTGACATTGCAGAGGAACTAGAAGGGGAAGGTATGTCATTTTGCAGATGACACAAAGAGCTGCAATGGGGTTGCATATCGGGGGTGGTGGAAAGAAGGAAGGGGGGGGCCTAGGAAAACTTGAGTAGTGGTCAAGAGTGTGGCAACTGAATTTCAATGCGAAAAAGTGCAAAATCATGCACTGGGGGTGCAGAAACAGGCATGGGGTCATAATGTCACAAGACATTATGCCGCATGCAAAAATCACGCTGCCAATACAACGCAATTTCTTGCATGCGGCATAAGTCCTTTTTTGCAGGGGGGGTTCCACCCTTGCACACCCTGTTATGGTGTCTGTGCCCCCCGAACCCCCCCAATAATGATTCTCAATCCGGGGGGGGGGCTTTAACATTGAAATTGCACAAAGTGCGAAAAAAATACAATTTTCTTGTGTCTGGGACCGGGAATCAAACCAGATCCCAAACGTAGTGCCTGGGTTCCTTGCTCCCAGTGGCTCAGTCCATTGATCCACAGCAACTGCTCAGTGGAATCCTATCCCAGCATAGGTCTTATCCTCTGCCTGGGACAGTGAGAGGGTGCAATACCACGCACAGCAACATTCACGATATTGCACCCTCTCGCTGACATTTACAGCACTATTTCAGGTTAGTGCTTGTGTCATTTGCTCTTAAGCTTATGACATATTAACCCAGTAGGCAGAAACAAAGGGGCGGATGTGACAGGGAACATCCCTGCCGCTAAAAGATGGACCACTTCTTTTTCCCTTTTGGTTGCAACCGTCCCTATATAACTTTTTTTTTTCTATCCCTATCAATATTCCCTGCTCCAGAAGGCAGGCCACCTTCAGGCTAACCTATCCCTCTCCCCCCTTTCTATTTACCTCTTTATTTCCTATATCACTTCTTAGTCCATAGGGGTGGAAGGCCAAATAAAAAAAGACCTTTGGTAAAGGAAAGCATATTTTATGCTTAAACTAGATACATGGCTTTCTGCCAGAATAAAGTACCTGGGTAATCAGAAGTGGAATCCATTCAGAATGGTTCACTTTGGCGATTCCTTTAGAAACAATTATCAAATGTAATGAATTAATGAGACAGGAGCAGCTTCCCTTCTTTTCTATTCTGTTCCTTCCCCTGCTGCTCATTGCCCGGGTATGAGGGGGCTAGTAAGTCACAAGAAATAGCTAAGTAATCATCTGATTGTCTGGTTCTCCCCATATACATAACCCTGCCCTGAAATAAACATTAGGCGTGTTTTTGTTATGTTAAAAAATTATCTGTATGAAATGAGTTACTTGTAAATTAAGGCTGGTGCACTGCCACTAGTAGCTCACCCCCTTACGCAGTGGTGTAAGTGGTAGACAAGAAGTACAGGAACTCGTGCACTGGCAATTGTGAAATGCAGAATGAAGATCCTCAATCTAAAGGATAGCGGTGTCAAGACACATTTATCTAATTTGACACTAGTAGATTCGGGTAGAGATACTGAAGTATTTTTAGGAAAATAGCATTGTTGTACAAGTCAAATGTTGTTATGGAAACCCTGATTGCAGATCACAGGTTCAGAAATTGTCACTATGTTGCTGATTTAAGAATTTCAGCTTCAGTGTCAGTGGGAAGAAGTACAGGAACTCAGTTTCTGCTGCAAAAAAGGTACAAGAACTGATGCAAAAAGGGTACAGGAACTAAGTTGTTGTGCGTTCCTGTTCACCTTCATCACTGCCCTTACAGCTCCTCCATTTCCCTGCGGTAAAACTAGCCGCCTGGTGTCTGCTTGGAAAAAGCAGATTATGGTAGGTGAAGTTAGTGCTCCCTCACCTGTGTTCCGAGCCAAAGTCAGCCTGGCATCTCCGGTGGAGAGAGGAAGCGCAGACATGGGACTGGGCTGCAGTATCAATAATGTGGCTTTTTGCAATTGCAGCTTGCGACTCGTCCCATTATCCTAAACACTCTCTCTCAGCCCAGTCCACACATAATGTGAGAATTGGCTCCTTTTGAGTCAATAGACTAATCCCAGACCAAAAGGAAGAATAACAAGGGCTGACAAAAAGAAACGGAGAGGAGGCGAGTGCTTAGAAGTCAGCGGCTGGCTCCCTCGTTCTCGCGTTTCCACTGCATGGTCTCCAAAGACACAAATAGTTCTCAGCAGCCTTGCAATGTGAGAAAGAAATAAAAGTCAGGCTGCTTTGCTGGAATAAAGTTGCTTGTGAGAACAGGTTCCCTCACCAGATGAAAAATAGTAAGAGAGTTACCCGGTACCAAACAAATACGGCCCTCGGGCACAGGGCCAAAATGAAATAGTAGTGCCAAAGGCTAAGTTTTTCCGACAGCTACCAACCTAAAGAACCCGAAAATGAAGGGTCTTTTCAAGCACTAGTGTGTACCTTTTTCCTCTTGTAAATTGTTGTAATTTTTATTAAAGAAACCACAGGTACAAGTAAAAGAAAATAACTCTGTCCTTACCTAGTCAGCTAAAGGGAGAGAATGCCAAGCCAGGTGCCCTATAGGGAAACAGCGGCCCCTGGTGGTCCTTACTTATGTTGAAGGACATGGCACTCAAAAGGAAAGGGGGTGGTTCCCTTCTTACTTAAACATTTATTTATACTCCCACAAGACTGTTTAGTGATTTAACTGCCTTGGAGTATTACTGTGATGTTGAGCAAGCCCTCTAGCTTTGTATAGATTAAAACGATGGCCTATAGAGTCGAATTATGCAACTCAATGATGCTATATCACTTGACCTTTAGGGGCTGGTATATAAAGCCTGCTAAATCACACAGAACACAGATAGGGTCAGTAGCTCCTGACTGGTGTAGGCATAGGACTGGGAGAGTCTTGTGCTGCAAAAGGGCTGTGGAAACCAAGGATAGTTTGCCACCAGTTATTGTTTTGATTTTGATTCTTTTATTACTGATTTTGGCGCAAGAATTATTGCAAAGTTTATTTTGAATCTCTTTTGCTTTGGAAAGAAAAAATAAACATCCTGCAAAGTCAACAGTGGATTGCACCTAAAAAATCTTGTGTTGTGTCCATCTGTATTCCCACACCTTCACAGCGGAGTATAAAATGGGGGATTGGTAGTGGCAACCACCAAACAGTAAATAGACTTATGTGTAATCATATCTGATGACCTAGAGGTGGCCAAACAGTGTGACAAAGCAGTAGAGAGAGCCAGAGGGGGATGCTGGGGTGCATAGGGAGGGGTATCACCAGCAGAAAGAGGGAGGTGGTGATACTGCTGTATAAATCACTGATGAGGCCTTACATAGAGTACTGTGTCCAGTTCTGGAGGCCGTATCTCAGGAAGGACATAGAGTAGAGGCGGTCCAGAGGAGAGCAACTAAAATGGTGAAGGGTCTACATCAAAAGCCCTATGAGGAGAGACTGAAGGACCTCAATATGTACACTCTTGAGGAAAGGAGACAGAAAGGGGATATAATAAGGACTTTTACACATCTTGTGGGTATAAATAAGGTTCAAGAAGAAAGCCTTTTCAGACAAAAAGATGTTCAGGAACTAGGGGCCATGCTATGAAGCTGGGGGAGTAGACTCAGTAGAGATGTAAGAAAGTACTTCTTCTCAGAAACAGTGGTGGACACCTGGAACAGCCTCCCAGAGGAGGTGGTAGGGGCAAAAACTGTAATGGGATTCAAGAAGGCATGGGATAGGCATAAGGGAACCTTGTGACAGGGGAAGGGGAGTAAAGACGGAGATCAGGTAGGGTTTGCAGTGTTACAGGAGGTAGGAAAAATGAGCAGACTGGGTGGGCCAAGCGGTCCTTATCTGCTGTCAAATTCTATGTTTCTATGATTAGATAAGGAGCAAACATGTCTGGCAGAAGGAGTAGGGCTATGCTGCAGCAGGACCACAGGTGGTTCACATCGGAGCTGGCCAACCTCATCGACCTGGTGGTGGCCAGGGAGCACCAGCTACTGGGTGATGGGGTGGGGTCTGAAAGGCCAAGGGGTGAGATGTGGGCTTCTGTGGATCGGCACCTCACCAGACATAATGGGCTCAGCTGCACAGGTGACCAATTTTGCCACAGATACAGTAACCTCCAATGGAGAGAGGCATGCTGTTTTCAACTGCGGCTGATGGTGGAGAGTGGCACTGTGCCAAGACCAGGTGGGTACAGATGGTTCTATGTAAGGTTTTGGTCATGTCCTGCCTGCAGTAATGTTCCAATGATAATATACACTGTTCCTCTGGGGCACTGTCCTTAAGGAAATATGCACTATACCTGTGGGTTCCTGTTGTGTCCCCTCTGTCCTGTGGGACTTGCTCCATCATATAGCCTGATTTTATGGATGCAGGTGTATGGGACCACTGTCCCAACTGATGTCCCCAGTGCCCTGTACAGTACAGGATCTGCTGTGGAACCCTAAGGCATGCAGCTGCCATGACAGCACTTCTGTGTGCTACCACAGTGACAAGGCTGCAGTGTCTGAGTGGATGACTGGTTAATGTATGTATTAATTTTACTTCTTGTGTTTATAATTTTATTTAGGTTTTTCTGCAGGTGTGGTATGCTGGACAGGTAAGTGCCTATTGTCAGTTATGATCAGGGAGGATGCAACATGTGTTCTACATGTAGCTGTTGTGGGAGGTGTAACCAACAGCACTCAGATGTGGCCACCCTCTGTTTTGTGTACATAGTCAGTGATATGCAGCAGGGGTGCTGGTAGGCATATACCAGGCAATGCATGGTATACTAATATATTGCACAGGGTGTGCCACTCTTGTACCAGCCACCGTACTGGCCTACACCTACAGTACCATGTCATCCCCCTATTATTGTACAGGTATGCTTCTTGTGCCCACGTTGTATGAGACCAGGTGCCCCATGCATCATGCTGCATACTATAAAGTGTACATGGCCTGCAACTGGCAGTATGTCCAGGGGTAGGGGGAATGGCTGGATAGGGCCACTACATGGTCTGTCATACACTGTGCTAGGTCATACCTGCAACAGCGGGATGTAACATTTCTGTTTTGATGGACCATGGCACACATATCTGTGTGTGGTGCCTCAGCTGTTCACAATGGTAATATGTAGCCCTGCATGCGCCTGTCTATCCACACCATGCACATGTGGCAGCTGGTACACAGTACCAGCGTATGGGTGTGTATATTGTTTAGAGTTTATGGTACTGTGCAGTGTGTTCCACTGCATGATATTGAGCATGTCTCTTTTGTTCTCTTCCACAGACCTCATCAGCCAGCAGGGCCTGGTCAGGACCTGTGTACAGCAGGGACACAGAGAGGACCAGCCACAGGAATCATCAGGCCATGATGGGGCCCAGCAGAGCCCGTCTACAGACAGGTGTCCACGTAAGTACCCTGCATTGTGTGTTGCACTCCCTGAGTTGCATGTCTACACTATGCTGCATGCTTCTGTGGTTGGAGACAGATGTCCATGTACGACTCACCATGCTGCACACATGCCTGTGGTGGCATCACCTATGTAGTTTTGGTTGGGAACAATCATCCTGCACTTGGGGCATTTCCCACCACTGACACTGTGGTGTGTCATGGCCTGTGCAGTCTACTGTTGTGCACCTCCTTGCAGCAGGCATGCTGCCTTGCATGTATACTGTGCTGTGGCATGCCTTACACCGTGCAGTGGTGTGTCCCCTGTGTCACCAACATGGTGCACGAGGGAGTTGATGGTAGTGCTCACAGCCCTGGTTGTTACACCTGTCAGTGTCATTTGGGTGTGTTGTGCCACATGCTTAAGACTATGTATATGTATCTTTCTGGTGGAGGTATGCACGGGTCAATGTAGTACCAGTACACTACTGTGTCATGCTGTGTGCATCATACAGCACCCATGGTAGTCTACCAGCAGGGGTTCAATCTCCAGTGCCATATGCACTGAATGTCATGCCATTGCATCTCAACAGAGCAGGGTTTATGTAGAATGCGGTCAGGGTCAGGTGGGGCATTGGTGGCATTGCATGTAGTTTACCATATGTGACCAATATTTTGATGCACAGTTGGTAGTGTCTGACCAACACAGTGATGACCAGAGTATGATTATTCCACTCTAATTGATCTGGGCCATACATACATTTGGACACAACAATATCTTTGCAGGACCCACTGTCCTGCACTGGCTCTGTATGAGTGGGAACCCTGTATCTTGGGTGTGACTGGCAGCTGCTGCTGCGATGGGGGACCTCCAGGTGGCTCTACATCCCATGAAACTGTTGTTTGCTGACTGTGGTACAGTGTGCAATGCACAAATCCACATACAACACCAGTGCACACACATTACCTTCACTGTACACAGTGCAGCATGACAGTCCCATACATATATAGCTCTGTTGTGTGAACCACATTTGTTCCTAGGCCTGCCCCAGCAGCTGAACAGGGCGGCCCATGGATATCTGTTGGTATCCATCATACCTGTGTTGTTCTGTGTGCTGGATAGTTTGTCTGCAGGGTACTGGGTGTATGTGTGTGGTCCAAGACACATGGGCCATCACACTGCCCATCAGCCTCTGGATTTGCGCTGTTACTTGTGCTGCCTTCCCACATCTGTCATGGCTGCTGTTGTTGTGTGTCCTTTACACATCTTACTCATACTCCATTGCAGCATGGCACACTCATTGTATGTGCAGTCTTCTACTGTTAGGGGTCCACAATGCTGTCTCTGGTATGCCACACACATTCTGTTGTGACTGTTTACCTCCATCCAGCTAAGTGTGATAGGGAGGCCCATGTGTCAGCTAACTGTACTTACATTATGCATGTTATGCCACTTCTGTGTCCCTCGTCCTGTATGCCCAGCTGGCTGAGTTCAGTGTATTTCTTTCCATAGGTGCCTGGAGAGCTGCAGGCCACTGGCAGGACATCATTGACTATGACAGCAGGGCTGAGCTGCTCCAACACCAGGTCTGTCCCCTCCAGATGCTGGTTAGGAGGGTGGAGGATAATACACAGGCAGTCAGGAACCTCCTTGCTGCACTACGGTGTCAGCAGCAGCAACCACCACCATCACCTGCAAGACCATAATTATGGTACATTAATAATGCTGATGGGCCAGGGTCCTTTTCTTTCTGTAGTTGCACGTTACTGAACAGGCAGTTGCCCTGTTTGTTTTTTTGCCCCCCCCCTTTTTATGGGCAGTTGCTGTTTTTGATTTTGTTAACCCCCTTTTTACAGGCTGTTTCCCTTTTTGTTTTTGTTGTTCCCCCAAATTTTTACAGATGGTTGCTCTTTTTTTTTTGTTGTCCCCCCCCCATAGGCAGTTGCACTTTTTGTTCTTGTTGTCCCTCTCGTTTTTGCAGGAGGTTGACCTTTTGTTCTTATTGTCCCCCCTTTTTATGAGCAGTTGCACTTTTTGGTTTTGTTGTCGCCCCCTTTTTATGGGTGGCTGCCTTTTTCCTTTGTTTCTTCAACCCCCTTCTTGTTGTTCTTGTTGATCTTTTTGCTGTTGCTGTTGCTCCTGTTGTTGTTGTGCTTTTTGTACAGCCTGTTGCCATATTTGCACAATGAAGTTTATTTCTGATCTCTATGCTGCTGTGTTGTGTCTTTCATTGGTGCCTTACTCACATCCATTGCTTCCCCCTGTGCTCAACACTTTCCTCAGTGCAATATTCAGTGCTGCACAAATGCATTGCCCCTTCTGTTCAGCACTGTCCTCAGTGCAATATTCAGTGCTGCACAAATGCATTGCCCCCTCTGTTCAGCACTATCACCAGTGCAATATTCAGTGCTGCACAAATGGATTGCCCCCTCTGTTCAGCAATGTCCTCAATGCAATATTCAGTGCTGCACAAATGCATTGCCACCTCTGTTCAGCACTATCCCCAGTGCTATATTCAGTGCTGTGCACATGCACTGTACTGTACTGTGCCAGTGCAATGCATTTGCACAGCATGTAGTCAGCCCAATATTAAATGAAAAAAGTGGCAGCACAATGCCTTAGAACATAGTATCTCAGGTGGGGACTGGCACAAGCACTAGCACTAGTGTAGCTCAATTTCAGCGCTAGAGCAATTGTATGAATATGGGGGCCTCTTATATTTAATGTTTCTCCAAATATTGTCTACTGTCCCCACTTTTAGCTCTCTCCCAATTCCAAGCAATTAGTTCTAATTTAATGTTATTAATATCAGCCATTTTCTATAGGAAGCATACCATTATCCCCTTTACATTCACCTTACTAAGGTTGACTGATAGGACTGGATAACACTATGGTTACTGTTTCCTGGGGTTCCCAGGTGAGACAATCAATAATTGGTACAGCTGGGCTAGTCTGGATAAAATACAGGATGTTGTTCCCCTTACTAGGGGATGCAACATGTTGCAAAAGGCAGTTTTTCATCATATCCTAAAAGGGCATTATGGCCCTCTCCCTCCAGCAGTTTAATTTCTCCACTCAATTTCAGGCAACTTTAAATCACCTGTGATCACACTGTTGTAAATGGCCCCTTAATTTATCTTAGACAATAGTGCCATATGTTTGCAGTCTCTGTATTGGGGGGGGGGTAGAAACAAATACCAAGAACAGCCAAAACAGCTGCTAGTGCTTTAACCTGATAATGGATATCTGATGCAAGGCATGGGACATAGAAACATAGAAACATAGAAACATAGAAGTTGACGGCAGACAAGGACCGCAAGGCCCATCCAGTGTGCCCATTTCTTTTTCTACATTATGAATGTGCCATAGGCCTTTGTTCTGTCAATGGCCTACCTATTCATACTCATCTGTATTGCTCCCTTATGCCTATCCCATGCCTGTTTGAAGCCCTGCTCTGTATTCATATCCACTACTTCCTGACCATCAGGCCTCCACACGCACATCAACTGCTTGGGAGGGAAAGTACCCCAGCCCACCAAAAAGGGTCGTCTGTGCACTAGAACACTGATCTGTCCCTCCCCAGGCTGGAGCCAGTGCTGCATGCTGCAGCATCTTCCCCTAGCCTCAGCCCATTTAGCTGGTTCACTGAGCTTGTGCCTGAACTTAGGTCACTGGCATGGGAAGGTAACGTTGTCCCCACTGGGACAATGGCCATCCCTGCAAACAACGTCACTTCATAAATTTTTTATTTGTAGGCATATTTGGATGCCAAATTTTCAACCTAGCCTTTTCATGTCCCTACTCCCTTCTGAACATAACAGATGTCATTTATAAAATACTGGACAAAACATCATTTTGAGCCACTAGTGCAAAAACACATTTAGGCCAGGATATTACAAATGGCACCCATCATGCTTATGAGGTGGTGTGAAAAAATGGATATGTTGAAAATTTGCTGTCAAAATACGGAAAATTACCAAAGTTATGAACGAGTGTTGAAAAATGAACATGCATTGAATAATTACAGCTAACCTTCATAACTTTGTTGTTTTTTAATATTTTGACCTCAAATATTCAATATAGTCTTCTTATGACTCTACCTCAAGAACCCAGTATGTAAAACTTTCAGATCCTTTTCGAAATGTCATTTCACGCCACAAGTGTGAAAACACATTTTGGCCAGGATTTGAAAAACAACTGTCATGTTTATGAGGTGGTATGAAAAAAAAATGGCTGTGTTGAAAATGTGGTGTCAAAATACTGAAAATTATCTAAGTTATGAGTGAGCGTTGTGAAAATTTCAATGTACGTTCATAACTTTGATTTTTAAAACTTTGCTGTTTTTTAATATTTTGACCTCAAATTTTCAACACAGTCTTATGAACCCACCTCATGAGGCAGTTGGTGAAAATGTTCAAATCCCAGCTGAAACATAATTTCACACCACAAGTGTGAAAACAAATTTTGGCCAGGATTTAAAATATGACACCTGTCACATTCATGAGGTGGTGTGGAAAAATGACTATATTGAAAATCACCAACGTTATGAGCAAGTGCTGGAAAATTTCAACATACCTTCTTAACTATTGTTTTTTTAATATTTTGACCCCAAATTTTCAACATAGTCTTCTTATGACCCCACCTCATGAACCCAGTAGGTGGAAAGTTTCAAATCCCACCCAAAAGGTGATTTTGTGGAGCAACGGTAAAATCATCTTTTGGGCCAAATTTGAAAAATGTCACTGCCATTGTTCATGAGGTGGGGACCCAAGAAGGCCATGTTGATAATTTGGGGTAAAAATATTAAAAAATGACCAAGTTATGAGAAAAAGTTCAAAACACATTGAAATATACTAACTGCACTTACTTGATTTCCTCAGTTCCCAGTCTGGCTTTGAAGAGTGAAGGTGAGGATTATGGTGTTGGACTGCCGGTTGGTAAGTATAGGGTGGGGGGGAGGTGAGAGGTAGAGGGGCTGGGGGGGTCAGAGTTAGGTGTCTGGATGGTGTCACTAGACAATGAGGGATAATTTTCTTTATTTCGGGTTTAAAAAAAAAAAGAAAAGACATCAAGGGATGGTTTTCTTTACTGTAGGTACCTACCGACAACTGTGATTGGGCACCCCAGAGTCTGTTTGATATTTACACAGTACTAATGCTACATATGCCATACAACCATGTTTGTCCTATTTGGCAAGTTGTACAGTTAGCGGATATGTTTAAGGATACTTCAAAATACTTAAGTCGCAAGGTTTATGATGCAAGCACCGTAGCGATTTTAAATGTGACTTAGTTGCTTTTTGGAGACTATTACAGATCAGGAGAGTATCCTGACCAGCTAGAGCACTCCTTTCCCCTGCACATGAGACACTCGAATTCTGAAAAGTGTCTCTCATGCAGGAGTCCTGGAAAGGGGAAAATTTGGGGGAGATATTTTAAAATTGTAATATCATATTGATAGACCTTGGTCAATAATATATTAATATGGCCATGGAGACCACTCTCTCAGTAGTAAGAGTGGCATCACTCGCATTCTTATGGTATTAGAACTACTCACACCCTAACAATGCACTTTACAAATGTGAGAGTGGTTTCCCTGGCTATATTATAACAATTGGAAGTCTGATTGTACTAACTGCTGCCACGTTATTCTGATATCTGCATTCTTATAAAAATATAAGTGTTGAACTAAAGTTAAAGTTATCCCAAAGTGCTTAAACCTGTGGTTATTCCATTATAATTGCCAATAAGGCCCCTTTTCATGGGTCTATTGTCCTTTCAGACCCAAGGAACAGACTGTGGCAGCAGTTTTCTTCTCCATGCCAATATGCTATTTAGAAATGAGATTTATAGCAAAATAAAATGTTATAAGGAACTAGGAATTTCTCTTAAGCATAAATCATTTCTGTACAAAATGGTACCAATACAATTACATCATAAATATATGAGTTGTTATGGGGACCTGTTTACCACAGTTGAGCTCTCTGTCTCTCTCTCAGTGTGTGTGTGTGTGTGCGTGTGTTTGTAGCTATCTATAAAATAAATAATAGGAAACTGTGGTATACAAGGATATAATGCCATCGAAGGGAGCTAATGAGGCTATAAGCCACATGACCGAAGGCCGAGTGGCATTATTACTAACTCATTAACTCCCAAGATGGCATTATATCTGAATATTCCACAGTTTCATATTGTTTGTTGAGTATAATAGATCTGGATGGTTTAGTATTTTACATATTGGGAGTTAGGCAAGATGTTTAATTTTATTTTGAACACAAGCTATATTAGTAGTTGTTTTCGCTACTAATAGTTTTTATATGGTTTACATTTAGTCTTCATTGTTGGTCTTGCTTGTTACTTTCGCTAACATGTTATCTTGTTTATTAGGGTTTTGTCATTTTGTTTTTTAAGTACTGTCCCTTTAATTGTGTGTTTGTCATTCATTGTTTTAGTTTGAATCTGTATCTCTTTCTGAAGTTTCAATCCATTTAATTTTTTTTTCAATTTTTTTCTAGGGTTACACATTGTAAATCTTTATATTTATACAAATCATCATGAAATTGTAGGCTGGTTCAACTGTAAGCAGACAGGATGGTGCCAAAGGGGCCTCCCACAATCTGCAAAGGGTGCAAACAGAAGACACAGACACGTGTTTCGTTCTACTAGGAATCATCAGTCTGCCTCATCTGTATTACACCCCAGGGGAAATGAACCAGCTGCCCTAAGTTGGTCTTATAGGTTTGGGTCATGATGAGCCCCCCCACCCAAAAAAAACAAAAAAGGAAGCTGAAAGACAAAGACCCTCAAACTTGGTCTTTTAGCTTTTTTTTTTTTGGCTCACCATGATCCAAACCTGTAAGACCAACTTAGGACAGCTGGTTAATTTCCCCTGGTGTGTTATACAGATGCACACTGATGAGTCCTGGGTAGGATGGAACATGTGACTGTGTCTTCTGTTTGCACCCTTTGTAGATTGGGTCCTTTGACACCATGCATTCCTGTTTAAAGCTGAACCAGCCTAAAATGTCATGGTGATTTGCATATATAGCCCATGATGCTTTGCATTATGGGGTATGTGTGATTTTGTATTTCTTTGAAACTTGGCTTTATGGCTAATGCCCTTTGGGGCAACCCTTGCCTCAGTGCTTTTACACTGGGGGCCTTTGTCTTTACATTTATGTTATCTTGCACATAGCATGTATTTCCAAATAATGTAATGCTGCTGTTTTTGTGCTGTATCATGTCTGTTTTTACTGCAGATTGTGAGGAGGAGAACTGTAGTGGTCGGGGTGAGTTTCCATTTTCTTTGTCTTTGTAGCGGCTTTTATTTTTTTATGTTTTTGTGTTTATTTGTGTCATGGGGTGTTTTACAGAGTTGGCTACAAGCTTGAAGCGAGTGGTCTGTTGTTTTGCTGGCGGCTTTTGCCTTGCAAGGCTTGTTGCAGAGCTTGCTGGAATGCGGAAGTGGCTGGCTCTCAGAAGCTCCATATTGCACATGCCCACATTCTGACTTGACATCGGCTCTCTTGGTCTCTGTTATGACGACTTGTGTAAGCGCCTCAGTGTTGCTGGTGTCTGTTACTCGAGCAGCTGTTTTGTGTAAGTTGTTTAATGAGCTGCTAATTTATAGAGGGTCTAGACTGGGTTTCTGATTATGAGTTGGCTTCCATTAGTCCTCAGACATAGTTTGAACTGATCTTGTTGTTTAAATGGGCTGAGTTTTGGCACGGTCGGTCCTTTAGTTACCGAAGATTTTTGGTGAGTGTTTTCCTGTTGTAGGATGTTCCTTTTTGTGGGTATGTAGTTTTCCAGTTCTGTGATTTCCATGGGTTTATGCTTTCTTTTTTTTGTGATGCATTAAGTCTACTGTAGTCTTACTTGTTTTGAGGTTTCTGGTTGTTGGTCTTCGGGGTTTTTGAAGTCTTGGACGTATTTTTCTGTTTTCCATGTACTGTCCCAGGTTATTTGTTGTTGGTTAGGGTTTTTTGTTGGGTTCACCTGCAAGTATATTGGAGTTGTTTTTCTGGTTTTGCTGTAAGGTGGAGTTGTTATTGATGGACTGTAAGTTATGTCCAGATATTTGAACTGTTTCTGTGGGTGCTAGGTTCTGGATACTAGCATTTGTATGGATGTCTTTCTGGTGCTGTGGTTTGTAATAATTCTTTCAGGTGCCAGTCATGCAGATTCTTTGTTTTTCATTCATTTTCTTATTTTGTTTTCGCCAATTTTAACGCTTCTGAACCATAGTGAGTCTGGTTTGTGGTTTATGTTGGGTGCCGGGTAGAAAGTTGAATCTGGTGTTTACATTTTCTCAGGTCTGTGTTCCGCATATCTGAGATATGCTGTAAGTGGATCTCATTGTAGATTGCTTGTGTTCTGGTACATTTTTGATTTTATGGCACGGATGTCTTTTGGGCTAGCTCCAATTCTGGTTTTGGTTTGTCTTTCATTGTACTGTAAATATTTGTGTCCTTCTGTGTCTGTGACTAGTGCTATGTCTCCCAATTTTAGATTATACTGTTCGATTGTTCTTAAGGCACATTGTAGCCCTGTATTGAAGAATAACATGTTGAGCAGTGCATTGTAGATTGCTTGTGTTCTGGTACATTTTTGATTTTATGGCACGGATGTCTTTTGGGCTAGGTCCAATTCTGGTTTTGGTTTGTCTTTCATTGTACTGTAAATATTTGTGTCCTTCCTTGTCTGTGACTAGTGCTATGTCTCCCAATTTTAGATTATACTGTTCGATTGTTCTTAAGGCACATTGTAGCCCTGTATTGAAGAATAACATGTTGAGCAGTGCTGTGGGGTTGTGAAGGCCCATTCGTATAAGAGGTCTGTTTTATGTCTGTTAGAGGTTCTGCTTGGTTTGGACAGTTGCCTTTATCTTGTTTTTTTAAGTACTTCTGTTTTGCAATCATGGTGGCTACTGTTTGTTTGAAGTCTGAACTTCTGTTTTGGTATATTGAATGTGGATAATACTTTTTTTTAATATCTGTCCATGGTTCCAAGGATTCCTCTTGATGTTCTTGGTTCATATTCACTTCCATCTGTTTTTTTGTGGGTGTATATAAAGTTTGATAAATAGTTTGTACTGTTCTCCACAGTTATTTGTAGTATACCTCTGTGTTCTCCCATCTTGGTCAGGTGAGTTTTTACTATTTTGACATCAATGTTTGTCTTCTTTATGGTGGCTTTATTTTCTTGTTCTTGAATGAATTTTAGTTGGTCTTATGTTATGTTTTGGTCTTCCATCTTGAGGTTTATTTTAGTTCTGATCTGAGTTGTGTTTGGATGTTCTTAACATACTAAAATGCCAGCAGAATAGGCCTAATGGTCTTTCGTGTATGCTCGTTTGGTCAGCCCGCACCCTGGGAGCTGACCTGGCTGCCCCCCTTGCCCTCTCTGGCTTCTCCCTTCCCAGTCCCAGATATTCTTGCTGCACAGTACTTTGCTTCCAGAACCCCTTCCCTGTACCTGTCCCACCCCCTCTTGAACCCCTCCACCATGGGCAGTGCATTCCATGGCTCCACCACCCTCTCAGTGAAGTAGCACCTCCTCCTCCTTTCTCTCTTGAATCTCTCCCCCCTCCGGCTTCCACCCATTCCCTCTAGTTGCCCCTCCTCCTTCCTTCAGAGCACCCTGACTTCTCCTCCCCTATTTACCCCCTTCATGTACCTGAAGACCTCTGTCATGTCCCCCTGGTCACTTCTCTCTTCCAATGTGTACATATTTAGCTCTTCGAGCCTCTCTCCATAGGTCCTGTCCCCCGAGCCCCAGATCATTTTAGTTGCCCTCCTCTGGACCCTCTCCAGGAGTTCAATGCCCCTCTTTAAGTGTGGTCTCCAAAACTGCATGCAGTACTCAAGGTGTGGCCTCACCAAGCAGTTATACTGAGGGAGTATCACTTCCCTTCTTCTGGAGGTGATCCCCCTAGCGATGCATCCCAGCATCCTGTTGGCTTTGGCTGCTGCCCTCCTACAAGTTTCAGAGTTGTTCATCTTGACATCCACCACCACTCCCAGGTCCCTCTCAGCCATTGAGACTTGTAGCATTTCCTCCCCCCAGGGTGTACACTTGGCCCAGGTTTCTGGTTTCCAGGTGCAGTACCTTGCATTTCCCTGCATTGAACCTCAGCTTCACTTTCTAGACCAGCTTTTGAGAGCCACCAGGTCCCCCAGTAGGGCCATCCTCCCCATCTCCCCATCCACCATCGCCCCCAGTTTTGAGTCATCTGCAAAGAGACTCATCTCACTCCTGATACTCTTCCTTATGTCAGAGACATAGGCATTGAACAGGAGGGGCCCAAGGACCGATCCCTGAGGGACCCCACTAATAACCCTCCTAGGGGATGAGACTATCCCACTAACCACTACCCTCTGGGTCCAGTCCTGGAGCCAATTTCCTATCCATCTTATCATCTGGTTCCCCACTCCTATTTCTTCCAGCTTATCCAACAGGCCCCCATGAGGAACAGAGTCAAACACCTTGCTGAAGTCAAGAAAGAGGACGTCCACCAGTCTATCCAGGTCCAAGGCACTTGTCACCCAGTCATAGATCTCCACAAGGTTTGTTTGACACAATTTCCCCAGGATGAATCCATGCTGTCTATCGTCCAGGCACCCCAACTTTTCCAGGTCCCCCCCAGCCTCTCTTTGACAATGCCCTCCATCACCTTGCCCACCACTGATGTCAGGCTGACAGACCTGTAGTTTTCTGCCACCTCCCTTGATCCCCCCCCCTTGTGGATAGGCACTATATGCACCACCTTCCAGTCCTGGGGCATCCACCCTGTCCTCAGAGAGATGCTGAAAAGTACCGCCAGGGGTTTCGCCAGGACATCCGCTAGTTCCTTCAGCACTCTGGGATGTAATTTATCTGGCCCCAGTGCATTCTCTGTCTTAAGGGACCTGAGGGCTTCCCTCACTCTCTCTGACATGATTTCCACCTCCGCTACCTCATCCCCCTGCTTTACCTTCTCCCCTCCTGCCAGTGATGGCCCCCCCTCTCTCCAGACCCGCTGATCTGTAAGGGCCCCCCTCCTCAGTTTCATTGTCTCCTCCCATGTATGATGCAGCCCTCCCATTTTTCTTGGTGAAAACTGAGGTGAAGTGCTCATTTAGTACCTCAGCCTGCTCCCCTGGGTCTTGTGCCCATCCCTCGCTTGTTTTAATCCTGCTGATCTGCCCCTTCACCCTTCGTTTTTCCCCAATGTATCTAAAGAACCCCTTATTTCCTCTCCTAATTTCCCTGGCCAGGTTCTGCTCCTTCCTTGCCTTAGCCGCCCTCACCATCCTAGTGGCCCTCATGGCCATCAGGTTATACTCTCCTCGATCCCTTTCACTCCTTGAGTACTTGAAATGCTTATAAGCTGCCTTCTTTCCCCATACCACCTCCTGAACCTCCCTGGTCCAACAGCAGGATTTACGGGCCCTACTGCATTTTCATCTTACTCTTGCACAGGTGCTGGTAGCATCCTGCACCTCCTTCTGATGATTTCCCACCTACTGTCAGCATCCATGTCTGGCCCAATCTCATCCAAATGCTTCTTAAGGATCCTTCCCATTTCCTTGAAATCCTCCCCCCTGAAGTCCATTACCTCCGTCTTTGTGCAGCCTTCTACTCCTCCTAGGTCCAGGTGAACCAGACCATGGCATGGTCGCTCCCGGCCAATGGGTCCCTTACTTCCAGGCCCCCAGTCTGGTCACTGTCTGCCAGGACCACATCCAGTATCCTTGCCTCCCTGGTTGGTTCCCCCACCTGCTGAGTTAGGAATGCATCCTGAAAGACATCCAACAACCTCTGTTCCCTGGCCACCGAGGATGTCATAGTCTCCCAGTCCATTCCAGGCATGTTTAAGTCCCCCAACACCACCACCCTTCCCCTGCCCAAACTGCAGTGTCTTCCAACATCTGCCACAGACTATCCTCCAGCTTCTCCGCCAGCGCGAAGTCTACACCCTCTGTTTTACTGTCTTGCCCCCCTTGTTATCAAGGTGACCCAAGTCGCCTCCACAGTTCCCTCTGCCTCCTCCACTCCTCCTATGCCAATGCAGTTTATGACTATTATTGCTACCCCTCCTCCCCTTCCCGCCCCCCTGTCCTTCCTGAACATGGTGTAACCCTCCAGGTTCAGGTCCCAGTCATGCTCTGTGGTGGCCCAGGTCTCAGTGACTGCTGCCACATCCACCTCTTCCTCAGTTAGCATTGCCTGGAACTCAGGCATTTTATTGCCCAAGTTTCTGGCATTTAGCAGGACTACCTTCCACACTTTCCGTATACTTCCATATCCCCCTGCTCATGTTCCCATGGGGATTCTGTCTTCCCCCGGTCAGCACCTTACCAGTCGGCCTTTTCCCACATTCCTTCAGCTCCCCAGGGGTGGAGACAGAGTCCCTCCTTTATTGAACCCCCTTCTACAGCCTTTTTCTCCCATCCTTCCCCCCTTCACAAGTTTTAACCACCTTTCGCCAATGAACCCCTCTATTTTCAACTTAGGATTCCTCCCTTCCAAACTGAGATGGAGCCTATCTCAGCAATATAGCCCCTTATCCTCCCAGGTCTCCCCCAATCCCCCATCAACCCATACCCTCTGGCCCCACACCACTCCCTTAGCCACTGGTTTATCTCCCTAATCTTCCTTTTGTGTTCCCCACTAGCCCTTGGCACTGGCAGGATTTCCAAGAAGGAAATTGTGCATCCTATGTCCTGATAGACCCTGGCAAGCTCCCTGAACCTTGCCTGTATCTCTAGCTCACTATTTCCCTCAATGTCATTGGTACCCAGGTGGACCAGTATGTCTGGAGAATCTTCACTATCCTTTGCCAGCTGATATACCTCATGCTTGGCCCTGTGCACCATTAGTCCAGGGAAGCATTTTGTTCAAACTCGGCAGGCTTCCCCCTCCCTATCCCATTTGATACCTCTGATTATGGAATCACCCAACAGGAGCACTCTGACTGCCCCTTTTCCTCCATTCCCCCCCTTCCATGTCCCTCATCCTTTCTACCGGCCTCCCCAGCTGGCTCCTTGCTCCTCCCCTATCAGGTGTGCCACCCAGCCTCCTATTTACTCTGGCCACCCCTCCCACCGATCCTATGCCCTCCTCCTCCTAAGTATCCTTCTGTACCCCACTACCCCCGTCACTGCTTGAGACTGGTCCTCCCCCATCTGCTAAACTTGCCTGCTCGTCCTCCCTTCCTTCTCATCTCCGTTCAGCCCCTCCTTGCCTATCGTGCTCCCCTGGCCTAAACCCACAGCTCCCTTTACTGTATCCTCCTTGTACTTCTGGTCCCTCTCCTTGCCCTTTCCTCCCAACTGGTCCTTCTCCTTGCGCTTTCCTCCCTCTACTCCCCCTCCTCCTCCTGCTCTTATCCCCTGCTCCCCCCATTTTCCCACATTCCAAGTTTCCCTCTGTTCTTCCTGCTATCTGGCCCCTGCCTCCTGCCCCCATCCCTTTCCATCTCTAACTGCCCCTGTCATGGCTACATCACCCCCATCCTCAAGAAGAAGAAGAGAATTGAAGTGGTTACTGAGCTTAAAATCCAATCCACCTCCCCCCTTGCTTCCTTCTGTCCAACCCCAGCCATCTGCCTAATTTCATGAGAATGTCCTCCCTTTGGCCCCCTCATGAGGGTCCCTAGATACCTGTCTGCTTCCTTGGTAGTGTCCTCCTTTTTGGCCCCCTCTGTCAGAGTCCCTATGTGACCCCAGAGTACTCTCCTGCACTCCTTTCCCTATGCCCCGCCCCTAGTGCTTGGTACAACCCCATGGGAGAGCCCCTGCCCTATTCCACAACCATACCTCCCCTCTCCCTCCAGCTGTCTACTAATCCCCTCAACCTCCTCCCTAAGCTGTGCCAGCTGGTAGCACACTGGGTAACTACCAAACTTCCAAGCCCAGTCCAGTATCATGGCCGCCCCACACCCTGTGCACCCCACCACCCTCCCAAAGATGCCAGCCCTGATGATGTGTGGTCCCATCCCCCTCAAAGTAGGTTTCCTTGGGTGAACCACCAGGTTCCCCACTAGTCTAAGATACACCCCTATCCACTAATCAGGTCACCCACTAATCCTAGATACAGTCCCACAGTAAACAGGTACCCCTGTTACTAGGTACAGTACTACATGGTAAACTTATATTGGAAGTGCACAACTCCCTAAGCTTCTCTCTCTCCCAGCCTTTAAACTCAACCCCCAGTGGCTAGAACTACATGAGCTGCACCTGAAGCCTTTTCCTCCAATTGCAGGGCAGATGTTCCCCTATAAATGAGCCGAGCTCTGGGGAGAGGGGTGGGGAGGGGGGATTAAGGCTACACCTGACTCTCACGAGAGTGTATCAGCCCTGTGTCTGCCCCTCACTGTACCTCCAAGCACCACCGGCTAAGAAAGTCTTTCAAGTCTACTTACTCTCACAGCCTCCAGCTAGAAGCTTCTTCCCTCTTCGCCTCTAACTGAAGACTGCAATCTTCCAGACAGTGTAATCTGCACCACCCCCACTGCAAAACTGAGACACTCCCAGCTCCCTCAATTCCAAGTCAGAACACAATTACCTGAAGCAGCTTACAGCCTCCACAGAATCTTCCAGAGAGTGTAGTCTGCACCACCCCCATTGCAAAAACTTGCTTTTACTCGATTTAATTGGTTAATTATGTTTTTAATTGGCTAATTAATTGTTTAATTGGTTTTGTTTTGATTAGTATAGATATATACATTTAATTATTGTAGGTATATATCTGTCCCTGATTATCTTAAAGATAAAACGGCCCTGAATGTTACAAATTACTCATTACATGATGTTAGAGGGAGGGGTCTGAAGATCCCACATATAAAACCCCAATATGGCAAAATGAGACTTGATTACACTACTGCAATCAAATGAACTCATTCTCCCCAACTGTATGAAACAAGCCAACTTATCTATCATTTAAGTCTGCTTTACTGGACTTTTATTCATTTAAGTGCACTTGTTTTCATTGAATATTACATGAATTTTTACATTGTGTGTGTTCATATTTATATTTTTCTACATGGGTTTGTAACTATGTATTTGTCCCTTCTTGTTATGTGTTGTAACATTGTAAACAGGATGGCCCTGTAAACAAGCTTTTGCCTAGCGCCTCATCCTGGTGAAATATAAGAATAAAATGAAACTATGTACCTTTAATTGTTTTATTAGTTTAGACACATACGAACATACAAATTAGCCAGCAGATAAAGGCCTTATGGTCTATCGAGTCTGCTCGAGTGTGCTGCTAGCAACCCTTATACTGCAACTACCCCTCCATTCCCTCCACGACCCTCCCTCTTACCCTATCACATCCCTGTTTGAAGCAGTCCACTGTACTACAGGATACACTTCTGCAGGCAATGCAGTCCATCCAGACACCACTCTCTGTGTAAAAATGTGTCTTCTCATTTCCCTCCTGAACCTTCCCCCTCCAATCTGAGATCGCGACCTTGAGTGTCCCTACGCCCTTAACTTGAATAGTCCCTCTGTGCCTGTCTTGTTTATTCCCTTCATGTACTTGAAGGTTCAATCATATCATCCCTGTCTCTCCTCTCCTCCAGTGAGTACATGCTCAGTTCCCTCAGCCTGCTCACGTAGGGTATGTTCCCTAGTTCCTGGATCATCTTTGTCACCCTATACTGCACCCCCTCCAGTAATTTAATGTCCCTGTTCAGGTATGGTAACCAGTACTGCACGCAGTACTCCAGGTGTGGCCTAACCAGTGACCTAAACAATGGCAGGATCACCTCCCCTCTCCTTGAAGATATACCCCTGGCAATACAACCCAACATTTTGTTGGCCTTTGTAGCTGCCTTCCTGCATTGTGCTGAGTTGTTCATTGAGCCTGTTATAATCACCCCCAGATCCTTCTCATCCTCTATCATGGCTAGCTGACCCCCCCCCAAGCTGGTATCTCCTTCTTGGGTTTTTTGCCCAAAATGTAGCACCCAGCACTTTTTGGCAATGTACCCCAACTGCCAAGTGTCCAACCAGGTCTCCAATTTTGACAGATCATCCAGTAACTCATGCCACCCTCCTAGGTCATGCACTACTGCTCCAATCTTGGTGTCATCTGCAAACAAACTGATCTTGTTCATGATGCCCAATGAGATGTCTGATACGAATAACCCAAACAACACCAGTCCCAGCACAGAGTCCTGTGGTACTCTGATTGTCACTGTCCTCAGAAATGAGAGCTCCGCTCCCACCACCACCCTCTGCTGCCTTCTCTGTAATCAGTTTACTACCCATCCCACCATTTTCACCCCTGCACCCGTACCTGCCAGCTTACTACCCAGCCTCCAATGTGGCACAGAGTTGAATGCCTTACTGAAGTCCAGAAACAGGACATCCACTGCATGACCCTTGTCCAACTGTCTAGTTACCCAGTCATAGTAATCCACCAGGTTGGTCTGACAGGATCTGCCTATGACAAACCCATGCTGCCTAGCATCCTGCAGCCCATTGGTCTCCAGAAGGGACAACAGCCTTTTCTTTATGTTTGTCTCCATCAGTTTTCCCAAGATGGATATGAGGCTTACTGGCCTGTAGTTTCCCAGTTCATCTTTGGGACTGCTCTTATGGAAGGGTACCACATGAGCCATCCTCCAGTCCTGAGTTACACTTCTTGAGACCAGGGAAGCATTGAACAGGTCTGCTAAGGGCCCCACCAGGATTTCTGTTAGCTCTCTCAGTACCCTGGGGTGAATGCCATCCAGTCCTGTTGCCTTGTCCACCCTCAGTGTCCTCCAGTACCCTGCCCTCTGTGATTCCCCATCTGTCACCCCCCCTTTGTAGCGTCCCTCCTTTCTATTAGTAAACACTGAGCAGAAGTATTCATTAAGCGCTTCTGCCTGCTCTGCCCCTGTTTCCACCCACCCCATCCCTCTTAATCCTTACTATTTTGTCCCTACAACTCCTTTTCTCCCTGATGTACCTGAAGAATTCCTTCTCCCCCTTCTTGATGTCTTGCACAAGCCTGAGCTCCTTAGATGCCTTGGCTGCCCTTACTACCTTCGTCACCTCCCTCTATTCCTTCCGGTAATCCTCTCTGTCCTCCCCTCTCCCTGTTTTCTTGAACCTCTTAAAGGCAGCTCTTTTATTTCTTCCTTTCTCCATGACCCCCTTGCTCAACCAGCTAGGTTTCTTGGCCCTAGCTCTTTTATTCTGGACCCTGATGCAGATTTTGGTTGCCTCCTCAATCCCCAGTTTTATGACCTCCCACCCCTGGTAAGTGTCTATATGAGTTTGGATTCTGACTAGATACCCTTTAACTACCTCTCCCATCCTCCTGAAGTTGGTCCTCCTGAAATCCAACACTTCTGTACCTGTTTCAACTCCCTCCTTACCCATTTTCAGAGTGAACCACACTGAATGGTAGTTGCTTCCTGCCAGAGGTTCTTCCATCCCTAGCTCCCTCACAAGCTCCTCATTTGCCAGTATGAGGTCTAGGGTGTTCCCTAACCTGGTTGGCTCACTGACCATTTGCATTAGAAAGCTATCCAGGAACACGTCCAGAAGTATCTGCTTCCTTCTATTCATGGTGGCTGGGGTACTCCAGTCCACTCCTGGCAGGTTGAAGTCCCCCACAATCACCGTGCTACCCTTTCCAAAGGCCCTTCTGATCTGCCCTGCTAGTTCCTTGTCTCACTCCTCTGTCCAAGATGGTGGTCTGTACACTACTTCCATCCTGAGAGTCCTATTCTTGGAATCCTGGATTTGCATCCATAACGACTCTGTACTATTCTCCTCCCCCTCCTCAGAAACACACTTCAGTCCTTCTCTCACATACAGTGCCACCCCATACCCTTTGCATTTACCCTATCTCTGTGGATTATCTTATATCCTGGTACTGCCAGGTCCCAGTCCTGGTAATGGGTGGGCCATGTTTTGGTGATGGCTTCCCTGTCCACCTCCCCTTCTGCCATGAGAGCCTGTAGCTCTGCTGTTTTGTTCCCTAGGCTCCTAGCATTCAAGGTGATCACCCTCCACCCTTTTTCCTTCCCCCTCCCACCTCCTGCTCTCCCTTCCTAGCCTCCCCTCTTGTACTCCCTTTTTTTCCATTGCTTCTAGCACGGGGGTAAGCTCATTTGGCTTTCCTTCCTGTGGATTCTGCATGCCTCCTGTCCATTTGCCACCCTGCTCCTAGTTTAGATGCCCTTCTTTTGCTATGTAATCCCCCATACTCTGCTTCAATACCTTCTTGCCATCCTCACTTGGGTGAAGTCTATCCTTACCATAGAAATCACTGTCCTCCCATGTCCCTCCCCACTCATCCACCAGCACATAACCTTTGGATTGGCACCAGGTCCTTTGCTATTTGTTAAATTCCTCTATCCTCAATTTCCTTGCAGTGCCCACCCTGGGCACTGGAAGTACTTCCAAGAAAGCTACTGATCTTTCTGTCTCCTCACATATTGGTCCTAGCTCCTCAAACCTCCCCTGAACTATCTCTAATGTCTCTCTCGCTAGGTCGTTTGTCCCCACATGCAGAACTATGTGTGGTTTCACCCTACCACTCCTAGCAAACTTCAGAACAGACTGACCCACCCTTTCCGCTGTCATTCCTGGCATGGCCTCCACCCATATGCGACTATGCCTCACTCCCTTGCTTCCCCATCTGACTCCTCTTAGTATTGAGTATCCCAGCACTAGGATTCCACCCTCTTTTCCATAAACCACATTCCCTGGTCTCCCTTCATCCCAACCCCTTCCACCGTACTCTCCCTCATCCTTCAGCACAGTTGTTCACCCTTCCGCCCCGTTGAATCATTCCCAGTTGTTCTCTTGCTTGCTTGTTCCATGTTCCTCCAGTCTGTTTTTAGTTCCTCCTCTGATTGCACCCTCTATCACATCACCCAGTCCTGCCAGTGCTGTAAATTGATTTTTGATGCCCCCTCACTAACACATACTTCCTCCTTCCTATTACCAGCCCACCCAGTACTGCTTCTATGTCCATTATCTCCCCCTCCCCATCCTCCATTTTTCCCCTTTTCTGCTCTGTTTTGACCCTTGACCTGTGTCCCCTGTCTCAGTTCCATATCCACCACCCTTTTCCCGCTCCTTCCCCCTACTGGTTCTATTTGTCCTTTCTCCTCAGTTTCCCACCTACTTAATCCACCTTTTGGGTTGTTATCCACTGCTACCTGCCGTTCCCTCCTTAGCTCCTCCTGTAGACCTCTGATCTAATTTTTAAGCTGCATTATTTGCCTGCACACCAAACAACCCCCTCACTTACCACAAAATTCTAAGAAAGATTGGTGCTGCACAGTTGTAACAGCCTACCACCCTGCCCATCTCTCTATTCACCCATCAGCTTCCCCCCACACTCTCAGAAGAAAGTCCATCACACCTCCATGCACCCTACCTTCATCCGTTTCTAGTTTTGTTCATGTTCCACCAGTACAATGAATACTGAAGCTAAAAAGATGTATATACTATCTATCTGTTTAAACTATACTGTAATTAAAAAGTTACTCATAATTTCTTAAATCCAAGATTATCAGCACTTTTCTTATCCCTCTGTCATTTTCTTTTTCTCACAAAAATTTATGCCCAGCCAAAAGCAGTTTTGCAATGTAATATTTACAGACTATAATTTAGATCCCTAAAACAAAAGTCCCTTACAGATTTAAATAAGGTTTTGAATTTACAAGTACCACCTATAGGTGGTACCTAATTGATCCACTCTTTTAGCTGAGCATTTAATATGTGAGGTGGGGGGGTGGTAAGATGGGCCAAAAACAACTCGAGTGCCCAGTGTAGCTCCTTAGTGCTCCACACAAACAGTAATGATTACTTATTGCTGTAAGTTTCAGTTTCATAATCCACAATATATCATAAGTCCGGAACTGTGTATGGAGATGACTGCGCCACTCCGCTACAGGCTTATAACTTGGAAAGTACTGTGCCTATATTCCTTCCCTTTTATCCCGATGCTGCAAAGCACTATCGCAAATTGCTTACTGCAGGTCTCTGCTCTGTTTCAGGGGGAGGACCTCCACAGCCACTGCCAATAAGATAAATCCTTCACTGTCCTCTAACCTCTGATGCTGCTATGCCTTCTGAAAAAATTGAAATGTAAAGTCACTTACTGTTCTGGTTCTACAGCATGTAAGGTCTTTTTTTTATACTTTATTGTTATTAATCAGAGCAAAATTCATTTCATTTCATTAGTACATTTTCATATAGCCATGTCTCAAAACCAAATTTAAATAAAGCAATTCCAAAAAGTATAATTTTTTGTAGATTTTAAAGGGGTCTTCAGTTTACTATTTTCAAGCTAAGAAATGAGAGCCCATTTAACTAAATTTTAATAAACAATTATAACTTTTCCCATACTCCAAGCTTTAAACATCCCATCAAAAAAAAATTAAAGCTTAGCATTTCCGGCAACTGCTGAGCCTATATCTTAGGTGGAGTATAACCAAACAGTCAAGAGTTTAAGTCCCATATGGAAATGTAGGAAGACATAGGAACATATTGGGTATTGTCTACTATTTCATCTTCTTGTTCTTCCAAGTCTGATCCAAAAGCTATGGGAAGAGCGAATTTTTTTCCGTAGAAGGCCTGAGCTGTAGCCACATCATTAAAGAAGTAATCTTTATTCTGAAAAATAACCTTCAGCTTTGGGGGAGACTGTAAGACAGAGGGCACACCTGCTTGAATAAATTCCGCTCTAAGAGTTAAAAAGTGTTTCCTTCGTCTCTGAGTTGCAAGACAAAAGTCCGGGTATAGGTGAAATTTTGTTCTCTCATACATAATTCCCTTTTTTGCTCTAGCTGCTTGTAACATCTTATTCCTCTGGATAATAGATGTGAACGTACAAATCACATACCTTGCCATAGATTGAGACTGAGATACAACTTCCTTTTTCAGTTGTGGTCTAAACACCAATTCCAAAACAACAGGTTGATCTAATGAAAGAACTAATGTTAGTATCTTCTCAATTTCATATTTTAAATCGAAAGTCGGGGTTTCTGCAGACAGACCAATCAAGCATAGATTTCTGAGAAGCAGCGTATTTTTGTTTTTTTCCATTTTAGCCATGGTGCTCAGCTGCTCGTGAAGAGAGGCGTTAACTGCCCCCTCCACAGTTAGAACCCTTACTGAAAGTTTGTCAATATGTTTTTCTGTGGATTCAACTTGCTCTTCAATGCGAACCATTTTCGTCTCAATGTTTCCACGTCTTGTGGAGATATCTGTGAGGGAACTATGGACCTTTTCAAGTAAATATTTAATATCTGCTTGAAATTCCACCAAGAAATTCTGAATTGAAGCCAAAGCTGGCTTTGCAGTAGCCTTGGCCTTTGCACCCAGTTCAGGACGCAGTACTGCTGGGGAACCCATCTCTCCCATCCAGAACGGCAGACCAGCTGTCTCCTGTTGCTGAGCGAGTCTCCCCATAGCAGTTTTTGGGGAAAAATACTTCTCGAGAGATTCAGCTTGAGTTTTTGCTCCTTCTTTTCTGCCTTTCTGTGTGGCCATTTGACCCAAAAGATGATATAATTCTAAAGAAAGAGCAGTTTGAGCTTTCAAACAGTGGAGCTATGAGAAGGTGCGTGCAGCCATGTTGCTCTCACCAGCGCCCCTTGCAAAGGCCTCTTGATGAATTTTAAATAAGGTGCCCCATGCTGCTTTTTTCTGAGTGGATTACTTATTGCTGTAAGTTTCAGTTTCGTAATCCACAATATATTTTAAGTCCAGAACTGTGTATGGCGATGACTGCTCCACTCCACTGCAGGGTTATAACTTGGAAAGTACTGTTCTTATTCCTTCCCTTTTACCCCTGATGCTGCAAAGCACTATCACAAATTGCTTACTGCAGGTCTCCGCTCCATTTCAGGGGGAGGACGTCCACAGCCACTGCCAATAAGATAAATCCTTCCCTGTCCTCTAACCTCTGATGCTGATACATAGCTTTATTAGTGCAGGTATATACGGTAGCTGTCATTGATTGATTAGTACAGGTATACAGCTGTAATTGATTGATTAGTGTAGGTATATAACTTTAACTGATAGAATAGTCACAAGTATACAGGAAAATAAATGACAGCCTTTTCTATGGGCAAAGTCCCCATCCATGTAGTGTAAAAATATATATAAATATATGAGATTTGACATGGGTGAGAGTGAGACAATAGAAATATCTTCATGAGCTAAACTTGACCTTCTGACCTCATGAGTGGTGCAGCCAGGAGTGAGGTCAGAAGAGGTCAAGTATAGCTAGTGAAGATATTTCTGCTATCTCACTCTCTCCCATGTCATATTTGATTTGTACAAAAGGTGTTCAGGTGGTTTTGTAATAGAAATGATAAACTATTACAAAAGGAAAAAAGTACAAAATGTAAACTGTACTCCTCTGCTCAATGGCTCAGCATAAAAGAAGCCAATCAATGTAGTACAAAGCAATACAGTAAGATTCAAAACAATCAATATAAAACAAATCAATACAGATGCAAACTAGAAAACAACTATGTCCACAAAGCATCTCACATCTGCTGGATTCAGTGCTGCACATGACTATTGACATGTCATCAGCATTGTTAAAGCTGCTTTCTAATTGGTTCAGTATTTCATTGTGACACACATATACATATATATATATATGTATGTGTGTATATATATATATATATATATATTCATTGCAAAAAGCTATTAGTGCATCAGTTAGGGTTAACAGAGCAGTGACAAAAGTTTGGAAATGTGATGTTAGGGTTACACCCTTACCACCCCACCCCCATCCTCCACACATCAACAGGCATCGGGGTGTGCGTTGAGGTCATTGGCCTAACTCTCACCCCATTCCATGTGTAAACAAGCTGAGGAGGTGCAATATAGGAGAATGGGGTGAGAGTTAGGCCCGACAACCCCAAAGCACATCCTGATGCCTGTTGTTGTGTGGAGGGTGAGGGGGAGGGGTGATGGGGTGTAATCTTAACATCACGTTTCCAAACTTTTGCTGCTGTGCTATTAACCCTAACTGATACATTAACAGAGTTTTTTGCAATGAATTTCCCTTTGTTTTGAGAAAGTGTAATGTAACTGGTAACTGGTATGTGGAAGTGGGAGCACAGGCCCTCCAGGCCCTGTGCTCCCTTCACATTGTCCATTTTAGCATAATGGTATGCATAGTGGAGCATTGGGCCCTCTACCCATGCCTGATGTGCACATTAGTATGGATATAACCCTCGACCCCCTGCCTTTTGCAAAACGACAGGTGGCATGCTGTTGAAGCTGACAGCAGTACCTGGTGGGGACTGGGTTCAGGGAGGATGAGGTTACTCAGCACAGGGGGCCTCGGTTTTGCTACTCTGCACAGGGGAACCCAAGTAAATCCGAATACAGGAAGCAATAACTGTAATGTCCAAAACCAGGAATGGGATTCTACAGTGTGGCTTTTATCCACATACAATCTGAACAAACAAAGCATAGACAGACCCCCACGGGGCTACATTCCTGGTAATGCAGATTAGAGACAACAGAACACTTCTTCACATTTCAGCCCTCAGGCTCTGAACCCACCAGGCACACAGCCTGGACTTGCACGCAGCTTTGGGTACACAGCCCGACTTGTACACTACTTGGGTTTTTTCCTATGGCCTGGCTCCCCCCCGCCGGCCACCTGATCCATGGTCCATTATGGGAATGAACCAGTTTTCCAATTGGTGGCTCCCCAAACCACCTTAGAGCCTTTGACTCCTAGAGGGAATTTTCCTTCCATTCCCATGTCTGGGTACTTCCCTCATCACTGGCCAAGTGCATGAGGCAAAGTAGAAATCCACAGAGCAAATCCGTAGAGGTGGACCTGGTTACTAAAGATGGGGGGTCTCCCACCTCCAGCTCCCACAATCCATACCCGGCCATTTCTATGGACACTAAATAACTCTTTTCTGAAAGCTTGGCAATGTAGATTACTGGGTAGATGTATATCACAACTCCTCTACATGTCTTGACTTCCCCTATGTGCTGGACTTGAACATACTTTTACTTTTGGCTAAGCCTATTACTCTAGGCCTCCCACTACTTCAGTAGTCCAATCCCCACTTTAACACAGTTCAGGATGAAGCATGGGCCCTTTAGAAAGAGCAGAACTCACCCTCTGGTTGCAGGTGCCTCACAGGTGAATCACAAAATCTTCTTGTACCCCACACTCGTGGACAAAATAAGGCAGCTTCTTTCTCCAACAGTAGCCGGGGACTGCCCCTGGAATAGCAGACAAACCTTCCTGCCCCATCCCCTGAGGGATGGGGCACAGAGACCCGAATCAGCAGTCTCCACCACTAAAAAAAACAGCTTACTGTGTCTCTCTTTAGGTGGAAACACACACCTTTCCCTAAATGTAGCCCTATTTCAGGGCTGAGGCTCCAAGAGCCTGAGCACAGAGCTGCTGTGCTCCTCTCACAACAATCTCCAAACTCCAACTGACTACAGACTACTGTTCAAACCTCCCAACATTCTACTCTAACTCCCTTCTGCAGATTCCATTGTGGCTCATACAGCTGCGATAGTTCTATGGTGATGTCATCCCTCAGTCTCAGCTGAGACTGAGAACAGAGTGAGACAGTGTGAAATCCATTTAACTGGAGTTTCACAAGCTGCCTTCCATGCCTACCACTAGGTCTTACTGGGATTCTAGTAACCCCAGGTAACAAGGGGTTACACTCACCTTGACCAGGAAAATGACTGTCTGCAGTCATTGTTTACCCGGCTTAGGCCATCCCACCCTATGTGCTACCTGCGGAGGGGGGTGATTAGGCCCCCTCCTACCATGTGTGAGCACAGGCAGGCAACACTAAGGGCCTAGAGGCCTTTAGCTGACATATCAGCCTCTACTCTACCCACTTACTATGGCCACCTAGTGGCTGTGGTAGAACTGTCCAGAGCATAGCCCTAATAGCTCAGCACTGCAGTCCCTATGGCCATTCAGGACCACAGCCTGTCTATCCCTCCCAGCCCTCTAGGGAAAATCTATCTGCCTCTAACTTAACACCCCAAAAGAAAAACAACCCAGGGACCTCCCTGGCCTTGGGCAACCTGCAACCACACACCAAGAAACTAATACCACAATATTACATCACTTTACTGCCTCCCTACCCTCACAACCACACCTGTGGAAGGAAAGGGTTAATACAGTAACAACAACAATAACAACCACAGTACTTTAAATTACTATACACTAAAGTACTAGTGAGGAACTCCGATGAGCCCCTCCTCCTCTTCTTGTCTTCTCTTCTATCTTCTTCAGGAACACCTGCAAGAAAAAGAAAGACAACACACACTCCTAATTTGCATACACAGTCTATCTAAACCCCTACCATCAAAACACTGGAGAATTCCAAAAAGATTTTTCTAGAAAAGGTAGAAAAACAGTATACACACTAGAAAACAGTAGAAAAACAATGACATTATTTACAATACACATTTGGGGGATGGAGTGCCCTAAAAGTCCCAACTAGTGACCACAGTGCCCGAAGGTTAGTCCATTAAAGAGTCTCTCCTGGGCCGGAGCCGGTGAAGCACAGTTCTAGCAGGCCAAAGTCCTGAAGGGGAGAGTCTTTGAGGACAGTTCACACATTCTGGACTCTGTTAGTGTAGGGTGTGTACTGCAATGTCATAAAGATAGAAAAGTTCATACTTACCAGCCCCTTGTAGAATGAAAAAATCTGCACCGACCTGCTCCTCAGCCGAAGACTCTCCCTTGCAGCATTTCTTCCGATACAGCTGGGCGGACATCTTCTGGGAACTACAGGAGGGCACATCTGGGAACTGCTGGGTTGATGTCATCTCTGGAGAAGGAACCTTAGAACAGGAACAAAAAGGAAAACAGCTGGTCTGACGTCATCCGATTACCAGGCGATGGATCAGGATACAGCTGGGCTGGTGTCCTCTCTGGATCTGAAGTCATCTGGTGGGCCAGTCGATGGATTCTGGAAAGGCCAGTACACTGTAGAACTGATGAATGTGGGGCACCTGAGTCCTGGATGTCCATACTGGTGGATCAATAAAGGCACTGCACAGGCTGGTGTGGCAGTATTGACTACCACTGCTCTGCTTTCCATTTAGTAGGCACGGGCACATTTGCTGGGAGGTCCTTGCATTGAGGCCAGTAGTACATGGGGTCAGGAGCTTGAATTATTACCCCATCTGGGTGCACATAATTCACACAGTGGAAGGTTTCACATCCCTCTCCATCCACTATTCGCACTCTGTCCATAAACAGTGTCCTGCCTCTCTTACACTGGGTATATTTCTCATGAAACAGTCTGTTTCTGATGTGCTTGTTTGCACCAGTATGCACACATTTCATTGCTTCGGCCCAGATCCAGGATTTCCTGCTGTTCTCAATCTCCTCCCAGACTTTCCGAGGAAAGGTAGGAAAGGTCATCCATAGATCTCATTCGCCTTCCTACGAACCAGTCTCTCCTCTTTGCTAGCTTTGGTCAACCTGAGACCACTGGCCTGGCTTGGAGGCAGCCAATCCTGGTTCTGCCAGCTACGCATCCTTAACGAGATTAAAAATGGATCCCTGACTTCTTCTTCTTGCATAGCCAGGGCAGTGGCATCACCACTCTCTTCCATGCATTCCTCCAAGGCAAGAGCTTGAGGCTGTGTATCCGTTCCTTTTTCACAAGGCCACATAGGTTCCCCCTCATCTTCTTCCTCACCAAGGATCTGAGCCCAGGAGTGAGCAGTTGTCCTCTCTCCTGAGACTATCCACTCATCACTAGGTGCAGAGGTCGACACCTCCCATTCAAAGGCCTCCCTCATCTCATCTTCTCCAATGAGACTGGGGCTAGGCCCCCCTCTCCAGGAGTCTACTGATGCTTTATCTGAACTTTCCTTCTGAGATCCAGCATCCGAAACTTCAACATCTGGTTCTGTCTCTAAATCTGCACCCTCTAGCTTTGTGCCACACTCCCCTGAGGGGCCTTCTTCAACAGGCTCCACCTGGTGCTGTGTGCCGCCAACCGCAGATTCCTGAACCTTTGTCCATGTGGGAGCCAAATGAATCTGGGGCACTTTATACAAGCCATATTTTTCTAGGCATCCAGAACAGTGAGGTATCATGAAGACGTCCCTTCCAGCGTTTAAGCAAATTTGACACACATGCACTGGATATCCAGGAATCACCACATGAGGAGGCAGTTGTCCTCCATAATGACACCTTTCAATTTCCCTTAATCTATTTACTACTGCTGTTACTGCAGCCTAGGCATGATCTGGGTAGTGAGCTGGTCCTGAGGCCATAACTGCAGGGAAAACAAACAAAAGCTCACTGTTACTAAAAGTCCCACTTTACTGAACACCTTCTTTACTTTTAAAATGGCTCCTCTGCTGCTGTGTTTACTTTACTACCCCACCCTGTAATGGCGGCGGCAGCACTCCTGCGCATCAACATTCAGAAATTGGGTCAAGCCACTGTGCATCCGATTTACACACACTACTGATAACTTTTGCTCAAACTGCACAAACTTGCACTGTTCTTTTTCTAACACATTTACATGATTTTCCACGGACTTTTCACTTGCTGGAAACATTTCTTTAACTCACAGTCCCTTAAAGCCTCAGGATTTTAAGCACAGGATTGCCTGTAAACTAGTGCTGCACATTTGACTACAACTCACAGTCTCTCTCTGGCTTTAAAACTTTAAATTGATGCTGAACTCATACTATGCACACAGTCAATGGCCTAGCAGACTTGTACTGGCTGGTGGAACTTGACACTGTCGTTACTTGCAAAGCGACTACACTGCTGCACACATATTTAGCTGGCTTTTGGCAGAAAATCACTGTTTGAGCAACTTTTACTGTTGGTACTCACTGTTATCAGTAGCTGTTAGCTGCGATGGAAAAATGGCCTGCAGCCAGTCTTGGAGGCCTCAGAAAGAAAACGGGTGGGCAGTCCTTCCGATCATCTCCTCGATCACCACACTTGCAATTTAGTCGATCGAGACGCGGGTTGAGCCCGATTTTGAACAAAACAGTCTATTTTTAGAAGTTTTACAGAGCTTTTTAGTCACCACGATGCTCCTCCACTAGCCAGTAAACGCACTCCACTCACACTCCCTCTCGAATGCTGGGGCAGTCACTGTAGAGCTGGCTGAGGGGCGGGACTGATTGCAGCCTCACCAATCACACGATGCCATGCAAATGAGCCTCTTCTTCCTTGCGAGTGCTCTTCTCTTCACGGCGATCATCGAACAGGCAAATTTAAACTGCAAAAACCACTTTTTTTTTCCTTCAACTGATTCCACGGCGGGAGCCCATTTCAACCATTTAGCATGGCCATTCACACAGCAAGTTTCTCAGTTCACTCAAAAGCATTTCCAACATCCAGGGCACAATTTTCCTGTTGCTACCCCTAGTCTTCCACACTTTTCTTTATCACCACAGTTCTTTTAAAAAGCATTTCCAACTTCCAGGGCACAATTTTCCTGTTGCTACCCCTAGTCTTCCACACTTTTCTTTATCACACCACAGTTCTTTTAAAAAACAGGCAAAAATGCTGTAAACATTTGATGCAGGACAAGGACACACTCTTTTAGCTTTACTGCTCCTTGGTAAACAGTTGGCATTTTAAACAGCAGCATAAGATCCACAGCACACAGTGACACATTAGTTAAATTGCTTCAGCTTTTTGGGCTACCCACTGCCAGATAACCAAAATGCTAGCCCCTTGCCCGAGCACCTTTCCTCCCAGAATTAAATCCAAAGTGGTGCCTCCATTTTTGTAACCCCCAGACCTCTGCCTTTTTACAAAACGACAGGTGGCATGCTGTTGAAGCTGACAGCAGTACCTGCTGGGGACTGGGTTCAGGGAGGATGAGGTTACTCGGCACAGGGGGCCTAGGTTTAGCTACTCTGCACAGGGGCATCCAAGTAAATCCGAACACAGGAAGCGATAACTGTAATGTCCAAAACCAGGAATGGGATTCTACAGTGTGGCTTTTATTCACATACAATCTGAACAAACAAAGCATAGACGGACCCCCACGGGGCTACATTCCTGGTAATGCAGATTAGAGACAACAGAACACTTCTTCACATTTCAGCCCTCAGGCTCTGAACCCACCAGGCACACAGCCCAGACTTGCATGCAGCTTTGGGTACACAGCCCGACTTGTACACTACTTGGGTTCCCCCGCTGGCCACTTGATCCATGGTCCATTATGGGAATGAACCAGTTTTCCAATTGGTGGCTCCCCAAACCACCTTAGAGCCTTCGACTCCTAGAGGGACTTTTCCTTCCAATCCTACATCTGGGTACTTCCCTCATCACTGGCCAAGTGCACGAGGCAAAGTAGAAATCCACAGAGCAAATCCGTAGAGGTGGACCTGGTTACTAAAGATGGGGGGTCGCCCACCTCCAGCTCCCACAATCCATACCCGGCCATTTCTCTGGACACTAAATAACTCTTTTCTGAAAACTTGGCAATGTAGATTACTGGGTATATGTATATCACATCTCCTCTACATGTCTTGACTTCCCCTATGTGCTGGACTTGAACATACTTTTACTTTTGGCTAAGCCTATTACTCTAGGCCTCCCACTACTTTAGTAGTCCAACCCCCACTTTAACACAGTTCAGGATGAAACATGGGCCCTTTAGAAAGAGCAGAACTCACCCTCCAGTTGCAGGTGCCCCACTGGCGAATCACAAAATCTTCTTGTACCCCACACTCGTGGACAAAATAAGGCAGCTTCTTTCTCCAACAGTAGCCAGGGGGATTGCCCCTGGAATAGCAGGCAAACCTTCCTGCCCCATCCCCTGAGGGATGGGGCACAGAGACCTGAATCAGCGGTCTCCACCACTAAAAAAAACAGCTTACTGTGTCTCTCTTTAGGCGGAAACACACACCTTTCCCTAAATGTAGCCCTATTTCAGGGCTGATGCTACAAGAGCCTGAGCACAGAGCTGCTGTGCTCCTCTCACAACCATCTCCAAACTCCAACTGACTACAGACTACTGTTCAAACCTCCTAACATTCTACTCTAACTCCCTTCTGCAGATTCCATTGTGGCTCATACAGCTGCGATAGTTCTATGGTGATGTCATTCCTCAGTCTCAGCTGAGACTGAGAACAGAGTGAGACAGTGTGAAATCCATTTAACTGGAGTTTCACAAGCTGCCTTCCCTGCCTACCACTAGGTCTTACTTGGATTCTAGTAACCCTGGGTAACAAAGGGGGTTACATGGAGCAATACAGCAGCACTGTAGTACTCCAAAGGAACCCTTGTAACATGTCTTTTCCAATATCTCCATAACCGTACCAAGTAGGGAAAAAATTCCACTGTAGGTGTAATCTGTGATTTACAAACTTGTTTTTACAGCTTAGAGCATCCAAAGATGCTCTAAGCTACAGCTAGTGAAATATCCGTATCTTGCTTCGTTTTCGAGATACGGGCACTGAAAGGCATCACAGGTGCTGCAATGTTATCCTATGAGAAATTTCTCAAATTCGGAGCACTGTAACTTTGGGCTCATTTAATGTTTTGGTACCAAACCACCAAAAGACACATCTGTGGGACCAGGGCTTGCGACCCTGCACATTTCAGCCCAAAAGCCCCAACCGTTTTGTTGCAGGGGGATGACAAAGATTTGCAGTTTTTGGACAAATTACTTCTGCAAATTGTGACAGTTTCACAGAAAACAGCACAAAACTTTCGTGTTTGCAAAAGTGTCGCAGCAGTTTCTGTCACAATTTGTGAAAGTACCTGGGCTCCAAGTTTTAGAATGGCATTACTGTTTTTTTTTTATCCAAAAATAAAGACTGGGCTGGCATCCTCAGGACCCAACTTGGTAAACTCAACAGTCAGTGTTTACCTAGGGGATCCCAAATTTAAATGCCAGGCATTGTTATCTCTCACTAACTGAAATCAAGATGGCCACAGCACAAAAGTAAAAGGGTTATTTGCGAAAATAAAATGTACTGGCGGCAGTTTTCATGAGACACATATATTTTTTTCCCATTGACTATACTGGGAAACTGTTTTTTTAATAACTTTTGAACCGTTTAATATTTTTTCACCAAATCTTTGAAAGGCACATCAGTGACCCAGACTGCATGTTCCCTGAATATTTCAGACCAAACGGACAAATCACGTGAGCTGTAGGTGCAAGCAAAGAAACGCACAAGAAGTCAATTTATTTTGTGTTTTTTTGGCATTCTGCAGCTCTGCAACCACTCATCCGACCATAACGCAACTTGCCAGATCCAGAGATCTATGGTACCAGACTATGCATGCAAAATTTCAGGCAAATCTGTTTTATGGTGGCAAAGTTATTAACATGCAAAATTGTGTGTTTAACATTAGAAAATGGGCTTTTTCCTTGCTGGACTCTGATTGGCCAGGACCCCTAAAAAAGGGGTACATTAACTTTCAATAGATGACCAGCAAGGAAAAACTCCCGGTCAGCTGACCAAAACACCACCTTAGGTATCAAAGTGCCAAACCGTAAAAAAATTCAAACCTGTTAATACGACGAGAAATCAGCTGGCACCTCAAAAATGTCCGACAACTATCCTGTAAATTTTGACTTACTAAACATCCTAAAACGAAACAGGGTACTCAACGATGATGACAAATGTGAACCAGACCCCAAAAAAACTGTACCTGAGGAAAAAAAAGCAAAAGTAAGTGACCATTTTGTAGCGTTAACTGACACACAGCTGGACACCATAGAAAGAGAACGGCAAGAGGTTAAGACAGTTAAAAATACAAAGTGGGCAATTTCAGTTTTTGAACAGTGGGCTGCACATAACAACATTAAAATCGAGTGGCAAACAATAGATTTTCAAATCCTGAACAAATACCTCAGGCGCTTCTACGCGGAAGTCTGTACAACAAGCGGGTCTGAATACTCTGTGCCCGGCTACTGTGCTCTGCGAGTAGGCATAAACTGACACTTAGGCACCATGGACATTAGAAGGCCTGTAAGCATAATCTCTGACCCAGTGTTTAAATCCTACAACGTCCTGCAAGCTATGTTGAAACGGCTTTGAAAGCAGCACAAAGATAAGTCAAGCCACTACCCTGCAATCACAGAAGCCAACCTAAACAAGTTACGTGCCAGTCCAGCCCTAGATCCCGAAACTGCGCCTGGACTAGTGAAAAAAGTGTGGTTTGACGTTCGACTACACATGGCCAGGCGCGGCAGGGAAGGACTGAGAGACTTAACAAGAGAAAGTTTCCTAGTAAAAGAAGACGAAGCAGGCAATCGCTATATCACCCTAAGCCACAATCAGGAAACCAAAAACCACAAAAATCCTCAGGAAATAAATAAAGAAAATACAAGAGGTTTCATCTTCGAGCAGAGAAACAGCCCACTCTGCCCTGTCATGTCATTCATAAAATACCTTCAAAAGTGCCCACCTGATGCCACAAGTTTCTACCTCCACCCCAAACGCCTGCAACAAGAAAAGCTGAACCATCTAACCTCCTGGTACAGCAAAGAAGCAATGGGCAAAAATTACCTAGGATCCTTGATGCCCAAATTAAGTGAACAAGCAAACCTTTTTCAGCGGTATACTAACCATAGTATACGCGCCACAGCAGTGCAGCTCCTCTCACAAGCAGGTCTAACAACCAAAGAAATCGTCGCAATTACCGGTCACAGATCAGAGCAAAGTCTTGCCACGTACTGAGCACCATCCACTTCTGATCGAAAATCGTGGAGCTCTATATTAAGTGCACCAAACGGAAATTGCAGGCAAGACTCCTCATCTGAAGCAGCAGAACAGGACAAGAATCAGCAAGCAAACCAGACCACTTCCAGCAGGCTGCCACCTACAGACGGCTCAACAAGCAACGTTTTCCAGCCCTCCAACTGTACGTTTAACAGCCCAATCCAGTTCATTACCTACCAAAAATAAATGAAACCCTCACCAATTTCTTGTTTTGTCCACAGCATTAAGTTTAAAAAAGGGCATTTACCAGCATTTATGTTCATTATAAGTGTCTCAAAAAGGGACTATTTTTTTTCTTCAACACAGTTTTACTCATTAAATTAAAAAAAAAATAAAAACTATTTATTATTTACACTGCAAACCTTGACTCTGTCTATTTATTGTGCAAACACGCCCATTTCTAAGCGCCAATGTGCCCACTCCAGGGTGGTATAGACAATACGGACCGCCCAGAGTTATAGGCCCCTCCGCCTGTGGTGTCGGGCCTCATTACACCCCTGGGCAGTCCGGTATTGCCCAATACCACCCACCCTGTTGGGCATTATTGCTTGCTTAAAGTGCTTACTCAACCCTAATTATACTGGTCCTACTGGGCCTCTTAGGTGTGTAGTCACATTCTGATATATGCACACCTTGGTGTGCATTGTATGCATGAGGCTGCAGGCCAAGTGTGTCAACTACCCAAGGCGTGCTTATATCAGAGTATGACCGCACACCGTAGAGTGGGTTATCTATCTTATAAAATGGCAAAATTGTTTTTTAGGGGGATAAAAGTGCAGGTGTGTGGTCGCGCTCTGATATACGCATGGTCTTGTGATGGCATCCAACAAATCAGCAGACATCATTTTTCCTACACATTTTATAAAAAAAAAAAAATATATGTGTATATTATGGTAGCACGGTAGTGCTACCATAGTTAGGGTTGAGGAGCCATTTCTATGTTAAACCCCAAAACTTTGCACCTTAATAACTTTGCAACTGTTTGACAGATTTGGCTGAAATCTGGAATACATGATCAAGAACCATAGGCCTTGGGATCTGCCAAGTTTCGTTGTGGTCGGATATACGGCTGTGGAGTTATTAAGCATGATCTGTGTGCACATTTACGCTTTTTCTGGAATTCTACGGTGGCGCCTACAGGTCGTACGGTTTGTGCGACCGGTCCTAAATCTTCAGGAAATGTGCGGCCAGGGTCCCTGATGTGCCTTTCAAAGATTTCGTGAAAAAATATTAAACGGTTCAAAAGTTATTCAAAAAACAGTTTCCCATTATAAGTCAATGGGAAAAGTTAACAAAAAGTTCAGCACTTTGCAAATGCATTTTTACTTTCGAAATAGGCCTGTTACTTTTGCAAATCGGCCATTTTGTTTTCAGTTGGTGATCAGAAAATGGTTGGCATTTAAATTTGGGACCCTCTAGCAACCTAATTCTTTTTGTATTCACCTAGTCGGACCCTGAGGATGCTTGCCATGTCTTTATTTTGTGGTAAAACACCCCAAATATGTTTTTCAAATTTCTGGAAAAGTACTTCATAAATTACTTTCGTGCTCCACGAAGTGTCGAACTTTTTTAAGTAAAGCTTTTGTAAATCATACAGTAGTTTTCCATCTGTGGGACAGTGACAGCGATTCTTTGGCACTGCGCTGCAAAGGAACCGTTGGGAGTTTTGGGCTGAAATTTGGGGGGAACGGAGCTGACATGTCACAGATGTGCCTTTCTGTGTTGTATTGAAAAAATATTACATGGCGGCAAAGTTACAGCACTGCAAAGTTGACAGTTTTTCCCATAGGATAACATTACGGAGCCCGACGCATTACAGAAATCCTTTGGCACCCTGCTGCAAAATAACGGTTTGGTCTTTCTTCCTGAAATTTGGAGGGAAGACAGCCAACAGCCCACAGATGTGCCTTTCAGTAGTTTGGTGAAAAAATATCACACGGCGGCAAAGTTACGATACTCCAAAGTTGACAGTTTTTCCCATAGGATAACATTACGGCGCCCGACGCATTACAGAAATCCTTTGGATCCCTGCTGCAAAATAACGGTTTGGTCTTTTTTCCTAAAATTTGGAGGGAAGACAGCCAACAGCCCACAGATGTGCCTTTCAGTGGTTTGGTGAAAAAACATTACAGGGAGGCAAAGTTATGGTGCTCCAAACTTTTCTTTTTTTCCCATAGGATAACATTACGGCGTTCGCCGTGCCTTTCAGGGCCCGTATCTCGAAAACGGTGCGAGATACGGACTTTTCGTCAGAAAATTTGTTATCCCCCAAATTAGCCAGGACAGTTGTAAATAATATGACTTTTACATTTTTTTTCTACGTTGTACGGTTCCTGAGATATAATGTATTTAGTATTCCAAGATCTCATTTTCTGTGCCGATACTCATTATTATGCATACATTATTTGTACTCACTGTCTTTCTCTATGCAGATTTTGGGGAAAACCAGCCTGTGCGCTTACATTACTGTTACTGTTGCCCTTTCCGCTTGCGTTCCATACCCGTTTCACTTACGTTGATCGCCTGCGCCATCATGTGCGCGTATCTCATGCTTTCATTTGCGCTTGCGTTTTTGTTATTTTTTGCCATTTCTGTCTACAGTACTGTTTATCTTTCTGTTTCACTTTATGTCACCATGCCCATTGACATTTCTGTTTGCAGGCACCATGTTACTATGTGACAACACATCACGTGGCAGACCATTCCCGGCTACGCCACCATGTGCTTTACCCTTTCTGTTCTCTTTCGCTCTTGTGTTACCATGTGCGCCACTGTTAGCATTTCTGTTTGCGTTGCTGTCCCTGTTAGTATGCCACAAGGCATCATGTGGTGGGAACGCGGGGCCCTTCCACCGCATTATGGCCCCGCCTCCCGCCGCTGCATTACATTCACTATTTCTCATTATCATTCTCAAAGAAGAGAAATTAGAGGCAAAAAAACCATTTAATGCATTAGTTAGGGTTGTTCCACAGCGACAAAGTGAGGAAATTACGCTGTTAGGGTTGAAAACCCCTTGCACCCCACCCACCCCCAACCGGCATTGGGGTGTGCATTGGGATTGTGGGTCCTAACTCTCACCCCATTCTCCTATACTTCTGCTGCTTTTCACATGTCATGGGGTGAGAGTTAGGCTGATGATCCAATGCACACCCCAATGCCACCACGCATGCTATCCTTTATGCTTTCATTGCGCTTTTATGCTTGTTACTTTTTTGCCATTTGTGTGTACCATACTGTTTCTCTTTCTGTTTCACTTTCTCGTCACCATGCCCATTGACATTTCCATTTACAGGCACCATGTTACTATGTGACAAGACATCCGCGTGGCACACCGCTCCCGTCTCACGCCACCGTAATGCGTTACCCTTTCTGTTCTCATTCGGCGCTTGTGTTACCATGTGTGCCACTGTTAGCATTTCTGTTTGCGTTGCTGCTCCTGTTACTATGCCACAGACATCATGTGGGCGGAAGGGCTCCTGCCACCACATTACATTCACTATTTCTCATTATCATTCTCAAAAAGAAGGGAAATTAGAGGCAAAAAACTCTGTTTAATGCATTAGTTAAGGTTGTTCCACAGCAAAAAAAGTGAGGAAATTCGCTGTTAGGGTTGAAAACTCTAACTCCGAATTCACCCCCCCAGCACCACACACAGACAGACACACACACACACACACATTCAAGTATGGGGGAGGACCAAGTCAACACAACCAATGACAGACATCCAGCAGCAGGTGACAGAAATAACAAACAATTGTCTAAATGTATTACGAGACATCCCCACCCACCTGACCAGGTACTGCATGCTCAGTGGAGATCAACAGCAAAACTGAGGCCATGTACACCAAACGTACACATCCCTGATTGCAGCTGCACACAACGTACCACACTTAGTAGTTGCATGGCCTTACCTACCGATGCCCCACACCAGACCACACCACTTGTGGTGGGCCACCTGAGCAATAGAGTTCAGCAAAACCAAGGAGTTGTACAGGTATAATATCTCTGATTATAACAAGGGTTTGAGAAATGCAGCTTTCTAATTGACTGTAAACATTGTAACAGCCTTATGTTTAGTTTTTATTAACATACATGTAGAGCCTAACCATATGATGAATATGGTTTAATGTTGTTTAAAAAACAGTTTTATTATGATAGCAATAAGCCACTCACAGGTATTATGTTAATGGTCAGTTTATCACTGTCTAGTGACATGTGGCACTCGGCTATGCCTCATTCAACATTAAACCCCTATAGGGTGATTAACAGACCATTTAACATAACTGTTGGTCATGCCTTATTGCTTAATTGTCTTTATGAGTAGATACTCTCCCTCTGCTAGGCACTGCAGCAGCTTTGCAACACAGTGTCCCACCCAGTTACACCATACACTGTCTGTCTCCTCCTCCTCTTCCTTAAGTTCCATTCATTTCTCAAACAAATGTCTACTGCTGGTTCTCATGTGCCACTAAGGCCCAACCTAGCACCAGCAGTGGAAGGGACACTACATACTGTTCAGCTAAAATGACCACACATTAGTGTCACACAGTTCTTCAGCCATTTGGTTTTATTGCCATTTTTGTTAACTACAGATTCAGTATTTATTAGGCTGTTAAAAAACATAAATAACATAAATAAATAAATGGTCTTCTTCAGGTCCAGATGGGGATTTAATTTTAATTTCTTTTTTTAATTTTCACTGCAAAATGTCCACTTTCCCTTCTCTATTCCAGTGCTGCACCCAAGGACACATCCAAGGCTTTGATCTGAAATGAGCCCTCCACCAGATACAAACTGTTTTCATCCTAACCTGGAAAATGAAAATAAAAGACTAGAATTTAAAAAAATGGTGCTCCCACATACTGATTGACCATCATGAGAATATGTAAAATAATAAATCCCTGATATTACGCTACCCTCCCCCCAACTCCAAGTCCAGACCCCCTTGGCCACTCCCTCTTACAAATATAAATCCATCCTCCATTGTTACAGCCTCAACTGCACACCTGGCATCATAAAGAAAATGTACGGATGGTAGACTGTTATGGATTTTTGCATTATTCTGAGTAAAGATGATAAATATATTTATCAGGATCCCCCTTTTTACATTTCCAACAAGTGCACTCTGGCTCTACTGACTCCTAATCTCCTTCAACCAGATGCCCAAGTATACCAATACCTCCCCCTCCACCAACTCTTGCAAGCATCCCTCTCACATCCTTCTCCTTAGCAATATCACATAACTTTTTTTCCAAACACTATACTTTTTGGAAATGTCTAGAACCCTTCTTCACTATTCAATGAATATGATCAAAAAAATTAAAAATCGGTTAGCCCCCTTTTTCCTCCTCCATCCATTGAATTCTTCCTTCCACTTCATTGAACGCTCTCCTGCCTTTCTTGGTTGCACCGGAACCTGACCAGTTTGTCAGAATGAAACAGCTTCTTTTCTCTTGCTCTCTTGCTCTCTCTCTCTCTCTCTCTCTCTCTCTCCCTCTCTTTCTGTCTCTCTCTCTCTCTCTCATCCTCTCTCTCTCTGTCTGTCTCTCTCCCTCCTTTCATCCTTCTCTCTCTCTCTCCCCTCTTGTCTTCTCTCTCTCTCTCTCTCTCTGTCTCTCTCTCTCATATATGGTAGTAGTACGTGCTGGTTGTCACTACTACCATATATGATATAAGCCAAGAGGTTCTGTAGAGAGAGAGAGAGAGAGAGAGAGAGAGAGAGAGAGAGTTGAGGAAGGGGTGTTAGGGAGGGTGGGACAATGGGGTAACATTGTCATAGTTAACTATGGAAGGTATGGGGAGCAGGGCAGAAAAGTGTACTAAAGGAATAGGAGAGAATGAGGGTGAGTAATACTGACATTTACTCAGAATAACAGAAAACCCAAAACTGATACTGGATGCCAGCCACCCCAGCATTTCTTTATGGCCCATGGCCACAGCCATTGGGCTCTGTTAGTACCTGGGTCCAACAGTGGGGGAAGAATTAAAATTATTGTATCAGGGAGTAGTTCAGGGGGTTAATCCTTTGGGCTGCAACCAGATTTAAAAAGCAAAAGTTGTCAGGGATGCTATACGAGTCACATATCATCTCTGACCTTTATCGATTGCTAAATCGATTTTGATACTATTTTACAGCATCTACTGGGTATAATCAGGTTCTACAATATATAACCAAGTTCTACTTGACTATAAAAAAATCCACATATTTTATTTTGCATGTTTGGGAATGTACATGTAGTACTAAGATTCTAACTTTAAGAATGGTAAGTTTTGCAAAGCTTTTGAGCACTGAGACAAAATCCTATACACCATAGATTTGCAATACATACCATTCTTAGTACTACATGTACTTTCCCAAACATGCAAAAACAATACTTCTGTGGATTTCTTAATTCTCAAGAACCAGGTAAAATGTGGTTATATATTGTAGCACCTGGTTACACCGTGCAGAACCTGGTTTTACTTAGTAGAACCTTGTTGTATGTAGTAGAACCTGGTTTTACTTGGTAGAACTTGATTATAGCTGGTAGAACCCAGTTCTGCTTGGTAGAACCTGGTAGAACGTTTTTGGGTTCTACTCAGAAAGTTCAGGCTTCAAAAGAATGGCTAAAGTGGGTGCACAGTGTGGGCAGCTGCAATCAAGTTCTGAGCATCTCTGTCTTCACTGATAAAGTCTTTTACCACCAAGTTTATAGTGTGTGCAAAGCATGGTACATGTATAAACTTACCAAGCCTTGCTGCTTTCACAATATTTGAAGCATTGTCAGACACTATAAACATAGGTTGCAAGGCCTTTGGAGTCAGCGCACTTTTCTTCAAGGCTCTCTGGAAGATGTTCTGCTTTGTGGGCTTTTTCAAACCCATAAATACATAATGCTGCCTGCTTTCAAACAGTGAAAGTCCCTTGCAACTTGCTGCTGCTGATGATGCTGACAGTGTCACTACATGATTTTTTTTTTTTATTAGACCTGTTTCTCTGCCTCTGCAGACCTGACAGGGGCTACGATCCCTCCCTCAGAGAGGTACGTCCTCCAGTCCCTCTGACCACTCCTGCTTGGCCACCCCTGAAATTCCCCCATAGCTTCCCCCCACGATGGGCCCAGGGTGAGGAGTGCCAGCTCACTCCCTGTAGAAACAGCAATCCAGAATTGGCTGCTGCCACACTGAATCAATCCTCCAGAATTGGCTGCTGCCACACCGAATCAATCAGGGCCATCATGGGTCCTCCACTTTTTCCTCCCACACTCTATGCCAGTGCAATGGGTGAGGCAGCCAAGTGCCCTGGATGTGGGTTGACTCCTTGTGCTTGCATCTGTGCTGACACCCAGCTGCTGCTAGGTGTCAGTTGACAGTGCACAGTGCTATCCCCCCTTCCCTAGGAAGGAGAGCAGTCCTCCAAATGCTCAGTCCTTATCTCCCCCATCTGACCCCCGAATGACCCAAGTCCATTCCCAAACCTGGGTCATCGGCATGGCTCAAGGTGTGGTGTCCAACACCTTAACCCTCAGCACCATTGGGCCAGCTTTAGACAGTGCCACTACATGATGATGAGGAGGAGGAGGAGGAGTAGGGGGGAGAAATGTTTACCCAATGGCCAGTCACAGCCATATAGTCAGTCATCTGGCCACTGGTCCACATATCTGTCGTGACATGAACTCTTTTACCCACTGAACCTTTCAGAGCATCAGACATGATTTTCTGAACAGTGTCATACAAGTCTGGGATGGCAACAGTTGAGAAGTAGGACTGGCTGGGGACCTGATACTTTGGCACTATGATTTTCGTTAGTGTTTTAAAACCCGGATTAACCACAAAGGGGAATGGGAGCAAGTTGGTGGCTATCATCTCCCCAATCACCTTTGTTAATCATCTTGCCTCATGCGATATTTCTGTAATTGCTCAAAGCAGTCTTTCAAATAAATTTGATGGCCCCTACACATGCTGATATTACCTGGTTTTCTGGGCTGCTTCCCTTGACCTTTACCACCATGAAGGGTAGATGTTGTGGCCATATATGATATATGACTCCTATTAGGCTGTGGTGGTGGACTTAGAATGGTAAAGAAATTAGAAATTGAAGATACTGTGCTTTGACAGGAAGTCAGACTTTCATCATCCTCCACCTCTGCATCAGTTATTTCATCACCCTGGTTAAAATCCATATCCTCATCCTCCTCAGCTGAGCGCAGCAGTGCAACAACTTGTGTGTGCTTCTTTTGTGCTTTTTGATACTGATAAAAGTGAGACTTGTTCATGTGTCTTGTCATTATTGATGTTCCCATCCAAGTGCCCACTTTACCTCGACTTAATTTTGTTTTGAAAAATTTGCAAACCACATGGCTGCAAGATGATTTATCTTGTGTGAAAAAATCTCACGCTATGGATTTCACAGATTTTGTTGCATTGCTGCTTATGGGGAGGATATGTTCACCACCACCCCTGCCAGCACCACAGCCACTACTACGGCCAGTATCTCTTTGAGGTCTTTCCATGTCCATCTGCAAATTTTAATGCACAACAACTTTTTTTGGCTCAATTGCTTCTGTTTCTACTCATCTGGAAGCCTGTCCATCTTCTATCCTCTGTCTCTCCCCTGCATGTGTGGGTGTCTCCTTATGCCCAGTTATTTTTTCTTTACCACCACCACCATCCTTCCTAGAAGTATTTTTGTTCTTTTTCTGGCCCTGCATTCCTCCTCCTCATCCCACTCCCCAGAACTACTGTTTCTTGACAGAATGACTGCTACTTTATCTACTACAAATTCAGGATCTGTTTCACTGATTTCCTCCTCATTCTCATCTGTCTTTTCCTCCTCCTTATTATCCATCACTCTGCTTACTAAGACTGGCTGCTGCACTATGATAGCCCTTGTGCTGATCCTCTAAGTACCATGACCGGTTACTCCGGCAATGTCCTGAATTTTCTATACTGTTGTCACTATTCCCTGGATTGCCTTAGAAATGCAGTTACTGTCTTGCTTACCACCCATGGTTTTGCATAAAGGTTCTGACACACATGCTTCCTGTCTTTCCATATTGGATTTTAAAAATGTTCCTAATTAAATTAGTTTTAATAGCAAATGATAGTTGCATCTCTAGGTGCAAATTCAGGGAGATGTTTTCCTAAACAGGTCAATACAGCACTGCTGGCTGCATCGAGTAGCTATAAAAACAGGGAAATTATCCCAAACAGATCAGTATAGCACTGCCAGATGTGTTGAGTAGTTATGCCAAAAACAGGGAGATGTTTTCCCAAACAGGTAAATACAGTGTTGCTCATTGTGTCGAGTCAAGTACTTTAAGTAGTAAAGTACAGGAAGATTTTTTCCTAAACAGGTCAATACAGTACTGCTAGCTGTGTTGAGTAACTATGAAAACAGTGAAATTATCCCAAATAGGTCAGTACAACATTGCCAGATGCGCTGAGTAGCTGTGCCAAAAACAAGGAGATTTTTTTCCAAACAGGTCAATACAGTACTGCTAGCTACATCCAGTAGCTGCGCCCCAAACCAGAAAATTTACTCCCTAACAGGTCAGTACAGCACTGCTGGCTGTGTCAAGTAGCTGTTCCAGTAACAGAGAGATGTTATCCCAAACAGATCAGTACAGCTCTGCTGACTGTGTCAAGTAGCTGGGCACAAAACTGGAAAATTTAATCCCTGACAGGTCACTACAGCACTGCTGGCTATGTCAAGTAGGTGGGCCAATAACATGGAGATTTTATGTCAAACAGGTCAGTACAGCACTGTTGGCTGTGTCCAGTAGCTGGGCCCAGAACTAGGAAATTTACTCCCTAACAGGTCAGTACAGCACTGCTGGCTGCTTTGAATAGCTGGGCCAATAACAGGGAGATTTTATCCCAAACAGGTCAGTACAGTACTGCTGGCTGCATCAAGTAGCTACACCAATAACAGAGCTTTTATCCCAAACAGGTCAGTACACCACTACTGGCTGCATCCAGTAGCTGCACTGAAAACTAGAAAATTTACTCCCTAACAGGTCAGTACAGAACTGCTGGCTGCGTCCAGTAGCTGCACCAATAACAGGGAGATTTTATCCCAAACAAGTCTGTATAGCACTGCTGACTGTCTAGTAGCTGGGCCCCAAATCAGGAAATTCACTACCTAACAGGTTAGTACTGCACTGCTGGCTGTGTCCAGTAGTTACACCAATAACAGGAAGATTTTCTTTTATCCCAAACAGGTCAGTACAGCACTGCTGACTGCATCCTGTGGCTGCACCAATAACAGGGAGATTTTATCCCAAACAGGTTAGAACAACACTGCTGGTTGCATCAAGTAGCTGGGCCCCAAATTGGGAAATTTACTCCCTAACAGGTCAGTACAGCACTGCTGGCTGCGTCGAATAGCTAGACCAATAACAGGGAGAGTTTATCCCAAACAGGTCAGTACAGCACTGCTGGCTGCATTTGGTAGCAGGTTCAAAAACCAGGAAATTTACTCCCTAACATGTCAGTACAGCACTACTGGCTGTGTTGAGTAGCAGGGTCAACAACTGAGTGATTTTATCCCAAACAGGTCAGTAGAGCACTGCTGGCTGCGTCAAGTAGCTGGGCCAATAATGGAAATTTTATCCCAAACAGGTCAGGTCAGTACTGCTGGCTGCATCCAGTAGATGCACCCAAAACTGGGAAATTTACTCCCCAATAGGTCAGTACAGCACTGCTGGCTGCGTCCAGTAGCTGCACCAGTAACAGGGAAATTTTATCCCAAACATGTCAGCATTTTTTTTAATGATGTATTTTATGTGTTTTTTCCCATTTTTTTGCCTGCCCCAGTCCTGGATGCGCATGTGCGCTAGACACCCTTCTGATTTGCCACCCCTTCTGCCTGTGCTGCCACTGGACCTCCACCCAGTGGCAGCAGAACTACAGGGGAGCCACAACCACCCTAGGAAAGGAGAGCTGCCATTAGGCACTCAATTCTACTCTGCCCCTCCCCCCTTGTGCTGGCACCCCAATGACCTGAAGTCGTTCCTGAACTCGGATCACTGGAGACAGGTCAGTATTAAGTACAGCACTGCTGGCTTTACTTTACTGCTTGGAATGTCTCCTTCCTTGTGGAAAATTTGCAGTTTTTCAGTCAAAGGAAAAAAATCACTCTACTAGCCCAGATTAGATAAACTGAACTGAATTGATCCCACAGATTCTCAGAGCAGCACAGCAAATTGAGTTAAGTTGTTCTGACCCACCCCTTCCTTCTGTTCTCCTTTCCACGTGGCACTGCTGGTAAAGGTAATTTAATTTTTAAACTATAATTTTTTTTGCACTGCCAGTGCCTTATATAACTTAGAAGGAGTCAGGAGGAGAACCAGAAGACTCCACTATTTTTTAATTATTATCAATCAAAACTTTTTTTAGTGCAAATTTCTAGGAGTCAAAGTGCTTTACGTATGTCAGAAATCCATATCATAAATTAACATTTACCCCTTAATAAAATCAACAATATTAAAATCCTTAAATTAAATTTCATCAGGGAAGGCCTGGCTAAATAAAAAGGTCTTTAACTCAATTTTAAAATGGCCAGTGGTCTGACACTCTCTAACCTGAGGAGGGAGAGAATTCCACATGGTCAGGGCCACCAATGCAAAAGACTGGGCCCCCGATGACTTTAATTTAACCCTGGGAATCTCTAGCAATCCCTCATCAGTGGAGCTGATAGAGTGGGAGAGGTGGTAGGGGCAAAGAAGGTCTTGCAGGTAGCTGGTTACCTGGCCATGTAGGGCTTTATAGGTCAGCAAACCGACCTTGAAGGTGATTCACCAATTTATTGGCAGCCAGTGCAGATAGCAGAGCACAGGTTTGATATGGCAAGATCTTGTTAAGCCAGTCAATAACCTGGCCACTGCATTCAGCACTAGCTGCAGCTGGCGAACATCTACCCCGGTAAGCCTAGGTATAGGGCATTGCAATAATCTAGGCAAGAGATCACCAAAGCATGAACCAGAGTTGGCTTGTCACCAGGGGGGAGATCAGGTGTTTGATCTGGCTGATGTTTCTCAGATGGTAAAATGAGGCTTTTACCATGGCTGACACCTGCAATTTCCATGTCAGTCCACAGTCAAGCACAACGCTCAGATTTTTCACCCAATCTGAGGTAAGCAGCTGGGAGTCCCTGAACCAGACTTCCGAGTTCTGACTAGCCTGCACCCTCACACCTTGGTGACCAGGTTCAAACCCAAGTATTTTGGTCTTATCTGGGTTCAACTTCAGCCAGTTGGTCCTCATCCAGTCTTGAATCTCAGCAAGGCAGCTCTTAAAGACTGAGATCATCTCCTCCTGTCCAAGTGCGAAAGACATGTAGTGCTGAGTATCATCTGCATGGCAGTGAAAACTCAGCCCATACTGCCTAATAATATTCCCTAGCAGCAGCATGTACACTGCAAACAACATTGGGGGGGAGACTGTGGGACCCCATAATACAGAGGCAGAGAGGCTGAGGAAAAAATTCCTGACACCACTCCTTGCGTCCTGCCTGTGAGGAAAGATTTAAACCAGCTGTGGACCATACCAGCCAGTCCACAGCATACCCGCAGGTGCTCCATCAACACTCCATGGTCTACGGTGTCAAATGCTGCTGAGAGATTTAGGAGAACTAAGATAGAATGACTCCCTCAATCCCTCACTGTCAGGAGATCATTCAACACCCAGACAAGAACAGTCTTGATAGTATGCCTCTTCCTGAAACCATACTGGAGGGAAATCATAGATGTTCTGAGTTGTTGAATAATCATCCAGTTGTTCAGCCACCACCTTCTCAATAATCTTGCCCCATGAGGGGCTGGTTAGAGACAGAGCTGTAGTTTGCCAGGATGTCTGGATCCAGCGAAGGTTTTTTAAGGAGTGGTTTGACAACTGCCTCCTTCAGGGGCTCTGGAAATACCCCTGTTGCTAAGTAATAATGGACTATCCTGGCAAGGACTGGGTCAATGACTTCCACATACTTCAACAAGAGGTGTGTTGGTCCTGGGTCCAAACTACAGTAGGTCGGCCACAACTTCTGGATGATTCACACAACATCTATGATTTCTAACTGGCTAAAGTTGGACCTGACAGGCCGAGCACTTGCAACCTCAGATCCGTTACTGCAAGGCTCATTTGAGGGCACTGATTGGATCTCCTATCTGATAGTGGCAATCTTTTCAGCAAAGAACTGAGCAAATCCATCACATCTAACTTGTGAAAAAGCTCCCCAAGATTGAAGACAGGTTGGATTGTGCAACCTATCAACAGTATAGAAGAGCTAAGCTGGTCTGTTGATTGCTGCAGCAATCTCCTTGGACAAGAACTCTGCCTTCTGATAGGAGATTGCTGATTAATAGTCTTTATAATGGGTATCAATCTAAGCTTGTCCTCTGCCATACCAGATTTCCTCCAGCGCCGTTCCAACCTTCAACCCCTCCTCCTCATCTCTTTCAGAGTCTCATCAAACCAGGGAGACTTCTGATGGGACGTGAGGGGACGAACATAGACAGGTGCTAGAGTCAAGGGTGCCGGCAATAGCTCTGCTATAGGCCAGTACCAGCTCTCTTGGCTCCTTGCATATGTCCATCATACCTGATAGGTCCAATACCTCCATTTGACCATGTGGGAACAATCCCCTTAAAGGGTGGTATTAGACCATCTCCATAGGGGCAGATCTCTTAGGGATGCCTCAAACCTGAACCTGACAGTGTGGTGGTCTGACCAATTGTCCAGCTCCACACCAGGTCAAAGGCCTCCATCCCAAGCAAGAAGACTAAGGTCCAGTGAATGACCATGAATATGAGTTGCAGAGGTAACAACCTGTGCTAGGCCCAACAAGTTCATTTGTTGGAGGAAATTTTGACCAACTTGCAAGAGGTTATCATCTACTCAGGCATTGAAATCCCCCAGAATAATCTATCTGGGGAATTCTAACACCAGGTTGAAAATGAAGTGTGCGATTTCCAGCAGTAATTCCTTCCCATCTCCTGGTGAGTGGTAGATGAGAAGGATCCTGCAACCTGCACCTGCAGCTGCAGTACATTCAAAGGATCTAGTCACTCCTACTTTAATGGCTGTGAGGCCCAGGTCTGTTTTAAAACAAATGACTACTCCCCTGCCACTACGATCCTTTCTTGGGCAGTGTGTCACCAAGTACCCAGCCGGAACAGCTGATACCAAGTCACGACCAGCATTTTCATCCAGCCAGGTCTTGGTGATGCAAGCTAGATCACCAAAGGTGTGCATAGGGGTGATCGAAGCGGGCCCTGGCCCCCCCTATTGTTTGCTTTGCATGACCTCAGAGTCCTGAGCTGCTACAATTAGGAAAGCTTTGGATCTGAACAGTGTTTTCATAACCTTCAAGATGGAATTTCTTACTCTGGCAGCAGAGAGCACATAAATCAATTGTTAATCAATAATTGCTATCTTGTTTTTAATGGATCTGGCATTGTACAGCACTGCCCAAGAAGGATAGACAGATGGAGCAGATCCAGCATCCTGCCCACTATTTGTGGAGCCCTTGGGTATGAGAACCAGGCAAAGGGGACCCCTCTCCTGGACCCATTTTATGCCAGGGTGCCTTCTTGTCCCCACCACTCAAATCTGCCCACCCCTCCACCCCACCAGGCTCTGCAAACCTCCACTTCCTCTCTCTTCTGGCTATCACAAGCACTCTGTAATGATTATACACTTCTGATGTCAAGGAGAGCATCAAAGGGATGGAAATCATGGATCCTGGTGGGACTGTAGTGCCTGACCGCCAACCTTACTGGCCAGCACATCCCTGCTGTCTAATAAAATTATTAATGCACTAATCACAACTCCAGCACTCCACACACACACAATTACCCACCACTCACACCCTTCACACACACACAAACACACACCACTCACCCAATCCAATATAACATTAAAACCAACATCCCAAAATTAATCCCACTACCCAAATCCCATTACAACACAATACAGAAAAGAAATCAAAAGTCTGCCTTTTCTTTGGGGGAAGAAATACTGTGCAAATACTAATGTCCACAGTATATTGACATAGATAGTCAAAACAGTCAGAGTTTCTAAGTTCTGAAGAGATTTTGGAGTTTGCCCAAGCAAATATAGTATTTGAAAGAAAAGCCCAGGTACTCTTGCCGCCTTAGGTTCAAATTAAATAACATCCAGGTTCCCAAGGACTCTCACTCCTTAGGAATTGGTGTTTTACTGTAAAGTCCAGGAATCCCTCATTCTTGCAAAGCTCTCTGACTTTCTCTCCTCAAACAACTCTCTATCACTGGTGCAATCAGGTTTTCAGAAACAACACTGCACTATTACTTACCTGTTGTGGGTCACTGACTCCATCCTTACTGCAATGGACCAAAGCCAAATCACCACTGATCTCTTTATTGATTTAGCTAAAGCATTTGATTCTGGATCACACCCACTCCTTTTTCCAAAACTTTCTTCCGTCGGCCTTGCGATACCCATAGTTGACTGGTTCTGCTCTGACCTCCAAAATAGACAACAGTCAGTACAAATAGGAGATGATCTCTCTACTCTTCTCCCTATCCTGTCTGGAGTCCTCCAAGGCTCCATCCTTGGCCCCATCCTTTCTCTCTTTTTATAAATGATCTTCCCTCAGCCTGTTATTCCTCTAACATGCACATGTACACAGATAACACTGTCATCTATACCGCCGGTCCATCCCATAACAGTGTCCTCCGCTATCTCCAAAATTACTTTGACAGAGTACAATCTTGGTTCAATCAAATCAGTTTAAACTCAACACCAAAAAAACAGTTACCATGTTTTTTGGATCCAGGCAGAAGTTGGCCTTCCTCTCCACCCCCCAGTGATCACCACCCTCGATAGTTCACCTCTCAAGAAGGTCTCTGCCTTCAAATACCTGGGTGTCTGTCTGGACAGCCCCCTCAATTTCTCTACACACATCAACACCATCTGCACCAATCTCTGGCCCAAAGTCATAGTCCTCTACCGCCACAAAGCCAGCCTTCCTCTCCCCACTCGACTTGAACTAGTACTTAAAACAATCTTGCCTGTGCTTTATTATGCTGATGTTGTCTATGGCACCGCCCCCACCTCTTCCCTCTCCAAGTTAACATGCAGATTTAGTCTTTGCTGTATAGGTCCTTGTAAGAACAGATCAAGAAGCAGGGTTTTAAATAATTGATTAGCATTTTTTTCCTTGGGACTATATTAACTGTACAGAAAGTATTTATATAGATTTTCTAGAAGTGCTGTGTTTGTTAAACACAGTGAGGCAAGAGCTATGCATTTTCACAAAGATTTAGCACTTTTATGAGCAAAATGCTAATCAATTTTTAGAGTTAAATAAATCCCTGAGAAGCAAATAATTTGATACCTTTTATTGGACCAACATACAGTAGATGTAACAAAAAGAACAAAGTGCTTTATCTTTCGGACCAACAAGTCCTTTCTTGGAAGCTTAATGACAATTATTTAGAAAATCCCACATTTTTAACACCCAGATCATGCAGAAAAAATAGAAAAAAAATTCCCGTTGGTTCAAAATACTCATTTAAAAAAATATTAGAAGAAAATGTCAGAAAAGTTGAATGGTACCAGTTCACATTCAACTGAAAGGGCCTAAAGGTCAGATGTGCTTAGGGCATAACAACATGCAAGGAGTGCACTCTGCATAAATTAAAATGACTTAGAGATTTTTCAGAATAAGATAACAACTACTCAAGCAGAGAGTGCCTAAACCCAATTATGAGTGTCACAGAGTGTATAAGAATGCAGTTACTGAAAAGCAAAACCCACCTGGATTAAAGACATGCTAAAATTATAAGTTAACAACAAGCGTCACAAAATAGAACTACAAAAAGTATCTATATATGGCATACAAAGAGTAAACAGTAAAGTTTACCTAAAGTGAGCAATAGTTTCACACTATATGGAATGTAAAACTTAGCTGGAACCATTACCCAGCTATACTCTCAAACAAGTTATTATGCCCCATAATCCTTAAGGCCTCTAGTGTAGTAACAGGAGTTTATAAATTATATTATACATTGGCAGTATAAGTGCCAAACAAAAAACTGCTTGTCAAGGACCACCAAGAAATTAAGACCATGCAGTCTGATATGTATAGATTTCAATAAATGTTCAGGGTATAATATAACAACTTGATGTACTGAAAATGTCTAAGGAATCTGAATAAGAAATCATAGGAATTAAATTCTCTCACCCCCCCATATCCGGGGGGGGAAGATAAGTAGTTTAAAGAAGATACACACACACACACACACACACGTCCTAATGCACCATTATTCATGTCAGTCACTGCAATTGTTACCCAAAGGAATAAAACTTGTCATGAAATTTCAAGTACCCAGAGAAATTAAACTGGTCATGAAATTCCAAGTACTCAAAGGAATGAAACTTATCATGACATGTCATGTTATGGAGGTCCTTGACAGATCATATTACATTGTTCTAATATTGTAGTGATTTGTGGAAATGAAGGTATGTTAGGACTCTTGTCTTACATACGTACTGTACATTTGCTTCTAATTACCTTACCCTGGGGAGGGTGGACGTTTTATTTCATTGTGGTTCTATTCAGAATCCTTGGACTGTTACTGCACAGATAGTAGTATGCTTATATAGTGTTGCATTTTGAACTCTGTATATATTAGGATACATGATCCCTTTTACTTGGAATTTCATGACAAGTTTAATTTCCTTGGGTAACAATTGCAGTGATTGATGTGAATGATGGTGCATTAGGACGTGTGTGTTGTGTGTGTGTGTGTGTGTGTGTGTGTGTGTGTGTGTGTGTATACATCACCTTAAAACTTTTTGGTCAGTATTTTGTACCACATCAACCTCTGGCTATAGAAGAGCAGGCCCCACGTAGTCCATGAAAACCAAACTGTAACATGATTTCTGTCTGCAGAAGCACAGGCTCCTGTGGGGCCTGTGCCTCTGCAGCCACATGTATCAGACATGCTCACTGACTTTTCACTGCAGAAGTGCATGCTCCAATGGGGCCTGCACTTCTACAGCTGTATGTAGAAATGCATGATATCTAAATTGTAATAGTACTTCTATCTGCAGCCACATGTACTCATGCATGCTGTAAGAGATACACATATGGTTGTGGCTAAAGAAGCACAGGCCCATGTGGTGTCTGTGCTTCTGCAGCCACAGATACAAATCCATGAAAGTAGCACACCACTACTACTGCATTTGTGTCATCTAGAAACAGCTGTACATTATTTGTCTTACCTGATGATGGCAGTCTGCGGTTCCTTGCTTGGTTTTGTTCTTTTTTTTCTGCTTGGGAGATGGGCAATTAGGGTTGGAAACTTTAAGTTGCACTCTAACTGCTACATTAATGCAGTTTTCTGCACTGAATTTCTGTTCTTTTTGAGAAAGTGGAATTGCATCCTTATTCACAAGGGTCCCTTCAGAACCTGTATGAACAGATGCAGACATGCAGGGCCCTCTGGGCCCAGTACCAAGGACAGAGTCTGTCTTTTTGCAGAAGTCCTGTGCTTCCATGTGGCAACAGATGTCAAGAATGTATAGGACTGTCTGGCAAGCTGCAAAAGTGCAAAGCCCTCTGGGGTCTGTGCTTCCATGTGGCTACAGATACAGTTGTTCAGTGCAGAGTCCATCCGTCAGCAGAAACATAATGCCCTCTGGCACCTGCAGATGCAAGGGGTTCAGGGCCCTATGCCAAGAGAAGATTTCCCTTTACTATATGGTACTTGGGCCTGTGCAGCCAACCCTTCACCTTCCCTTCCCATGCTTGGGTGTAGTGCCACATGGCAGCACCATTTCCCCATCCTCAGTCCATCCAGCTGGCTCATTGAGCTCACCCCTAAATTCAGCTCACCATCATAGGTTCATAGGTTGTATTTTTCAAGTCAGTCAGCTACAAGAGTCATTTCAGACTTGTCACTTTATCAGTGAATATGTGTTCCCTAATTTTAGGTCCCATGTATTTATCCAACAGATGTTTAAAATTAGTCATACTGGGCGCTTCCACATCCTCACTTGGAAGATGATTCCAAACCTCCACCACCCTCTGGTTAAACCATTGCCCCCTCCTATTAGTTTTATATAATTCCCCTTTTAATTGTTTCTGTTGTGTTCTCATTTTCCTGCCACTGTCCATCTTTTTATTTAAACCTGCCACTTCTTACATCACCTCATTCTTGAATGCTTTATACATATAACATAAATCTCCTCTAATTTTTCTATATGTTAATGAGTGCAGAACTAAGTTCTGAAGCCTTTCATTATATGTTCTGCTTGACATTGTCTTAATTTTTTTCTTAGATCTTCTTTGTATCTTCTCCATTAAATTTGTACAGCCTTTTCTTTGAGTTGTTCAGAAAGAGGCCCCATATTCCAGTATTGGCCTAACCAATGACCTAAACAATGGAAGCATTATCTCTCCTCTCCTATTTTTTATATTTCTCAATATACTCCCTATTACTCTGTTGGCCTTTTTTATAACTTCCTTATTATGCACATCAAAGTTTAACTTATTTATTATCACCCCTAAATCCTTTTCATTCTCAGTGCTGGTTATAACTTTATCATGTATTTTGTATTGTGCACATGGAGTGTTATGCCCAAAGTGCATAACCCTACACTTCTTCTCATTAAATTGTAATTTATGGTCATTCGACCACACTGCTAGATTGTTCAGCTGGTTTTGTAAATTATTTATGGATGCTACATCATTTACTATTGCTCCCACCTTTGTGTCATCCATGTACTTCCACAGCCAGGCTTCTCCTGTTATCTGCATACTTTGTACAAAAGTGGTGAACAATAAGGGCCCCAGGACTGATCCCTGGGGAACCCCACTCATAACATTTCCCCAGTCAGATAGGTGTCCCCTCACCTGAACCCTCTGTAACCTGTTTTCCAACCATAATTGTTTCCACCTTATTAAACCTTTATCCACTCCTATCTCAAGTAACACACTTATCAACATATCATGTGACACTGAATCAAATGCCTTCGTGTAATCCAGATACACTACATCAACAGGCATACCCTGATCCAATGCCTGGCTGACTGGCTCAAAAAACTCCATAAGGTTAGTGATGCAGGATCTACCTTGCACAAAACCATGCTGTGTAACATCCATTATTCCTAGTTTTTTCAGATTTTCTTTCAAGATAGATTTTACAAAACTTTTCATCACTTTACCCACAATTGCAGTGATACTAACTGGATGATAATTTTCCACCTTAGCTGTATCTCCATTTTTATGTAAGGGGGTAACATGTGCAAGCTTCCATTCTCTTAGTGCCTTTCCTTCCGTCAGGGATGTGTTAAACTGCAATGAAAGGGGTCCCTCTAATTTCCCTGCCATATTTTTAAGAATATACGGATGTATCCCATCAGGCCCACAAGATTTATGTTCATCTAAGGAACAAAGTTTGTCATATTCCATCTTTTTAGTGATTACTTTATTTCCCCTTCCCCTAACATTACATTCTATCTTGTTCATTCTGCAGTTGAAATACACTCAGAAAATAGCTATTAAACATATCCGTCATTCTTGTCTCATCATCTACTATAGTATCCCCATCTTTTAAACTACTAAGATGTTTCTGCCCACTCCTAAGGCTACCCACATAGTTGTAGAATTGCTTACAACTACTTTTATTTGGGACCAGTTTTAACTCCGCTTTAGCCTTGGCCTTCCTAATTAGCCACTTACATTTCCTGACTTTTTGTTTATATGTATCTAGTCTCTCAGGTGTTGGATTTATTTAATATTTTTTATATAATTTCTCTTTTTTTTCAAGCATTTCTGAATGTTTCTTTTGAAGTATTTTGGAATTCTACCCCTTCCATTATACTTATCCACCACTGGGATGAATCTTTCTATACATGTTTGAATCTGAGTTTTTATTTTCCTCCACATCTCATCCAGGGGTACATCTTGTAATTCATCCTTCCATTTCCAGTTCCTTAGATGCCTTCTAATACCTTCTTGATCAGCTTTTTTATAAAATCTTATTTTTGTTTTTCCCATTAATTTGGAAGTATTATCTACCAGTGAACATAGCACCATATTATGGTCACTTGATCCTAAAGGATATAATATCTCCACATTATTTATTCTGTCCTCCATATTACTAAGTATCAAGTCTAAAGTGCTTCTATCCCTAGTATGCTCTTTCATATACTGTTCCAAACATTTACTTAAACATATTTCCACAAATTTATTTTCAAGCTGACCTGTGGCTTGGGGTACTTTCCAGTTAATTTTGGGTAAGTTAAAATCTCCCATTACAATACTATTGTTCCCCATATCCACTTTTTCCCAGCTTCTCCATGAGCACCAGGATCTCTCTCTCTCTGTCAAACTGGGTGAATGATAACACATACCCACTGTTAATGGTCTATCTGTGGTTTTTACTTTCACCCATAACTGTTCAGTTCTCTTGAAATCTTCTTCCAGAATATCTATTTCCTGTCCTTTCACATATGAGGCTATAAATATTCCCACCTCTCCTCCCTTTGTATCCTCCTTGTCCTTACAAAGGAAGTCATAAGCCTCAATTTGTTCATCCCAATCACCCGGATTTAACCAAGTTTCAGTGACCCCACAAATGTCAGCCTTGTTGGTAACTAATCCATGTTTTAATTTGTCCAATTTATTTTTTATGCTCCTTGCATTTAGAAGCAATATTTTTATATTTCCCCATTTTGTGTGCAAGTTATGATTTTTTTTTGTATCCCGTCAACATTATCTAAATCCACTCCCTGCAACCTATTTTGATTTACATCCTTTATGTGTTTTTTATTTATTCCCAGCATCTTCTTCATGCACCCCTCATAATTCAGTTTAAATATTCATCAATATGTCCCTTAAATATACACTCTAATTCCTTACTCCCTTTCTATTTAAGTGTAATCCATCCTTGCTAAATAATGAATTTTTACCTTGAAACTTTTCTCATATCTTAATACAATGTAATCCTTGCATAAGGCACCATCTCCTAAACCAATTATTTATCCTCTCTATCTTTTCATTTACTTTGTCACTGGTGCTTGGTACTGGCAGTATTTCAGAGAAAATCACAGTACCATCTAGTGCTTAAATTATATTTTCTATTCTAATAAATTCTAAATGTATTTGATCTTCTCTTGAATTTCTAAGATCATTTGTTCCCACGTGGATTAAAATCACTGGCTTGTCCTCTTCCTTCTTAACAATTTTTGGAAGCAGTACTGACACATCTTCTAATTTAGCCCCTGGTAGAAAAGTACTTGTTACTTTTTCCTTGGTATACTTTGTCGTGTAAGCATTCATATATTTTATCATTGAATCACCTATAATATACGGTGCATTATATAATATACACCCTATTTTGTTTTCTCTGGTGTTCTACTTCCATATCTTCCCCCAGGCACTCTTGTCCCTCCCTTCTTGTTTCAATTGTAACAGTCACCCTAGTTTCTGGCTGCTTTTTAATTATACTTCCCTCTACTATCGACTCCACAGTCTGTTCAGTTTCCTGTCTCTTTGCTATGTGTATCCAAAACACCTGTATGCTCCCTTTCCATGTTCTCATTAGTTGTACCTACCTCTACATTATCTTGTACCACCTTAAGTAAGTCACTCACCTGGTTTTCCATTGACTCCACTAATATTAATAATAGGGTATATCTGTTAGCCACAGGTAACTGGAAGTTCATGGCTTTTCTTCCCTTTTTATTTGCACTGTTACTTCATATTTGCTCCCATTCATCATTTTCAATTTCCCCTCGATCTCTTTTTTGAGTTTGATCCTTATTTATTCCATTCTTAGCATCCCCTACTGCAGCTGCATGTTTAAGACATTTTAACTCGAGCTCCAAGCCTAAAATCTTAACGTTTAATTCCTTGAGTTCCAGGCATTGTTTACACACATTGGGCAGGATTCACAAAGAAGGCCAAAAAATCCCGCAGCTGCGGGGAAAAAGGCCTGCAGCACTGCGGAAACACAGTTGCATGATATTCATAAAGAAATTTTGAGCAGGTGCAGAATTTCCTAAAATCCCCGCAGCTGCGGAAATTGCGCACGTGCTGAAAATCTGCAACTGCGGATCCGCAGCTGCAGAAATAGCTTAGGAGGCACACCAACAGTGAACTTATTTAGCTGGAACAGCAGACTTTAACAGGGCTGCCATAGAATGAAGCTGAAAGCACCCACAAAGAGACCAGCAACCAGTCCCCTCAACTGGGACCACTGCAGCACCACAGGTACCAGCAATACCATGGCACCACATTGGCCAACTCTCACTGCTGGTCCTCCCTCCCTTGGGATTTCCTGTTGCCTGCAGGGGTAGCACTCTCTTCAGGCTGGCCAGGCTCTACTACCTGTGGGGCTCCATCATGGGCTGCACTGTGTCTGGTGGTTGTTGCCTGTTGCCATATCATGGCAACATGTGCTTTTATTGCTGTTGTAGCAGCCACTGTTATACTATCTGGGATGCTATTACCTGTGTCTCACCTCCACCTTTATTGATTCCAGTTGCTGGGGCACTACTGCAGTGTACTGAGGGAGAGTTACACCTCATTCCACTGTGTGTAGCATTTTTCGCAACTGCAGAAAAAAACTGGTTGTGAATAGCCTTTCAGGGGCTGTGCCTTACTTATCTCACACCTTTTTTTCCTCAGGGACTTTCACAGCTGCACTTTTTTCCACGGTCCTTAGTGTTGTTTTCTGTAGCTGTGGAGGGTTCTGTGAATAGCACTTAGTGCAAATTCCCCTTTGTTTCCATAGGTATGGCAGTTTGGGGACTTAGGGAAGGTTTTGCACCTTCAGAAAGCTTTGTGAATCCAGACCATAATCTGTTAATCCTCCACTTTCTTTTAAAGAGAAATTCTGTCATTCTCTACATTTCATATCCAACTCCCCACTCTTCAGGGTAACTATATAGCTTTCCATGCTTACTTTTCCACAGCCTTATGTATGCTATCTGTTTAATTGTTTAATTAATTGTTTAATTAGTATTTCGGAAAGACCTTTGAGTGTAAGCTCTTTACAAATGTTCCACGTCAGGGTGGACAATAAGACAATACACATATTCAGTGGTTACAGAGGCCTGATCATTAGGCATTAAAGAGCGATTACATGACAATTAGACAAATAGGAGAAAAAAAACTGAGCATTTGTAATTGAATACTAAGCTATTTCTAATCGGTTGCCCTAGGTAGCAGACCCCTGGAAACCTCCAAATCCGTTGATAGACTATGGCAGAGTAACTGCATTGGGTTTAACGCTATCCCAGATGGCGAGAGGCTGGGTAACAGTGAAACAAGGGGATTGGGTTTGAAACCAACCGCAGAGAGCGAGAGGTGGGGGATAGTGAAATGGGGGGCTGTGATGGGGGCAGCTCAGAGGGCTTTGTTGAGTATGGTGTGTGTGTGTGAGGGGTTGGGAGTGGCAGTACCAAGTGCGTTTACAGAGAACTGGTCTGCTACCAGGAATGTATTGTTACATTTCTTTGTTGTTGTGTATCCCAATATCCAAGTTGGGAAAGAAATGCTATGAATCTTGCTCCTCACCTCCTCACCTAAAATACATAACACGCACTGAGATGCACATGTCTCTGTATGTGACCATGTGTGCTGCTGCTCACACTCACGCCGCTCACTGAGCTACCCTGCTTAAATGTGTACCATGATCCTGAAGTGCTTCAGGGGTCACGGACACAAAATTGCATACTTACAGCTCCAAAACTGGTAAAATACTCCAATAGCCCAAATGGGCACTTAAAACGTGCACCTTTCTACTAGATCATCATGGAATCACAAAGCACTACCCACTGGGTCAAAGGCTGGCACTGCTCACAATGTTTCCTATTATTTTTTTTTTTGTCCCCAATTATTTCAACATACCTGTGTTATGACTCCCCCTTATAAACAAGATGTGTCATATGGCATTTATAGAATGCTGGCTGAATCATAATGTCACACCTCAAGAGCAAAAGCACATTTTGACCAAGATTTGAAAAACTACTCCTGTCGTGTTTATGAGGTGATGCAAAAAATGGCTATGTTGAAAGTTTGGTGTCAAAATATTTAAAATTACATGAGTTATTAGGGAGAACAGAAAAGTGTCAATGCACATTCATAACTTTGTTGTTTTTTAGTATTTTGACCCCAGTTTGAACATAGTCTTCTTATGACCCCATGCCATGAACTTGGTAGGTGGAAATGTTCAAGTCCCAGAGGAAAGGTGATTAGCAGAGCAACTGTACATAAGACTGAATAGTGCACTTGTGTACTAGGAGACTGTTGCCTAGTAACATTGGGGGCTGCTGGGAGGTGTAGTTCCCTTCAGCTATAGAGGGAACTGCAACCAGTAATGGGGGCAATTTTAATTGTTTTCAAAGCTTCATGTTAATTTGGGAGTGGTTTGGGAGGATTAATACAGAAGTCTCCACCCATCATTGTGTCTTTTAAACTGGTGCATTTGCAAGATAATTACCTCCATATCTAATGTTTACAGGTATTCCGACACAAATTGCTCAGCCCTCGCAAGTGCAGTTGAGCATGAGCAGAGGTGGGCACAGCAAAGGCAAGTGTCTGCCATGTCAGCCAGGGACGCTGGGGAGTCAGGCCAGAAATATTTGATTTTGGTAAGGAAACATCTTGGTACATAGCACAGCAGTGGCATTAGAGGAAGTATTAATGGAGGGCTGGGTCAAATGCACATCATGTCATATGTATGGATTACATTCTGAAGTTAAAGCAGATCAGTGCAATAAATGCAAAACTATCAAGAGTTTGCAACTGGAGGTAAATATACAGTACTGTAGGAAAGGCTTGAGTGTAACAATCAGATTAAGAACATGGAGGACTTTATATCAAGCGCTAGATCTCTTTTGCAGGCAGGGCAGGCTACTCTAGTGGAAGATAAAGAGATATGTAATAGCATTAGTAGGGAGCATGTAACAATAAGAGATAAGTAAAAAATAAACATTATTGATAACTCAGAGGGGAAGGAGATCAAGTGGGAGGAGGCATGACCAAAAGACAGAAGAGGGAATTTCAATTGGTTTTGACCAACAAATCTAATGCATTGGCAGGTGAAACTGAAACAATAAAAAAATATCAGAAAGAGCAGGAGTATTTGACACCCTATCAATAAGTTGTGATAGGACACCAAGTAAGCCCCAGTAAAATATAGAAGGAAATACAGTAGTCACTGTTAGTGGGAGGACTGCTCTGACCACGGCTATGAGAGAACAACACAATCTAACTGCTGGCATACCCCAAGCAACTACAGAACAAGTAGTTAGAAAGGCAAATGGTGTCTTGGAGGCCCACACAGACATGATTTTACCACACATACAGTATGCAAAAGGAAAATAATTGTTGTGGGGGACTCTGTACTCTGATATACTGACAGACAAATCTGTAGGGGAAGAAAGGAGCAGACCACTGTGAGCTGCCTACCCAAAGCAAGAATCAGAGATATTAAGAATAATACTGAATGTGTACTGAAGGGGAAAAATGAAATGATATTTGAAGTACATGTTGGTAGTAATGACATACTGTAGGTAGGACTCAGATGAAGGATACTAAAAACAACTTTGAGCAGTTGGGGAAGATCCTGAAAAATAAAAGAAGTAAAGTAATTATCTCCAAAATATTGTCCATTCCAACTGCAGTACCTACTAAAATCAGGGACATGGTGAATAGCTGGTTCAGAAGATGGTGCAGGCAAGAAGGATTACTGTTTCAGTGTAACTGGGGGAGATTCACTAATGATCACCCTTTTATTTATTTATTTAGGCTTTTGTTGACCAGGTAAGCACACCAGACAAGAACTGATGCCTATTTTCAGGTGCGACCCGGGAGGTTACAAAGAGATAAGGACGTAAGTAACAATCAGGTAATATAATGCTCAGGTAAGCAACAAACAGGCAGAGATGAGACAGAGAGTCAATTCAAGTTAACACAGAGTGCATGCATGAGGAACAGATAATCAATATACAGACATTTCAAAAAGAGACAGAAAGGCTATTAAAAAAAAAAACATAGAGTACCTACACGAGGACCACTGTAAGCAGGTATGGTAGGGAGAAACAACCAAACACAGAGTTCTGGCAGGTGCCCCTCAAGAAGAAGACCAGGGTAATGAGTATGGCATTTGTTTGGAGGGCCACTGGCATGTTAAGTGCAGCTGCAGACCAAGGAAAACAGCAAGTGATCCCAGAGGGAGTTTCGGAAACATGCATGGGAGGGTGTAGTACGAACATGGGCAGGAAGGGAATTCAGTGATCTCGGAGCACATGAAGCAAATGCTCTGCCACCCAGGGCCAGTATGCCATTTGTATCTGACAGCAATACCAGGTGGGCTGGGTTTGGGGAGGAATAGGTCACTAGGCAAAAAGGCTAGGTTTGGCTACTCTGCACAGGGGCACCCAAGTAACTCCGAACACAGGAAGCAATAACTGTAATGTCCAATACCAGAAGTGGGATTCTAAAGTGTGGCTTTTTATTCATGTCCAAACAGAATAAACAAAGCATAGATGGACCCTTATGGGGCTACACTCCTGGTAATGCAGATTAAAAGAGACTAGAACACTTCCTCAACCCTTTAGCCCTCAGGCTCTGAACCCACTGGGCACACAGCCCGGACTTGCACACTCCTTTGGGTTACACAGCCCGAACTTGTACACTGTTCTGGGTTTTACCTGGCTCAGCTCCCTTGCCAGCCATTTGGACACCTTCCATACTTCATGGAAACATTTTCTGGTGGCTCCCCTAAACCACCTAAGAGCACCTCAGCTCCATCAGGGAATTCTTCCTTTCAATCCCACGTCTGGGTACTTTCCTCAGGCACTGGCCAAGTACCTGAGAGAAAGTAAAAGGTGTCTCAGAGCAAATCCATAGAGGTGAATTTGGTTACTACTGATGGGGGGTCTACCACCTCTCGCTCCCACAATTCTTACCTGGCCATTTCTCTGGACAGCAAACACCTCATCCTGTAAATCCTTGCAATGTAGATTCTTGCTAAATGTATTTCACATTCCATCTACTTGTCTTGCTTCCCATTTATGCTGGACTTGAACATACTTTTAAGTGGCATTGTCCATTACTCTAGACCCCCCACTGAGTTAAGCAGTCCAGTCTCCAATTTCCTTCACTCTTTGTGCTGGACTTGAACATACTTGAATTAAGTGGCAATGTCCATTACTGTAGACCTCCCACAGATTAAGCAGTTCAATCCCCACTTTCCAACTGTACTTGGCTGTCTTTTCCTGACCCCACAGTAGCAGTCCCTTTAGTTTCCTTCTGTTCAGGTGAAAAATACGTGGCTCTTTTTCAGAACGAACTCACCCTTTGGTTGCAGGTGCCCCACAGGCGTTTCCTCCACAGGGAATTTCTCTCTTAGAGCTTCTGGTGCCTCAACACAACTTGAATAGGCAGCTTCTTTGACTTAGCTGGACCCAGGGGGGTTGCCCCTGGAAAACAGGCAAAAACCTTCCCCCCATCCCCTCAGGGATGGGGCTCTTGAACCATTGAAAATGGTCTCCACCACTTCAATTACCAGTTCCTGTGTTCCTCTTCAGGTGGAAACACACACCTTCCAAAAGTAGCTCTAAAACCGAGCTTAAAGCTCTGAGAGCCTGCACACACTCAGCTGTACTACTGTCTCTCTCTCAGACTGCACACAGACTGAATTCAAAATCCCCAACGTTCTACACTAACCTCCAACTGTAACATTCCAGTGTGGCTTATGCAGCTGCGAAAGTTCTATAATGATGTCATCTCTCAGTCTCAGCTGAGACTGAGAACAGTGAGACAGTGTGAAATCCATTGAACTGGAGTTTCACAAGCTGCCTTCCCTGCCTACCACTAGGTCTTACTGGGATTCTAGTAACCCCGGGTAACGGGGGGATTACACTGGTATGCATAGGGAGAGGCATCAACAGTAGAAAACAAGAAGTTGTTACCCCTCTGTACAGGCAGTTGGTGAGACCCCATCTGGAGTACTGCATGCAATTCTGGAGACCCCATCTCCGCAAAGACATAGACAAAGTGGAGGCTGTTCAGAGGAGGGCAACCATAATGGTGCAGAGTCTACACCAGAAAACATATGAGGAGAGACTAAATCAGCTTAATATGTATACCGTTGAGGAAAGGAGGGAGAGGGGGACATGATAGAAACTTTCAAGTATCTCAGGGGAATTAACAAAGTACAAGAGGGTAGCATCTTTCAGAAGAAGAAGAGATGTGCAAGAACAAGGCATCACAATTTGAAGATAGAGGGGGGATGGCTCAGAGGTAATGTTAGAAAGTATTTTTTCACAGAGAGGGTTGTGGATGCATGGAATAGCCTTCCTGAGGAGGTTGTGGAGTCAGGAACAGTGGGAGAATTCAAGAATGCATGGGATAGACATAATGCAATTCTAGTAGGGGGTAGGAGGAAGTAAGCTGTAGATTAACTAGAATCTGCAGCTTATCCATCAGGTAGGGAAATGGGCAGACTAGGAGGACCAAGAGGTCCTTATCTGCCATCAAATTCTGTGTTGTTATGCATAGGGAGAGGCATCACCAGTAGAAAACAGGAAGTTGTTATCCCTCTGTACAGACAGTTGTTGAGACCACATCTGGAGTACTGCATGCAGTTCTGAAGACCCCATCTCTACAAAGACATAGACAGGGTGGAAGCTGTCCAGAGGAAGACAATCAAAATGGTGCAGGGTCTGCACTAGAAGACATATGAAGAAAGGCTAAAGGAACTTAATATGAATAGCCTCGACGAAAGGAGGGAGAGGGGAGACATGATAGAAACTTTCAAGTACCTTAAGGGAATCAACAAATTCCAAGAAGGTAGAATCTTTCAGAAAAAAAGATGTGCAAGAACAAGGGGGCACAATTTGAAGATAGAGGTGGGACGGCTGAGGGGTAATGTGAGGAAGTATTTTTTCATGGCAAGGGTTGTAGATGCATGGAACAACCTTCCTGAGGAGGTCATGGAGTCAAAAACAGTGGGGGAATTCAAGAATGCATGGGATAGACATAAAACAATTCTAGTGGTGGAGGTAGGAGGAAGTAGGCTGTTGGTTAACTAGGATCTGCAGCTTATCCATTAGGTATGGAAATGGGCAGACTAGGTAGGCCAAGCGGTCCTTATCTGCCATCAAATGTTATGTTTCTATGAAACCCTAACACCATATTTCCTTCCTTTTGTGACATTAAATTGAACCCTAGCTGGTGCATTCATGCAGTTTTTTGCAATAAACTTATACTGCATATCAAATCCTACAGTGTGGATAAATTCTGGCATCGAGACCTGAGTGAGGATTAATGTGATATTCTCACTCTAGGTCTGACCACTTTATAAATATTGCAGGTATTTGCCAGAATGTATCCTCGCAAGCACTGCATAGCTAACTAACTAACTAACTAACTAACTAACTAACTAACTCACTCACTCACTCACTCACTCACTCACACACACACACACACACACACACACACACACACACACACACACACACACACACACACTTGGGGTTCTCCAAACCTCACATAATAACTAATCTTGACTGCATAAGATACCTCACCCTTGTTGTCAGCTTAATTAGAACTAATCAACTCCACAACATTAGTCTTAGATGAAAGTCCCACCTTTTATTCCTCAACAATAAGCAATTATCAGCTTGATCAGATGCCTTTTGACAGATCAATACTGTAAATATAGAGCCAACAAAATGATATTTTTCAAGAGCTTTGTGAAAGTCATTGCACATCCTCAAAAATGGGGTTTTATAGTCTAATGAAGTGGTCTAAGCAATACTTTTCACATAGCAGTGCTCTTGTTTCCTAGAAAAGTCAATCATTTATAGAGGCACCTTCTCTGATAATTTTTGCAAATGGTGAAGTGGTTGTTGTCTGGTAGTTACTGACATTGCAAGAAGTACCTTTATTAATAGCTTGCACTACATAGTGCTCTAATTGTATTCTACTGGCTGGACTGTGCAAGAGCAAGTCTAGGCTTAGCAAAACATGCTTTCACTGTCCTGTTTGCTGCACTGAGAATACACTTTTTAAGAATGTGTATGGCAGTTTTATAGCAGGTATTAAGTTGGCATAAATCTTTGTAAGACTATACTACACTATACTAAACTAAACTATACTATACTATACTATACTATACTTTGACTCAATCACACCCATTTGTGTCTGGCCCCTGTCTACTCACCGGAGACCTCCGTGGTATGATGAGGAACTCCAGGGTTTAAAGATTAGGGGACAGAGGTTAGAGAGGTGTTGGAGGAGATCTGGCCTGATGGAGGACAAATTGGCCCTGAAGTCGCATTGTGCTGACTATCAGGGGCCAATCTCCTGAAAAAAGGTTGAATATTTGTCTAGGGAGATTATTGCAGCAAGGAGCAGACCAGCTTTTCCACATGGTAGATGGGCTTTTACATTCTGCCTGTCTCCGTGCTGGTGGGGCAGGTTCAGGCACTAGGTGCAAGGAGCTTGCTCTGTTTTTTTGCCAACAGTGTATCCCCTCTCAGAGCTGAGGTCTCATCAAGCATCTCTCAAAAGGGATGTGGGGGCTGTCCTGAACCAGGTCGAAACACTCCTCCTATCTGGGATGAGTTTGAGCTATTTGGGGTGGAGGAGGTGGTGGAAATAGTCTCGAGTCTGCGACCAACACAGTGTGATCTGGACCTAAGTCCAATCCGTCTTTTGGTTGGATGTTTGGACCTGATTGGACCTGTGGTGGTGGAGAGTGTCTGGAGTTCTTTGAGGAGTGGGGTCTTTCCATCGGCCTTGAAAGAGACCTTGGTCAGACCCCTTGTGAAGAAGCCGTCCTTGGACCCGGACTGTCTCAGCAACTACAAGCCAGTCTCTAACCCCGCATTTTTAGGGAGGTTATAGAAAAAGTGGTGGTCATCCAGCTTGAGGAGCATCTTGCCTCTTCTTCCACCTATGAGTCTTTTCAGTCTGAGTTCTGAGCTGGGCGTAGTACAGAGACTGCCCTGATGAGGGTGCTTAATGATCTGATGGTGAGGGACAGGGGAGACTGTACCATGTTAGTCCTCCTGGACCTCTCAGAGGCATTTGACACTGTGGATCATGAGGTGCTAATTGACCACCTCCAGTTGTAGTGTGGCCTGTCTGGTAATGTCATCAACTGGTTCAGGTCATACTTGACAGACAGAGTGCAAAGGGTGATGATGGGGTTGGCCTCATTTAACCCGAAGCCTCTGTGCTGAAGGGTTCCGCAGGGTTCGATTTTGTCACCCTTGTTGTTCTTGGTATATATGCTGCTGTTGGGAGACATTATCAGGCAGTATGGATTGGGTTTTCACTGTTATACAGATGATACCCAGCTGTACCTGTCCTGTGCACCTGCTACCCAGATGGGGACTTCTGTATTTAACAGCTGCCTAGAGGAAATTCAGACTTGGATGACTCAAAACTGGCTTAAACGTAATCCAGACAAGACTGAGGTGCTGGTGGTGGATCAAGGTCATTGTGGCGGGGAGGGTGAGGAGATGCCCCCTGTCTGAGTGCTGGGGGGATTCCCCTTACCCCATCTAGATGGATGAAAGATTTGGGCATGATCCTGGACGATGGCTTAACACTTGATGCTCAGGTGTCAGCCATGGTTAAAAGTGGATTCTACCATCTTAGGAACATTGCCCGGATCTGAGACCCAATCCCGCCTGAGGATCTGACTGTGCTGGTGCATGCTTTCATCACATCCAGGTTGGACTACTGTAATGCTCTGTACCTAGGGTTACCTGTAGGCAACCTCTGCTGGCTGAGCTGGTGCAGAATGTGACGGCAAGACTGTTGATGGGTGTGAAAAGGTGTGATCATATCACCCCAGTCCTCCACAAACTGCACTGGCTGCTGGTTAGGTGGAGGATTTTCTTCAAGGTAGGACTCCTGACCTACAAGACCCTGCATGAAAGAGGGCTGGTTTATCTGCAAGATCTCCTTGTCCCCTACCAGCTGCCCTAACTACTCCATTCTGCCAAGGGTTACCTCTTTGGAGTTTCCAGGGTTAGGCCGTGGCACTCAGGGAGACTGGGGATTTTCAGTGGCTGCGCCTACCCTGTGGAACTTATTACCTGGTTATTTGAAGGAGGCACCCTTGGTAGAAGCCTTTAAAAAGGGTCCGAAGACCTACTTGTTCAAATAGGCTTTTAATGGTTAATAAATTTACAATACTGTTTTAAATTAAGATAGATAGGTCATTTAATTGCTGACTCCCAGTTAATATACTTATTTTGTATGATTTTTAAGAATTGTATTGTTCTGAATGTACAGTGCCCCGAGTCTTCAGAAAGGGGCGCTTTATAAATAAAGTATCTATCTATCTATCTATCTATCTATCTATCTATCTATCTATCTATCTATCTATCTATCTATCTATCTATCTATCTATCTATCTGATAAAAAACTAAAAAAAAGTTTTATGTTGGAAAAGGTTTTGTTTCAAGTTTAGTAGTTCTACAACAGAGGCTGAAGGGGGCCGAGTCATGATTTAAGTTGTATGCTGTGTCACAGAATCATAGTGTGCTGGTATGCAGAAGGGGGCGGAGTTGGTAAATAGATGATATGCAGTGCCAGCAAATCAAAGTGTGTTGGTGCTCTGAAAGGGTGGATTTGGTATGTAAATGGTATGCAATGGCAACAAATCAAAGTAAACTGGTGCACTGAATGGGCAGAGTTGGCATTTAAATGGTAAGTAGTGCCAGCAAATCAAAGGATGCTGGTGCACGAAAGGCACAGAGCTGGCATGTAAATAGTGTGCAGTGCCAGCAGATCAAAGTGGGCTGGTGTACTCCAAGGGCATAGTTGGTATGTAACCAATATGCTGTGCTAGCAAATCAAAATGTGTTGTTGTACTGAAGGGGTGGAGTTGGCATTTAAAGTGTATGTAGTGCCAGCAAATCAAAGTATACTGGTGCACTGAAACATTAAAACATACACCGCAATGGCATAAAAGGCCCACCATCCAGTCTGCCCAACCCTCCCTATTACTCTTGTAATAGCCCGAGTGACCATCTTCCTCCCATTTATCCTCTCTTTACACCTCCTCCTGCCTTTATCATGCCCTTGTGCCTGCCACAACCATTTTTGAATCCATTCACTGTTTTGTCACAGACCACCACTTCTGAAAGTCCATTCCATTTGCTCTACTCTTTCTGTGAAAAAGTACTTGTGGACATCCCTCCTGAACTTTTCCCAGCCAGCTTTAATGGATTCTCTCTAGTGTATGTGTTTAGGTGGAACATTTAAATGCATTTCATCGTATTGATCCTATGATGATATTTTTACATTTTAATAATGCCTCCTCTCTCTCTCTCTCTCTCTGTCCTTGTCTCTAGGGTATACATGTTATAGTCCCTCGATCTTTCCTTGTGGGCTTTCTCCCAAAATCCTAATCATCTTGTTCACCCTGCTTTATACAACCTCCTCCCTATCACAATTCCCACACAAGTGTGGACTCCAGAATCTCACACGGTACTCCAGGTGCAGGTGATTCAGAGATATGTACAACGGAAGGATCATCTCCCTACTTCTGCTACTAATCTCTCTTCCCTGTTCTGCCCCTTCCCTACCCACCCCCACTTAAACTTAGGACCTCCCCTGATTATTGTCCTCATTGTGCTGTTGTAATGTTTCCCATCCCAGCATTTTTTTTACTTAATCCTGCTTTTCCCCTCTTTTCCTCAGGGGACAGCAAGCCCTTCCGGGCGAACATCCTCCCAAATTGAACCGCATCTCCGGTTCGATTCTCTGCTGAAAGGAGAAGCTTCCCACTGCTCCCTAACAAGCCAGGTACACGCTGGATTCAAATTTAGCACCTTTCCTCCAGGAGGATTTTTACTGTCCCACGAATGATAGAACTCTGTTTGCCAGCATAGTCCTTGGAGAATTGTAATTGCAGGGCAGAGCTCCTTAAAAGCTCTCTCTTACTGTTGCCTGGACCCTTCTTTCTGCTTGATTTTTGCTGTATATTAATGTTTAGAGGTGTTAAGAAAACAGTAGAGTTTAATTTACTTAAACTTGCTTTCTGATCTGTGCCCCTGCTAATTTCTTGAGCTGCCTTCACTGCTTCCATAGTGGCTGCTGCTGCGCCCCGTCCCTACCCACCCACTACTTAAACTCAGGACCTCCCCAATCTATTGTCCCCATTGTGTTGTTGTAATCCCTCCCATCCCAGCATTTTTTTACTTGATCCTGCTTTTCCCCTCTTTACCTCAGGGGACTGCAAGCCCTCCCGGGTGAACATCCTCCCAAATTGTACCGCATCTGCGGTTCAAATCTCTGCCAAAAGAAGAAGCTGCCCAACATTCTCCAACAAGCCAGGTATGGGCTGGATTTAAATTTGGTGCCTTTCCTCCAGGAGGATATTTACTGGCCCATGAACAAGGGAACTCTGTTTGCCAGCATTACCCTTGGAGAACTGTAATCACAGGGTAGAGCTCCTTAAGGGCTCTCTCATACTGCTGCCCAGATCCTTCTTTCTGCTTGATTTTTCTCCTGCCCCCCCCACCCAGATCTTCTATTAAATATACCTTTTGGCCAAGTGATCTGCCCCATCTCCATTCAGGCTTGCTCCACCTCTTAAAGGGGCACAGCCCTGAAGTTTAGCAACCAGATGCACATTCTTTATTAATCCCTTAGAAGGCTAAAGCCTCTGAAGATTAGTGTAGCCAAGTAATTATTCCTTATCACCTCTTTAACTCCCTAGAAAGGACAACCCCCAGAGGGTACTAGATGTCTATCTACAACCATGTACTTATTCATATTGTTCTTCAGTTCCGTGCACTCATTACATATCCTTCTAATAAAATCAATCACAGTTTTCCCTCACAAAATACAATTCGACCATGGGACTGCGCTGCATAAAAATATACCACCATGGTTTCCAACACAACCTACTTTATTTTGTAGCTTTGGTAAGTGCCCCTCTCTTTATAAATAGCCACAAGCAAAAGTCTGATACATCTTATGTTAATGCAAATAGCCAACAGCTTAGGTTAAACTCTTTGTCCACTGACATCCTAATGTTACAACAACATTACCCAGGAACAAGAAATTTGGAGGATGTGGAACTCGCTAAAAATCTTAGACCACAGTACTGTAGCTATATCTTGCTATGCATTCCTGCATGAGTTGTGTAATATGCCTCAACCATCTACCACTGCCACACCGTTTCTCAGACAATGACATTTAATCCAAGTATTTGGAAATGGACTAAGCAGCTTCTTCTCAAAGTTTTGATAAATGGAATCATAAAGATTCTCCTCTTGTTACTACTCTGTTCAGGTAACATGGAATTAAATCCAAGACTATTCACACCTATTGCTGCCCCAGCTGACCTAGCACAGCTAAAAGGTATCAGCTTCCTGCATATTAACACATGCAGCCTAATGAAACAAATTGACCTAGTGCAGGCCTGGGCGCTACACCCATCACCAGATGTACTGCTGATATCAGAATCTTGGCTGACTGGTTCTACCCTAGAGCAGAATGTTAATATCTAATCTTATAATATCTTTAGGTTCGATAGACACACCAGACGAGGTGGAGTTGCAATACATGTATTAGATAAGTTTGCGGTTTTAGTCATTGACACCTCCTCTAGTCATAAGGAATATGACAGTCTCACGCTGAAAATCTTTATATCATTAAGCTAATCTATTTGCATAGTACATTGCTACAGACCTCCATCAGGGGGACTTGAGATACTAAATCTCCTTCACAAAGTATTGGACTCCACTGACTTGGAAACTATCATCCTGGGTGACCTTAATCTAGATTGGACGCTGAGTAAGGGTTTGGGGTGAGATGGGTGAGGGTGTGGGGGGGGCATGGATCAATGAAGGACAATTTTCTGCTTTTCAGGTTCATCTTAAAAAAATATTAATGAGGGACAGTTTTCTTTTTTTTTACAGGAGGACCAGAGCCAACACTGGTAATTGGGCACCCTAGCATCAGAATAGTCTTTGGTGGCACTGGGAGGGGGCACCCCAGTGTCACCAGCTATGTAATGTGGGGGGAGGCAATATGATTGGAAGGCAGTAGTGAGTGGTACCAGGGATAGGCACCCCGGTCCATTTGAAGATTGTCACACAGCATAGGAATGCTATTTTGTCATACAGTATAGGAACATATATAGGCATATAGGATAAAACTGATCCACAGTATAGGTACCAGAGTGGACTGACACTGGGGTTGGGGCACCCCAATGTCGGCATAATGTGTGGTGGCACCGGGGAGTGGGCACCCTGATTTCATCAGCATATTTAGCATTATAATGCATGCTAATGGCTTTTAAAAGTTATCAGGAGGTGGGTGAGCTATGTGGCAGTTTAAGGGACTCCAGCTGTTATTTCATTGTGAGATGAAAATTTCCCTGTCATAGTACTTTGTGTGCGGCAGGCGAATTCTTGACTCACAATCTGAAAAATGGCTGGTCTAGCTAAGCTGGGCACCCATGATTTTGAGTGTCCAGAAATATATTTCTAAGGCTTATTCAAAAAACAAACTAACACCACACTCTAGCTAAATGGGTCCCATCCAGCTAGGTTCTGGTGATTGTTTTTTAAAATATTTCATTTTTATATATTTTCCATGTTTTTAGTTAAAAAAACAACAACAAGATAGCTGCAATCACAACCCAATATGTTTTCTCACGACCTGAAATGCACTAATTTTGCAAAAGGTAAATGCTCACGAAAGGTACATTTATATTTCGTAGCAAAAAGTTTTCCTAAAACCCTCCTGAGCATGCTCATAAAAAATTAAAATCCTTAAAGCTCTGGAACAGAGTAATATTTTTTCATGAAACCTTAGAAAAGCACTACCTTGACAAAGGCAGCTTCTATCCAAAAATGTTTTGGAAAAACATTCTATATGGTCCTACAGTAGCTGTAGGTGAGACCAAAAAGAAAAGTAATAAGTATAGGAAAAAAGCTAGATTTTGGATCTCAGAAACCACTCAAGCTGCTGTCACAAAATTTCCCATGTCTTGTGAACTTACCTCTGAGACAATGCATGCCAAATTTGGGACAATTTCATCAAACACTGTCAAAGTTATTAAGGTGCAAAAACTGAGGTTTAACATTCAACACCCTACTCAGTCCCAACTATACTGGTGCTATTCTTGTTTTGCAACCAAAATTCGGTGTATGCCTTACACTTGCAGCTACAGAAGTGTATGCCCCTGGGGGCTTGTGCTTCTGTAGCCAGAAGTGTGTGTCTGTCTTATCCTGTCATGAGTACCTGTGGCTACAGAAGGGCTAGCCCCATTGGGGCCTGTGCTTCTGCAGGCAAAAGAACTCTTGTAATTTGGGTACCATGGATTTGTATCTGTGGCTATGGGGGTCTGTGCTTCTGCAGAGAGAAGTAGTGCTATGATTTGAGCATTGTAGATTTCTATTTGCAGACAGAAATGAGTGTGCATGTCTTGCAGTGTGCATGCCACAGATACAAATCCACGAAGGTAACACATCATTGCTTCTGGATTTGTGTCATCTAGAAACAGTTGTATGTTGTTTGTCTTATGTAATGATGGCTGTCTGTGGTTGTTTGTGTGGTCTTGGTCTTTTGCTGCTTGGGGTGGGAAGTTAGGGTTGGAAACCCTAATACCACATTTCTCTTCTTTTGTGGCATTAACTTGAACCCTAACTGGTGTATTAATGCAGTTTTTTGTAATAAACATGTACTGCATATCACAACCTACAGTGTGGATACATTTTGACATGGAGACCTGAGTAAGGATAAATGTGATATTCTCACTCTAGGTCTGACCACTTTGTAAATATTGCAGATATTTGCCTGAATGTATCCTCACAAGCACTGCATAACTAACTAACTAATTAACTGACGCAAACAGACAGACAGACACACACACACACACACACACACACACACACAGACTTCTGGTGTTCTTCAAACCTCAGATAACTAATCTTGACTGCATAAGATACCTTACCCTTGCTGTCAGCTTAATTGGAACTAATCAACTCCACAACATTAGTCTTAGATGAAAGTCCCACCTTTTATTCCTCAACAATAAGCAATTATCAGCTTGATCAGATGCCTTTTGACAGAGCAATACTGTAAATATAGAGCCAACAAAATGATATTTTTCAAGAGCTTTGTGAAAGTCATTGCACATCCTCAAAAGTGGGGTTTTGTAGTCAGTGGTCTAAGCAAGACTTTTCACATAGAAGTGTTCTTGTTTCCTAGAAAAGTCAATAATTTATAGAGGCACCTTCTCTGGTAATTTTTGCAAATGGTGAAGTGGTTGTCTGGTAGTTAATAACATAGCAAGAAGTACCTTTATTAATAGCTTGCACTACATGGTGCTCTAACTGTATTCTACTGGCTGGACTATGCAAGAGCAAATCTATGCTTAGCAAAACAGATGCTTTCACTGTCCCGTTTGCTGCACGGAGAATACACTTTTTAAGACTATGTATGGCAGTGATATAGCCAGTATTAGGTTGGCATAAATCTTTGTAAGACTATACTATACTATACTGTACTGTACTACACAACACTACACTATACCATACTTTGACTCAGTCACACCCATTCATGTCCAGCACCTGTCTACTTGCCGGAAACCTCCATGGTATGATGAGGAACTCCAGGGTTTAAAGATTAGGGGTTGGAGGTTGGAGAGGTGTTGGAGGAAATCTGGCATGTTGGAGGACAAATTGGCCCTGAAGTCACATTATGTTGTCTATCAGGGGACAATCTCCCGAAAAAAGGCTGAATTTTTATCTAGGAAGATTACTGCAGTAAGGAGCAGACCAGCTCAGCTCTTCCGCATGGTAGATGAGCTTTTACATCCTGCCTGTCTCCATGTTGGTGGGGCAGGTTCAAGCACTACGTGTGAGGAGGTTGCTCTAGTCTTAGCCGACAAAGTGTCCTCTATCAGGGCCGAGGTCTCGTCAAGCATCTCTCTAAAGGGATGCGGGTTCCATCCTGAGTTGCGTTGAAACACTCCTCCTATCTGGGATGAGTTTGAGCTAGTTGGGGTGGAGGAAGTGGTGAAATAGTCTGGAGGCTGCGACCAATACAGTGTGATCTGGACCTAGGTCCAACCTGCCTTTTGGTTGGATGTTTGGACCTGATTGGACCTGTGGTAGCGGAGAGTGTCCAGAGTTCTTTGAGGAGTGGGGTCTTTTTATTGGCCTTGAAAGAGGCCTTGGTCAGACCCTTGTGAAGAAGCCCTCCTTGGACCTGGACTGTCTCAGCAACTACAAGCCAGTCTCTAACCTCCCATTTTTAGGGAAGGTTATAGAAAAAGTGGTGGTCATCCAGCTTGAGGAGCATCTTGCCTCTTCTTCCACCTATGAGTCTTTTCAGTCTGGGTTCTGAGCTGGGCATAGTATGGAGACTGCCTTGATGAGGGTGCTTAATGATCTCCTGATGGCAAGGGACAGGAGAGAGACAGTACCATGTTAGTCCTTCTGGACCTCTCAGCGGCATTTGACACCATGGATCATGAGGTGCTACTTGACCACCTACGGTTGTGGTGTGGCCTGTCTGGTAATGTCATCAACTGGTTCAGGTCATACTTGACAGGCAGAGCGCAAAGGGTGACGATGGGGTTGGCCTCATCTAACCCGAAGCCTCTGTGCTGTCGGTTCCGCAGGGTTCGGTCTTGTCACCCTTGTTCTTCACGGTGTATATGCTGCCATTGGGAGACATTATTAGGTGGTATGGGCTGGGGTTTCACTGTTATACAGATGATACCCAGCTATACCTGTCCTGTGTGCCCGATACTCAGATGGCAATCTCTGTATCTAACAGCTGCCTAGAGGAAATCCAGACTTGGATGACTTAAAACTGGCTTAAACTTAATCCAGACAAGACTGAGGTACTGGTGGTGGATCCAGGTCATCGTGGCGGGGTGGTGGTGAGGGGATACCACCTGGCTTATTGCTGGGGGGGATTCCCTTTATTCCATCTAGATGGATGAAGGATTTGGGCATGATCCTGGATGATGGCTTAACACTTGATGCTCAGATGTCAGCCATGGTTAAAAGTGGATTCTACCATTTTAGGAACATTGCCCGGATCTGAGCCCTGATCCCGTCTGAGGACCTGATTGTGCTGGTGCATGCTTTCATCACATCCAGGATAGACTACTGTAATGCCCTGTATCTAGCGTTACCTGCATGCAACCTCTGCTGGCTGCAGTTGGTGCAGGACATGGTGGCAAGACTGTTGACGGGTGTGAAAAGTTGTGATCATATCACCCCAGTCCTCCGCAAACTGCACAGGCTGCCAGTCAGGTGGAGGATTTTCTTCAAGGTAGGACTCCTGACCTGCAATACCCTGCATGAAAGGGGACTGGTTTATATGCAAGATCTCCTTGTCCCCTACCAGCTACTCTAATCACTCCGTTCTGCTGAGGGTTGCCTCCTTGGAGTTCCCAGGGTTAGGCTGCGGCACTTGGGGAGACTGGAGATTTTCAGTGGCTGTCCCTACCCTGTGGATCTCATTACTTGGTTATTTGAAGGAGGTGCCCTTGGTAGAAGCCTTTAAAAAGGGTCTGAAGACCAACTTGTTCCAATAGGATTTTAATGGTTAATAAATTTGCAATAATGTTTTAAATTGAGATAGATAAATCATTTAATTGCTGACTCTCAGTTAATTTACTTATTTTGTATGATTTTTAAGAATTGTATTGTTCTGAATGTACAGTGCCCCGAATCTTCAGAAAGGGTGCTTTATAAATAAAGTATCTATCTATCTATCTATCTATCTATCTATCTATCTATCTATCTATCTATCTATCTATCTAATAAAAAATAAAAAATAAAAAATAAAGTTTTATGTTGGAAAAGGTTTTGTTTCAAGTTTAGTAGTTCTACAACAGAGGCTGAAGGGGGCCAAGTCATGATTTAAGTTGTATGCTGTGCCACAAAATCATAGTGTGCTGGTGTGCAGAAGGGGACAGAGTTGGTAAATACATGGTATGCAGTGCCAGCAAATCAAAGTGTGTTGGTGCTCTGAAAGGGTGGATTTGGTATGTAAATAGTATGCAATGGCAACAAATCAAAGTAAACTGGAGCACTGAATGGGCAGAGTTGGCATTTAAATGGTAAGTAGTGCCAGCAAATCAAAGGATGCTGGTGCACGGAAGGCACAGAGCTGGCATGTAAATAGTGTGCAGTGCCAGCAGATCAAAGTGGGCTGGTGTACTCCAGGGGCATAGTTGGCATGTAACCGATATGCTGTGCTAGCAAATCAAAATGTGTTGTTGTACTGAAGGGGTGGAGTTGGCATTTAAAGTGTATGTAGCCTCCACAAGGTGATCTCATTTACAGGGGCACTAGTAATTTAACTTGTTATAACAAGTTAAACAAAGCACAATTAAACCATTACTTGCATTTTTTTCCTTTTTTTTTTCCTTCTAATTACTCTGACTAGGTTACAAACCCAGCAACTTATTTGGAATGGATTTCATTAACTGCAGGTACTGTGGAACAATTTTCAGAAGGACAGTCTTACATGATTTAGGACACTGTCCTACATGCTGGGCCTTTGGAGATCTTAGGTCTCAGCTCCGGGCAGCATGGGCAGAGATTGCACGCCTCAAATTTCATATTGAAGAGGAAATACATTATAAGAACCACCGCCATTTCCCCAGCATCCAACAGAAAACCTCGACCGCAGAGGGTAGTTGGTCCAGGAGGTTGGCAGGTGGTTAGGAGGAGCAAATCAGGTGCCCCATCACTCTCTGCTCTCCAACACATTACCTCCAAAACATATAAACGCTACAAACAGGTATCTGCCTCTATCTCTGAAATCAAATAAAGAGGCAGAAGACACTGCAGAGCAGGACACTGCACACAGGAGCTAACACAACAAAACTCACCCAAATCAGGAACCAAAACTAAACAAGCACAAAGGAAATCCCAAAAACTTCTGATCATAGGAGACTCCATGATTCGGGGAGTTGATACCCATCTCCAGCCAGGGGTGATGGTCAGATGTCTCCCAGGTACATCAGCATGGAGAGACACTGATCGCATTGCTAAAATTGTTCACAAAGCAGGAGAAAACATTGATGTCCTAGTACACATAGGGACTAATCGATCTCGCCAGCCGGTCAGGTTGTGAGACCAAGGAACACCTGACTAAGCTGGGTGACAAACTATCATCTATTTCTGTCTGGCATCTCCTTCTCTGAGATCCTGCCAGTCTGGGAGAAGGGAGCAGATGGACGGAAGGTCAGAGAAGGGAGATAGGGAGCTAAACACGTGGCTCAAGGACTGGTGCCAGGAAAAGGACACAGATTTGTAGGGAACTGGCAACAGTTCTGGGGCGAAAGTTCTTTAAATTTGATGGACTGCATCTGACTAAAGAGGGAGTCAGTGCATTGGGGCAGAAGTTTGACGTCTTTGCAGAATATTTAAACTAGCAAATGGGGAGAGGGGTGCAGCACCCCATACGTCGAATGGGAAGAACACCCCTCCCCCCTCAGCTAGTGGTCAAACAGGAATTCAGCGTGTTTGCCATTCAATTGCATCACCAGGTAAGAAAAAAGGTTTGTCTCCCCATACGATGCACAGGGGTAATGCCAAACTTCACCCAACAACTAACACACCAAAATCTGGCCAATGGAAAATCATGTACACAAATGCTCACAGCCTGGGAAATAAGATCCCAGACCTGCAGGCAATAATGTCAGAGGCTAAACTGGACATAGTAGCAATTAGTGAGACGTGGTTTACCAGTAACCACACTTGGGAGACTTCAGTACCTGGCTATGTATTGTTCAGAAGAGACCGAGGTGCAAAAGGGGGAGGAGTGGCCCTGTATGTCAATGAAAATATCAAAGCTACAGAAATTCAGAATACACATAAGGAGCCAGAAGAACTGTGGGTCACCCTGGAAACAGGAAATGGGACAGCCATAAGAACTGGGGTTGTCTACAGGCCCCCAGACCAGAGGGAGGACATAGACACATTACTGTTAGAAGATATACAAAACATGACAGCTAAAGGGGAGGTTCTGATAATGGGAGACTTCAACATGCCAGATATAGATTGGTCAATACCAGCAGGAACATCTGCCAGAACTAGACTCATAGTGGATTCCCTGCAGGGGGAGGGCCTCAAACAACTGGTACAGCAACCCACAAGAGACAGGGCTATCCTAGAACTAGTACTGACTAACAAAGAAGGGATCACAGATCTCCAGGTAGAAGGTCACCTGGGGGCCAGTGACCATCACATGGTATGGTTCAATTTGGCTACTACATCTAAATCATCCCATTCCAAGGCAAAATATGGGACTTCAGAGGAGCTGACTTTGATAAGATGGCCAACAGAGTTAAGCTAGCCCTGGCAAAAGAAACACAGGTGGGGAGGTACAGGCAAAGTGGGCAAGCATTAAGGATACAATACTTGAAGCAACATCCCATTGTGTTAGACAGAAAAGGAAGTGCAAAGAAGAAGGAAACCACTTTGGTTCCTCAAATATAGTAGCAGAAAAGGTCAGAGCCAAAAGGCTGGCCTTCCAGGAAATATAAAGGAACTGGCGGGATGAAGATAGGAGGCATACCAAACTGCCCTAAGGGAAGCAGGTAAGGCAGTAAGGCAGGCAAGTCCCAAACTGAGGAAACACTAGCACGAACAGTAAAGAAGGTGACAAGACTTTCTATAGATACATTAGTGAAAGGAGAAAGTCCAGAGGGTATTGCTAAGCTTAATGGAGAAAAGGGAGCATGTGAGGAGGAGGACCCTGTAAAGGCATCTATCCTAAATAGATACTTTTGCTCAGTATTTACTGAAGAGAAGGTAGGGCAGGGCCCACAGCTCAGCATCATGGACACAGGGGAGGAGGTGAGCATTACTCCTTCACAAAGAAAGGGTCCTACAAGAGCTTGCTAAGCTCAGGGTGGATAAGGCAATGGGACCTGATGGCATACATCCCAGGGTACTTAAGAGCTAAAGGAGGAACTAGCAGAGCCATTAGCAGAATTGTTTAGTGAGTCTCTGAGACAGGAGAGGTCCCAGAAGACTGGAGAAGGGCTCATGTAGATCCGCTCCACAAGGTGGTAGCAGGGAGGAGGCGGGGAACTACAGACCAGTCAGTCTTACCTCAGTAGTGGGCAAGATTATGGAGGCACTCCTTAAGGAAAGGATAGTGCAACACCTGGAATCCATAGGGGCACAGGATCCAAGACAGCATGGGTTTACAAAGGAAGGTCCTGTCAAACTAATCTCATAGATTTCTTTGACTGGGTAACCAGAGTGGTGGACCAAGGGAGCAGTTGATGTCGCCTACCTTGACTTCAGCAAAGCTTTTGACACTGTTCCACATAGAAGATTGATAAATAAGCTAGGTAGGCTCGGGGTGGGTCAGAAGTTGGTCAACTGGGTGGCAAACTGGTTGACTGGCAGAAAACAGAGAGTGGTGGTAAATGGTATACAGTCAGAAGAGATGCAAGTCACAAGTGGGGTACCTCAGGATCAGTCCTGGGGCCAGTCCTATTCAACATCTTCATTAGTGACCTCGCAGATGGACTAGAGGGTAAGACTTGTCTGTTTGCAGATGACACCAAGATCTGCAACAGAGTAGATGATCCAGATGGGGTGGGCAGAATGAGAAGAGATCTGGATAAACTAGCAAAATGGTCAGAAGAGTGGCAACTGGGATTTAATGCAAAGAAGTGCAAATCATGCACATAGGGAAGAGAAACCCTGAAGCCACTTATAGGCTGGGAGGGAGTTGCTAGCAGTCACAAAGGAAGAAAGAGACTTGGGCATCATCATCACTGATGACCTAAAATCATCAAGCAGACCTCTAAAGCAGTAGGTAAGGCTAGTGGGGTGTTAGGGTGTATTAGTAGGGGTATCACAAGTCGTAAGAGGAGGTAATAATCCCTCTGTACAAGACATTAGTTAGGCCCCATCTGGAGTATCGTGCAGTATTGGAGGCCACACCTTCACAAGGACATTAATCCAAATTGAGGCAGTCCAGAGAAGGGCAACAAAATGGTGCAGGGACTGCATCAGAAGACATATGAGGACAGATTAACGGAGCTCAATATGTATACCCTTGAGCAAAGGAGGGAGAGGTGATATGATCGAGACATTTAAACACCTTAGGGGCATAAACAAGGTGAAAGAGTCTAACATGTTTAAATATAAGAAAAATAGCAGGACAAGAGGACACAGCATGAGATTAGAGGGAGGCCGATTAAGGGGGAATATGAGGAAATTCTTTTTCACAGAAAGGGTGGTAGATGCATGGAATAGCTTACCACAAGAAGTGGTGGCTATGAATACAGTGCAGGGCTTCAAACAGGCATGGGATAGGCATAAGGGAGCAATACAAATGACTATGAATAGATAGGTCACTGACAGAGCAAAGGCCGATGGCACATTTATAAGGTAGAAAAAAGAAATGGGCAGACTGGATGGGCCTTGCGGTCCTTATCTGCCGTCAACTTCTATGTTTCTATGTTTCTATGTTTAGTGCCAGCAAATCAAAGTATACTGGTGCACTGAAACATTAAAGCATAGATGACAATGGCATAAAAGGACCATCATCCAGTCTGCCTAACTCTCCCTATTACTCTTGTAATAGTCCGAGTGATCATCTTCCTCCCATTTACTCCCCCACACCTCCTCCTGCCTTTATCATGCCCTCATGCCTGCCCCAACCATTTTTTGAATCCATTCACTCTTTTGTCACAGACCACCACTTCTGAAAGTCCATTCAATTTGCTCCACTCTTTCTGTGAAAAAGTACTTGCGGACATCCCTCCTGATCTTTCCCCAGCCAGCTTTAGTGGATTCTCCCTAGTGTATATGTTTAGGTGGAACATTTAAATGCATTTCATCTTGTTTATCCTATGATGATATTTTTACATTTCAATCATGCCTCCTCTCTCTCTCTCTCTCTCTCTCTGTCCTTGTCTCTAGGGTGTACATGTTATAGTCCCTCGATCTTTCCTGGTGGTCTTTCTCCCACAACCCTAATCATCTTGTTCACCCTTCTTTGTACAACCTCCTCCCTATCACAATCCCCACACAGGTGTGGGCTGCAGAACCTTACACAGTACTCCAGGTGCGGGTGACTCAGTGATCTGTACAAGGGAAGGATCCCCCTTCCCTGCTCTGACCCATCCCTGCCCATCCCCCACTTAAACTCAGGAACTTCCCTGATCTATTGTCCCCATTGTGTTGTTGTAACCCCTCCCATCTCAGCATTTTTTTGCTTAATCCTGCTTTTCCCCTCTTTTCCTCTGGGGACATCAAGCCCGTCCAGGTGAACATCATCTGAATTTGAACCGCATCTGTAGTTCAAATCTCTGCCAAAAGGAGAAGCTGCCACTGCTCCCTAACAAGCCATGTACGGGCTGTATTCAAATTTGACACTTTTCTTCAGGAGGATTTTTACTGGCCCATGAATGCGGGAACTTTGTTTGCCAGCATAGTCATTGGAGAATTGTTTTTTTTTTCATACTTCCTTTATTGAAAATATGGAATATATACATCACGTAACTGTACATACATGTAGTCTGTTGTCTTAAATTCCATCATACAGTCTTGTGAGGCATTGTTCTGTTGTATCAAGAATTATTGTAATCAATTACAAAGCTTAAAAATCTTAACATTTAAAATTAATTAACAACATCAACCTTAGGTCACTGTTTATACATATCTGTTTCCATAAGTCCTATGTATTTACTGGGTTACTCTGATTACTAACAACTTTTGTTTGTTTTGGTGAACTGGTTCACTACAGGTTGTGTTCACTATTGTCAGCATTGCTGACCTGGCACCAAACTTCTTAGTTATATTGTTGTCAGTTTCTAAATTCATTAATTACGAGTGGATGTGATTCCCCTGCCCAAGTGGCTATGTTGTTTAGCTCTTTGTCTGGGCTATTCTTCACTGAGTCCTTTATAGAGCTCCTATCTCACCCATCTATTTTGTAATTTTGGGAGCCTCTGCTGAAGTTTAAAGGTAATCTCCTCTAGCTTGTATATATGGTTAACTATATTTTGCCAATCCTTGAGGTCCAGAGTTTCAGTTTGGTGCCATTTCTTTGTAACAGCTTTTAGTGCTGCTACAACCAATATTTGCCAAAGATATATTACCTCTTTCCCCTTGAACCCCGGTGGTATTTGTCCATGTAGAATGTGGCTTGGATCTAGTGGAGTGTTTATGTTTAGGATTCACTTTATATGCGATATTATGTCTTTCCAATATTGTTTCAACAGTCCGCTGGTCCAGAAAATATGGGCTTGAGAGGCCGTGGGCTCTCTACATTGTCTTCATCATGTTGGTGGTATCCTCGGGTTTCTCTTAGATACTATTGTTGGGACTCTTAAATACCTTGCCCTCAGCCACCATAAATATTCTCTCCATTCAGGGAAAGAGGTTGTGGACCAGGTACTTACCCACATCTTGCCCCAATGTTTCTCCTTTATGTTTATAGCTAAGTATTTTTCCCATGTATGTTTAATGTACTCTGTGGACTGGGTTATTGTCTGTATATAATGCTTATGTAGCATAGATATAGCTTTGGTCCCTGCTTCTGAGGTCCGGATTTGTTCATATATATCATCCCCATCTGCAGGTTGGCCTCAAGTTGTTTTTTCCTACTTAAAGTGTTAATATAATTACATATTTGATAGTATCTCATTCTGTCTGTGGGTTGCAGCTGAAAGCGCTGTTGGGCCACCATAAAATAAATTGTTGTTCCCCCTGCATTAACTGCCATGGAGCCTGTAGACCTCTCTCAGCTTGTTTCCTAAACCATGGATCAAACTGCACAGGTGTGAAAGAGGGGTCTGTTGACCACCATCTATATTTCCATTGTTGTAGCTTGGCCATGCTATTTGCTGTCCCTCTTTTCCATCCTTTCAAAACCGCTCCCATCCCAGAGAAAGAACATTCCCTCTGGAGGGTAGGTACCTTCTGGAGGAAGAGCTGTGCTGGGATAGGGGGCACCTCTCCACTCCCAAGTCAATAGACTTCCAGATAGCATTAAATTTAGTGTGGCCCCACAAGAGTGCCACCCTCATCAGTGTAGCTATCCAATAACCTCATAGATAATGGTACTGCCAATCCACCTTGATGCTTGGGGAGATAGAGTCTGCCTCTGTATTCTGGGTTTCTTATTATTCCATATAAATTTCATGAACAGCGATTGCCACAGTTCTAAGTTTTTCTTTGGCACCACACAGGGTACACACTGAAATAAATAAAGTAATTTGGGAAGAGCATTCATTTTTATGGCTGAGCTCATGCATGTAATGTAAGGGGGAGCATGGTCCATCTCTGAAGGTTAGCTCTTCAATGGGTTATAATAGGGGCATAGTTTAATTGATATAACTGGGCTGGGGTGGTATTTATACAGATCCCTAGATATTTCATTTTGATAAGTTCCACTTCATGGGATATTTTTGCCTAATTTGGGTTGGGGCCAGATGATTAAAACTAAGTATCTCTGTTTTAGTAGTATTGAGGGTGTATCCTGAGTAATATGAAAATTGTTGTAGCTGAGCCATCACCTCTGGGGTGGAGTGAGTGGGGTCCTTCAGGTACAACAGAATATCAATGGCATATAATGCCATTTTGTGTTCTTGATCCCCCAGCTGTACCTCCTGAATATCCTGATTCTGTTTAATACTTTGAGCTAAGGGCTCTATGTACAAAGTGAAAAGAAGTGGGGAGAGAGGGCATCCCTGCCTCGTCCCTCGTTCTAAGTTAAATTTGCTCGAGTGATGCCCATTGGCTCTAATATAAGCTGTTGGTTTGTTATATAACTTAAAAAGAAGAGAAAGAAAGGATTCCCCATCCCAAACCTAGTGAGGACCAGGCACAGGAAAGTCCACGAGACTTTATCAAAAGCCTTCTTGGCATCAAGTCTGATAAACAGAGCCATCATTTTTGTGGTATTTATGTGGTCTATTATATGTATTGTTTTCCTCAGGTTTTCCTGCACCTGGCACCCTGGGATAAATCTCATCTGGTCCAAGTGGACCACATGAGGAATTAGAGGTTGACCTCTTCTAGTTAATACTGTGGTGAGCAATTTGTAATCAGTGTTCAAACTAGAGATGGATCTGTACAATGAGCAATTTAAGGGGTCTTTTACAGCCTTTGGGATGACTGAGATAATAGCTTCTGACCAAGATGGTGGCATCTGCCCCCTCAGCACTATCAGTTCCTGGAACACTCTCTCCAGCAAGGGGGGAGACAGTGGTTTTGAATTTCTTGTAGAATTCCCCCGGGAGGCCATCGCTTCCTGGGCACTTTAAGGATTTTAACTGGCTTATAGTCTTTGATATTTCTTGTTCATAGAATGGTTTTGTTAGGGAGATACTCTGGGCCTTCATAAGTTCTGGAAGTTTGAAATCTTTCAGAAATTGTTCTATCTGCTCTTCTTCAGGTTGAGCTTCCTGCTTATAAAGCTTTGTATAATATATATTGAAAGCTTCTGATATATCTGGAGTATTACTTAGCTTCTGATGGGTAGATGGGTGCCTAACTGCTTGTATTGTTGCTCATGCCATCGGTATCCTCAATCTACCTGCTAGGAGGCGAAGGGACCTGGGGCCTCCCTTGTAGTATTTCTGCTTCTAAAAACGCTTTTCTGTTCTACTGCATAGTCAAGAATCAGTGTTAATTCTGCTTTTAGTTTAAGTGCTTTTGTCCTATTCTTTTCTATTCTTACTTTCTGTAAATTTTCTAGTTGTTGTATTTGTGTCATCAACTCTATTTTCTTGGTTTCCCCAAATTCTTTTTTTCCTTGTTGACCATTCTATAAATTCACCTCTGATAACTGCTTTAATTGTATCCCATAATGTAGCTGGGGAAGTCTCAGGGCTGTCGTTATCTTTTACTGTTTGCTCAGTGGTTTCCCAGACCAAGTCCAACACCTCCTCGTCCTGCAGCAATGATATGTTTAATCTCCAGAATGTGGATTTCTTTATCTCATTTAACCTTACATTCAAAAAAACAGGAGTGTGGTCAGATAATGTGAAGTCACCTATCCAAGAGTCCTGGGCTTTTCCTGCTAGGTTCTTGGGTATCATAAAGTGATCTATGCATGTATATACCTGGTGAGTGGAGAGAAAAATGTGCAATCCCCCTTTCTCCCCTGTAAGCAGCGCAAAATATCTATGTCTCCCATTTCTCCAAGCAATAAACCATTTTTGCTGTTCGGTGTTCCCTACGCGGTATCTGGGAGGTGGAGTCTAACAGAGGGTTAAACGTTAAGTTCAAATCTCCTCCCTAGATTATTGTGCCCTCTGCCCAATTCTGCAGAGTGACCAAATAAGTCTGGTATGTACTATAGTCAGAGCTTGGGGGGAAGTATATTGAGGCCAATATTATAAGTTGACCCTGAAGTTTCCCTTTCATCAAAACATATCTACCCTCTTTATCAGAAAGGATGTCCAATTTTTCAAATGGTACCTGTTTGGGTACTAAAATGTCCACTCCCCACCTTTGTCCTTTCTTGTATGAGACTGTAGCTCCACTCCCAAACCCCAAATTAATTAACTTAGAGTGTTCTTGCTGGGACAGGTGGGTCTCTTGGAGAAAGATAAAGTCAGCTCTTGTTTTCTTCAAAAAACGTAATACTTTACTGCACTTCACACGATTGGTCAGCACGTGGACATTATAAGTACAAAATTTAGTAGATTGGTTAACCATTCTTAACAGTATCAATATGCCTTTTGTTATTCAATCCCTTTTTTCTTATTTTATTACACAGTAAATCCATGACCTGCAGCCTTTCCTTTACCAATAGTCTTATCCCTTTGCAGTGACCTTGAACTCTAGAAACATAAGCTGCCAACTGGGCAGCAAGACAAACCATTAACTCAAATGTCTTCCAAGGTAGGAAGTCTGATCTTACAGACTTCTGTTCTCTTCCCTTTAACCAGAATGTTGTTAAAACACAAAGGGAAAAGAAAAGAAGAGGGTAATGTATGCCTCAGATAAACAGGGCCCTCTTCTGGGGGTCTTAGGTGTAATGGTTGACCCCCTTGTACAGCACTAGGCACGTATTTCTTTTCTAACATTGAGGGGGATGTGGATTCATCTCCAATCACCACAGCCCCTCCCCTCAGGTTATTTTAATAATTTTTACTTATTATGCACTGATCAGAGGAGACTTGTTAGGGAAAAATATCTCTAAATCTAAAGGTGCCTCCTAAGCCAAATTGTTACTGATGTAGGGAAAGATCTTAATAATGTGTCCCTAGTTGTAGTACCACTGGATCCCTCTCTTCCCCTCCCCCCCATCATTGTTCTCAGTTTCCATCTAGGTTTTCAGCAGTATTAACCTTTCAACCTCTCATCTCTCATTCTGCCCCCCCAGCTGAGATAGAGAGAGAGAGAGAGAGAGAGAGAGAGATGCGAATAAGCTCCCTCTATATGCTCACACACTTTAACTAACATATTACTAAGAGCTGGTTGAAGAAAAGAACAAGAAAAATGAAATACTAGTCTCTCTATGGAAAACTTCAACTCCAGGAGGTGCTAGAACAAATAAAGCTAATTACAGTCCACATGTTGCAGTCATTATATGTCCGCATTGACCGCATTCACTAAATATATTACTAGAGAATAGAATCTTATAAAGAGAAATCAGATATTATTTTCTTTCCTCTGTGCTATTATGCAGCACAAGGAGCTGTTGTGTCAAATTTTCTAAGTGTCCAGACCACTCCTGCTATTAAGTCAAAATGGGAGAGTGGTGAGGGAATCTGCGATAGAAAATGCAATAAGAGATAGTAACAAAAGCACACCTCCTCACTGCCTCCCTCAGCGAGCATCCAGGGGCTCTTGTTCTGTTGTATTTTCTTGTGGGTTGCTGGTGAGTACCGCTATCTTTCGCAGTGCCTCTTGCGCTGTAACTAGGGGGGATCTGACTCTCTTCCTGTTCGCAACAAACAACCACTCCAAGTTTTGGGTGAATTTCCCCTTGGAGTGTTCTGGCCTATGCTCTATATTGGGATTTTGTGCGCCTTGAACGCTGCTGTCGCTTCTTCTACTGTACTGTATATGTTCACTCCTTCTTGCCAGACCATCTTCAGATGAGCGGGGAATGGAGTCTGATATGTAATCTGTCATTCTGTGAGAGGTCTGAGAAAATGAATAAATTGTTTTCTGGCCTGCTGAATCTCAGATGGGGTAGTCGTGATCGAAGGAGAGGTGGAACCCTAAGTAAGTGATGTCCTTTTTCTGCCATGCTTGTCTCAATATATCTTCTTTAGTTCTGTAGCTTGCAAATTTGATGACTATTGAATGAGGTCTAACTGCCAAGTCAGTCAGTCTGGGTACTAGAGATCAGTGGGCCCTCTCTATGTGGATCTTATAATATGGCAGCAGGTCAAGGATGTCTTTCAGGAGATCTTCTATGAAGGTGGACATGGGCTGTATTTCTGCTACCTCAGCTAAGCTGTATAAACTGAGATTTTCTCTTCTAAAATGGCTCTCTAAGTCAGTACATTTAGCCTGGAGTGCCAGTGTCTGCTGGAATAAGGCCTCCACTGCCTAGCCTAGCTGTGTTGTGCCTCCTTCTGCAGTGGCAATCCGTTTTTCTACCTTCTCAATCCGTTGCTCCATTTTATTAACTTTCTTCGCAAGGTTCCAGAATTCTTGTTTGTTCTCGATTCTGGAGTCTTGTATTCCTCTAAGGAGAGTTTCAAAGTGGCTACATGAAAGGATCTCTGCTTCTCTATCCATATCATATTCAGAGTCATGATGGCTTTGTGGGGGAAACACTCCTGCTTCAAGTTGGTTGCTTATCCTTTAATCTGGTGACATCTACTTTTTTATGAGGTGTTCTATTCTTCATTCTGTCTCCTCTGTCTGTTTTGTTCCCTCCAGAAGGCATTTCGGTAGATATTGATGAGTTTCTTGTTTATTTTGAGTTTTTTAATTCCTAAGGGGTGAGGAGTTCTGTGCCTAAGCTACTAGTGGCTCCGTGACATCACTGGAAGTCAGTCTTTGGAGAATTGTAATTGCAGGGCAGAGCTCCTTAAGAGCTCTCTCATACTGTTGCCTGGACACCTTCTTTCTGCTTGATCTTTGCTGCATATTAATGTTTAGAGCTATTGTTAAGAAAACTGCAGAGTTTAATTTACTTAGATTTGCTTTCCGATCTGTGTCCCTGCTAATTTTTTGAGTTGCCTTCACTGCTCCCATTGAGGCTGCTGCTCTGCCCTGTCCCTACCCACCCCCTACCTAAACTCAGAACCTCTCCTGATCTATTGTCCCCATTGTGTTGTTGTAATCCCTCCCATCCCAGCATTTTTTTACTTAATCCTGCTTTTCCCCTCTTTACCTCAGGGGACTGCAAGCCCTCCCAGGTGAACATCCTCCGAAATCAAATTGCATCTGCAGTTCAAATCTCTGCCACAAGAAGAAGCCACCCACCGTTCCCCAACAAGCCAAGGTATGGGCTGGATTCAAATGTGGCACCTTTCCTTCAGGAGGATTTTTACTGGCCCATGCATAAGGGAACTCTGTTTGCCAGCATCGTCCTTGGAGAACTGTTATCACAGGGCAGAGCTCCTTAAGAGCTCTCTCATACTGCCGTTCGGACCCTTCTTTCTGCTTGATTCCCCCCCCACACCCCATCCTCTATTAAATACACCTTTTGGCCAAGTGACCCGCCACTTCTCCATTCAGGCTCACGCCACCTGTTAAAGGGGCACTGCCCTGATGTTTAGCAACCAGGTGCACATTCCTTATTAGTCCTTAGAAGGCTAACGCCGCTGAAGATTAGTGTAGCCAAGTAATTATTCTTTATCACCTCATTAACTCCCTAGAAAGGACAACCCCAGAGGGAACTAGTTGTCGATCTATAACTATATACTCATTCGTATTGTTCCTCAGTTCTCTGTGCACTCATTACATATCCTTCTAATAAAATCAACCACAGTTTCCCCTAACAAAATACATTCCACCATCGGACTGCTCTGCATAAAAATATACCCCCATGATTTCCAACTCAACCTACTTTATTTCATAGCTTTGATAAGCACCCCACTCTTTATAAATAGCCACAACCAAAAGTCTGATGCATCTAATGTTAATGCTAATAACCAACAGCTTAGGCTAAACTATTTATCCACTGATATCCTAATGTTACAACAATATTACCCTGGAACAAGAAATCTGGAGGATGTGGAACTCACTAGAAATCTTAGATCACAGTACCGTTGCTATATTTCGCTATGCATACCTGCACAAGTTGTGTGATATGCCTCAACCATCTACCACTGCCATACTGTCTCTCAGACAATGTCATTTTATCCAATTATTTGCAAATGGACTAGGCAGCTTCTTCTCAAAGTTTTGATAAATGGACTCATAAAGATTCTCCTCTTGTTACCACTCTGTTCAGGTAACATAGAATTAAATCCAGGACCATTCACACCTATTGCTGCCCCAGCTGACCTAGCACAGCTAAAAGGTATCAGTTTCCTGCATATTAATGCATGCAGCCAACTGAAAAAATGTACCTAGTGCAGGCCTGGGCGCTGCACACATCACCAGATGTACTGGTGATATCAGAATCTTGGTTGAATGGTTCCACTCTAGACTAGAATGTTAATATCCCATCTTACAATATCATTGGGGCTGATAGACACACCAGAGGAGGTGGAATTGCAATATATGTATCGGATAAGTTCACGGTCTCAGTTATTGATGCCTCCTCTAGTCATAAGGAACATGAAAGTCTCACGCTGAAAATCTCTATACCATCAAGCGAATCTATTTGCATGGTAGGTTGCTACAGACCTCCATCAGGGGGACTTGAGATACTAAATCTCCTTCACAAAATACTAGACTCCACCAACTCAGAAACTGTAATCCTGGCTGATCTTAATCTAGATTGGAATTCTACCTGTGCTGTGCCTCTAAAGGACTTCTGTGATGCCCATGGGCTACATCAGCTGATTTTGGACGTGACACACCCCAATATTAAAAATCCTGCACGCAGTACACTTCTAGATATAATCCTTACCAATGAACCCTATAGAATCTCCCATACAGGAGTATTCCACAATGACATCAGTGACCACAAGACTATAGCCTGAGTAAGGCACAAGCCAAAAACTACCACCACAACAGGGTACACCTACAAAAGGAGCTACCACAAGTTTAATCCCTCAGACTTTCTAGCTGATCACAACAGGATTAAATGGCAGGAATTCTATCTTGTACCCTCCATGTCTGATGCCTATGCAACATTTCAGTCTCTAGATTTAAAGCTGATCAACACTCATGCACCTGTCATTAAAACCAGGCCAAGGAAAAAATCTTGTCCCTGGTTCAACAGCACCTTAAAAAGTGCACTATGCCATAGGGACACTCTGGAAAAAGGCTAGAAAACTAAATTAGAAACTGATTGGGCTGCTTTTAGAATGATTATGAACCACTGCACCAGGTTGATCAGATCCGAAAAGGCAAAATATTACCAAGATGCACTTGAGTCTTCCAAGAATAATAGCGCCAAATTTTGGCAGATCTTGAATGAAGTAGAAGGACATCAAAATTCATCTACACTGCCTACAAAATTTACCTATGGAGACAGTACCTACATGAATAAACAAGACATATTAGACGCCCTTAATAATCATTTTGTCACTGCTGGGCTAGCTTTTGATACCTCCCTGGTAAGCAAACTGCTGAACCAGCAAACCAGTAATAATACACCTTGGCCCCCTACCAATGCTTCCACCCACCCAGCCAATTTTAACTTTACCCCTATCACACTGAAACAGGTTGAAGACCTTCTATCCTCCTTAGACACTAAATAAAATGAGGGGGAAAGATTAAATTGATCCCTCCTTCCTAAAATTGGGCCACTATCAACTAGCCCCACCAATTACTCCTCTCTAACATGTTCCTTCTTGAAGGAGCACTCCCACCAATATGGAAAACAGCCCATGTCATCCTACTGCTTAAATCAAGAGCTCCGAGCGACTTAAGCAATTACAGACCCATTTCTCTACTACCCATTTTGTCAAAACTTCTTGAAAAACTGATAAATTCTCAACTAAGAGAATTCTTGGAACACCACAATCTATTAAACCCCCTACAGTCTGGCTTTAGGCTACTGTAAATCACAGTATGATCTCTGGACTTGCCAAAGTCACTTATGATTGGCAAACTGCACTTGATGCCAAAAAACATGTATCTGCATTATTCCTAGATCTAAGCAAAGCTTTTGATACTGTGGACCATGACCTACTCATGATCATACTGCAAAACCTTGGACTAGATGATACTGCCCTCAAATGGCATTTGTGCTATCTTATTGGTAGGCACCAACAGGTGAAAACACAGGGCAACCTCTAGCCCCATAAATTACTTCTGAGAGGTGTCCCTCAAGGTTCAATCTTGGGCCCCTTATTATTCACCATATATCTCAACAATATTGACCATAACATTACAACTGCCAGCGTTCACCTATTTGCAGATGCCCTGTGCTTTATATTGCTCAGCCCACCATTGAATCCGCTTGCATGGATTTACAGCAAGAGTTTAATATTCTACAACAAACTCTGCTACATCTGAAACTCTTACTCAGCACCACAAAAACCCAAATCATTACTCTCTCCCCACCTACTAAAGTAACTACCATAAGTACTCAGCCTGCCAACACACATATAACAACTATGATGGGTGGAATTCTGGAAAAAGTGGACACATTCAAATATCTATGTTTTTGGCGGACTGTAAACTTTCTTGCATCCACCATGTCAAAGAACTTTCAAAAAAGCTAAAACAAAGGCTGGGGCTATTTTTTTGCATCAAACGGTCACTCATCTACGAAGCAAAATTACGGCTAATCCAAACAACTTTCCTACCACTTTTAGACTATGCTGACTTTCTCTATAGTCATTTCCCAAAAACTCTTCTTGCAAAGTTGGATGCATTGTACTATAGGGCTTTAAAATTCATGACAAATTCTCCCTTCAAAACTCACCACTGCTCACTTTACAGCCAACTAGGCTGGACCTAATTATCTACCAGAAGGTGGCGAAATGCATCTATATGGGCCTTTAAAGCCCTCACCAATAAGCTACCACAGTACATAACCAGTCTTTTCAAGTTCACACCATGTGCGTACTCTCTCAGGAAATATATTTTGCTGGATACCCCCATGTCCAGATCCTGTTTTGGCACCGCTTCTGTTAGTCATGGTCTGACTACATTGTGGAATGCACTCCAAAGTACCCTAAAACTAACTCACTTTGTTAGCTTATCCTCCTTTAAGACACTCGTAAAACCCCTGATGAAGGAAAACTGTCAGTGTTACTCCTAGCCTCTCCCATAAAGAGGTTTTGCAACTGCACTTACACTTCTACCTTCCCTCCGGTCCTCCTTGTTTTCCCTCTCTATATTCCTTTGTCTGCCTCTGCTTTGCTTTCCCATTTTTGACTTTCCACTGTCCCCTGTATTTCTGTCCCTCACTGCACTTGATCCTCTACCACTCCTCTACCCCCATCCTTAAAGCCCATATCCTCCCTGTCCCCTTACCACCTTGTTCTCCAATGTAAATATACAGTTAGTTATTTGTTACTTATGTAGGCACTTGATCTCTGTGTAACTGGACTGTCAACTTCGTTATGTATTACTTACTCTGTTTTTGTAAAAAAAAAAAACATGTTGTGACTTGCATAATTCTTGTATCTTAACTGTCTATTTTATTATGTATTATCCGGTCTGTATTGTGAAAATCCTATTGTGACTTGTACAATCTTTTGATGTCCTTCCAGGATCACCTTGTTAATGAGTATCTCAATGGTGTATTTTCCTGGTTAAAAATTAAATTGAATTCAATTGAATTCCTATGCAACCCAACATCTTGTTTGCCTTCCCCACCACCCTGCTGCATCATGCCGCAGATGTCAGACTTTCTAAATAATATCACCCATGGGTCGTTTTCCTTTGTTGTGCTCTCTGTTTGTTTCTTTGCATTTTCTGGCATTAAATCTTAGCTGTCATATCCTGGACCATTTTTCAAGTGGATCCAGGTCCTCCCTTATTGCTATGATCTAATCTTTGCCATCCACTCTACAGCAGACCTTGGTGTCATCCACAAAGAGGCAGATCTCTACCTGAACTCCTATCCCTATGTCACAAAAGAAAATGTTAGAGCATGGTTTCCATGACTTTGCCATGTGGTACCCCAGTCATTACCTCCTTAATCTTAGAGTGCTGCCCATTAACCACCATCCTCTTTGTCCTCCCTGTTACCCAGTTTTCAATCCACATTGTTACCCTTTTCTCCACCCTTAGCTCTCTCAGCTTCTTGACTAGTATCCTATGAGGGAATTAGTCAAAACTTACTGAAGTCCCATTACATTGTGTCTACTGCCAGTATTTTGTTGATTGCTCTAGTTACCCAGTGAAATATCTCAATCTGGTTCATCTGGCATGATCTTTTCCTTGTAAACCTGTGTTGCCTATGGTCCTTTAGACTATTTACCTCAAATAAGTCTGCCAGCCTTTCCCTTAGTATAGCCTCCAGTGAAGTTCCTGCTGTAGATATCAGACTGAAGGTGGTGGAGTTGTCTTGTAGATGGTACTGTATGCAGTACCATTCAGATTGCCAACTGCTGCTGTTGTAACTGGTCCAGCACTTTTGTGATGCCCTCTGAATATTATAATTTTTTTCTGCAAGTAGAGTGGAGTCAAACTGTTGCACTGGGTGTGTTCACACATCAGGGAATGGATTATGGGGTGGCATCAGGCTGGCAAGATAGGTTTTCAGCTAGGCAGGACAAGGGAAGGGGAAGCCACTAGACTATCAGGAATGGGACAGTTATTTTACATTCTTTTTGGTCCAGCAGGACTACCAGGGAGATTGTCAGGACAATATCAATGTGCAGATCATTGGCGGTGATGTATTTTACACATGTACTGCCACAGACGAGGATGTGCATGGTTCTACACTATGTGCTTACATGTCTTTGGTAGTGTTGTGTGTTTTTGTGCACTTCATATAGATCCGTTTTATACAGAATTGTAATTTTATGATCAGTACAACAGGGCACACTTTTTAATCTGTTTCCCAGCACATAGAATTGTGACAGAGAATCTGGCCCTATGCATTAAGACTGAAATTCACTTTTGGAGTGCTCCAGCCCTATTTGGTGTCACCTGGTCAAGTCACTTTAAAATGCTTGGCATTTCAAGGATTCAGTTATCTAGTGATCAGTGTTTTCAGCGCTAGTCTCCAGACTCTTTTACTTGTGTTTATAGTCTGGCAAACCTGCATAATCTGAACACAACAGTCTTGATTTTCCAAATTTCTCTGAAGCATTTTGTGACAGAAATAAGCATTTTAACATTAAGATTTGCAGTAGAATGCTGCAGATGAATTAGGACTTGGAGCTTAATACTGAAATGTTGCCCCACTTTGCTACACCACAGGTTGAGCAAATCAGATGCAGAATGTGGCCACCTTATGGCCCAGACAGAACATGCTACATTTCCATGGAAACAACCTGAATTTCTGTACTGTGGTAGCCAGCAGTAAAGCTGCTTCCTGTGGCAGTAATGTACATGTCCAGGGAGAGAATGTATGCTCTCCTACAATGGCAGTCACTTCTGCAGTGGGGTCAGGAAGTGCTTAGGCATACTACGTGTCATCATCTCCATCCACAGGGGTTGTCTGCTGGTGGGACATGTTGGACAGGGAGGAGATGTAGTGGGATGCATATGGGTCAGTGACTAGGTTCAAGCACATCAAGCACTGGGGCAAGGCAAACAGGGAAACCAGTGAAAAAAGCCAGGGCTCTAGTGAAAGTACTGCTCCCTTCTTCAATATGGCCAGCCAAACAAATTTCAGCTTCATCTGATTAGCCTCAATTTCTGTGTTCCACCTTAATCGGGTATGTGAGACCATAGAGTATGAGTTAATGTAGGGGGTGGGGTATGGTGGAGCTGAGCAGTGCTCAGCTGGGAGTGAAAGGGGCAAAATAAATGGTAAAAAAAATCCAATGCTGGCACAGTGGCATGGAGAGCTCAGGTGCTGCAAGCCCCTTACCTCCTGCCATGTTGGCGACCCATGTTTGCCAATGAGTATGGGTTGTGGGGGTCAGCTGAGGTGGGAGAGTATCGAGCGTCTGATGGCTGCTCTTTTCTCCTGGAGGGGGAGGCTCTGCATACTCTGCCAAATGAGTGCCACCTGGTGGAGGCCAGGTGGTAGTGTGGGTTGAGGAGGGCAGTAGAAGGGAGGGCTGCGGGACCCTGTGGTGTACGCATGCCTCCACATGTGCACGCTCACAAGTACACTCCAGCATAGGGAAGGGAACTAAATAAAGGAGCAAAATGATGGCAGAACAAGTGTAAATGATGCCTGCCCACCAATCCCCACCTGCTGAACCACCGGACCCCAGGAGACCAACAACTGAATGTGTGATTTGCGGGGTTGGGGTGGCCATCCCTCTCCTGACCCCGTCAAAGGTGGGGGGCAATCCATGGGGGTTCCAAGCTTCCAGGTGAGCACTGCAGAGGTGTAGGACAGTGGCAGTTTGGCGGGGCAGAGCAGAGGGGAGCCCAGCATATCCTGGCTGAGGAGAATAAACAATGGATGGAAAACAAAACATGATAAAGGGCAAGCAAACATCGTGTTATTTTTAAAATTATTTTTACTCCTTTCCATGGCCCCTACTGCTTCTCTTCTTCTAGTCTTCAGAATGGTATGTACCTCTGTCTGCTGAGCTCAACACTGGCTCCAATGCAGTATTCTTGGCTACCAGGGTAGCCCTTACTCTCTGGGTTCTGGGTCTATTTCTTCCCAGGGGGTTCCAACCCCTCTGTGGCCAACAGAGAGGTGGGAGAAGTGCCTTGGAATCCTTGAGACCAGGGCCAGGGACTATAAACTCTGCCAACCAGGATCTAGTGGTATGGGGACTCGGGTGTGTTGAGGCTGTCATCTAAAGCCAGGTGAGTTTTGTGTTTTCTTAGCCCCCACCCACCACCTTCAAGGTATATCTGTGACAGCCTCCTATGGCGTGAGCATACTAGACATGTGATCACCTATTTCATACTCGCAACCACATGCCTATCATCAGGAGATGATCTAACAGCACACATCGCTAAACCCTTCCAATGGAGGACAGCATCCTTGTTGTTGCTCTGTAACCATCACTTCTGGCCTCTACTCCTTACATCCTGGGCTCAGGGTATGAACGTTACAACATTTAATGGTGCTTATGTGGCTGCTGGGGAGAAGAAGCCAGCCACCAGTACAAGCAAGCAAATGAACCCCATGTCGCTGTGCTTCCTCAATTCTCCAAGTATTGTAGAGCCCACACACACACACACACACACACACACACACACACACACACACCCCACAGGCCTATTATAGTTAATGGACCCAGTGCTGTAGATGAGGGTACACTGAATATACTCACTTGTTTTGGTTGTGGCAACACCTTTGCTTGGTTCTCTGTATATAGATAAGAGTATACTGACTTTTGTGGACAGTAGTCCCACTTTTTTAGTTGCCTCTACACCCCTTAATGTGCTGTTTTTAAAATGTTTGGGTTTGGGCTTAGGTCGGCCCAGTGGTGTGGCAGCTGCTTGTTGTGCTGCCACATTTGAGGCTGAGATTATGTGGGAGCCTAAGAATCCCATACTAGAGCCAGAAGGAAGGAAAGGTCAATTACAGAGGAGAAACACACGCTCCCATGTAGTGTAGGATTCCAGCAGGGTTCTACAGGGCTTAGTACTGGGACCATTCCTCTTCAATGGTTTCATAAGTGACATTGCAGAAGAACTGAAGGGGAAGATATGCCTTTTGAAGATGGTATCAAAATCTGTAATAAGGTGGACACTCAAAAGGGGGTGAAGAGATGTGCAAGGATATTGGGAAACTTGAGGAGTGGTCAAGAGCATGGCAGTTGGGGTTTAGTGCCAAAAAGTGCAAAATCACGCATCAAGGGCATAGGAACCCAGGGGCAGAGTATAGGATGGGGGGCTGACAGTAACTAAGCAAGAAAGTGATCATGTGGTTATCATAACTGATTATATCAAAAAGGCAGGGCAGTGTGACAAAACAGTGGGTAGGACTAGTGGGATGCTGGGGTGCATAGGGAGGAGTATCTCCAGCAGGAAGAGTAGTTGCTACTGTATAGCTTGCTCATGAGATCCCATCTGGAGTACTGTGTCTAGTTCAGGAGGCAGCAACTCAGAAAGGACATAGACAGGGTGTAGGCAGTCCAGAGAAGGGCAACTAAAATGGTGTAGGGGTTGTATCATAGCCCTACAAAGAGAGACAGATTGATCTCAACATGTATGTCCTGGAAGAGAGGAGGGTGAGGGAGAAATGATAAGAGACCTACTAGTACCTTACAGGAGGGAACAGGGTGCAGATGGGGAGTCTCATTTAATTGAGAAAGAGTAGCAGGACCAGGGGGCCTGTGATGAAGCTGTAGGAGGGAGTTTAAGAGGGATGTAAGGAAGTATTACTTCACAGATAGGGTGGTAGACACCTAGAACAGACTGCTAGTGAAAGTGATGAAGGCAAAAGCAGTGGAGGACTTCAAGCATGCATGGGATAGATATAGGGGAATATTAATAAATAGGCAGGGAAGAGGGAGGGTTGCTGGAGACCAGTTAGGGTCTGCAGAGAAGGACTAGGTGGGGAACATATGGGGTCATTTTTTTTGCCGACAAATTCTATGTTTCTATGTCTCTAAGGGGTACATTCTGGACACTAACTCATAAGATTGCAATGTCTTGCATTACCATGTCACCAGACTGCAGCATCACAGCTGGTAGGGACTAAGGTATGAGGTTAATATATAAAAATGTAAATGTTACCTTGTTTACTTTGAAGTATTTGTACTAAACTTATTAACCATGATGGGTGGGGGACTGCCCCCCAACCCCATTGTATCATTAAATATTTTGAAATTGGTGAGGGGCTTTGGTGGCTTTGCCCTTGATAAATGAATGCCAGCAACCTCTTGCATTTGAACCACTGCATCAAAAACACACACCATGAACCAGTAAGATGATTGCAGATGAGATTTTGTAGGTGAGATTTACTATGAAATCTCATCTGCCATTTTCCTATGAATGAATGTCTGTAATCACACTAAGGAAAGATGTGGCCATGTGACCATATAATTGTGCTGAGAGACAGGGGCACCAAGGGGTATAACAGCAAAAACAATGATTACAAAAAAAAATCCTGCGTTGGGGCAGTCAAGCCCAGTGCAGGGCTTATAGTGGCTTGGTCCATGTGGGGCCATGGAATAAATATATAAGCACTATATGGGCATGTATGACCCCCCCAAAAAGCAAGACTTTAAAGTAGTTTCTGCTGTCTTCAAGTGGCTAGTACTATCATGCCCAGAAATTCCCCACTCCCCATCCCACATACTCCAAAACCTTTTTTGGTCATCCCTAGTTTCTTCAATCATGTTTTCTTGCTGTGGGGGTCTAATTGTTGTGGGGGTGGTATACAACTGCTTTCAGCAAACCAATTACAAGCCTTCCTCTTTTCTTGCTGTGCTGACATATTGGCAATGACCCATACTGCTCACACCGGGGAGCCAGCACAACCCACATTAAATATGGGTTGCTTACACAAGCCTCAATTAGTTTGTGCAAAACTACTGTTTTGTTAGAAAACATGCAAATATTGATTCTGTCAGTAGCAAAGGACCCCAAGGCTCATGCAGTCTGCCCTAACACTACCTACCCTATGTGGTGGCAAGAGGCTCTAGGCGGCCCTCAGCTTCTTTGGCCAGTTAAGGATGATGCTTCCTTTCAATGATGTGCGTCCCACACATGCTTAAATCCAGACGCTGTCTCTGACACCACCAGTTCTCTAGTCAGCCTGTTCTATCTTCCTCCACCATTTCCATGAAAAAATGCTTCTTCACCTCCCTCTTGAACCCCCCTCCCCCCACTAGATTGTGTTCCCAGTTGTAACCCTATTTGTGCTAAACATAAATAGTTCTCCTCACTCGACCCTGTTCATCCTCTGGAGGTACTATATTTTAAGGTCTTAATCATGCCCCCCTAGCTTTTCTGTTCTCTAAAGAGTATATGTTAAAGCCTTTCAGACTGTCTTTGTATAGCTTACCTGCTGCTCTGTATCATCTTGATTGCCCTCATCTGCACAGCCTCCACCCTGTTAATGTCCTTTCTAAGGTGAGAACTTCAAAACTTCACACAGTACACATGGTTGGGGTGAACCAATGACTTGTACAAGAAGAGTATAACCTCCCTCCTTCTGCTTGCTATCCCCTCCTTAGGCAGCCCATCATCCTATTTGCTCTCCCCACCTCCCTTGAACACTGGGCTGCTACTGTCAGGTAATCCATAATGATAACCCCAAGTCCTTTTCTCTGATGCACTTGCCATGACTTCCTCTCCCATCCTGAACTCAGTTCTGGAGTTGCATGTACAATGTGCCTGACTTTGCACTTTTTGCCATTCAGACCTATGTGTCAAATTCTGGACCACTCTTCCAGCCTTTCTAGGTAACTCCTTAAGGCTCCACTCCCATCATTGTGTCCATTTTATTTTGGTGTTATCTGCAAATGGGCAGACTTTTCCTTCCAGCTCCACCCACATATCCCCTCTGAATACTGTATGTTGAAGTGTGTGTTGCACAGTGCCTACCCCTGTGGTATTCTGTTTATGACCCCTATCCCCCCTGAGAAGTTCCCATTTAATTCTGCTCTCTGGGTTCTGTTCCTAAACTTATTTTCTACCCACCAGGCCTCTTAACTTCCATAGTAACCTCCCATGTGGCACTGTTTGGCCTTACTGAAGTCCAAGTGGGCCACATAAACAGCTCACTCCCTGTCCACCTCCCTGTCACCCAGTTAAAAAATGCTATTAGATTTATCTGGCACATTTTCCCCCTTGTGAACCCATGTTGATTACTGTCATGTAATCCATTAGACTCCAGGAATTCTACTAATTTCTCTTTCAACAGTGTCTGCAGCAGTTTCCCCACCACAGAGTGGGGCTCACTGGCATATAATTTCCTGGCTTTTCCCTGCTGCTGTTCATGTGTAGAGCAACAGCATCCACCTTTCTTCAGTCCTCTGGGAACACTCCTGACTCCTGAGAGCTACTGAACAAGTCTGTCAGTGGGGCTGCTAGGACCGCCACTAGTTCCCTTAATACCCTTGGGTGCAATCCTTTGGGGTCCATGGCCTTGTTAACCTCTAGCACCTTCAAAGCTTTCCATACCCTCCTTTCAAAAAATGGTAATGTACAGCTATCTGCCTGCCTCCCCTTACACATGTATGCTAACACTGTGAGTAGTGAGCAAAAGAATTTGTTCGGTATTCCTGCCTTTTCACTGTCTCCCTCCACCCATTCTAACCTGCTCCTGGAGTTTACTACCCCTCTTTTGTCTTGCTTTTCTCACTGATGAATTTAAAAAAAGTCTTGCCCCCTCCCTCATCCCCTCTCTGATCCTATCTAACTAATTTGTCTGCCTCGTTCAGTTTCTGAAGGTAAACCTACCTGTCTTCATTTTTCTGACTCGCCTTTTATTTTAAAAGCCTGCCTCTTTATCACAGAAACTGATGCCAGATAAGGTCCACTTGGCCTATGCAGTTTATCCTTTTTTGTTGTGTTGCTTTTGCTGCAGATCCTTCCAGGTCTATGACACTTTGACTTCTACCCCTCTATCAATCCCTTATTATTCCCTTGTGCTTATCCCAGGCTTTTTTGAATCCCATCAGTGCTTTTGCCAGTAGCCTGTGACAATGGCAACCACGACTGAGTACTTTCAAAAAGGGGTGACTCAATCATGGCACCTGTGCACACAGCTAGCGGGCAGGGAGGGCGAACAGATGGGGGTCTGTGAATATAGTGACAGGATGTTGCTATATGTACACGCACATGGAGTGGGGAGCGAGCATGCTGTGTGATGGGCAGAAGGGAGGGAGGGTTTGTGGAGTGTAGTGCGATGGTCGGCTGCTGAGCTGGCCTTGTAATGTAGTGGGTGGGTGGCATTCTAGGGCGGGGAGGGTACTAGGTTCAGTCCTTGGCACTGTTGCTTTTCTGTGCGCCGTCTGGGAATTTTTTTATTTTGTTTTGCACCCCACCGGAGTTGAGAATCCTTAAGTAGGGTTTGTGTGTGTGTGTGTGTGTGTGTGTGTGTGTATGTGTGTGTGTGTGTGTGGAGCCTAAATAAATAAAATAAGTCTCTGGCACCCTTTTGCTGTGCGCCATAGTGTACATCGCCAAAATTGATTTTTGGCGATGCACAGTCGCCCTAATGGCGATTGCCTTTCTGCGATCACTGTTATCACATGGAACCCTTTCGCCTCTACTGTAAGACTATTCCAGGCATCCACCACCCTTTGTGTGAAGAAATATTTCCTCATATCTCTCCTGAACCTACCTCCCTACAGCTTAATATTGTGACCCCTTGTTCTAGACCACCCTTTCCTCCAAAAAATACCTTCCACTTGTACCTTATTCACCCCCATGAAATACTTAAAGGTCTCAATCATATCACCCCTCTCCCTTCAATCCTCCAGGTTGTACATGTTTAGTTTCTTTAGCCTCTCCTCATAGGACTTTTGAGTTACACCCTGTACCATCTTGGTAGCCCTCCTTTGGATGGCCTCCACGTCCTTCCTGACATGTGGTCTGAAAAACTGGACACAGTACTCTAGGTGGGGGTCTTACCAAAGACCACTTCCCTTTTCCTGCTGGTAATACCCCTACCTATACACCCCAGCATCCCACTAGCTCTCCTGATCACTTTTTCACATTGTCTGGCCACCTTCAGGTCATCCGATATGAATACTCCCAGGTCTCTTTCCTGCTTTGTAATTGCTAGTGTCTCTCCCTCCATTTTTGTACTGCGCCCCTGGGTTTCTGAGATCCAAATACATTATTTTGCACTTTTTTAAATTAAACCTTAGCTGCCAAACTTTTGCCCACTCCTTCAGTTGTTTTAAATCTCTTTTCATCCTTTGCAGCCCCCTCCCCCGGAGTGTCCACTCTGTTGCAGATGTTGGTATCATGTGGAAAGAGGCAAATCCCTTCCATTTCCTCTGCTATGTCACTAATGAAGACATTAAATTGGACTGGCCCCAGTACTGACCCTGCAGTACCCTGCTGGTCAAACTCCCCTTCCCTCCTCGGAGCAAACTCCATTTACCACTGCCCTCTGCCTCCTATCCCCTATCCAGTTTCTTACCCAGGCTATGACCTTATTGCCCACCCCCATGCTACCCAACTTGTTTACCAACTTCCTATGTGGAACAGTGTCAAAGGCCTTGTGGATGTCCAGGTAGGCCATGTCCACTGCCCCTCCCTGATCCAACACCTTGGTTACCCAGCCAAAACAATCTATCAGATTTCTTTGGCACAACCTCCCCCATAAAGACATGCTGCTTTGTGTCCTGCAGTCTGTTGGATTCCAGGTACTCCACAATTCTTTCCTTTAATAGTGTTTCCATCAATTCTCTACTACAGATACAGGACTGACAGGCCTGTAATTTCTCACCTCCTCCTTGCTACCACTTCTGTGAAGTGGGACTACATATCCTCACCTCCCTTGAAAGCCATAGAGGTTTCCTTCCCTTTCTCCTTTGCTTATGCAAATCAGGCTTGTGCTTTTGAAATACTCGGTCTTTCCCCTTTGTGTGCAGTTTTCAAAAATTGCACATAAATGTCAAGTTTGAAGATACTGTAAATGCCTTCTCTTGCTTTAGAAACTTGTAGGTTAGCTGGCTTCATGGTACCACCTGATGAGGTCTCTGCTATGTATTCTGGTGATCTGGGTTTGGGACAACTGCAGTGGTGGCTAGTTGGAGGTGTACGAGAATCTGTTCTCCTCTAGGGAAGATGGGCTTGATGATTACCACTCCCAAAGCAGCTTCTGGTTGTGGTCTGGTGAAGGTGCCCATGAGTGACCATGTGTGATGCACTCCCTCCCCAGAATGCCATGATGTGCTCATTCTTCTGGGTAGAGGGGTGGGGGATAGGTATGGTTGAATAATGGAAGCACAATTTCAGTATACAGGGTTATGGTTTCTGTGTCCTACTACACACCACCTGACTCCCTAGCATATAGTTAATTCACTCACCAGACAATGTTCCCAAACATGAGCAGTATCTCCTCTTTCGAGGCCCCTAGTTAGGAGGTGGGCCTCCTTTTGCTGAGTCACTGAAGGATGATAAAAGGATCTAAAGGAGACTGGAAGTACTGGAAAGTCGGCCCAATGGACAGTGCAGGCATCAGGAGGACCAGAAGGAGTGGGGGTGCTGGGAGGCACAGGGGAGGAACAATAAAACATACATGAAGTTTAGTACTCTCTTGAATGACCCAACAGCTCAATGACTATGCTGCCATTTGCCATATAGGAGACCTGAATATGTGTTCTGGTTCTGGGTCAGGGTCTGCCATTTAAGGGTTGAAGGAGGCTTGGGAAGCATTCCATCTGATGATCTGCAAGGCTGGTGGATATGCAACACCAGCATAAAAATGCTCTCTGGTAAGTCAAAAAGCAATAACTTGATACCAATGTGGGTTAGTTGCCTGGAAGATCTTCCTGATTCTGCTCAGGCATGGAGCCAGTATGCCAAGATCTCATAGGTAAGTGGGACTTACAAGAAGTCTTGGAGACCTCAGATGGATAATGGTCTGGTTCCTCCCTGACCATCTGCCCCTACCAATAGATTTTGCTGGCCTTGTGAGAGGGGTCTCCAGTTATGGCGGGGGCAAGCAACAGGGTTACACAAATACATAGAGGTTTATGGACAGAAAAAGACATGTGCCTCATCCTGCCTGCCTATTTTCTTCCTAGGCCCTCACCAGTCTAGCCCAAGTCAGGTCTTGAGTGGATCAATCATCCCTTCTTCCCACCTGGACTAACCCTCCCTCCCCACTAGCTCCACCCCTCCCCTGCCATTTTCAACAATCTCATGTATCTGCCCCCCCAACAGAATTTGTCACTGTCTTTACATTGACCAGCTCCTCTGGCAGATGATTCCAATTTCCTCAGGTCATTCATAAATGTCTCCCCTACAGCTTATATGCAGTATGCGGTCCCTTGTAAAGGACCCTTCAATAAGTTTTTTCATAAAGATATTTATTCTCCATGCCCTCTATTCTGATCACCTCTGGACAGCACCCCCCAGCCTGAATACCTACCTTTTCCTGTACTTACTGTGCCACCATTTGCCCAGGACCACCAAAGTGGTGGGTGGGGTGCTAGGTCAGTAGCACAAGCCCACATCTCCTCCAGATTTGGGCTGATTTTCTCCTCCTTTTTCACCCTGATGGGAGCCGTCAAGCAATAATGGGCATGTGCATGCCAAGTCATGTGACATGCTGGTAACCAGCAGTGCCTCTACCACTGCTGCACTGGTCCCGGCTGCGATTCTACCTGTCTCCAATAGGTAGTGATTGAACTAAGGGACACAGATGCTCACCTATACCAAATTAGAGAAGCCATCCTAGGGATACTTGCTTTTCCTTCCCACAGTCATCTCCCAGTGACTCAAGCTAGTTTACAAACTCTGGTCTTAAGCAGTGCAAGTGGTAGTGTTATTGCTGAGCTGATGGGCCAGCTTCCTTGCTACGTTGAAACAGTTGCTGGCTGTCCATCCTTTTTATCACTTCAGGTACTTGAAGATTTTAATTTTGTCTTCCCCCCCTCTCTCCTAGTCTCAAGTGACTATATCTCAGGGTCAGCCAGCCTTTCCTCATAAATCCTACCCAGCTGGCTATAAATCATTTTAGTCACCCACCTTTGGATTGGCTTCTGGTGGTCCTTGTCCTTTTCCAGGTGTGGGTTCAAGAGCTGAACACAGTAATTGATGTGTGGCCTCACCAAGAACCTCTACAGTGGCAAGATCACATCCTTGTGTCTGCTTGAGAAGGCTGTACCTTTGCACCCCGGCATTCGTCTAGCTTCCCCATTTACCTTGTTACACTGGGCTGAGGTTTGGAGTCTGTCAATAATAATAACAACAACCCCTAGATCCTTCCCTTCTGATATCTGTGTCAGCTGAAGCCCCCCCAATCCAATATTTAGTCCCCAGATTCCCCCTTCGCAAGTGTAAAACCTTGCACTTTTATGCACTGAATGTCAGTTGCCAAATCCTGGACCACGTTTCCAATATCCCCAGCTCTCTTTTCAGTTCCTTCCTACCTTCCCTGCTAACCACCTTGCCAAATATATTTGTGTCAACAAATAGACACGTCTTGCCCTGGCTCCCTTCTCCAATGTCGTAAATGAATGCATTGAAGAGCACCAGGATCGACACCTGTGGGACCCCACTCATAACCTGCCTGATCTCAGAGAGCACTAACTATATATAGTAACTCCCTTTGGGGTCTTCCCCTTGTCAATTCTCCACCTGTTTAGTAACTTTCTCCCCTATACCCAAGTCCCCCAATTTCTTTTCCAACCTTTTATGGGCCACAGAGTTGAAGGCCTTGATGATGTCTAGCACTTGGCCAGTTTTGAATGCCTGCATCACAGTGCTGAAATAATCGATAAAGTTCACATGACAGGACCTCCCTTTCATAAGGCAGTGCTGCTTGCTGTCCCACAGTCCATGCAGCTCTAGGAAGCTGACCAGCTGCTCCTTTATTATAGCCTCAGTGAGCTTCCTGACAAAGGAAGTCAGGCTTCTGGCATGAGGCAAGGGGAGAGCAATTGAAAAATGTATAATTTGGGAAAAAAGTCTATAACTCCTCCACAGCTGGGTGATGATATTTTAGCTTGTTTTGTATAAGTACATTTATTTACAAGAAATGTACTTTGAAATATAGGTAAATTCTACAACTGGGTGATAATATACTAACATACTATTTGCCAGCAGATTAGGCCTTATGGTCTATCGAGTCTGCTCGAACCTAGATCCTTAGTTGGGTGCCGAGACCCTCCCATCCCTTGTGCTCCAGAAACCCCTGTCATCCATCCCCAACCCACCTCCGGGACAGGCCATCATCTGATACATCCACTTTCTGTGTCTTTCCCACCCTCTCTTAAAGCCCTCCACTGTGGATCTCTGAACCAGCTCACCAGGCAGAGCATTCCAAGGGTCCACCACCCTCTCAGTGAAAAACCTCCTCCTCTTTCCCCCTCACCCTTCCACCTTCAACTTCAAACCATGCCCTCTGGTGATGCCTCCTGCTTTAGTCTAAAGATCCCTCCATGTTTACCCTATTTATTCCCTTGAGGTACTTGAAGACCTCAATCATGTCCCCTGTCTCCTCTCCTCCAATGAAAACAGGCAGAGCTCCTCAGTCTGTCCTCAATAAGTCAAATCCTAGCCTCGTATCATCTTTGTTGCCATCCTCTGTACCTCTCCAGGAGCTGTATGTCCCTCTTCAAGTGTGGTCTCAGTACTGTACACAGTACTCAAGGTGTGGTCTAACCAGTCCATTGTACAGCGCAGAATCACTTCCTTGCTCCTAGGGTGATCCCCCTTCCGATGCATCCCAACATCCTGTTTGCCTTGCTAGCTGCTCTCCTGCACTGCTCAGAGTTATTCATACATGTATCCACCATGACCCCTAGGTCTTTTTCCCCTGTTAGGGCTTCCAGCCTCCTCCCAGGGTGTACCTGTGTTTAGGGTTTCCCCGACCAAGATGCAACACCTTGCACTTGATGATATTGAAATTTAATTTCCATGTGTGAGCCCAGCTTTCCAGGGTGTCCAGGTCCCCTTGCAGGGCCAACCTCCCCTCTTCTCCCTCAACTACTGCTCCCATCTTGGAGTCATCCATGAAGAGACTCATTTCACACCTATACCATCCCTGATGTCCGATATGTATGCATTAAACAGGATTGGACCCAGGACCGAGCCTGTGGTACCCTACCAACCTCTGTAGGGTTCGAGAGCTCCCCACAGACCACTACTCTCTGAGTGCATCCAGCTATCCAGTTTTCAATCCATCTGACCATCAAAGGGCCTACTTCTAACCCCATCAGTTTCTCCACCAGACCATTGTGGGGGACAGAGTCAAACGCCTTGCTGAAGTCCAAGAATAATACATCCACAGGCTTACCCCTGTCCAGTTCTGATGTTACCCATTCATAGAACTCCACAAGGTTGGTTTGACATGATCTACCTGGCACAAACCCATGCTGCCGACTATCCAGACCTCCCACCTCCTCCAAGTAAACCCCCAATCTTAGCCTATTTTGTATGGGTACATTTACTTACAAGATAAGTACTTCGAAATGTAGGTAAATTCTATTAAATTAACATGCAGAGTAGACATTTGTTTGACTATCCAGCTCCACATGTCCCAAGCTAGGCAGGCCTAATTCAAATTAAAGTCAGGCCCTTTATGGGAAACTTGATGGCCCAGCAAAGTTGTGATGCTCCTCCATGCACGTGACCTGCATTTGGGAGGAACTGTCAGAGGTAAGTTGGGTGGTCAGTGGCTGGGAAAGTACTGCAAAGTTCAATGGCCCAGCCTGGAGAGGCCTGACATCAGGTTCCATTGGTACAGCACCCCGTCATGGTATGCTGGGGAGCCAGCTCTGTTTGGGAAGGGGTATGAAAGTGCTGGAAGCCACAACATCATGCATTGCAAACAACAGTATTCTGGCTTTGGTGAGATGGAAGGGATAATGGGCATAAAATGGAAATGTAGCCACCTATATGACAGTCCCTGGGCACTCTCAGACCCTGCTTCTATGCTACCACCCCCTCACCAGACTGTGCCTCCACAGGGAGTGGAGATTTCCTGGGAAGCCTCCTTGGAGACCCCTGTCACATGAGAAAAGATGTAGGAGACCTTAGAAGAACAGACATTGGGTGGTACAGTTGGGAGGTGGGCCTGGGAACAGGCTTAAGGAGCTACATCAAGTCAGGATGATAAAAACCTTGATGAATAAAGAAACAGAAGTCTAGCCCTGTATCCAAAATGCTTGCTGGATCATTGATGATATGCCACTTAAAATACAAACTGCAAAAGTCTGATATTTACATCATGATATTAAAGTGACATTGTCAATCCCTTTAGACCTCAAAGTGTCCCTAGTTTAATAAGCATTTGTCAATGCTGAATGTTTGCTTGCTGGCATTGGTAGTGTAGGAGTTACAGAGCTGCATAATAGGAATGGCAGCGAAGTATTGAACTGAAGCCAACCCCATCACCACCCTGCAGATAGTGACAGGCATTGGGGTGTGCCTTTGGGTCATCAAGCATAACGGCCATGTCATTTCACCACACCCTACCATGCAGACACCGACAAGTGTCACGGTGTGCCTTGGGGTCTTTGGCCTTTATGCGCACCCCATTCCATCAGGAAATATTGTGAGATGGGTGCGGTATAGGAGAATTGGGTGAACTTTTAGGCCGAAGAGTCCAAGGCACATCTTGATGCCTCTCAGTGGCTGCAGGGTGTGGGTGGGGGTGGAATGGTATGAGCATTGCAGGTGACAATCCCAAGTCACAGCCCTGATGCCTGTCATTCTCTACAGGGTGGGGTGTTATGGTCGGAAACCCTAACACCTCAGGCATTCATTGGTATTTTCACTCCAAATTTTCAACATGTTTTTTTTGTGACCCCCACCGCATTAAGAGTGGCAATATCAGTTTGTTAGCTGAAAGCTGATTTTGCACAGCGACTACGGCATTTGTCACCACAGGTACAAAAACATATTCTGAACAGGATGTGAAAAATGATAGCTCTACTGTCCATGGGGAGGTGTAAAAAATGGCAATGTTGAAAATCTGCTGTGGAAATATTAAAAAAACTGGTGAAGTCATGAGCGTGCGTAGAAACTGTGCAACGTGCACCCGTAATGTAATTAGTTTGGGAATTGTTTACAGCAGATTGTCAACACAGGCATTTTGGGACCTCTGGTCATGAACAGTGTCACTGTGATTTTCTTTATCTGTCCCGAACAATGATTTCCCACAGCGACCACGCATTTCTGTACTGAAAGTGTGAAAACACATTTCGGCCATGTTGTGAAAAATGACAGCTGTACTGTTCATAAGGAAGTGTGGAAAAATGCCACTGGTGAAAATCTGGACTGAATATTTTACAAATTCATGAACTTATGAGAGTGCATGGAAACTGCGCAATGCTCACTCGTAACATAGTCATTTTTAGGAATTATTTTAGCAAATTTTCAAAATAGCCATTTTAAGACCTCTGCTCATGAACAGTGTCACTGTGATTTTCTTCATGTGTCCCATACATTGATTTCGCATACCGACTGCGCGCTACATGGGTGGAAACATGTTTTGGGTGAGATGTGAAAAATGACAGCTGTACTGCTCATAAGGAGGTGTGGTAAAATGGCCATGTTGAAAATCTGGAGTGAAAATATTGAAAATTTGTGAACTTTCGAGCGTGCGTAGGAACAGCGCAATGCATGCTCGTAAAATAGTAATTTTGGGAATTTTTCACCAGATTTTTAACATAGCCAATTTAACACCTCTGCTCATGAACAGTGTCACTGTAATTTTCTTACTGTGTCCCGAACATTGATTTCACACACTGACTGCGCCATTGTGCAGTACATGTACGGAAACACATTTTGGGTGAGATGTGAAAAATGACAGCTGTACTACTCATAAGGAAGTGTGGTCAAATGGCAATGTTGAAAATCCAGAGTGAAAATATTGAAAATTCGCGAACCTACAAGCGTGCATAGGAACAGCGCAACACACGCTCGTGAAACAGTCATTTTTAGGAATTTTTTCACCAAATTTTCAGCATAGGCTTTTTGAGAGCCCACCTTATGAACACTGGCACTTTAATTGGTCTTGAAAGGTGATTTTGCACAGTGACCACGAAATCACCCTTTGGGCCTGATTAACACCATGACAGTGACAGAATTCATGAGGAGGGGTCCCAAAAACCCCATGTTGAAAATTTGGTGCCAAAATTCCAAAAAATGCCTGGGATATACAGCAAAGTTGAAAAAACCCTATTCATTACATTATACAGCTTACCGGCAATTCCTCAGTTCACGGTCGGCTTTGAAGAGTGCAGATGTGTTCCTGGTCCACCGAAGATCGTCGCGCTGAGCTCTGGAGGTAAGTATGGGGTGAGGTGGGGGTGTGAGGAGGCAGGGTGTGGAGATGGTGTGCGCGGGTGAGGGGGCAGGGAGACTGCGAGGGACCGTTTTTGTGTTTTCAGTTTTTTTTTTTAAATTATGACGCGGGACATTTGCCATGGTGGGGTGGGCTCTCGGCATGGCAATTACACGATGCAGGACATTTGCCATGCTGGGGTGGTCTCCTAGCATGGCAGCTGGAAAGCTTTGGGGGGCAGTGGAGCCAACAGAGATTGGGCACCCCCGTCAGCCATTCCGACTGATGCCAGGCTGGGGTGGGCTCCCAGCATGGCACTCGGTAATCTCTTGGGGGGAACTGTGGAGCCAACTGGGGATTGGGTACTCAGTCAGCCAAACACATTGTTGCCACGCTGGGTGGGCTCCAGCATGGCACCTGGAAGACTGTTTGGGAGAGCACTGAGTGAGCACTTCCTTATCTGATCTTGCTCACTGAAATGGCTCTCTCCCTTTCAACTGTAAGCCACCGCACTCTGCAGTGCTGTCTCATGAACAGCTACTTGCAGCATGCATTGAGCAACTGTGTCGTGCAAAGAAAACACATGGAGGGAATTGGAAAAGGGGGTGACACACCTCCAGAAACTCGAATGAAGGCACTATGTTTCTTGCACATGCATGCAAGCAAACATAAAAATGACATTTTATGATTACTAACATTCTATAGAGATTGCTGATGTAGCTGGTAGTTTGATTTTGATTCCCTTTTTCTTTCAAAAAAGTGAAAAACAGACTGCTAATCACACTGGTGTTACCACACCAAAACATGTTTGTTTACATTCTGTGATCAACTCCCATTGCATCTTTCCTGTACTTGAGAAAACACCAACATAGTCTAGATACTCATGAAGCAGTGGAAGGTGAGGAGACTTACATAATGTGTGGTTGCACTTTTGGGTGTTGTTCCTATTTTATTTGTTTATTTATTTGGTTTTTGATAACCGGGTGAGTGCACTATACACTAGAGTGACTATTTTCAGACACAACCTGGGAGACCACAACAAACAAGGAATTAACAGTATAACAAATGGAGGGGTAGGACAAAATCACAGTTACAGCATAGTAGATATACAGCGATACAACTTAAACAAAGAAGACATATTACTATTGCAATATCATAGAATAGTTGGTATATAATAGTTGGTGTACAAAAAGCCAGCCTGACCATAGAAGTTTTTAAAGCATCTTTAAAACCCACCTTTTTAATCAGGCCTTTTCTGGTTTATAACTGGAAAGGCCTTTTATTAGGTAGCTGTTTGATAAGAAGTGTGATTTTCACACGAAAAGCTGCTTTTGGAACTTAGCTTCTGGACCATATTTTTGTGGTAATGTTTGCCTCAGTGCACTAGTGTTCCTTGTTTTTTATTTGTTTTGTTTTATTGGGGTCACATTTCATTAGTATTTTAATGGTATATGTTGTGAACTTATGTCCATGGGTATGTGTTAATGGATGCTTGAGTTGTATGGGCGCCCTGAGCTCTGGAAGGGCGCTCCATGGAAAAATAAAGTGATGATGATGATGATAAACACTAGATAAGTGCAATAGACTGCCTTGACTCCAGAGGGTGAGGTGACTACGAAGTAATGGTCCTGAATAAGAAGGGATATAGAGACAGAAGAGAAATTAGAGTTGTTCAGGAAGTACATAGTAAGAGTAGATCAAGGGTTTGAAACAAAACAAGGTTGGCTGTAATTACATTATTCACATGCATTTCAGTTCTGCTAAAAAAATCAAGCAGATAAAACAAATATAATAAATGAATTTTAAAGAAGGTAAGCAATCATAAAATGTGGGGTTTCAACCAAAAATAATATGATGCAAAAAGGGTTGACATTGTCCCTTTAAGGGCTTACTAGTTGAACAGCAACATAGTATCATAGTATTGCAGTGATGAAAGGAATATAGAGCACCTTGTTTGGTTATCCTGCCACCTGTCAGTGACTACCATGTTTCCCTATGGGCATGTGGCTACCATGATTTTCAAGGTTACCTTATTGAAACATTACAGTATTTGCCACTTGGCACATTGGATGCTAGTATTTAAAGTGAACAGTAATAGTCTGGAACACTGTTTTGGTGCTTTTTTGTTGTGTGACAGGAATGCTGTCTTGGTCTTGCTCCCTGCACTGTGTCTTTCTGTGCATGTGCGCATATTACTGAATTGATTGATATGATATCTGCAAGGTGGGCTAGGGAAAAATGCAGACTTCTGTGTCTGTTCCTGGGCACAAATTATTGTGGATGTCCACATATGTACCCCAGCACCAAGTCAAATTGTTAGCTTTACTGGTGGATGCAAGCATGAACAGCATTAGCAGGAGTCAAGCTAGTTGACAACAATACAGCACAATCTGGTGACAAGGGCCTTTCCTGGAATGGGAGGATAGTAAAAGGAGCAAAATTAATGTTTTGAAGGGAAGATAGGGTTCCTGATGGCACTCATTGGGGTCAACAAGGAACTGTACAAGGGAGGAAAGTTCTTGCCAGACGAGAGTCAGGGGACCAACTGATTACTGTACCTCTCTTTCACCAAAGTATAAGTAAAAGTGTAATCTGGTTCAATTTCTTTTTTTTTTAGTTGTATATTTTTCTAGGACTCCTCAGCAGGGGGTGTTGTATCTATGGTCCCCCCCCTCAGCCTGTCACTCTTGGCCCCTGTCCCAGCCGCAGCCAGAGCTCAACCTCTATACCCCACCTCTCCCCGCCGCATCGCAGAGGGGACTTATCCCACTCACCACGGAAGGCCAGATGAGAACCAGGGGAGCTGACTTGGGTGTATCTGCTGCAGCACCAAAGGACCACCTTCATGCACATGGGGAAGATTTGTTTTCTCTTTGTTTCCCCCTCCCATGGCATGGGTGTGCAATGATGCCAAGGATCTTCTGTGCATTCATCTGCACACAACACATCTGGGGTCATCCCATGTCGACCCCCCAGCAGACCGCGAGCTGTCCTAATCCCCAGCCACCACTAGAAGCCGGTATGCCTGCAGTCATCCCTTCCCACCCACCATGGAGAAGGAGAGCAGTCCCTGGGATGCTCAGTCCTCCTCCCTCCCAGCTGACCCCCAGCTCCGAAGGTTGCTCTCTACCATGGGTCACTGGCATGGTGTGAGGTGTGGCATCCAGCGCCTCAACCCTCAGTGTCCCTGGGCTGGCATCTGGCTCAATTTCAGTTGGTTTGCAACTGTATCTTCCACCACACACAAACCCAGACAAGGCTGAAAATAGGCAATATGATCAAGCCCTCCTTTCCTAGTCAGTAAAAACGAAATCAATAAATAAATTACTAAAACTCTCTGGTATCTTTTTTAGGATCTCTGATGTGATTTTATAGGCTGATTTCTCCACACAGTGTATCCTTGGGATTATATTAGTTTAACGGTTGGGAGTCTCACCTTTATAATGGTGAAAAGACTGAGTTCCCGTGAAAAATGACAGCCTTCAAACCAGCATTGCGTATTCAGCAAAACGATGGCAGAGTTAAAGTCATACACACAAAACAGAAAGGGAAGGGATGTTTTGACAGCAGCCATTTTAATTAGAAAACTGATAGATTATTATCTGTCATAACAGATCAGAGTTTCTGAAATAGGCATGTAAGAACATAAACTGACATAAAAAACAGTTTATACAGGTTGTGTATTTGATGGAATGTACCAATGAGGAACAATAGTGATGCAAAAAAAGAGTGGGCACTGAAGCTGGCTTTGTATACTGGATGGGCTGCCAGTCCTTTATCTGCTGCCATTTTCTAAATCTCTATGTATATCTGATAAGGACCAATTTAAGTGGGTACTGTATGGGTTTTGGCACAGAGCACACCACGTGTTCGTATCAGGGAAATCTCCTATTCTGTACCATATGACATCAGTTACCTTCATGTTGTCCTCAAGCTTATCAAGCCATGTCAATTAGATTAAGATTACGCTGGTAACTACTGCTCTTAAATGTTGTACTTTAAAATTGTCACAAGATTTAACCATATTCGTACACTTTACAAGGTGGAGCATACCTCCAGATCCCTCCTTTAAGAATGGTTTTCAACGTTTAGAGTTCCTGTACTTCTTGATAATCACTGAATGCAATGATATGGCATCACTGCAATCCAAGGAACTGTGCTACACAGACTCAGTTCTCAGTAGAGTAACTCGTATTAGTTGTCTATTACAAAAATATGCTAAAGGTAATAGTAGACATTGTCTTTACTCCTCTAAATGTCCTCTTATTTTCCTTTTTGTGCCTGTCCAATATTCTGATATGTTTTGACCTTTGTTAAATTAATTATCTAATTTTGTTTGGCTTTGTAACTACACTGAAACCCCTTTCTCTTCAGCAGTTGCTGCTCTCTTTTTTTGTACTGTCTGAACATTCTGTGATATCAGTAACATCTTTCCAGGCCATCCAGATGAATAGCATGAAATAGTGCAACTGATGTCATAGAATGTCATAGAAATAGAAAAAGAATGAAAAGTAGCTGCTAAAGAGAGTGGAACTCTATGTAGATCTGATGACACCCCCAAACAAGATTATGTATGTTATCAAAAAGGGGTCAAGGCATATCAGAATGCAAACTGGCATGGAAAGGAGAATGTGAGGGCATTTAACTATATAAAAATAATTTCCTGTCACCATTACGATTATGGCCACATATTGGAACTAAAGCAGGAAACAGAAATTATAGGCATTCAGTGTTGTAGTTCTAAAAAAGAAACACAAAATCCTCATGCATGTTTGAAAATAAGCCTATATGAGTAAATAACTTTCATAACATTCATAGAAAAATAGTTCTTTATTTCTTTTAACATGTTAAAATTATAAAGACAGTGGGTACACTGTTCACTTTTAATTGCACTTTATTACAAATGCATGTGTATTACAATAAATACACAAAGGTTGAGACACACATAGAACACTGTTTCGCAATGTCCATTTTCATAAGTTTATATAAAAATTCTTGCAATTTATAAATATACATATATTTTACATATTTCACATTTGGCAAATGTGATTGTTTAAATAAATATTCAGAATTTATTCAGGATTCAATCCTTTTACTTGATCGTAGACAACTCTACGTTAGCACGATGACACGTTGAAATTACCATTCACGACGTGTCATTATTTTACAGTACCCCGAGCAAAAAAGTAAGAAAAAAAGAAATCAACATGTCTTGTTCCACACCTGTTATAAAAGGAAAAAAAGAATTGATGGAATGTGAGCCCTGGCATTTGGAAGAAAACCCTTGGCCAGAGTTCCTGTTTAAAGGGGTCCACGAAATAATGGTGGCTCAATTTGGACTTGCAAACTGACAGATAAATGCTTCTGTCTTTGCAAAGTTTCCCAGTCCAGTTTATGAAAGATTAAACATTTTATTGACATTAAGCTCACTGGATGATCAAACTGTTTTTGTCAGCCCCTGCCACATGGCAGAGAAGGACTTCATAGACCCCTGCTGCTTTGAAATTTTGTGAACTCTTTAAACCATGGATTTTTTATGACTTCTTAGGATCTGTGTGCTGTCTTTTTGTTCAACTTAAAAAATATACACATTTTTGAAGATGAACTACTAAACCAAATTGAGTTGAAAGAGCAAGTTATGAAACTGGGACTATTTTATTAAACTGCATTTTCAAGAGTTAAAAAAAAACTAGCCCATGAACTGGTAAACTCAGTCCATACTAGTAAGTATAAAATAATTTAATAATAGTATAAAGTCCAGTTCCAAAACTATTATAGTTTTGGGTCTTTGTGAATGAAGTTTTTGACAATAGCAGTATCTACAGCAGGAGAAAATTCCTACTAAAGAGAACATCCAGTTACTTAATGTAAAAGGCGTGGAAGAGCAAGGTTATCCAATATGTGGACTCTGTTGTGCTTCAATCCAACCTTCTAGCTGAATATACATAATTGCCACACATTGAATAACCTTTGATAGGCAGATATCAATATTTCTTATTAAATTACATACAGATACTCACTACGAGTGAATACAGTTACATATGTAAGTCCGCTTACAATGTCCTTTCCAAATAGCTACAATTCGCTATCCTATACTGTACTTATTACAATTGCCTTTTTTGTACAAAGGAAGATATTGTATACAGCATACATTAAAAATTACCCCAAACCCACCCAAACATGATGCTCCATTAAGGGAAAAAACGACGACAATAGTCGATTTTTATCTTGGGTTTTGGTAGAAGAAGCTCCACAAAATATGACAATATGCCATACTTAATGAAGTAAGTCACAGACTTATTTCAGAACGAAGGATCACCTCCGCTTCCATCTGTAAGAGAAAAACAGAAAACGAGAACATAAATAATTTGCTCATAAAAAACAAAGGTCATCATTACTTTCAGTTTGAAAGATAAACAGTACAATAAAACTACTATAAGATTTAGCAGGGCATAATATGTATTTTCAAGATTAACTATTACCATGCTTTTAACACTTTAGGGTGGTTACAGCTGTGCATTATCTGTATTTTATTTACATGTGAAACTCATGCATAGTAAAAGTTTTCTTACTCCCCCAGAACACACAAATATACACATTTGCTCATTTAGAAAAAGTTTATCTACTACCAAAATGGTAATTCTAGTACAAATGCATGCATATTTTAAAGACAGAGTTAAAGGGACACTATCAGCTGCTTTAGGCCTCAAATTGTCCTTAGTTTGAAAAAAAAAAACAACAACACATTTTATGATTGTTAACATTCTGTAGAGACTGCTGATATAGCTGGTTGATTCTGATTCCTTATTTCTTTTTAAAAGTGAAAAACAGACTTTCCACTGTACTGCTGTTATCACACAAAAAAATGCTTGTTTAGATTCCTTGATCAACTCCCACTGCATCTTTTATGGACCTGGGAACACCCTCACACAGTCTAGTCATCTGTGATACAGTGAAAGTAGAAAACACTATTGCATCATGAGTGGCTGTACTGTGTTGGGGGTGTTAATAATGTGCAGGAAGTATAAAATAAGTATTGATCAAGGATTTTAAACAAAATAAGGTTAGGTATAATTACACCATTACCATGCTTTTCATTTCTGTTATGAAATGAAGCAGAAAAAACAAGCATCAACATCAACTGAATGTTTAGAGAAGATAAGCAATCATAAAATGTAGGTTTTCAACTAGAAATAATATGTTGCAAAAAGGGCTGACAGTATCTCTTTAAGGACAATGTAAGGGAAAAGCTCTGGGCTCTTACCTGGATGGAAGCTGTCTTGCATATGACTCTGGAGTTGATACAACTCATCATTAAACCCATCACAGGGGGACCTTGAGGCACATGTCTCAAAGACTGTTTCGAACGAGGCCAATTCTTCCAGGAAGGACTGTTCTTCCGGAGACAGGTCTGTAGATGGCGATGGAGCCAAACTGCATGCAGCTTCTGTGCTAGTTTCTGTGTCCAGGCTGAATGGACTACTTGCACTCCCACATGACTGGTGGTGGCACCTCACACCTGATCCACTTTTCTGAAACAGAGACGTGGATAGGTCTTTTAAAATGTTCTCTAGGACATTTTCTTCAAAACAGATTTCCTCTGGGCAAGCCAAAAGGGAGAAGTCAATGCTCCTCCAGTGTTTTGTTTGCTGAAAGTCTGAACAATTATTTGGAGTTGGAGTGCTGGAGGTGCTGGCTGGAAGAGAGCAACTGCGGGTTACATGGTTATGCTTGGCATAAGATTGTTCTTGGAAAGAAGTTTTAGTAGTAGCAAAAGAGCTGAAATCTTCTGCTAAGCTGCTGATTTGCTTGGCCAAGATGTCAATTTCAGTCTTTTCCTTTTCAGAATATCTGAAGAAACTTTGTTTGATTGGTGATGCTTCTGGAGTCAGTATACCCTCTGGCACCATGGGCACATCTATGTAAAGGGGTCCCCTGACTTCAGGTATTGTCATAACTGTGCAGTCCCCATTACCAGGGCTGTCAGGGGTAGGGGGCAGCTTCTCATAGAGAACGCTGCAGTTTTCTTGAGGATAAAACAGATCTGTAGTGGTGGTCTGAGGGAAGGACTCCTGGGAACCAAACATAAAAGTACAGCCTCCTTGATGTGGCGTATAAGGTGGTGTACAGACAAACTCTTTTGAAGAGCTACTGAGCATGTCTCTTCTAAAACTCTGTTCATATGAGACAGTAGGCACAAACATAAAGTTACTGTAATTGATTTCAGATGCTTTTCCTTGTTGTCTTGAGCCAGTGGATCCAGTTGCCTCCTCACCTGAGGAAATATTACTGGGGTCCATGCTCAGTTGACTGATTTGAAGATCACCTTGCACCAGGGTGGCACCTTCACTGTACTCTTGACTACATTCTACATTGCAGATGCCACTAAAATCAAAGGACTGGACAGAGATACCACTTGTAGGGGTGCTGGATACTGGTGTGAAGACTTGGTCAGGACTGGAAAGATGTCCAAGGGAAAGGAGGTTTTCTTGATAAGATGCAGTTGTTCTGAGGACATAAGCAAGCTGGGTTTCTTCTGATGTCAGTTGTTGCCTTAGACACCAGGCTTCTGATTCACTGAAATGACAACAAAATAAAAAAAAAACAAGAGTTACAAATGTTAGCCATATTTTCCTGCTTGCTGTGATGATAAACAGTTAGGTGTTTATAAGTATAATGTGAGGTGTCTGCTATTGAAAATACCATGCTTTTTATGCTGTTTGAGCAAGAGGATGGAAAAGCAAAGCTGAGCAGTTCTGTTATTGCAAACAGCATTAAAGAAAGTTATTGTTTCAATGAGAGACACCCCCCCAAAATGCACTATATTTGTAAACACAAATTACCCAGGTTTCCAAGCGAGCCTTACTGTATGTTAAGTTTTTAATTTTTTTTAAAGTATCACTGCTCCCCTACATTGCTGAAGTGAAATGTTCCACTTGATGCCACCACATGAGACATTAGCTGTATGCAGGATAAGTGGTCCTGGGATTCTCAAAGCTGACTTGACTGAAATAATTCAAATGATTTATAATGTAATTTATTTATTTTTTATTTTAGAAAGTTGGACTGAAAAAGTCACATCAAGTGAAAGCTCATTTTCAGGTGCAACCTGGGAAATAATTAACAATAGGGAGGTTATGTGACTTGCTCAAGGTCACACAGTATGCAAGTGGTGGTTGTAGATTTCAAACCACGGTCTGCTGGGTCACCAGGTTTACAGCTCTCTCTTCTAACTATAGGCTATTCTGCCTCCCAATCAAGGGCCAAGGATTACTTTAGAACTTTTAGTTAGCAAGTATTGGAGGCGTTAATATTCAGTATGCCATCTTACCTTATAATGTAATTGTAGCCAGTCACCGGCATCTCTCCACTTCCTGCTTGAAGAACAAGGTAAATCCAAACCCAACAACTGTCTTTCGATTGGAGCCGGACCACCATTTCTACTCTTGAATCATTTGCTTCACTCACTAGAAAAATATAAATGAATAACAATGTTATAGATCTCTATGATTTAGCACTCACTTACAATACAGGAAACAGTATCAAACAACAGCTCATCAGCATCAGTTATCAAGAGGCCCATACAATAGGTTTTTAAACAGATTAGCAATGATTTCATAGCTTAAACTTGAAACACAAGCAACTTGGGATTTTATCAAATGAAAACTACTGCAGAAAAAGTGGGAAACCAACCTAGACAACTTAATATAATTTTAAGTCTGCTAATTATTTAATTTTAGCTAAAATTCAGTCTATATATACTCTGACATAGCATCACATGCACTGTGATATGTGGTTATAAAATATGCTGCAAAATAAATATTAATACTTACGCAAACGATAGTGCTGAGAAGATGCATGGGATATGTCTTGAGGATGGACCAGGCTGTACCAAGAACTACAAAGCAGAGTCTCTTTTTCATATCCAAGATAGACAGAAACACTGCAAATACACAAATATTAAGAGTTACTTAATTTTATGAATTATAATGATAAAACATTGCTTATACATTTAATTTTCAGATGCTTAAATGCTTTCATTCACAGTTCTTCTGCCACTAGAAAGTGATAATTCATAGTTCTGACATTGAAAATTCACAGTTCAGCCCTATTATTGCAACTATTATTGATAACTTTCTGACATCATTAGCAATATATATTAGTTAACTAAAATTGTACACCACTATCATGCTTTACTATTTGCAGCAATTTTTCATTTTGTGAATTTTATTTAAAGCATTTTTTCCTCACTAGGGTGTTTGACTCCATTAATAATAATAATAATAAATATTAAATAGGACAGATGTGAATAAGGCTGGTAATTCATTGTCCACTTTGGTGTGACATCATAAATCACTGAAGGTTGCCTCTTGTGGTTTATGTGGCCAGAACCAGTGGACTTGATTTCCACCCTGCATTTCACAGTTGCCTATCATTCCATATTTAATATAATATACCAATTGATGTGCTTTATTTTAAGCATTCAGAGTAGAATAGGATTTTAAAAACAGGATTGATATACAATTCACATGGATTGCATTGTCTTAATACATGCAGAAGAACATCCTTCTAGAGACCCGAATTACACTAGTATGTTGTTAGGCACACTTTAACATGCATGGCTAATTTTATAAAATACAAATAAGTCCCTTACAGGCTATGAATTAAGCATACCTGTCAGAAATGTCCAAGATTGCCATGTCTTTGGCATGCCGACTCTCAAAAAAGGAGAAGAAAGAGTTCTCTGTCATTTTGGGCTTGGGATCCAGAGGAATGCAGAAAGCGGTAAACACCGGGTTGGAGGACCAGTAGGAGCCCGCCGGGGGTTCGTGAAATCTTCCTCTGATTAGCACTAGCTTGTTGCCCGCACTCTGTCTCCTCACTGACTTCGATGTATTAAAACGGCACCTAAATAAGCGTTCTGAAATACATAAAACAAAAACAAGACAGTTAAACATCTGACATTGCCTATATCCAGTAGTGCATTGGTTTTGCGGTTATTATGTGTTTTCTTTTTAAAGATACAACACAGCGGTGCGACTTACCGGTATCAGAGGAAGACGTTAGAGATAAATTATTTCTCATGACAAAATGATCTGCGGGGTCAACGATGTCATAGATGCTGTCACCTTGTGCAACTAAGTCCACCTGTGGGCGACACATTGTAAATAAAATACGTTATTATTGTTATTTCAATAATTTTAGTCACATTAATCACGATCTAGAGCTATCATACTGCTCTGAATGCAGATTAAAAACTATCGATTCCTTAGATATATATAGATAATTTTTGCAGCATGAAAATTATTTATTTAGTTATTACTGGGTCAAGTTAGCTAAAACACAACTCCATTTTCAGTCACTACCCTGATCATAAAACGTTATACAATAGCAGCAGTTATAAAGTAGAATTGTTTATTTTGAATGTATTGTTACAGAGAGTCAACATAATAGTTACGCTATACACTCTCTCTTTTCTATGCGAGGGATGCAAACAACAGTGGAAATGAGCGGTGATTTAAAGACGTGAATACCTACCATGCAGTGCCCCAAATGATCAGTGACGTTTTCGGAGATGTATATTAGCTTTCCATCCCCGGTAATTGCAAGAAGGAACCCTGGAAGCGTCTGCACAAAATCGGTCAGGTCTTGGGAAGATAGCAAACCTTCGCTCTCTTGTAAGTGCTCACCTGTTGAGGAAAAAAGAAGTACATTTAACAAAACAGTATCTAAACACCCCATCAGCACTACTGTAAACTGCATCCCGCGATTTTGGGTTCCAGGCTAAGGGACCAACGTAAAACTAAAGATTTCTGCCTGATACACTTCAGCACCGTGGATAAGATTATATTTCAGCACCATGGACAAGGAACATGCACGCTGTGTGGATATTAACAGCATCTCAAGTTGTACCTTAATCAGTATTTTTGAACAGCAGCTAGAGACAATTGACGTTACTGTACTACACATATATATTTGCTGATATTTTAATTACAAACTACAAGGTTAAAACTTTGATGTTTAATATTTAAATCCTGTCTTTCTTGTCTAAAACGTGAACCCAATTCTACAATCAGCGTCTTTAGGTTTCCACTTTCAATTTAAAAACACGGGAAGTCCTTCAGGAAAGGAAAGAACAGCAAAGCAGTTGATGATAATCCTTTACCTTGGGGAAAGAAGACCGATTTTCTAGTGTATATGCAAGCCAACGACATGATGTGCAGGTAGGAAAGTCGAGCTTTATCCGCTTCTGCTATGGGGAGAAGTTCCTTTAAGTTCCTTATTTCAGCATTGATTTGGTCCCTTCTTGCTTTAGAGGCTCCTTTGGTTGACCGGTACATCTTGGCAGGGGCTTCCTGGTCTTGAAGCTTCTGCTGTGGTCGAACCCAGACCTTTTCTTCCTTGTCTTCGTCTGCTTCTCCTTCTTCTTCTACCCCCTTTTTAAATTCTGGACTCTTGCTTGTGTTGCTCTCTCCCAGATGCCAGTCGGTGGATCTGGTTGAGAATCCGCTCTTGCAACCTTCTTTTATAGGCTGCATAGAGAGTGGGCACCGGCATCATAAGGGGGAGAGGAGAACTGTTCACATCAATGGAAGTACATGGGTATGTAGCAGCTTCCTTTGTGACTAAAGGCACACGTCACTCTCATACAGGTGACGCGTTAGGGGAAAAAAACGAGAGAGAAATGCAGTGAGCCCAATTAGGACAAAAATCAGACAGAGGAGGGACTTGTCTGTTGGAATCACGTCCAAGGAGCTGAGGGAGTTTTAATACAAGGGTTAACGCTTAAATTGCAGTTAAAAACTGCAGCCTTGCGAAGAAAATGATTTCCAACACCAAATCATTGTGTGGAAAAAAGGTAACAGATTTTAGCAAACCAGCAAGTTTCGAAACAATCTGATTTTAGGGGGAGAGATTTATTAACTAATAGCTGATGTCCATAAACCTTTTCGGTCTGGAATAAACTATAGGTGCATATCCATTCAAAATAAATGTTATGAATGAGATAACTGCTTTCAGCAGAATGCTGTTGTTTACCCAAAACGCAAAACGGCAGTTTTTCTTTTAAATAAACCTATCTTTCTAATCTCCTTTATAACACGGTGCACATAATCACATTTTTGTTGTAGTTCTAGAAATGATGGTTATTTCCTTTCCATTCAACAACAGATGGAAATAAAATATCCGCCTCAACAGTGTATTTTTATAGTCGACGCCTCAATGCAGGTTGTCATGGAAGCAAAAATAGAGTTTTTGAAGTTCAATTTCACTTTATTTCTTTGTCTTGAGAATAATTAAAGCTAAATTGGGGCGACAAGCCATTTTTTTTCTCAATGAGAGGTCTGAAATAGGTTTTGTGCTTTACGTAACCATTTTATCCTTATTTGGGAAGGAGCTAAAAATAAATTTCGTCGGAGAATTAACCTTTTGCAGTCAGGACTTTATTTAAAATTCCATCGCTATAAAGTCTCTGCTTTACTGCGACCCTTTTTTTTTGTCTTCCCGAATTTATAGTTGATTTTAGATGTATATTTATGAAGTCCTTATGGTTTTGTAAATGAAAAGTTGGAACCACCGGATGCTTATCCACACGTCAGATGAGGTTCAGGCACTGTAGACAGGTGGGCATGCAGGGTCCTAACCTTCCTACCGGGCTTCACCAATGCACCTCATTTTTCCTACAAGTCAATAATGCACCTCATTTTTTACCTGGAGGCAAATGTATCTTCCTGCCCATTGGGCACCTCTGTCTCCTCTGTGATTTCCTTGGTCTATGTGTAACAGACACTATTAGTTGTAGTGAATCATGCTGATAATTTGTGTTGTGGTGATGATTTGTATGATAGTTTTGTTGTGTGGCTCAGTATCCGATTCTAGGGACTGTGAAAAGAAGACCACTAGCCCTTTTCTAGTTCGACAATACTCGCGCTCGAAATCTATTACCTCTGAATGGCAGGCTCGATTTCATGTTTCTCCAACAGGGCGCTTCCATCTATTGGATACACATTATGAAACTGCTATACTAAAGCCACAATTTCCTCTTGATTGATTCACTGCCAACAGTTAAGAACTGATTTGTAAGCTTGTGGACCGATGTAGATGTAATAATTGTTTTTATTAATGTGTCTTATGTTTTTAATCTAGTGTACATGCACTGGACAGTAGACCACAAGGGCACCACAGTGCCAGAAAACTTGTACTTAAAACCCCTCTTGGTTAAGGACTAAGGGAGAATGAACAAAAGTCAGTGTTTTTCCGAAGACAGAAAGAATGGGAAAAAAATGCTTGTCTGGCCAGGGTGGATTTTGGGCAGACTATAAATCCTATCCCCATAGTCATACACCAAGAAAATCATTTTCACAACAATTTTGTGATACCATTACATATATTGTGGTTGGGTGAATTCTGTCTTGCATTTCTGTTGATGCCATTGTTTGTTAGTTAGAAATATTTATGTATTTATTTAAAAGTTGATAACTGGGAAAAGCACCATGAACCAAAGCTTGTTTCCAGATGCAACCCGGGGAAGGGGATACAAGAGGAAGGCAAATACAAAAGAGGTATAATAACATGCAGAAACAATACACCACAAATTATATTACAATACAGAAAATTGTAATAAATACAGACTATATTTACATAGATATATACAGTGGTTCACAGATACATCACAAATGCTATTTACAATAGGGAAAATTCTAATAGATACAAACTATATTTATGCAGCTAAATACAGTGGTTCACAGTAAGAGAAGTTGGGAACAGTCATACTGAGGCAGATGAGGTCCAGAAAGGAGAACAGATGCAGGAAGTAATAGGGGTTGGCCTGAGTGAGCACTTAAGAGCAGGGATGGAGGGAGGGAGAGAGATGAGTTTGGGCAGGGAGGTTGGTCCAGAGGGAAGGAAATCTATAGGAGAAGGAGAATTTGCCAGCTGAGGTGCGGACATGAGGGAGGGAAAAGGTGTGGGTGCAGCTTCACCATGAGTTGTAGGGTGAGGGAGAAGCAGGAGTAAGGAGAGATGCAAGGTAGAACAGAAAAGACCCAAACCAATATTTAGCAAAAAAGGTGGAGCAGTGTGAGGAATGCCTCAGTGTGAGTGACGGGAGAGAAAGGGAAGAGTAAAGGTCACAGTAGTGAGTTAGAGAAGGGGAGTTAGAGGTGAACCAACACAAGGCATGAAACAGACTGTCAAGTGTGGTGAGGGAGGTGGCTGGGGCAGCACTAAAACTATGGTTGCATAGTTAAAGGCTGGAAGGATCCACATAACTACAAGATCACGCCTTACAGAGAGGGGATTCAGAGTGGGGGAACAGAAGTGATCGGAGATCCTGCCAGAAGGAGGACGGAGTACTGTTTGAGGGGTGCAAATGTGATTTAAAGAAATCTGTTTTGGCATGATGGATACTAATGGTACAACTGTTGTGGAGGGCATGAAAGGTTTGAAAGAAGGCCTGGTTACCAGAGGATTTGAAATGACACCAAGCATGATCACAAGCTCTTCACTTGGCCAGGATATCAGGGGTGATCCAAGGGATGGTGGGCACATTTTACTGTTGTTGTCTTTAGCTGGGCATGGGCATCCCAGATCTTAAGGAAGATGGAAGTGAAGTGGGTGAGGGCAGTGTCAACTGAGAGGGAGGAAAGGACCGGAGACTAGTTGGCCAAGGATAGGTCATGAAGAAGTTTACTCACCTCAAGAGATTTGAAGGGGTGATACTGGATGTATTTGGGGGGATGGGAGGAAGATGGGTTTTCTAATGCAAAAGGTAGGGTAGTGGATGCTGTGCACATCAGGTAAAATGCCAGCAGAGCAAATGTGGCGGGGATGGGATGAGAGCACCCAGTCCAGCAGGGACTGAGAATGAGTTCTTTGGCTGGGACGGGTAGGATCTTTGATCAGTTGGGTGAGGTTTAATGCTTCAATCCACTGACATGAATTACATAATAAGGGGGAATGCCAGTCAAGACTGAAGTCTCCAAGAAGTATTAATTCTCCTGTATTTGGTAGAGCTAAGGTGGCAGTGATGCAGGAGACAAGTGATGAGAGAGGAGTTTTGGGGAGGTGTATAAGACCCCCACAAAAAGGGAAGAAGAGGATGGAAAGGTGAGATTGGTTAAAGGTAGTTCATGGGAGCAGGGGACTGCTTCACGGTGGAAGATAGTGCAGTTTAAGGAGTTGCAGAAGTAGATAGTCACCCTGCCACAATGTTTTCCATGGTCTTGTCTGTAGAGGTTGAAGTCAGGTAGGGCCAATTGGGAGTTAGGGATACAAGAGGATAATCATGTTTCTGACATGCATAGTATGTCAGGGGATTGTTGAGAGATTCACACTTTTAGTTTGTCAAGTTTGGGTAGTAGGCTGCATACAATAATGTGGAAAATCAGCAGGCCTTTAGGGAGAGCCTCTGGGGGAGAGGTGGTAGGGCTAGTAGGAATGAGATTTGGTTCAATGTCCCCCACTAAGAGCAGTAAAAGGACCAAAAGTTGTAGGTGTGAAGCATGACCCTTGCACTTGATTCGGCAGACCTGAAGGGGGGCAGCAAGGAGAGTATAGGAGGAAGAAGTTGATGAACAACTGCTAGATTTAAGAGAGAGTGGCTGAGCAGCCCATGGTGGATTAGGATGTGGTGGTGGGAGGTATTGGGAGGAGGGAGGTGAGAGGAGGTGGCTGTAGGAGTAGATATGTTGCAGAGTGGGCAAAGGGTGATGAGGAAAGAGTTGGAGTTAGATGGAGGAAAGGCAGGAGGATCAGAAAGAAGAAGGAAAAGGAGGACTAGGAAAGGGAGGGGAGAGCACGGCAGGTGCTCATGGGGACACTGAGAAAGGGGAAGGATAGGGAGACAGTGGTCATGAGGCATCTAGTAATGTGTGCTGAATGTGGTGGAAAAGCAGGGTTCGACCTTAACATTGTTTTACTAGCCCCAAACCTAGTGCGAATTGGCCAGGGCTAGTGCAGCTAACCCTCTACTTGTCTGCTTTGACTAGTGCCTGTTTTCCATGGCTGTTAATGAAGTTAAAAATGTCCCTACTATAGCAGGCTCTAGTCATCATGCTGATCTATCTGGTGCAATTAACACCTCATTAAGAGCTGCAGGTATTTGGCAGTTCAAAAAGGGGATCCCACAAAAGGCTCAATGTGCGAATACTTATCACTCCACTGTCAGAATTTTCAGCTAGTGTCCAGGGTGTGATCAAGAGTAGAAGCTATTAAGTCACTAGCTTCCAGTTTTCTGAATGTATCTATCTGATAATTTGTCCCAAATTATTAAGACCAGTGCTTTTCATTTCTCTACATTTTGAGTATATGTATCCTACATTTCGGTGAGAAGATGTAAACGGCATACAGGGTCTGCTCTGCAGGTGGTGGATTTTATTCCAGCCTCACCACAGGTGCTCACTTTCCTATTGAACACTCTCAATCCTGCATTTTCTCTTCTTTTTTACTACATTTTGAGTGTCTGTATCTAATATTGACCTTCCCGCGCCACTTCTGGAACACACAAACAACTGGTCCTTATATAAATGCCCTGCACATCCACCTGGCTCAAGAACTCCAATGTGTCTGCTATTCCTGACCTGTGGCCACCCCTTTACAGATCCTCATCTTCTCTCCCCATCCCTCAATCTCCTCTTTTTCTACCTACCCTCCTCTCCAATGAAACACTCCTGTCAGAGCCCACTTTGCTCCCTACTCATTACCTGCATCATGCTCTCATTCCCATCCCCTCATTCCCCTTACCTCTACTGCATTTACAAAGCCCTTTTTGGCTGCTACCTTTTGATGCCCTGCACTTGCCACTAGGCATACTTCACTAATGTATGTCCTTGTAATTTAGTCTATACTTGTTTGTTATGTTTGAGAGTATCTTCAAATTGATGTGTGCTGACTGTGTCTTCTTACATTTATTTTGACAAGGAACCTTTGTAAAAGAGTCATCCTGGCTCAAAGGTATTAATTTGCTACTGAAATAAATATTTCAGTGACAAAATGCTAAGAGGTATACAGGGTCTGCTCTGCAAGTGGTGGGTTTTATCCCAGTCTTAACATACCTGCTTCCTCTCCTCTCCAGATCTCTCAACTCTGTCCCTTCCCTGGACAACCCTGCAGACCATACTCTGAAATGATTATCCATACACCCATTGCTACCCTTACGGGCAAATGTAGGGGTCCCCAGCTCTTCAAAATGGACCATGCCAGCCAACACCATCCATACAGTCCCACCTATATCCTACTCAGCTTGTCCCTTCATCCTAAAAACAAAGCTTTGGAGACATGTATGGTATAAAATACCTAAATAAAACATATCATTTGAAAAGTTAAAATAAGCTTTCCTGGGGTGCATAGATCACCATATATAGAAACAGGGGTTGAATAGTATCATGCCTGTGTACTGCTTACCCTACCCTGATGAAAGGAGAATGTTTAAGACATGTTACTGTTGGGGCATAGCTTGTTAAAATCAATACTTTTAAATATAAATGTCAAAGTTTTCTGTTTCTCAGTCCCCTTAAGCTTGTGTGTAGCCCTCACCCCAAAGAAATCCTAGATGTGCTCCTGGCTTACTCGACACCATATGGAAACTTCCAGAAGTGCTGGGCTCCAGCTGATCACAGGATGGGGTCTGAGAGTGTCTTTCTCTACCAGAGTCTCTATTTATTACAGTGTGGGTGGGGGTGAGAGTTTGATGAGGTGCATTCTGATGCCAGCTATTGCATGTGCAGAGCAAGGCCTACTTGATGAAATATTTGTTGCTGTGATATCCTCTGGTTCAGGGGGTGCAAAGGTACAAAACAATGGGGGGGGCACACTGTTTGTGATGACTGCAGTCTTTTTTTCAGCTGGGCCAGAAGCAATATAAGAGCAGGACACATGTGCAATAATTGGAGTATTTTCTTGGCTTGCGCACTTGTTTCCCTGTATAAGTGATCAACATTTACAGTTACAATTGCAGGCTACTGCAACCATCTGTGGGCTAGTGCAATTTTGAATCAACTTGTCCTGCTGGCTAGTGCAAAGAAAAGTAAAGGTTGACCCCTGTGGAGAAGGGGACTACTTTGCATACACTGGAGCTGCCAGGTGGAGGAGGGGATTCAGAGAAAGATAAGAGTCACAGACACTACAAATTGTGGCTACAGTGGTGATACAGTGGTGGCATTGCCACCTCCAGTGCCAGAGGTCAGAGGTGGCAGAAAAAGGGAGGGATACAGAAATACAGGCAGACAAGGTAGGATAGGTGGGAAAAGTCAAGGAAAGGATACTAGTATGAAGAGTAAAGAAGCAAAGTGAGGATTGCTCAACAGTGACTCCTAGTGGTGGCTTTGTATAACTTTCCTGTGGGAAAGTAGGGAGATAGGTTCCAGCAGGAACGGTCACATGACAAGTCATGTGACAGGATATTACCTATATATCTACGGTCAAACAGGGTGGGTGGGTCAGTAGATGAATAGTGTCGATGGGATAACACCCCAACAAAACAGTCCACTCCTAAGGGTATGCTGTTGTCCAGGGACTGTATCTTCTCTGTTTGAGGGCTCCTGCTACAGCTGCTCCACGGTGTCTGAGGGAGCGAGTGGGGGGGAGTGCTGTTAGTTAGGATATACTTTAAATTTGTCTTGTGTTTTTAAATGGGGAGGGCAGGTCATTATGATGTCATAGCATTCATCACTATTTAAGTACTTTAGGCTAGTAATGGAATAGCCCTTGATAAAGCTCCAGAGATGGGAACAAAATGATGTCCAGCTTCTAGTTAATGGACTGTGGGGATGGCACTTGTACAGCATGTATAAATTTATATTGTGTGTAAGTATATCTAACAAAATATATATGTTTTTTAAACACTGTTTCTTGCATCTTATGTGAGTGGACTTGGGGTTGAGTTGTGAGGCTTTCTTTGTTTTACTTTCTGTAATATGCCCTACTATCTGTGGTCCAAATAAATGCTGTATATGGCTGCAAAGGGATCGGGGTATATATTGGTTCTGGTTGTGAGATCATTGAGCACGCAATGTGTTACTTGGGTTACTTAGGTTTTACCAGACAAAAGTAGACTTGAGTGCCCATCAGGATTGTCTCCCACTCCATAATGGGCAAATTATTCCCTGTTTAAGTTCAGTAGCAAGTAATTATTAAACCCTACCTTAAAACTAGTGAATGTTGTTAAGTCTACAAACTCTTGGTGTAGTTTATTCCAGTCCCTGGTCACCTGTATAGTGAAACATTGTCCCTTTTTTATGTTTACTTTAGGGATTAAGAGTTGTTTGTCATGGGACCTTAGGTTGACTATTCTGATACTGAACTCCAAACCACACTGGGTTGCTAGTTCAGGATTGTTTAGGATTTTGAACAACAGGAGTAAATCCCACCTTTCCTTCTTTCCTCCAGGTTGAATAATAACGTTGCAATTAATCTTTCCATACACATCATGTCTCTCAATTGAGGTATTAGCATGATTGCCCCTCTCTGAACCCTTTCTATCAATTCAATACCACTTTACAAATATGGGTTCCAAAAAGGGGACCCATAGTCTAAGTAAAGTCGTATATATGTTTGGTATAAGGGTAAGATACAGTGTTCACTTCTAGAGACAAATGATTGCTATAGAGTTTTTAGTAACCAGTTATATGTTTGTGTTATTTCTCTGCAGTGATCTGAAGCGGACAACCTATTATTGATTATGATTCCCAGGTCGCATTCTTTATCCATTGCCTGTATTGGTTTGTTACTTAATGTGTAAGAGTGCAACACATTATTCCTACCAAAGTGCAGGACCGTACACTTGTAATTAAATTTCATTTTATTTGTTGATGAGGCCCATGTTTCAATGTTTTTTAGAAATTGTATGATAGATTGGTATTTACTTATAGTGTCCATCTCACCACACAGTTTGGTGTCATCTGTGAATTTGGATATGGTATTTGTAACATTATCATTCATATCACTTATAGACAAGTTAAACAAGGTTGGGCCCAGGACTGAACCCAGAGGGACCCCACTGGTGACTGGATCTTTCTCTGAGAGATGTCCATTTATCCTTACCTACTGGGTTCAGTGAGCCAGCCAGCCCTCGACCCACAAAACACAGACCCAGGCCCATGTTTCCAAGCTTATCCACAAATTCACAATGGGCGACCATGTCAAAGGCCTTACCAAAGTCTAATAATACTACATCCACTGGAGTGCCATTATCATAACTCATCTGTGTATTGTTATAAAAGGACACAAGACTGGTGGTACATAACAGACCACTTTTAAAACCATGCTGGTAGCTCTCAGTCAGCCTCAGCATACTTATTTCTGAGTCCAGGTGTCTCTTTATCAGTCTTTCCATTGCCTTACTGCATAGGGAGATCAGACTAATTTGTCTATAATTCTAAACCTGCCCCTTACTCCCCTTTTTGTAAATAGGAATCACGGTTGCCCTTCTCCAATCTTCAGGCACTACCCCAGTATCCACTGACTTGTTAAATAGGATCATCAGAGGGTATGACAAAACTGTTGTCATTTCTTTCAGAAATCTGGGGTGCATATCATCTGGACCAAGAGAGGTGTTCCCCTTTATTATGCTCAAGGTGGAAAGAACATCTTCAGTACTGAAGTGAAGACAAGTGGTTATGTTGGCTATATTATTGCCATATACTGAACAGAAGTATCTGTTAAAAAAGTTGGCCACCTCAAGGTCATCATTGATGACATTGCCATCAACCAGCAGAGGCCCTACTATCTTGGGGCTATTTTTATTTTTATATATATGAAAAAGGATTTGTTGTTGTCATTTGTGAGGTCTATTCTAGTGTAAAGGTAGAAATCCTAAGTTCTTGATCAGGGCTTCAGTGAAGCCACTGCTGATGAAATACTCACTTGTTTTCAACAATCTAGCTAATTACCAGCCAGTATCAAACCTACATTTTCTGGGTCAGTTGCTAGAAAAGGTGATCATGATTTAGTTACAGAACCATTTGGAGCATGATGGCATATTGGATGTCACACAGTCTAGCTTCAGGAGGGTGTGCATCAGGAAGATAACACTGAAAAGAGTTGTGAATCATCTACTTCAGGAGATGGTAAAATACCATCTGTCCATGCTGATTTGTTTTAGATCTGCCAGACACATTTGACACTAGTTTATGGAGTGCTGCTGGATTATTGTACCTGAACATTTGTGCAGATACAACAGGAACAGGGTTAGCATGGCTCTAGTCTTGATTGCAGGGAAGGTCACAGTCCATGGTGATGATGTTGCTGACATTTCCTTGATCTGGTACCATATTTCCTGTGAAGTGCTGCAGGAATCTATGTTTGCTTAATCTGCTGTCTCTCCTGGATGATCTAAACTCCAGTTACTGTTCACCTGTCTCAGTTGCTGCTGCTGTGGATGATGCAGTCAGTTATTTCTGGAATAAATTTCCCTCTGTCTGGGATTCACATGCCTTCCTAAAAAGTGTTAGGGTCAAAGGTTCCCACATTTCATAAATCTCAGCTGAGCTGCTACACTGCCTCAAGACTCATGATGCTGCCTGACACTTAAATTCTCTGGATTACAAGAGGACCTTATCAGGTACAAGAAATTTTGAAATACTTGCACTAGGGGAGTGCTGTACTGTATGTGGGTGCCATATTTTGGATGAGACGTTAAACTGTGGTCCCTTCTACTCATCGCTGGTGATGTCCTGTTGGGTGTCTATCTGGCAGTAAAAGAATGCAAGGCACTTTTGAAAGAGTAGGGGTATTTGTTTTATTAAAATAAATATCCACAAGTACATACAGGTGCAAAATAGTTATTCTACATACATAATGCAAAAACAAACAAACAAAAAAATAACTAAATAACAGTTCATGGGCATGCAATTAATACATATCATCATAAACAAAAATTGAGTATAACTAAAACAACAAAGGAAATTTACAAATACAAAACAAATAGGAAGAAGAGAAAAACAGGCAGTACAATTCTGCATAATATGCTAACATGCACGCTATATGATTCAAATATTAAGGGAAAAATTACCTTGATACCTTAGGCCCCTGATCCTCATCCCAACCACATAATATCTTTCTACAGAGTCTTATACATTGCTTGAGGTAACGACAGTTCATAGTCTCTTGTCCTGATACTAATTAGTTCAGGCACAACATTATCTATAACGGCATTGCTAGCTATACTAGAGTTCTGTAGGACAAATTTATACCAGGTTTGCCACAGGCACCACTTGATGCAAGCAAATAATGCTAAAAGCATAATGTGATGCCATTTTCCCCCATTGAACATCTAAATTACCTAATATTTATGTTGAGTATGACATATTATGAAATGCAGGAATTGACCATTGTCTGGCTATGCTATCCCAAAAGGGTGTGACATAGGGGCAAGAAAAATACACACTATCCATGGTCTCAATTTCCTGGTTAAAAGCTGGTCTAGAACAAACTGTGTCCTCCACTTTTATGTTTGGCATTCCCCTTGACACTTACTCTCCCATGAGTTCACAGCCAGACAACATTCCACATCTTCTTGGGTATTCTATGCTCAGTAAGTAAGTAGTCCAAAGCCAGGAGAAAGCTTTTCATATTACCATGTTTCCCCTGTTCCATCAGTTCCTGAACAAGGATTCAATTATCCTGGATCTTCCTGCCTTTTATGGCATGAGTTTGTGAAGGGCAGATCAGGGTAGATACTGCTTTTGCCAACCGTTTACCCAAAATCTTTATTAGGATTTTTATATCCATATTTAGAAGACTTACAGGTCTCCAATTTCGCAGGTCAGCTTTGTCCCTTTTCTTGTGTAATAATATTAATATGCCCTGTAAAATAGTCTTGTCACTCAGTTGATTGTCTAACGTGACTTTATACAGTGGCAACAATAAATCAGCCAGTTCCTCCTTGAATACCTTAAGCAGTTCTGCTGGGAGCCTATCACTGCCTGGGGCAGTGTCACTACTCAGAGTACCAATGGCTTCTAATACTTCACCTTTTGAAATCTTCTTAGTCAGCATAAACAAAGTCTCCTCAGGGGAAACAGGCACTTCCAGGGGAGCTAAAAATGAGTCCCAGTCCCCTGAGGATGTAATGCTGCACCCAAATGTTTCTGATACAAATTTATCTATAATTCTTACAATATCAAAGAGGTCTTTTCCTTCCACTCCTTTTGTGTCTTGCAAACGTGTTATGAACCTCTTTTTAATTCTAGCAGAGCAATCATCAAAAGGGTTTACCTGTGTTTTATGCCCTTGTATGCCAAATGTTTGCTCTTATATCATGGAAGATAGCCATTGCTACTGAAATTTTGACATTTCCTGCTTTACATGTGTAATTTGAGATAAATAATCCAATATGGTTTCCACTGATAAAGAACAAAGTTTTTGAAGTTGGTGTCTGCAGTTCAAGTATCTCAAATGACTGTTGCATGTTTTATCTTTGGCTGTATGTATGCAAAATTCTTTTATTTCTATTTCAACCTGTTCTCACCAGTTCACCAAATTTGAAAAAATCCATAATGGTACCTTTTGCAACTAAAAATCTCATTACTTCCTCTGTATATTTTTTCTCTTTTCAAAGATGGAGACATTTAGTCTCCATTAAGAGGATTTAGCTGTAGTGACAAAGTCTAAACCCACTATAACAACAATAGCCTTATCAGTGGATGTCTCTATGGGTACTGTATGAAAGCTATTGGATTTCAACCATGGGGACATAAAAATATAACCAATTCAGGAGGAAATCGACCCATTAAAAAGTGTGCTCTATCAGCAGTGGGGATAATAAAGCAGCATCTACTAGTGAAGCAGAGGTTATCATGTTGTGGAGGTAGTTAGAGTCACAATAAGTTTTTTTTGTCACCTCTCTTAGAGCCAGATTCAGTGAAGAAACAATTAAGGTCTCTCCCCAAAATTATTCCTTTACTGGTATATAAAAAGGTCTAATTAATTTAAATTCCTCTATCCAGACATCTTAATTTAGGGACAATAAACATCAATCAGTCTTAATTCTCTGTGCCCTTTTAATTTCCTGCAGGGTACAAATGCTGGTGTCCTGGAGTAGGACAACATTTGTATACCTTGTAATATAGCTAAAATTGTGACCCTCTTTTGTATACTATGGATACTATTTACAGTAAGAGATGCAACAGTAATATCAGCCACAGTAAAGCAACTCATTATGTGAATGAGAAAAAAGTACCACTAAACATCAGCTTTATTTCAGATGTCCCTCCTCCCTTTTACTACTTTTTGTTAGTTGCATACTTTTTCTTTTCTTTTTTTTTTTTGATTAATATACCTGGTTTTGGGCCAGGGTCCTCAGTGCTCGAAGAGGGGTCTGACTGAGAGGAAGGTACAAACAACCCATCAGGCTCCTCCTCAGAGTCTGCCCAATTTTTCTGTATTGTTAAAACCTCATATTGATTTGCCAGCTCTATAGAGGCATGTCTAGACAGTTTACACTGTGGAATCCCCTTCTTTTTCCTCTGTCTATTGACCATTTTAAATACCTCTGTTTCTGGTGTGAAGGGAGGGAGGATTTCCTTAAGTAATACTGGTTCAGCAGTGGCAAGCTCTGCAGTGAGGTTACCTTCTGTTTCTATGATCACTTCCTCTTCCTGTGGTAACACAGGGGATCTCTCTTGCACCATTGGTGCTACCACTTGCCCTGGGGAAACTTCCTCAGGGTGTTTAAATAAAGCTTGAGCCCAAGGCTGAGAAGGTTCTGTAGATGTGGATGATCTTTCATTTGTCCTTTATTATACATACAGGATGGGGTCTAGGACACATCCCCACTCCACCAGGCCTAGTATATGAACCTTGTCCTTTATAAGGTTTCTGGGCCATGTCCACACAAAAATCTTGCTCAGGTCTGTAATATCACCCTTTTTGTGTGAAGTCCATGGGCAGGACCTAACTGAGTGCCCCTCCTCATCACACAAGTTGCATCTCATTTTGTTAGTATATTGCCTACTAGTGTGACCTAACTTGGGGCACAAGCCACATTTTACTGCATCACATGCACTACTGACATGATTCTGTGCCCCACATCTATATCATGCCTCAAGTTGGCCCATATAAAACAAAACACCCCTGTCCTTGCCCAAGTAGAAACAATTTGGCTAGTACTGAATCCCAGCATCAGAGTGATGCAGCTTTGCCTATATCCTCCACCTCCCCGTCCAGATATTTTCAGAGTCAATTATGGGGTCAGGCGACCCTAACACCGTACATTTTGTTTCATCCAGTGTAGTATATCCATGATGCACACACCTCCATTTTAAAAGAGCACTATGACTTTCTTAATCTCATGCTTGGTAAGTGGAATTACTATAAAGAGAATCTAGAGGGGGAGTGTGCGTCACCTAAGTATATTTCATCCAGGACCATTCCAAGCTAGTTGTGGTTTTAAAGCTGACATTGAAGATTGGGTCTCCAGCAGTGTTAAGGCACACATTTCAGTGGCTACAAAATTTTAAGCTATCTTTGAACAGGGACAGTGCCACAAATTGGCTATCAGGAGCTTCGTCCATTCTCCCCTAAACCTTATACATACCACATTGTGGCATTTAGCAGGCTCCATATTTGGCTTGAAGCTAGCAGCATAGCTTCTTTGGACTTGTGGCTTGTTGATGTTTACAGTTCACCTCTGCAGATCCTGTTGCAGCTGAGGTGCAGAGTCAGAGTTCTCTACAACATTTTCTGTATCCTGCATTTCCACCACCACAGCTATTGGTGTGTGAGTCAGTTCAGGAACTGGGACTGTATTGTCCTCACTATAAACCTTGTCTCACTCACCTTGAGGCTTATTAACTGCATTCCTATTATTTACATTGGTGTCGTTTGAGTTATTCAACTGCTCTGTGACTGGGATCTCAGGAGAAGCTGCAGGAGTAGGAGGGACTATGTATACAGTAGTGGCTGCTTCAGCATGATTTTTAAACAATTGCAGGACTGTGCCAGAGAAGAAAGCAAAACTATCAAGAATCTCCATGTCCAGTACTTGTGACTGTCATGGCTGCACATCCAACTCATCCTCATTCCTCACTTCATTTTCTGTTTCAAGCTTGTTAGCATGTGCAGGTTCAGTAGAGGATAATTCAGCTCCTGACTCATGTTCTTTCTCAAGTCTTCAGCTTGAACTGGACCTGGAGATCGGCACTATCGAGGACCCACCCTGCTTGCCGAAGTGCCATTTCAGCCGACCATGCTGGTTCAGAGGACCTTCTTTGAATATCTGGAGGGCATATTGCTTTTAACTGTTTTCTTCTCTTTCACAGATGTCTGCTGATGTGAAAATGACAACCCTTTGATCATCACAGGAACAGCTGCACCTTCCCACTCTGCTGCAGCTTTTCACTTGGACTACTGACAGGGTCTGGCATGGCAACAGTCAGCTCCACACTCCCATCTCAAGCTTGGCTTACCAGCAGCTCTATTACAGTCTCAGGAACAACACTGAAGTTCTCTTTTACCATGTTGTTATTGCCAGTGTCCACCCTACCCATGGTAGCAATGAAATCTCCACAAAAAGGCTTAGTAGAAACTTGCTTGCTTGATGGAGCCGAACGGACCCTTGAAACATCTGAGCATGGAAGTTCTCCTCTTCTGCCAGAAGGAGTAACAGGTGCTCCCCCTTTTCCTGGTAAGCCTTTTTTAACTCAAAATTCTCCTCAGTTCCATCATCTTGTTCAGGTGTATGACCACAAGGTTCAGTAGTCACACCAACCTCAACCTCCATAGGAATACTTGCAGAGTTATTGCCCATGGGCATTGTCTCATGTGAATGCATCTGTACATCTACAGATGTTTCAGTGGAAGGTACCTCCACAATACTGTGAGCAGGAAGGGAAGCAATCTTCACCACTCATGCTGTCCTCTTCTCCAACCTCCACTATGACCAACAGGAAACCAGCTGTGCCCCATACAGAAAGAGTAGATGATTTTCCCCAGTGCTCTGGCCAACATTCCCCTTACCATTAAAAAAAACATTTCATGCAGTTGTCCATGGCTGTTTCTGGGTGTTGATGTGTGAAATGGCTGTCACTACACATTCAGTCACTTCACTACCAGTCTCTCATTACTTGTAAAGTGCCTTGGAGTACAGTGTGTTTGAAAAGTGCTATATAAATACAGATTATTCTTCTAAAGCTGTCTACTTAGCCAAGGCTGACTTTATTTCACCTTTCAGAAAAAAAACTCCACTATCCTACTAAGTTCTGAAAAGCAGCTCACTCCCTCTTCAACCCCTTCCTCTCAGTCTGCACCCCTGTTGCTTAAGACTTACATCTCCTGGTCACTGATTCTCTGGAGGTTGCTTATGCCGTCAGTGTCTTGTTGTCCCTCAGTGCTCGCTTTCTGTTACTCTCTCCATCCTCCATACTCCCCTCTCCCCACTCCCCCTCCCTTCTCCCCTAGAAACCGCTTTCTCAGTCTCCTCCCTCTAGCTGCTCCACCAGCTGCCCTTCTTTGTTTTGACTCAGCCAAAGGCAACGGTCCTGATGACTTGGACCCCAACCTCCCCTGTCTAGTGCCTCCTTCAATTGCCCTCTTTAATCCATTTTCTCCTCAGGGCAGGCCTCCACCTCTAGGAAAATACTTGAGTCCATCCTGTTTCTGGAGGTGGCAATCCTCCATCTTTAGGAAACTACCGACTCATGTCTCTTCTCCCTACCTTTAGTAGAAAATAGTACTTTCTTAACTAGGCTTCTTTTCTTACTCTGCCTACATTCTCAGCTTATTCCAGACAAGCTCCAGGAAAATGCACTCAGCTGTCTCCTCCCTCCTCAGGCTCACTGACTACATTCTAAAAGGGAAGGATCAGGGATTTCTGACCTTTGTAATCTTTGTTAATCTAGCAAAAGTCTTTGACACTGTGGCCCACCCCAATGTCTGCTCCATTCCAAGTTAGCTGGTGCAGGCCTCTTTGACCTTGCACATGGCTATGTCTAGCTCTACCTAACTGACATAACTCAGTCAGTTAGAATAGATAGCTTCCTCTCCTCATCTGTCTCAATAGCCTCTTGTGCCTTATGCGGCTTTGTCCTAGGCCCCTACTATTCTCTATTATTCAAAATGACTTTTGCATGCCTGTTTATCTGTTCACATACACATGTATTCAGATGATGTATTGATCTTTCTCAGTGATCCCTTTGTTCCAGAGTTGGAAGCCAATCTCCAGTGACATTTTAACAAGGTCCAGCATTGTTTCTAATCCATCCAGCCCTCCCTGAACTGAATTAAATGGTCTCAATAACCCTTGGAAACAGACAGCAACTTGCAAGGGTCAAGGGGCATGTTTTATTCATTTATTTATTTAAAAAATAGTTTTTTCTAAGATTTCTTTGGATACACTGTTTGGGCAGAGGAAGCCCCTGTCTCCAGTAAATCTCCTATTGTGCTAGCTGTCTGTTCTCACCCCCTCTCGCAGACTATTTATCTTACATGCCCTACCTTTTGTATTTCCCTTGCAGCTTCAAGTTAAATTGGCTGCAGAGACCACTCGCTGTGCCAGAGTTGGCCATTCTCCCACTCTGACTAAAACTGCAGATACTGCTGAAACACAGAGCAGCGACCCCTTCAAAGTCTTACAGCCAGCAAAGCTCTGTCTGCCTGTTCTTGTTTGATCTCCCCATTTTCCCATTTGCAAGTTATACATCTTTACCACTTGATGGCACTGTTCTGAAGCCAACACTACTCAAAGGGCAAGAATCCTTCTATCTTTCTGACACATCACCTGACTTTAAATCTTACAGGCTGTCAATAAGAAATTGTCCTGCCCTTGCCTACTTCATTTTTACTGCCTCAGCTCCATCCTAACTAGGTTCCATTTATGGCTTCTACTCTACCATAGACATGTCACTTAACTAGGCATTACCAAATGCTTCCTTCCTGAGGTGTCTGCTATTAATAAAGCTACAATGTTCTTTCTGGCCTGCCTATTCTGTTCCCTGTGGTCCCTGTACTTCACTACTGCCTATCTCCTACCATACATAGGCCCTCTGGAGATGCACCACACTGATGACTATTCTTACTAAAATCTTATAGCCTCCTAGCAAGCAAACATGCATCCCCTCTGGTGCTTCTCACCAAATTCTATGAGAATTACAATTAGATTGCGCAAATGCTCGTGATACCATCCTCATAAAATACCTTACAGGAGGATCTGGCTGCACCACCTCCTCTGGTTCTCCTCTCTCCTTATCCTCCTTGCTGGAGATGTTGAACTGAACCCCGAACCTACCTCACAAAAGACCTTTAACAACCCCTACTGGTCCTGTCTTAAGGGTCTTAAAATTGCACATCTCAATGTTCATAGTCTCATCCACAGTCATGCTGAACTGACTGCCTGGGTTGACCACTATAACCCTGATATTCTGTGTCTTATGGAAACATGGTTGAAACCTGCCACCCCTGACTCGACCCTCGTGCTCCCCAATTTTAGCCTCCTGTGCCGCAATCGCTTGGGTAAAAATCGTGGGGGTGGTCTTTTGATATACTACAAAAGTCACCTTAACATATCCCTAATCCAGTATAACTTGACTCCCTCATCTGCCTCCTGTGATTTCCTTCATGGGCTCCTCCTACTAGGGAATGCCAAAAAAATTCACATCATCTATGCATACAACCCTCCAAAGCAGGGTATCAAAGGGCTTTCCCATCTGCTTGATAGCATTAGCCCAAAAATCACCTCAAATGAGGTACTTATATGTGGTGAATTCAATCTAAACTGGTCTGGTGACAATGTCAAGCAGTATAAACCTCTGCTGGGGGCCCTGGACCTTACTGTGCTCATCAGTGAGCCCACACAAAACCACACCAATGGGAGTCGAGGAGCTCTTTTCGATTGGATTCTGACAAACAGGCCTGAGAGGATCTCAGAATCTGGAGTCTTACCTGACTCCATATCTGACCATTCCCCCATCTACTGCATTTGGAGAGTCTCCTCTCCCAAAGTGCCCTATAAAATTATACAAGTGAGATACTTTTCCCACTTTAACTCTGCTCTCTTTCATCAAGATCTTGCAACCACAGATTGGGCCACAGTACTCTCTGCCACGGACATCACAAGTGTTCTTGACAAGCTTCTAAACATCCTCTCCTTTCTGCAGGATAAGCATGCACCTTGCATGAGAAAGAGAGTTAGAGGCACTATCACTAAATGGTTGCATGGGGACTTGCTCTGCCTCATGAATTATTTGCTTGCCCTGTTGGATATTGTATCTAATTCTCAATTGTATCTTGTCCCCAGTCTTGTTAACTGGGTATACCTTCCAATCAAATGTAAAACTGTTTTTCTCTCCTACATTATTGTATTGATGTACCTGTTATACCCTGTTTTACTCTCCCGGGTCGTTCCTGAAAATAAGCATAAAACTTGTCTAGTGTACTTACCCGGTTAACAAAAACTAAATAAATAAATGAAAGCCCGTGATTAGCACTGGGGTAAATTTAAAGCCTCTAAGGAATTGTGTGACTACCATGAATAGCGGCGGCTTCGCAACATCTGCAAAAAAGTCATACATAATGTCAAGAGTGAATACTGCAAGGCTACCCTCTTATTCTCTGCTAGGGACCCGCGATACTTCTGGCACACTATTAAAACTGTAGTTGGGGTTATAGCTGATGTGATACTATGGATATGATTGTCGATGGCAGAAATTGCAATAATGCTACTACCATCGCTAGTGCCTTTAATAAGCAATTCTCCGATCTCTCGGCATTCACCTCCCTGTTTACTACTGACAATAATGAATCATCTACTTCTAACCATTCCTTCAATCCAGAATATTTGTCTCACCCACCTTTCTATCTTAAAACAATCTCAGTGAGGGAAACTTACAAGCTTCTTGCTGGCCTTTCTCCTCATATGAGTGCTGGTCATGATGACCTTGAACCAAAAATCCTAAAGACTGGGGCCCCTTTGCTTGTGTGCCCAATATCCCATATTCTTAACCTCTCCCTCTCCACCAGAATTGTTCCTGCAATCTGGAAAGTAGCAAAGGTTGTTCCTATTTTCAAGTAGGGTGACCGGAAATGCATAGAAAACTACCATCCTATAGCCATCCTGTCTGCTGTTAGCAAGATACTGGAAAAGGTGGTGGAAGTGCAGCTGATGGACTACCTGTCTAAACATACCTTGCTGTCACCCAAACAGCATGGGTTTCATAAAGGGCATAGCTCTGGTACAGCCCTTGCTAAAGTTACATCTGATATAAGGATTGCCATGGACCAGGGTATGCTGATGGGGGCTATCTTCATGGACCTCTCAAAGGCCTTCGATCTAGTGGATCACTCCAAACTCTGTACCAAGCTTCACTCCCTTGGTGTTGCTGGTCGAGCCCTAAACAGGATTTCCAACTATTTCACTGGCAGACTACAGCTTGTTAAGTACAATAGAGCTCTATTGGAACCTATTCCTATCACTATCAGTGTCCCTCAGGGATCTGTTCTGGGCCCTATCCTATTTTCTCTTTTCATCAATGTCTTCCCAGCGGTCCCTACCCATAGCATCATAACCCTATATGCTGATGACCTGGTCCTCCTAGCTAGCTCAGGTGGTGTTCATGCCATAAATCACAACCTACAAGCTGACTTCAGTAAACTGCAACATTGAGTCCTGATAAATAAGCTCGTGCTGAACTTAAAGAAAACTCAGCTCATGCTCTTTGGCTCCTCTGCCAAACTCAAACAGTGTTCTGTCCCACAAAAGGTCTAAAGCCTTTATAGTGTCCCAGTTGGGACTACATGCTTCTTTAGATGCCTTTGAGTTACTCTTGGCCCCCAGTTAGACCTGTCTGTACACATTCAAAATGTCTGCAGGGCAACAAATATCAAGTTTGGACTTACATACCGGGCTTGTGGGTCCCTTACTGTAGCTGCATGGCTTGCCATTGCTAAAGGTTTATTCCTTCCCTCTCTCAACTTTGGACTGACAATCTTTACCCTCGCTGCAAAAACTAGCCTTGCTAAGTGGGATGTGGGCTATAATAATATTTGCCACTTTGCCCTTGCTGTCCCTCAACTTACCCATCACTGTGATTTATATAATCAGTTGCACTGGTTGTCCCCAGATAATTATTGCTCACTTGTCTTGTGTTGCTTCACAGACTAAATCATCCACAATGCCACCTCACCTACCCTGTCCATACTTCTTTGTCTGGCTCTACCATCATACCGGCTAAAGTCTGCTGACTTGAAACTCCTCCTTGTCCCAAAAACTCGTACACTGTCAGGTGATCATGCCTTTGTTGTTTGTGCCCCTAGATTCTGGAATAACCTACCTGCAACCATCAGATGTACCCTCACCCATCCCATATTTAAGAGCTCCCTCTGGTTGCACCTGAAGTCTGCCTCAGCCTGTAACTGTTCCAAGGCTGCTTGATATCCATTACCACTGCTTAGACCCTGTTGTGCACCCTCCACTTCCCTGGTTCCCCTACCCCCTCTGAGCTCTAGTAAGGGAAATTATCTACCCTGTATGCCCTTCACCTCAGCACTTACCATCCTAAAAATGGGGCAAATTGCACTTGTACTATTTCCACAAAATGTAACAATTGCTTGCTTGTTCTTACCTTTGATGTATATGCTTATCTGTTCATCCTGTACCTGTTTATTTGTATCACCCTGCTCATTGCTTGTATTTCACATTGTTGTAATTCTCTTGCACTGTTCTGTAAACCATGCTCTTGTAATCTCCTGGGTTGTACCTGAAAATAGGCATTCCTTGTCTAGTGGGCTTACTCAGTAAGCAAAAGCTAATAAATAAATAAACCACCCTAGTTTTCAAGGCTTTAGATGACTCTCCATGGGAGGTAGTCATATCTCTCAACTGCCCCTGATTTTCAAGGATGTCCCTGATTTTGCCTCAATAATTTACTCTGTCCCTCCTAAAATGTTTGTTTCTATGGTGAAACAGTGGGGATTATATGCACAAAATAATATCAAGCATTAAAGTTACAGACTTGTTCTTCTTTAGAAAATGCATTTTGCACTAATCCTCATATTCTACCAGCTTTGTGGGTGGATATTTCTAATTTTGAAGATTTGTCCCTGATTTTGGTCCTTTGTCTCTGATTTTTTTAGGCCTTGTCCCTGATTTATGAGGCTGGAGGTTGAGAGGCATGGAGGTAGTTCCTACCTTCAAGTACCTGGTTGTTTGGTTAGATGCCTGTATTGACTTCGCCAGGCACATTGATGCCATCTGTTTTAGACTTCCTCATAAACTAGGTGCACTGTATAAAAATAAATCCTGTAGCCCACTCCCAGCCCATTGCAAACTTGTTCGTAAAATTATCTTCCTGACCTTTGACTATAGGGATGTATTTTATGGTGTTGCTCCCAAATCCACCCAGGCCGAACTGTACCTCCTCTTCTGTTTTTTTGCCAGTTTGCCCTGAGCTGTTCCTCCCTGTACCTGCCACTGTTCTCTCTATCCTGGTCTTTCTTTTACCTTTCCTGATAGCAGGCATCTGTACCTCTTAGCCACCCATATTGATAAGTTCTAGTTCTCCATGCTATCCTGCCATCTCTCTCTCTCTACCCTCCTCTACCTCTCTCTCCCAAATCCTACTCTCTCATAAAATCTGACCCTCTCTCCTTCCTTCTCCTTTTCTTTAATACTTCTGGTGGGTAGGTCTCCTTCTCCTCCAGATTTTCCTCTTTCCGGAACAACTTCCTGATCTTCTCTGTCTCAGTCTCCTCTATATTTGCTCTGGGCCCACACAGCCCATTCCTGCTTCTCCCCAGCCCTTCTCCTGACTCTGATTTATGGGTATTGTTACTTGGCAGCCCCAGTAGCTGTTGTATATACCTTGCACTTTTCCTGCTATTATGCGCAATTTGTGTCTCATGTATCTGTGTTGCATGGTAGACATTGTTGTGCACAACTGTACTTTCAAATACTTTTGGTGATAGTATTGATGTTATCTGTACACATTGTGTACGTTGTGCACCTATGTAGTATACTACACCCTGTCTTGCTATGCATGGTTGCACCTTGTAAGGTGTTTGCTGATAATATTACTGACTGCTATTTTTGTGCATCAAGTGTATGTATGTAATATATTACACCTGGTCTCATAATGCAGAGTTGCATCTTGTATAATATTTGCTGATATTATTAACACTTATTTTGCTGCACATTGTGTACCTATGTAGTACGTTGTACCCTGTCTTGTAATGCACAGTTACATCTTGTATAATCGTTGCTGTAATTACTGCTGATTGTTATCCTTGCACCTTGTGTACCTATGTAGTATGCAACACCCTGTCTTGTATTGCACATTTGCACCTTGTACATGTTGCATACTACACACTGTGCTGTTATGCACAATTGCACCTTGTATAATGTTTGCCAATATTGCTTATTGTTATTTTTTTAACCTTGTATACCTATATAGTATATTAAACACTGTCACACCTTGCATAATGCTCACTGATATCATAGATAATTGTTACTTTTTCTGTACCTTGTGAACCTATGTTGTATGCTACACATTGTTCTGTTATGCGCATTTGTTTCATTATGTTTGGTGATATTATTGCTGATCGTTATCCTTACACCTTCTGTACCTACTGTATGTAGCATACTGCACACTGTATAGTTTTGCTCAATACTGTTTGCTGATATGATTGCTGATTGTTATTTTTCAGCATTGTATGTACCAATGTTGTATGCTATACACCGTGTTATTATGTACAATTGCACCTTGTATGGTGTTTTCTGATATCACTGATGATTATTATGTTGTTTTCTGATATCACTGATGATTATTATTTATCTGCTCCTTGTATACCTATGTTGTATGTGACACACTGTCCTGTTATGCAGAACTGCACCTTATTTAATATTGTCTGATATTGCTAATGGTCATTTTTCTCCATCTTGTGTACCTACATAGTATCCTATATTGTCTTGTTATGCACAATTATACCTTGTATAATGTTTGCTGATATTATTGTGGCTTGTTATTTTTCTGAACTTCCTACACCTGTGTTGTATGATACACACTCTAACGTTATACACAACTGAATCTTGTATAATGTTTGCTAATATTGCTGACTGTTGATTTATTCACCTTGTGTACCTGCCTGGTATATTGCACACTGTTCCATAATGCACCCTTGCACCTTGTATATTGTTTACTGATATAATAGATAATTGTTATTTTTTCTGCACCTTGTATACTTTTGTTGTATGCTGCACACTGTTCTGTTATGTACAATTGCACTTTGTATAATATCTGCTGATATTATTCTGAACTATTTGTCTGCACCTTGTGTACTTAATGCTATTTATTACACCCTATCTTGAATGCATAATCACACCTTACATAATGCTCACTGATATAATAGATAATTGTTACTTTTTCTGTACCTTGTGAACCTATGTTGTGTGCTATGTATTGTTCTGTTATGCGCATTTGTACCTTTTATAATGTTTACTAATATTATTGCTGATCATTATCCTTGCATCTTCTGTACCTACTGTATGGAGTATACTACACACTATATGTTTTTGCACAGTTACACCATGCATACAGTTTGCTAATATAATTGCTGATCATTAGTTCCTGCATTGCATGTACCTATGTTGTATGCTACTCCCTATGTACTATTGTACCATATATAATATAGTACAGTTATGTAGGAACTTACCGTAACAGTAGATCTTCAAGAGAGGTTCCTTCAATAGGTCACCACATATAGTAGGTCATCACATATAGAACTGGCACCACCTGGCATCGGGCTGCATGGCAGACTTTTCTAGCAATACCTGATGGGGGACTGCCCGCCCGATGTCACATGACTGACGTCAGCGTGACTGTATAGAGTGGGCGGTCCCCATGCCTCACCCTCCAGTTCTCCCGCTGGAGCCAGGAAGAGGCTGGACAGCAGGAGCGAACAAACAGGATTTGGAGTCCCTGTAAAACATAAAATGAGGGGAAGGAGGGAGGGAAAAATATGACCTACTGAAGGAACCTTTCTCGAAGATCTACTGTTACGGTAAATTCCTACGGAACTGTACTATCATACTTGGAGAGGGTTCCTTCAGTAGGTCATCACATATAGGACAGAGTCCCAAGCAGTCCCTCCAAGAAGAGACTGAAAGAAACTAGGGAGGAGGAAAACTAACTCCAATGGAAAGAACTGAAGTCCAGAAAGGACCCAGTTTAGGACAGAAGGCCCTGCAAGATGGCTAGGCCAAAGCTAGCCCTCCACCTAGAAGCAATGTCCAGACTGTAATGTTTGGTAAAAGTATGGACAGAACTCCAATTAGTGGCAGCACAAATGTCAGCCATAGAAACATTCCATAGAAAGGCCACGGAGGCAGCCATGCCCCTAGTAGAATGACCTCTGATGGTACCTGGCAGAGGCTTATCATACTTTTGGTAACAGTACTGAATGCAGTTGCCTAACCATTTGGAAAGACCCTGCTTAGAAACCGGTTTGCCCTTTGATCTCAGGGCAAAGGAGACAAACAACTGGTTGCAAGAGTGAAACTCTTTGGTCCGATGGGTATAACACCGGAGAATCCGATGGACATCCATCGTGTGATGGAGTGCCTCACCTCTGTTAGAGGGGGATGAGTTATACACTGGAAGGTCTACTGATTGCTTCAGCGTGGCTTCTGACACCACCTTGGGGAGAAATCGCGGATGAGTTCTGAGGACCACCCGGTCCCGATGGAAAATCTAGTATGGCTCCTTGCAGACTAGAGCGTGAAACTCCGAAATCCTTCAGGCTGATGTGATGGCCACAAGAAAAAGTGCCTTCCAGGACAGGAAGTGCAAATCACAGCTCATAGCCAGTTCAAAAGGAGGAAGGGTGAGCTTTTCCAGGATGAAGTTCAAGTCACAAGGTGGAGCTGAGCTGCGGATGGGGTGTTTCAGATGGAGAATCCCTTTCTGAAAGGTTTTTGAGACTTCCAGCTGAGCCACGGGTTTACTATCCACTAGCTCATGGTATACTGAGATAGCTGAGATATGGACCTTTAAGGAGGAATAAGACAGACCGGAGTCTGATAAGTGAAGGAGGTATTCCATGATTTGTGGGGCCAAGCAAGAGAAGGGGTTCCAGCCCTTAGCAGTCGCCCAGATGGAAAACCGTTTCCACTTTATGGCATAAGTGGAATGAGTTGAAGGTTTTCTGGCCTCAATGAGGACTTGAGCAACCCTGGAAGAAACCTCAAAGCAGGAAATCGCTATGTCTGCAGGAGCCATGCATGAAGATGCAGGGTCCTGAGCCCCAGATAAAGCAGATGGCCTTGATCCTGCGTCAGGAGGTCGTGAGTCACTGGAAGTGGAACCGGTGGTTCCCTGGAAAGCTATTGTAGCAGCGGGAACCAAATCTGTCTCAGCCAGAGAGGAGTGATGAGGATCATCCTTGTCCTCTCCTCTGGAAGCTTAAGAAGAACCCTCTGCAGAATGGGAAACGGAGGGAAAGCGTACAAAAATGTCTCTGTCTAAGATAGAGATAATGTGTCGCTCCAAAAAGTACCTTGCTCTGGAATGATCGAGCAAAATTTGGGAAGTTTTACGTTGGCTTGGGAGGTGAAGAGGTCGATTTCTGGATGCCCCCAATTTTGGAAGATGGATTCCGCCACTTCCTGATGCAGTTCCCACTCGTGAGCTAGGGTCCGAGATCTGCTGAGACAGTCCACCAGGACGTTGAGAACACCTGGAATGTGCATGACTACAAAGACCAGATGGTGCTGGACTGCCCAGTTCCACACCCGCGTTGCCTCTCTGTATAGAGGGTACGACCAGGTTCCTCCTTGTTTGTTGATATACCAAACTACTGACATATTGTCCATTTGGATTAGCAGTGTTCCCTTTGGAAGGAGGGTCTGAAAGGCCTGTAACGCATACAGGACTGCCCTCAGCTCCAGAACATTGATATGGAGAGAAGTCTCCAAGCCTGACCACAGTCCCTGGGCTTGATGTTCCCCAAGGTGAGCACCCCACCCCATATTCTAGCCATCCATGGTGAGGGTGGCTTCTGGTGCAGGATTCCAAAATGGAAGCCCCAAGGAAAGATTGCGAGCATCCGTCCACCAATGTAAATCCTTCTGAACTGCTGAGGAGACTAGGACTGGGTGGCCCAGATCATCCAGGAGCTGATCCCACTGCACCCGCAATGATCACTGAGTAATCCTCATGTGGAGTCTTGCTAGGGGAATGGTAGTGATGGAGGCTGCCATCAGGCCCAAAAGGCAAAGGACTTCCCAAGCTGGGATAGTTCAGAGGGAGGCCACTTTGGAGGCCTGATGGATCAGGGTCTCCACCCTGTCTGGAGGAAGGAAGGCTCTGCACTGGACTGTACCCAAGACTGTCCCAATAAACTGAAGTTTCTGGGCAGGGATAAGGGATGACTTGGGAACATTGACCATGATCCCGTGTCGGTTGAATAGGTCCAGGGTAAAAGAAAGAGCCTCCAGCAATGAATCCCTGGACGGGGCTGAAATCAGCCAGTTGTCCAGGTAAGGAAAGACTGCAATACCCCTATGGTGCAGGAATGCTGCGACCACCGCCAGACACTTGGTAAAGACCCGTGGTGCCAAAGACAGGCCAAAGGGAAGCACCCAGAACTGAGAGTGTTCCCCTTGGAAATGAAATTGCAGGAATTGGTGGTGGCTGGGGAAAATGGGAATGTGCAGGTAAGCATCCTGTATATCTAGGGCACAGAGCCAATGATTCTCCATGAGGAGAGGGGAGGAGAGGGAGGAGGCCCTGGAGTGTCAGTGTTTGAAATATTTTGTACTTGATGAACTGATTGAGCTGACTTAGGTCGAGTATGGGTCTGAAGTCCCCAGTCTTTTTTGGAACTAGAAAAAAGTGGGAGTAAAATCCCTTTCCTCTTTGCCCTAAGGGGACATGCTCAATTGCTTCCTTGAGCAAGAGTGAATTTACCTCCTTGCGAACGAGAAGGGCCTGGTCCCAAGAGTAAGAGGACTTCCACGGTGGAGTTTCTGGGGGAATCTACAGCAGCTCTATGGTGTGTCTGACGGACACTAGTTGCAGGACCCACTCATCGGAGGTGATCGCCCTTCACTCCTGCACATGGTGGGTGAACCTCCCCCCCACCTGCTCCCTGTCATGAGACTGAGGAGGCAGTGGGGCTGGGGAGTCAAGAAGTGGCAGGACATTCAGGGAGAGGACCTCCTCAAGATCTCTGATTTTTGGAGGTAGGAGGGGTGGCTGTACCTGTGGCCTTATGCTTTCCTTGGTGGCACGCCGGAGCATTCTTTCACTGCCTCCAGGTCCTTTTCCAGAAGGGCTGCTGCTGCTGGGAGCCTGATCGGTCCATTGACCTAACAGACCTAAGAACAACTCCCTTGTCCTGTAGGTCTGTTATGATATCCTTGGTGTCCCCCACCAAAAAGGACTGAGCCCCTAAAAGGAGCATCCTGAATCACTGACTGGACCTTGTTGGTGAGTCTGGAGAGGTGAAGCCAGGAGTACCTTCTAAGGGCAATGGTAGTTGCCAAGGTACGGACCATGGAATCGACAGAATCGTAAGTGGCACATAAAGCATGCCTGCAGGAGATCTTGGAGAGGCAGAGATCCTTGGCAAGTTCCTCCTTCAAAGGTGAGGGATCCATGGACTGGAACTTTGCCTCCAGCCTGGCCATAGTCACCTTTTGATGGGACACCATATGGGCCACATAACTGAGGGACCAGAGGGCACACGTGGCCGATGAATATATTTTCTTCCTGAACTGGTCCATCTGCCACAACTCTTTGTCCAGAGGAGGAGTAGTGCTCATGTGCTTGGGCACTGAAGAATGATCATAAGCCACAGAGATGACTACAGAGTTAGCCTTGGGATGAGTCTTTAAGAAGGGGGGCATCCCTCGGTGCCTGGTAGAGCCTGTCTGCCTGCTTTGGGACAGCTGGGATTGAATGAGGCATCTGCCAGATGGTCGTGGTGAGGTCTTAATGAGGTGCCATCCATTGAGGAATTGGGATAGAAGACAGAGACTCTAAGTCTAGGTGTTCCATGAGTCTCTGCCTGATGGGATCCTGTTCCCCTGACTCCCAGTCAAAGTAATCTTTCAAGGCCCTCAAGAGGTCCGAGAAGGAAGGGTCCTCCAGTGGAGACTTCGGTGAGGCCTTACCTTTCGGTTCCTCAGGGTCCTCCGTGATCTCCTCCTCTGAGGAATCTTCCCTTCCCTCTGTGCTGTAGTCATCATTGTCCGCCTCTTGGACAGGATGGTGTCTGTAGTCTGGAAGGGAAACATCCTGCTGAGTCTTCCCTGAGATGTGGACAGTGGTCAGTGATGAACTGCTCAGGGAAGGGGACCTAGGAAACTGTGGTTGTGGGAGCCTAGTTTACAGGTCCAAGACCAGCTCCGACCTAGCCCCCCACCACCAAGACTGTATCAAGGTCTTGAAGTCCAGAGCAACCAGAGGAGGGAAAGGTGGAGTTGTCTGAGGCTGAGTGGGAGGAGGGGGAAGAATGACCCATGGTGGATAATAGCCCTGGAGCCCCATATAGTGGGAGTAGGGGTTAAATCCAGGGTAGAACTGTCCAGGATGACCAGTCTGGAGTGGGACCTCCTGGGTAGTGATCCTCCGGATACCCGAGTGGGTAATGCGGGACAGTTCGGGGTCTGTTATAAATCCCCATCATCAGATCTGGCATCGGGGGAACCCACGTCAGACCCGCTGTGGTGTATATAGGTGGAGGGTCTGTCGTCGGGGCAGCCCACGTCAGTGGAACCAACATCGGAGCAGGTGCCACCTGATCTGGTGCCGGAAGGGGATCCGGCATCGGAGGGGTCAGTGTTGGAACCAGACAAAGGGGCCCTGGCGTTGGGGCTGGATCCAGCATTGGGGCCAAAGGCAAAGGCTGGTCAGCCAGTCCTGGCTGAGGGACTGTCGGGATCACCGGTGTTGGAGGGGGTGCCGGAAGCCCACCAGAAAGTGAAGGAGGGGCCTCCACTGTAAGGCCAGTAGGCCGGGGAGGAGCCTCCTTCTCCTGGACCCCAAAGTCTCGACAGGGCTGATGGGTTCTCCACTGGCATCGCCGGATGTGCCCGCCTGGGAAGTGGAGGGCATGGGTGAAGGAGGTGGAGGAGGGAGAGGGGCTTTCTCCCTCTGGTCCCGCTGGACATCGGGTGAGGTGCTGTGAGGCTCTGACAGGGAAATCGAGCCTGTGTGGTCTTCAGGGATGGCTGACTTAGTGGGCGGGGTCGGGTGGTCAGGGGAGGAGCCCCCGGCTGACTTATCGACTGGAGCTGGGCAACTACCCTCAGCGGGGAGCTGACTTACCCAGCAGTTGCGTGGTCCCCGGAGGAGCTGAGGGGTCGACTGTGCCTAAGGTGCGGTCGCCAGAGGTCGATGTGCAACTTATCACCGAGTTTTTCTGACTTACCGTCCGGTTTTCTGGGCAGCAGCTGCTCATCAAGGTCCTGGCGTCATCCGCAGAGCGAGCCCACTCCCTAGATTTCTCCTAGTGCTTTTTTGAAGGAGAAGATTTCTCAGACGAATCCTGGAGATGATCCATTTTCTTCTGTAAGGAAGCCAGGCGGGCTTTTAGCAAATGGGCCTCCAAAGCCTGCTGTCTCCTCTTTTTTGTGGCCTGGTTAACGGATTGACACTTAGGGCAGGAGGAGACTGGATGGTCCAGGCCTAGACAGAGAATGCACTTGCAGTGACTGTCTTTGTGTGGGATCTGTGTGCCACAGGACAAGCACTTCTTCTTGGGTGAAGACATAAGGAAGAACACAAAATTTTGGGAAAAAAAGGCAGTGAGGGATAAACTGATGCGATGAACTTTCACGACGATCACTAACTGGAAGTCTGCAATGCGACTGACACGAGGCAACGGCGGGAAAGAACTGGAGGGTGGCTGTGGGGACCGCCCACTATATACAGTCACGCTGACATCAGTCACGAGATGCCGGGTGGGTGGTTCCACATCAGGTATTTCTATCAAAGTCTGCTCAGTGTCCCGACACCAGGTGGTGCTGGTCCTATATATGGTGACCTACTATATGTGATGACCTACTGAAGGAACCTACTCAAAGTAAGATTGTCTGATATTGCTGATGGTCATTTTTCTCCACCTTGTGTACCTACATACAGTAGTATACTACATTTTGTCTTGTTATACACAGTTACACCTTCCATAATGTTTGCTGATATTATTGTTGATTGTTATTTTTCTGAACCTCCTATACCTGTGTTGTATGATACACACTGTCATGTTATGCACAATTGCATCTTGTATAATGTTTGCTGATATTGCTTACTGTTGATTTATTCACCTTGTGTACCTACGTAGTACATTGCACACTGTTCCATAATGCACCTTTGCACTTTGTGTAATGTTTTCTGACATAGTAGATAATTGTTCTTTTTTCTGCATCTTGGGTTAGATATTCAAAGGGGTTGCACCTGGTGCAACTGAGTCACACCAGCGCAAACCCCAAAACTGCACACTGGGGCAATATTCAAATGTGGGAATTATGCAGTGCACATCTCCAGGGGGTGTGCCCATGTATATGTGGCACATCCCAATATTCAGACCGGGATGTGTGGCGCAACTGCTGGCACAACCCAGAGATGTGCTGCATACCTGTTCTCGAAGTTGAGCCCGTAATAAAAGGCTCAAGTGCAGTCCACCCACTGGCAGCACACTGTATTGCAGTGTGCAACACAGCAGCCACCTGCCGTGGGTGGCAACCCCCCCAACATGCACAAGCACACATGACAGTCCCTGGTGGTTCCCCCCCAACCCTTTGATCACTGACTATAAATAAGAATAACTCCCTGGTAGTCCAGTGGTTCCCCCCTTCCTGCCTGTATCACCAATTGCTCATAATTATGAGTCGTAATGCCCTGGTAGTCTAGTGGTACTCCCCTAGCCCACCAGTAACCATGATCACCCAGAATGATAACTGAAGCAATTCCCTGGTGGTCCAGTGGAACACCCCACCCCTCCTGTAGCAGTGATCACCATGATATTGTTCAAATGAATATTTGTGGTGGTCCAGTGGTGCCCCCACCACACAGGACCCCAGCCCACCCAGCTCCCCCGTCATTGGCGGGCAACGCCTACCCTCATACCACTGCAGCCTTCGCAAATGACAGTTTACAGTAGTTGCTGCAAGCTCACTGGTCCACACTGTGGACCAATGGGTTTACAGTGCATACTATACTAATACACTGCAAGCCCATTGGTCCACAGAGCTTGCAGCTACTACTGTAAGCTGTCATTTGGCAGGCAGCCACAATGGTGTGAGGGCGGGTATGCTGCCCGCCAATGATGGGAGGGAGCTGGGTGGGCTGGGGGTCCTGTGTGGGTGGGGGGATGGGGAACCACTGGACCACATGGATATTCATTTGAATAGTATCACGGTGATCACTGCTACAGGAGGGGTGGGGGAATGTCACTAGACTATCAGGGTTCCATGCAATGTATAGTTTGGTGATTGATGGGTTGGGATGGGGAAGGGGTACCACTGGGCACCAGGGAATTGCTTCAGTTATCATTATGGGCGATCGCAGTTTACGGCAGGGTGGGGGTACCACTAGACTGCCAGGACAGTATGTCTTGGGATTACAAGTGATCTGCAGTACAAGCAGGGAAGGGAGAGCCACTGGACTTCCAGGTAGTTATCCATGTTTATAATCGGTGATTGTAAGGTCAGGATGGGGGGGTCCTGCTTCATGCTGTGCAGAGCACCAGGCACATTTCGCTGGCCAGCCCTGCACAACTCATGCAAATGGGGCCATAATGACATGCAAATGGCCCCATTTGTGCCTTGCATGCATTATGGTCCCATTTGTATATCAGTGCCTGAATATCAGGTATTTGTGCACAACATATCTCTGCTGAGCTGGTGCATTTCACATTCCTGGTATTCAGACCTATCTGGGGGATGTGCTGGTGCATTGTATTTGTGCAGCACACATTATGTGCTGTATTCAGAAGAGCTGCGCCATGGCACATCTCTTTTGAATATATCCCTTTGTTGCTTCAGTGTAACTCAGTTGCTCTGAGCACCCACTTGCGCCATTGCCAGGTGCAGGTTTAAATATCAGGCCCCTTGTGTACTTATGTTGTATGCTACACACTGTTCTGTCATGCATACTTGCATCTTGTATAATATTTGCTGATATTATTCTGAACTGTTATTATTCTGCACCTTGTGTACTTATGCAATTTATCACACCCTGTCTTGTAATGCATAGTTGCACCTTGTCTAATGTTTGCAGATATTATTGATGATTCTTGTGCTTTGTAATGTTTCCTGTTCCTTCCCCCAGGATGCACGTGGAAATGAATTTTAGCTTGATGTGCTTTTCCCAGTCACCAAATTTCAGATTCCATAAATAAATAAATAAGTGTTGCTACACATGCTATTCAATGTGGAGGGGGAAGGGGATCCTTAAGTTGAAAATAGAGGGGTTCATTGGTGAAAAGTGGGGTTTAAACTTGTGAAGGGGGTGGGATGGGAGAAAAGGCTGTCGAGAGGGGTCCGATAAAGGAGGCACTCTGTCTCCACCCCCCTGGGGAGCTGGAGGAATGCAGGAAAAGGCCAACTGGTAAATTGCAGACCAGGGGAAAATGGAATACCCATGGGAACACAAGCAGGGGAGATGGAAGTATTGGGAAAGGGTGGAAGGTAGTCCTGTTAAATGCCAGGAGCTTGGGCAATAAAATGCCTGAGCTCCAGGTGATGCTAACTGAGGGAGCAGTGGATGTGGCAGTGGTCACTGAGACCTGGCCACCGCAGGACACAACTGGGACCTGAACCTGGAGGGTTACACAATGTTCAGGAAGGACAGGGGGAGGGAAGGGGAGGAGGGGTAGCAATAATAGTCAAAAACTGCATTGGCATGGGGGGAGTAGAGGAGGTGGATGATTTGGGTCACCTTGATAACAAGGGGGGGCAACAGAGTAAAAATAGGAATGGTATATAGACCCCCTGTGCTGGTGGAGGAGCTGGAGGAGAGTCTGGCGGCAGATGTTGGGAGACACTGCAGATTGGGCAGGGGAAGGGTGGTGGTGTTGGGGGACTTAAACATGCCAGGAACAGACTGGGAGACTATGTCATCCTTGGTGGCCAGGGAACAGAGGTTGTTGGATGTCTTTCAAGACACGTTCCTATCTCAGCAGGTGGGGGAACTGACCAGGGAGGTGCGAGTACTGGATGTGGCCCTGGCAGTGACCAGATTGGGGGCCTGGAGGTAAGGGACCCATTGGTGGGGAGTGACCATGCCACGGTCTGGTTCTGCCTGGACCTAGGAGGGGTTGAAGGCTGCACAAAGACGGAGGTAACTGACTTCAGGGGGGCGGATTTTAAGGAAATGGGAAGGATCCTTAAGGAGCATTTGGATTTTATTGGGTCAGACATGGACGCTGACAGTAGGTGGGAAATCATCAGGAGAGGGGTGCAGGATGCTACCAGCACCTGTGCAAGAGTAAGATGAAAATGCGGTAGGGCCTGAAAACCCTGCTGGTGGACCAGGGAGGTCCAGGAGGTGGTGCGGGGGAAAGAAGGCAGCCTATAGGCAATTCAAGTGCTCAAGGAGTGAAAGGGATCGAGGGGAGTATGAGCTGATGGCTAGAAAAGTCACTAGGGTGGTGAGGGTGGCTAAGGCAAGGAAGGAGCAGAACCTGGCCAGGGAAATTAGGAGAGGGAACAAGGGGTTCTTTAGATATATGAAGGGGCAGATTAGCAGGATTAAAACAGGGGGAGAGATGGGCATAAGCAAGGCCCCTACTTTTCTGCAGCACAGTGGGACCAAGTTCTGCGGCAAGACTACCATTTGCTGCAGAACTTCTGTGGTGGTGGTTTGTAATTTCTGTGGAAGTTCTGCGGCACTAACAAACTACCACATTACAGTGTCAGCTTGTCATCCTGACTTCACTTTCATGGCAGTGGTTATAGCAATCAGAATGGGGGAAAGCACAGTAACACTAGTTCAAAAAAATAACAGACTTATAGAAATAATTTTATGCCTAAAAAAGCAAAACAAATGTCTCTCCCTTAAGGTCCTAGCCTATTGCATAAATGACATATGCAGGGGGGACCTTATGTGATAAATAAGGTATTTTTATATGCATGCTAGCTATCCCACTAATGAGGTCTCCACTGTCTATCACTTATATATTTGTATGTGCTTTCTACACCAATCATGAGGTTCCTACTGTGTATCACATAAATTTATATGCAGTCTGTAACATACATACACATATGTGTGTGTGTTTGTGTATATATAGTGAGTGAGACAGAGATACTGTATGAGTGTGTGTGTGTGTGTATATATATATATATATATATATATTTTTTTTTTAATTTCCATGAAATTGCATCCTCATTCATACAGGTCCCATTGAAAATGGAATAAACGGAATAGAGGAGTTATTGCAAAGCTCATTTTTCATGTCAACCTGCTTCCCCTGACACACTACGTAACACCATCAGGCCATGACATGCATGAGAACCGATTGTGAGATAGAGCTCTCCAGCCCATCACAATGTGTCCACCGTGTGACAGAATACTGCACCATACCTTCCCAGGCTCCGAGCAGTGATGTGTTCCCCCAATGCTTGTGCTGCCCAGCCAGCTCCCAGAGTTAATCTCTGAACCTGAGTTGCCAGCATGGAAAAACAGCATGCTACCCTCTGGCACAACAGTTGTCCCTGCACACAACATTTCTCCATAACTTTTAGGTGATTCTATCAACCAATGACAATATGTAATCAATAACCCTGGCAAAAATGCGTACAGTGCAATTATTTATTTAACAGGTCTCTTCTTTCAACAGGTCTACACATTATTGTATTCTACTTTTCTGTGCATAATTACTTTATTTTACTTAAAAATGGCAGTTAAATTCATTTTACCAGTTATTCATTTCAGATGGCATCTCTATACCTTAAAGGCACAAGTAAGTTTGTACAAAGTGAGGTATGGACTTAACAGGTCTGTGCTATTGACAAGGTTTTGTTTAAGTTGGCCCTAGTGCAATAATGTAAGACTGAAAACTGGATTAGGCTGTAGTGTAGGTTGAGCAAATATCGCCATGCCTGATGTGCTGTGCCACTGTCTCTGGCAGTGGAAGCTGTGGTAGATAAGTGACTGTTCATTTCTGTGGCAGAATGCAGCCATTTCATTAGCTAATGTATGATATTATAGCAATGGTAACATCACATTCTGAGCATATGGGGGGTTTTGGATATAAAAAGAGGGGAAGGGAACCAGATTGTAGGGATAAACAGAAATAGTATTATAAAATCACCAAGAAGACTGAATTCTGCGGCACCACAGAAGTGCTGAGGTAGATTGCAAATTCTGCGCAAAATTCTGTGGCCGCAGAATTCTAGGGGCCTTGGGCATAAGACCCGGGGGAGCAGGCTGAGGTACTAAATGAGTACTTCACCTCAGTTTTCACCAAGGAAAATGGGGGTGCTGCATCATACATGGGAGGAGACAGTGATACTGAGGAGGGGGGGACCCTTACTGATCGGTGGGTCTGGGGAGGGGGGAGGCATCACTGGCAGAAGGGGGGAAGACTAAGCAGGGTGAAGAGATAGCGGAGGTGGAAATCACAGCAGAGAGAGTGAGGGAAGCCCTCAGGTCCCTTAAGATGGAGAAAGCACCGGGGCCGGATAAATTACATCCCAGAGTGCTGCAGGAACTTGTGGATGTCCTGGTGAAACCCCTGGTGGAGCTTTTCACCATCTCTCTGAGGACAGGGTGGGTGCCCCAGGACTGGAAGGTGGTGCATATAGTGCCTATCCACAAGGGGGGATCAAGGGAGGTGGCAGGGAACTACAGGCCTGTCAGCCTGACATCGGAGGTGGGTAAGGTGATGGAGGGCATTGTCAAGGAGAGGCTGGGGGGGACCTGGAAAAGTTAGGGTGCCTGGATGACAGACAGCATGGATTCATCCCAGGGAAATCATGTCAGATCTTGGACCTGGGTAGACCAGCGGACGTCCTCTTTCTAGACTTCAGCTAGGCATTTGACTCTGTTCCTCATGAGGGCCTGTTGGATAAGCTGGGAGAAATGGGGGTAGGGAACCAGATGATCAGATGGATAGGCAATTGGCTCCAGGACCGGACCCAGAGGGTCATAGTTGGTGAGATAGTCTCATCCCCAAGGAAGGTCATTAGTGGGGTCCCACAGGGATCAGTCCTTGGGCCCCTCCTGTTCAACACCTATGTCTCTGACATAAGGACAGGTATCAGGAGGGAGTGAGATGAGTCTCTTTGCGGATGACTCAAAACTGGGGGTGGTGGTGGTGGATGGGGAGGAGGGGAGGGTAACCCTACAGAGGGACCTGGAGGCTCTGGAAAGATGGTCTAGAAAGTGGAAGCTGAGGTTCAATGCAGGGAAATGCAAGGTAGTGCACCTGGGGGCTAGAAACCCGGGCCAAGTGTACACCCTGGGGTGGGATGCTATAAGTCTCAATGGCTGAGATGGACCTAGGGGTGGTGGTGGATGTCAAGATGAACAACTCAGAGACTTGTAGGAGGGCAGCAGCCAAGGCCAACAGGATGCTGGGATGCATCGCTAGGGGGATCACCTCCAGAAGGAGGGAAGTGATACTCCCTCTGTATAACTGCTTGGTGAGGCCGCACCTCGAGTACTGCATACAGTTTTGGAGGCCATACTTAAAAAGGACATTAAACTCCTGGAGAGGGTCCAGAGGAGGGCAACCAAAATGATTTGGGGCTTGGGGGACAGGACCTAGGGGGAGAGGCTCGAAGAGCTAAATATGTACACATTGGAAGAGAGAAGAGACCAGGGGACATGATAGAGGTCTTCAGGTACATGAAGGGGTAAATAGGGAGAAGCAGTCAGGGTGCTTTGAAGGAAGGAGGAGGAAACTAGAGGGCATGGGTGGAAGCTGGAGGGGAAGATTCAGGGAGAAAGGAGGAGGTGCTACTTCACTGAGAGGGTGGAGGAGCCATGGAATCGCTGCCCAGGGGCTGGTGGAGACAGAGACAGTGGAGGGGTTCAAGAGGGGTGGGCAGGTACAGGGAAGGGTTCTGGAAGCAAAATCCAATGCAGTGTGAATATCCGGAACTGGGAAGGGAGAAGCCAGAGAAGGCGAGGGGGGTAGCAAGGTCAGCTCCCAGGGTGGGGGCTGACCAAATGAGCAGACACGAAAGACCGTTAGGCCTATTCTGCTGGCATTTTAGTATGTTAGTATATGTATCTATTTATCTCAGGCAACTGCTAAGAGATATGGCTTAGGGACACATCAATATGATGACGACACATACAGTAGTTGTACAGTATTTTCTTGGTCACTACTTTTGAGGGTTTAGTCATTCTGTGAGTGTGAGTTACTGTTTAATCAAGAAAATAGAGGAACTTATGGGAGGGTAGGGGAAAGTACTTTAGATTGAGAGACTTGAAGGGTGCTATGAGAATTTTAGAGTGGAGCCTTCCACCAAAATATATTACTTTTGATTAATAATTGATACTAAGAATATTACTTACAATTCATTTATTATTATAGATCATTTAATACTCACTAACAGTAATTTATGTATTTAAAAATTGCTGATTGGGAAAAGCGCATTGAGCTGACAATGCTTACAAGTTTGACGGGGGGGAGGTTGCGAGACAGAAGAATATAATACACAAGAAAGTGACAATGCAATATAAAAACAAGTAACTAGATTAAAGCAACATACAAAATTTACAGGATTCTGTAAGCCACCTAGAATCACATAGGTGACCCTTACACTTCCTGAATCTCAAGAATGGTTGGCCTTACTGCATTTAGCAAAAATACTATTTTGGCCTGTCCCAGTGGTCGTAGTAGAACATTTTACTGATGTTGGCACCATTCCCTATAGGCCCAGGACCAATGAAGTGCAAGAATAAATAAACATTCAAAACATAAATTTACATAATCACATAACATACATTTAAATCAATAAAGACACATAAAAAAACATAAAACTCAGCTGGGATGGTGCCAGCTGGTGGAGCACCACTCCACCATGTGTCAGACCCATAATTAAGCTTGGCAGAAGACACCAGGAGAAAGGAATGCTGTGTGACTGGACTTCTCTGCTGGGACTAAAGAAGAAGAACTTTTGTACTTGGACCTTTAATTTAGGGTAAAAAAAAAACTAACAAAACAAAAAAAAAAGTGTGTGTTTGTCTGGGTTAACTGAACTGAATGGGTATCTGAACAGTTATCTAGGTGTAAATCTCAGGTGATTGAAAGGACTTAATAGCTGTGAGGTTTAAATTACTTGTAGAAAGATCTAGTAAGTAGGGGGGAGTGGCTTAGCTAGAAGGAAACTATATTTAAAGACTGCCTTAGAAAGATTCTGCTAATAGCTTGGCAGAAGACACCAGGAGAAAGGACTGCTGTGTGACTGAACTTCTGTACTGGGACTATATTGCCCTCCTTCCCCCCACCCAAAGCTAGTTCTATTTTTATAGGCACAGGATTTGACTGACAACAGGAACTTCCTGTTTGGGAGCAGGAAGTGAGTGATCACAGAACCACCAAAGACCCACCATCCTAGAAGGGCAAGAGTAGCTCTCCGCCCCTCTAGCTGCTGGAGGTCTGCCTCTGAGCAAGTAAGTGGTCTACTGAGAAATATAAGATATTCTTGTCTCAGAACAGGACAATCAGGAGCTTAAAGGGCACACAGGTAGAAAGTAAGGAGAGAGAGAAAAAAAACAGAGGAAGAGTAAGGATTGCAAACAGTTAAGGGGCTAGAAATAAGACATGAATGGAGTGGTGCAGTGCAGTGGCTGTGGAGCAGCAGTCTTCCGGGAGACGTTCTGGAGGATGCAGTGTTGTCCCATCTGCAGGCACCTCTCTGGGCTGAGGGAGGAGGCTGCTCATCTCCAGGCTGAGTTGGCCAGGATTTGTGGGACCTCCTCTTCCATCCAGGGACCACCAGTGCCACTACCGTTGCCTCAGAGGTTGCCAAGAAAGAGGAGTGTTGGACCACAGTGGGCTCAGGGAGGGTGAGGGTGGTGGAACAGAGGTGCATCCCTCCAGTTGTACCTCTCCACAATTCCTATGCCATTCTGGCAAAGTGTGGTTCCTCTATGGAGGCACCCACAGTGGAGACCAAGGAGGATGCTGGGAACCTCCACAAAGGAGACCCACAGGAGGGTGGCAGGGGACCCTGCAGGGGAAGGAAACAACTCCTGGTGGGGGACTCCATTGTTAGGAAGGTAAAACTGGGGGAGGAAGGGGAGAGGGAGGTAAGGTGCCTGCCTGGCGCCATGGCTTGGAGGGACAGGGAGTGAATCCTCAGGACTGCCAGAGCAGCTGCACAGGAGAGGGAGCTGGATGTCATTGTCCACCTAGGGACAAATGACCTGGCTAAGAAAGGGATTAGAGAAGTGCAGGGAGAGTTTGTGGAATTGGGGAGGGGCCTTAGTCAAGCAGCAAGCATGGTAACCTTCTCGGAGGTGCTGCCCATCTATTGCATAGGAGAGGCTAAGGTGTTCCGCACCATGGGATTCAATCAGTGGTTGAAAAACTGGTGTGGAGCTCAGGGATTTGGCTTCATTGGGGACTGGGGGTCCACCTGGAGTGATGCAAGCCTATACTGGCATGATGGGCTGCATCTGTCTGGGAGGGGAACCAGGATCCTAGGTGATGGGTTTAAATGCTTCATTGGCAAGCTTTTAAACTAGCCAAGGGGGAAGCACTGGAAAGGAGCAGGGAAATCCTAGCCCCCAAATAATCATGGTAGTGAGGCACGCAAACACCAACATAGAGGTGTCGATAGAGAAGGGCTGGGTAAATGGAGAAAGTGACAAAGGCAAGAAGGACAGGGATGGGGCAAAAGGGAGTAAGGCCATCAGGAAATGGAGGGTAATGAGTACCAATGCCTGTAGTCTAGGCAACAAGCTCCTGAGCTGGTGGCCTGGATATCGTAGCAGTCACAAAACATGGTACACAGAGAACCATGACTGGGATGTTAACATACCAGGCAACATAACCCAGAAGAGACAGGCAGGGGAGAAGAGGGGAGGAGTAGCTCTCTATGTAAAGGAAGGGATAAAAGCAACTGAACAAAGAGTAAACAGAGGAGGAGGAGGCACTGTGGGTCACCTTGGAGACTGGAAAGGGCACCACAATCCACACAGGGTGTGTACAGACCCCATGTCAGGGAGGGAATGGACAAGGATATGATAGAAGGCATTCTTAGAATGGCAGAGAAAGGGAGATACTGTTGATGGGAGACCTGAATATGCCAGATATTAACTGGAGCACATTTGCTGCAGCCACATCCAAGAGCAGGGCCATTCTTGATGCCCTACAGGTGGCAGGCCTTAGACAGCTAGTTTCAGAACCCACTCATGAGGGAGCAATCTTAGACCTCATACTCTTAAATGGGGGCAGTGAGAGGATCTCAGATCTAGAAGTGGGTTGCCATCTGGGGACAAGTGACCATCAAACAGTGTGGTTCATGTTAAACTCAGCTACAGAGTAATGCAATACAAAAGTGAGGGTACTGGACTTTAGGAGGGCTGACTTTGGCAAGATGGGAGAGTGTCTCAGAAAAGCACTAGCAAACAGGCTAGAAGGAGGTGTGGAGCAACAATGGGGAATCTTCAAAACTGCCATCACAGAGGCAACAAGCCTTTGTGTGATGCAAATAAACAAATCAAAATGAAAGAAAAAGCCACTATGGTTCTCAAAAGAGGTGGCTGTGAAAGTCAGGAAGAAAAAGATAGCATTCCGAGTATAGGAAACACAGAAGGAGCAGGACAGAGAGCTGTACCAGTTAAGGCAGAAGGAAGCAGGAAGGGTAGTCAGAATAGCAAAGGCCCAAACTGAGGAAAAGATGGCCAACTCAGTTAAGAAGGGGATAAAACCTTTATAGGTACATCAGCAGTGTGGAAAGACAAAGGAGGGATAGTGAGGCTGAATAGAATGAACAGTGGGTGGGCAGGGGACAGTGAAAAGCAGGACACTGAATGAATATTTCTGCTCAGTATTCACAAAGAGGAGGAAGTGCCTAATCCAATTAACAGAAGCACTCTTGATAGGGGGGTCGATCCCAGTCCTTTCACAGAAGAAAGGGTTCTGCAAGAACTCCTAAAACTGAAGGTGGACAAAGCAATGGGTCCTGATGGAATTCACCCATAATTCTAAAAGAATTAAGGGAGGAACTAGTGAAACCACTGGCTACTCTTTTTAATAAATCATGGGAGGATGGTGTGGTACCCGAGGACTGGAGGAAGGTGGATGTGATTCCCCTTCACAAAAGTGGGACCAAGACAGAGGCAGGAAACTACAGACCTGTCAGTCTGACCTCTGTGGTAGGGAAAGTGATGGAGTCACTTCTGAAGGAAAGAATAGTAGAGTACTTAGAGGTCAGGAGCACAGACCCAAGGCAGCATGGGTTCACAGCAGGAAGGTCATGTCAGACGAATCTAATAGATTTCTTTGACTGGGTGACAAAGTAGTAGACCAGGGAGGGGCTGTGGACATGGCCTACCCAGACTTAGCAAGGCATTTGACACAGTCCCACACAAAAGATTAATAGTCAAATTAACCAGCCTGGGAGTGGGTCCCAGGGTGGTAGCCTGGGTAAAACATTGGCTGCACAACAGGACACAAAAGGTAATTGTAAATGGAGTCCACTCTGAAGAAAGAGGGGTTACTAGTGGGGTACCACAGGGTTCAGTATTGGTCCAGTCCTTTAATGTCTTCATCAGTGACATTGCAGAGGGACTGGAAGAAAAGGTATGCCTTTTGCAGATGACACAAAGATCTGCAACAGGGTTGATACACAAGGAGGCATAGAAAGGATGAAAAGGGACTTGGCAAGGTTGGAGGAATGGTCAGAAGTATGGCAGCTAGGATTCAATGCAAAGAAGTGCAAATAATACACCTGGGAAACAAGAACCCAGGGAAGAATACACAATGGGTGGGGAGGTAGTAACAACAACAAAAAGGAAAGGGACCTGGGGTAATCATATCAGATGACCTTAAGGTTAGCAAGCAATGTGAGAAGGCAGTAGGGAGGGCTGGGGTATACTGGGATGTATAGGTAGAGGCATCAGCAGCAGAAAACAGGAAGTTGTTATCCCTCTGTACAGACAGTTGGTGAGACCCCATCTGGAGTACTGTGTCCAGTTCTGGAGACCCCATCTCCACAAGGACATAGACAGGGTAGAGGTAGTCCAGAGGAGGGCAACTAAAATGGTGCAGGGTCTGCAAGAGAAGCCGTATGAGGAGAGACTAAAGGAGCTTAATATGTATACCCTTGAGGAAAGAAGGGAGAGGGGGGACATGATAGAAACTTTTAAGTACCTCAGTGGAATCAACAAAGTCCAAGAGGGTAGCATCTTTCAGAAAAAGAGACTTGCAAGAACAAGGGGACACAATTTAAAGATAGAAGGAGGCAGTTCAGGGGCAATGTGAGGAAATATTATTTCACAGAGAGGGTAGTGGATGCATGGAACAGCCTTCCTGAGGAGGTTGTGGGGTCTAAAACTGTGGGAGAATTCAAGAATGCATGGGACAGACATAAGGCAATTCTTGTGGGGGGTAGGAAGAAATAGGCTGTTGGTTAACTAGGATCTGTGGCCTATCCTGTAGGTAGTGAAATGGGCAGACTAGATGGGCCAAGCAGTCCTTATCTGCCGTCAAAGTCTATGTTTCTATGTTTCTATGTAAGTCTTTGTCCGGACTCACTTACCTAGAGCTGGAGGGGCCAGGACATGAGGCAGAGGAATCATGTACATATCCTGGGGGGGGGTTGGGGAGATGGAAGCTTCCCTGCAACAACAGTAACTCCTAAAGTGGGGTCATAGATGGCAGTGATGCTGTGGTTGACCAGGCAACACGGCCATCCCTCTTCAATAAGAAGCTTACTGCAGAAGCCTCGATTACTGCCATATGATAGTGGGTGAGCAACAACCAAGGAAAAATGCCCACCCCTCAAGAATGATTCTTGCCACCTGCCCACCTACTATAAGTTGTTGAACAGACTGAGCCCCTCCTTCCTTCCACCGTGGCTACATGTGTGTGTGCTGTATGTACTCCCTAGACTCTGAGTAGCTGCCAGAATGGAGGTTCTTGCCATGGATGAAACAAGTTGCAGGGCTAGAGGAATCACGAAAGATCTGGATGGAAGCTACAAGTTCCAAATATAAGTAACAGAGAGGTAATTGGAGCATTGAATCCTGAAGAATAATGCAGGAGAGGAGGTGAGGTGGTGTGCATTGGTGAAGGTAGACTGAGGAAAAAAAAAACAGAAAAATACAATTTTTAACTACAGTTTCACACAGTCTTAATACGGCTAGACAACGCACCAAACACATTTTGAGGTAGCATATTAAGAGGGAAACCCCCTAGAAAATAGGCACATTTTAAAGACCTGAACAGCATATGCCTCCTAACAATGGAAATAACTTGCCATTCTAGAATATAGCACCATGAACTACAGGCAGAGCTTTTCTGTTTATACCACTATATATGCACAACCAAATATTGCCTACAAAAATGGACCGGGGCCTTCATACTTACAGTAGGTCGAGCTTAATGTATTTTTACCAATTGTTTTCATAATGTGGTCTTTCGCTCCTTTATAGAGCTCTAGAATTTAAAAGAAGTCTTAAATAACAGCAAAAAAACTTAAAACTGGAAGCCCTGTTATTCCAGCAAAAGCCAGAAGTTTAAATAACAGCAAAATACTTGAACTGGAAGCCCTGTTATTCCAGCAAAATATGCATATTGCAGCAATGACAGAGATGTGGTGGGACAATGATTCTGATGGTCTGATGAATATAGTGGGTTACAGATTATACAGGTGCATCAGGGAGGGGAAATGTGGAGGTGGGGTATGTCTGTATATACACAACTCAATTCCATCCTACATTGTCGACCTCCCCCAGAGTCAGGTGTCCATCTAGAAGGGGGGGAAGGTTATTGGGGGGCTGACCGGATGGCCTTACCTCTCACAGAGGGGGCTGGCCTTCAGACCCGGGGGGGGTCGGGCAAAAGCCTAGGGAAGGATGGTGCCATAGGTGAGGAAGGAAGGTGATGTGTTTAAGCTCTGGGGTGGGCATGGTAAAGGAGGGTAGAGACAAGGTATGGGGAGTGGCATTGGTAAATGGCAGGAGCCTGGGCAACAAAATGCCAGAGTTCCAGGCCATGCTATTTGAAGGAGGGGTAGATGTGGTGGAAGTCATGGAAACCTAGGCCAGCCCTAACCACGGTTGGGAAGTTAATGCGAGTGGGTACATGGCACTGAGGAAGGATAGGAAGGAGGGCAAGGGGGGAAGAGTGGCTATGTTCATTAGAGATAACACAGAGATTATTAGGGTAGAAGAAGCAGAGGGAAATGTGGAGGCCTTATGGGTGACCTTGCAAACCCCTGAAGGAGGAAAGATCAAGTTGGGAGTGGTATATAGGCCCCCAGGGATGGGGGAGGATCTGGAGGATAGTCTGCTGAACAGCATTAAGGGCCAGTGTGGACCAAAAGGGGAAGGAATGGTGTTGATGGGGGATCTGAATATGCCAGCTGTTGACTAAAGAACTATGACTTCCATGGTGGCCAAGGAACAGCAGCTGCTGGATGACTTTCAGGATATGTTCCTCACTCAGCAGATATTGGAGCCTACGAGGGATGGACATGTCCTGAATGTGGTTCTTGTGGATGGGGACCTGGTACGGGATCTGGCGGTGAAGGATCCCCTGGCAGGGAGTGACCACGGCACTAACTGGTTTTGGCTAAATTTTGGGGGTAAGGGGGATAGTTCTAGGATGATGGCAGTTGGCTTTAGGGGGAAGACTTTAGGAGCATGGGGGAGATTCTCAAAGAGTATTTAAAGCGGATTACACCAAGGACAGATGTTGAAGAGAGATGAGAGGTTATAAAGAGGGGAATTCTGGAGGCCATCAGGACCTGTGCAAAGGTGAGGCGCAAGAGGGCAAGGAAACATAAACCATGCTGATGGTCCAAGGAGGCTCAGGAGGTGGAAAGGGAGAAGAGGGCTGCCTACAGCAGGTACAAACAATTGAGAGGGGAGAGGGATGAGGAAAAGTACTGTCTTGTATCCAGATAAGTCACCCAGGTGGTGAGGGGAGCAAAGTCCAGAGAAGAACAGCAGCTTGCACAGGGGATATGGGATGGGGAAAAGGGGTTCTTTAGGTTTATTGGGGAAAGGAGAAAAATCAAGAGCCAGATCGGCAGACTGAGAACAAATGGGGGATGGGTCGAGGAGGCTAGGGAGCAGGTGGAGTTATTGAATGAGTACTTTGCCTCCATATTCACTAGGGAAGAGGCTGGGAAACGTACAAAGCAGGAGCTGAGGGAGTTAGAAAGGGCATTGGGTAGGATTGCTGGAGCACCAGACAAGGAACAGATGGTGGGTAGTGTTACCTCTGGGGTAATGCATCAGGAGGGATCTGCAAATGGGGGGAGGGACTGATGATGCTATCCCCATCAGCTGAGTGTGGAAAGCCTTTAAATCCCTTGAAAAGGAAAAATCTCCAGGGCCGGATGGCATACATCCCAGAGTTCTATGGGAGATGGTGGATGTACTGGCTGCACCTCTGGTGGGTCTCTTCAACATTTTGCTTGAGATGGGGTGGGTACCTAGGGATTGGAGGTTGGCACCTGTGCCCATTCATAAAGGGGGATTGAGGGAGGTGCCAAGGAACTATAGACCTGTCAGTTTGACGTCAGTGGTTGGTAAGATGATGGAAAGTATACTTAAGGAGCATTTTGGTGGGCTCTTGGAGGAGGTGGGATTCCTGGATAGTCGTCAACATGGGTTTGTGCCAGGTAGATCATGTCAAACTAACCTTGTGGAGTTCTATGAATGGGTAACATCATAACTCGATAAGGGGAGGCCTGTGGAAGTACTGTTCTTGGACTTCAGCAAGGTGTTTGACTTGGTCCCCCACAATGGCCTATTGGAGAAACTGAGGGGGATGGGGACAGTCCCATTGATGGTCAGATGGATTGGAAACTGTCTGGCTGGGTGAACCCAAAGAGTAGTGCTCTGCAGGGAGGTCTCGTCTCCTAGGGGGGGTTATTAGTGAGCTACCACAGGGCTCAGTCCTGGGACCGCTCCTGTTTAATGCCTACATCTTTGATATCAGGGAAGGTATAGGGTGTGAAATGAGTCTCTTTGCAGATGATTCCAAGCTGGGTGCAGTGGTTGAGGGAGAGGAGGGGAGGATGGCCCTGTGAAGAGACCTGGAGACCCTGGAGAAGTGGGCATGCACCTGGAAATTAAATGTTAACTTCTCCAAGTGTAAGGTGTTGCACCTTGGGTGGGGTAACCCCAATCATGAGTACATCCTGGGAAGGGATGAGTTGAAGGCCACAGTAGGGGGAAAAAGACCCATGGTTCTGGTGGATGTCAAGATGAATAATTCTGAACAGTACAGGAGTGCAGCAGTAAAGGCAAACAGGATGTTGGGCTGCATCACAAGGGGGATTACCTCAAAGAGCAGGGAGGTGATTCTGCCATTGTACAATGGCCTGGTTAGACCACACCTTGAGTACCGTGTGCAGTACTGGAGGCTGCACTTGAGAAGGGATATCCAGCTCCTGAAAAAGGTTCAGAGGAGAGCAACCAAAATGATTAGAGTGCTTGGGGAGTTGACGTACGAGGAGAGACTGGAGGAGCTTGGCTTGTTCTCACTGGAGAACAGGAGGGACCAGGGAGACATGATTGAGGTCTTCAAGTACCTCAAGGGAATAAATAGGGTTAATCAGGAGGGGATTTTTAGGCTTAAGGAGGGTAGAATCACCAGAGGACATAGTTGGAAGCTGAAAGGTAGAAGGATGAGGGGGGGAGGAAGAGGTATTTCACTGAGAGAGTGGTAGAACCATGGAATGCCCTGCCTGGTGAGCTGGTTCAGGCTTCCACAGTGGAGGATTTCAAGAGAGGATGGGACAGGTACAGAAAGGGGATGAAACAGATGTTGGCTTGCCCTGGGGGAGCTGGGATGGAGGTCAGGGGCAACAGTGATACGGGAGGGGGGATGGCTTCAGCATCCACCCAGAATTCTGAGGATAAGCAGACTCGATAGACTGTAAGGCCTAATCTGCTTGCGACTAGTATGTTAGTGTATTAGAAACAATTTGAGTTAAGTTAATATTCTCAGGACGTAAATCAATAATAGTTGGGAACTGCTATAGACCACCTGCATCCACAAGTGAATATAACAGAGCACTTAACAATGAAATTTCTGAAATGTCCATCCTTTGGGATATTATTGTACTAGAAGGTTTTAACTACCCAGAAATTGACTGGGAGAATCTTTCCAGATCAGATGCTGTGGCGAAAGATTTTATCGAGCAATGTATAAACAGTGAACTTGACAAAGTAGTTCCAGGCCCTACAAGGAATAATAATATCCTAGATTTAATACTAACAAATATTGAGAATGAAATTAAAAACATTAATACTATAGCAGCACTAGGAAATAGTGACCATCAGGTAGTCACCTTCTACTTGGTTAAAGGGAGATCCAAAAATGGCTGTAGAACATTTATTAAAAATGATCACAGAGCTGACTTTGATAGTATATGTTGGAGCCTCTCAGAAATAGACTGGGAAACTACCCTTGGACATGGGTCAACTCAATATGCTTGGGCTGTGTTTAAGGGTATATTGATGGAGGTTGAAAATATCTCTGTACCAGTAAGGAAAAAATACAATAATAAAGGCAGGATTCCAGTCTGGTTAAACTCAAAAATCATTAAACAAATCAAGTATAAACAAAAAGCCTATAATAGACATAAAACAGAACCAACATATGAAAACAAAATCAGACTTCTCCAATTACAAAAAAAATCTAAAATATACTATTAGACAGGCTAAAGCAAATCTTGAGTTTAAAATAACCAATTCAAAAACTAGGAAATTAGTGTATTCATATATGAATTCCAATTGTCAAAATACAGTTAGGAATATAGGACCTATTATAGATAATAATCAGGAGATACAATATGATAAAGTGGTTGCAGACAAGTTTAACAATTATTTTTGTTCAGTTCTTTCATCACCTTCACAAACCTCATTACCTGAACTACCTAATAAATCAGCTGATTTATCTTTCACACCTGGTGAAATATACAAATTATTAGTCAAACTAGATAGTACATCCAGTCCTGGACCAGACAATATTAATTCCACGTTTCTTAAAAAATCTGCTTCTGTGTTGGCTCACCCTCTTTCAATCATTTTTAACTGTTCAATAAGGAAAGGTTTCATTCTTGATAATTGGAAAAATGCAGTAGTTGTACCAATTTACAAGAAGGGTAATAGGGGAAAAATTGACAAATTCAGACCTATAAGGTTGACCTCTCATTGCTGTAAACTTATGGAGTGTCTTATTAAAACCAGGCTTGAATTACACTTAGAACTTTCCGGGACAAATGATAAAAACCAGCACAGCTTTACAAAGTGAAGGTCCTGTACCATGAACCTAATTAGGTTTTATGACAACATCAATAAAAGTCTTGATAATGGTAATCCATCTGATGTAATATTGCTTGATTTTTTTAAAGCATTTGATGGAGTAGTTCATGACAAACTGATTAATAAACTTATTAAGTTACAGGTCAATAATGACATAATTAGGTGGATTTGTAACTGGCTGTTGAACAGAAAATGAAGAGTACGTATAAATAATGTAATCTCAGAAGAAGGTTCAGTGGACAGTGGTGCCCCCCAAGGATCGGTCCTTGGGCCCACACTTTTTAGTATCTACATTCAGGACATGGACACAAATATTGAAACATGATTAGTAAGTTTACAGATGATACCAAACTGGGTGGTGAGGTAAATACCATTAATAAACATTTATCTTTAGTCTCTGATCTAGCCAAAATTCAGATGTGGGCAAAGGAAAATGGGATGATCCATCATACAGATAAATGTGTTGTACTTCATATAGGTAGAAATAACCCTAATTATTCATATATATTAGAACAAACAATACTGAAGTCAGCCCTAAACGTACAGGATTTGGATTTAACAGTCAATAATTCCCTTTCTTCCTCAAATCACTGCCTGAGAATTGCTAAAACTGCTCACTCTATGGTAATCAAGAGCAGACGTTCATTTGTGAATAAGACAGAACAACTTATTTTACCCCTCTACACCACTTATGTTTGGCCCCTATTAGATTATGGATCCTAGTTTTGGTCACTGTCTCTGCTCAAGGACATTAAAATAGGGAAGGGGTCCAGAGGACCATTACTAAACATATCTCTAGACTAAAACATTTTAATTATCCAACTAGATTACTTAAGACTGGCTTACATTCCCTTGAAGCTCATAGACAAAGGGATGATCTGTTGTTATCATATAAGTTATCTCAAAAACTTGAACTTATGAATGAATATAATTTACAGTTTAGCAATGCAAGAGGTAACCTACGCTCTCACAACAAAAACATTAATATACAACATATGTTTATATTAAAGAGGGATCATTTTGTTACACTTAGAGCCCCAATGGTCTGGAACAGACTATCACAGATGGCAGTGAATTACACAAGTTTAACTACCTTTAAAAATACTCTAGATAGACTTTATTATAATAATCAGTTGATGGTATAATTAGCCCACATATGTGGGTGACGTTTACAATGGGCCTTGAGCCCCCTTAAGTCCATAGATTCCTAGTAATCCTAGTAATATGTTGTTCCTTATTTGAATAGGTATGAATAATTACAAGTGACAGCATACCTAAGGAGTTTGAATCTGACAACAAAAAATTTGATAGATGCTCCTGCTCTAATTGAACTGTTAGGGTAGACATTTTTGCATCCACTACAGGGGCATCATATTTACTGTTTTTATAGAGTGATGCAGGAGTCTACAGACAAGGTCCCACCCACAGCTTACAGTAAATGGGAAACTGAACTAAGTCCACAGAGCTCCATAGAACAGTCGGGAAAGATCTGTGTCAACATTCGTCAGATTACATTATTACAGAAATGATGGGAATACACATGGAAATACCTCCAATTTATTTTATTCCTGTACTATAGTTCAGAAGAAGCACTGCACTGATGGCAAGCTGCAGGACAAGCTATGGAGAGATTAGGGACAACAATACCCATGTTATAAATAAATTCTGGAATAATATGCAATATAAATAATAAATAAATGGAAATAAATCCCCCAGGGGTTGAATGGTGTAGGGAAGAAGGGATGGGAGAGATGGGAGGTGGTTCTGAGGATGAGGAAAGAGTTAAGGAGGGTAGGCAGAGGGAAAATCAAAATGAAGATGATAATAACAGGGACAAGGGAAGGGTGAGGATGGAATAGGGAATGGGAAGAAGGTAGGGGCAGGGAAAGACAAAAGGAGAGGAGTGCCATGTGCATCAGCACAAGGAGCTTAGAAAATACAATTCCTGATCCGGAGGCAACCATTGTGGAGGCAGACCTGCATCTGGAGGCCATAACAGAATCATGGTGCATAGACAACTGCAGCTGGGATGTGGCCATGCCAGGGTACAGCATGTTCCAGAAGGACAGGCAAGTGGGAAGAATGAGGTAGGGTCATTTTATACGTCAGGGTAGGCATAAATGCCATGGAGATACAAGGTCACAACTGAGATATGGGAGGAGTGGAGGTCCTATAGGATGGCTTAGAGACAGGGTCCAGCATATTTATCCATGTAGGGGTGCTGTGTAGACCACCAACTCAGGGAGCAGAGTTAGGGTTCTGGGGGAGACCATAGGCAAAATGCCAAGCAAAAGGGAAATATTGATTATGGGGGACTTTAATCTTCCAGATGTAGACTGTAGCATTCTTGCTACAGTTACAACAAGAAGCAGGTCCATCACTGACACCATACAGGGGGCATTTCTCAGGCAGCTGGTTACAGAACCCACTAGGGATGGGGCAATGCTACACCTTATTCTTTCAAACAAGGACAGCATTGCAGAAGTCACAGTGAATAGCCCCCTTGGTACAGGTGATCATTGTACACTGTGGTTTAGCGTACAGATTGAGTAGAAGAAAACGCATACTAGGTTAAGGATGCTGGACATCAGGAGGGCAGATTTTAAAGAAATGGGGGAATGTCTTAGAAAATACATTGAAGGGGTGGTTAGCTGGGGGAGTGGAAAAACAATGGAAAAGGATAAATGAGGTAATAACTAAGGCAATGGCAAGTTGTTTGAAAGAAATAGGCAAGGGTATGAGAAAAAGAAGCTACTTTGGTGCTCCAAGGAGGTAATTAGGGTGATAAGGGAGAAAAAAAAAACAGCTTTTAAGAAGTACAAGAAGACCCAGACTGAGGGTGACAGGGACATATATCTAGATAAACAGAGGGCTGCAGGAAGGAAGGTAAGGCAGCTAAAACACAAACAGAGGAGAGGATAGCCCAGGAGGTCAAAAAGGGTGATAAGACTTTCTTCAGCTATATGAGTGAAAAGAAGAAAGCAAGAGGTGGTATAGTGATGATCAGAAGAATGGGAGTGGGGGTGGGGACTGTGCACAGGAAGATGAGGAAAAAGCTAAAATTTTAAACAAGTACTTCTACTCAGTCTTAACAATAGAAAGGTGAGAGGATGGATCAACATGTATCAGTAGGCACTGGGGAGAGTGGATATGAGTGCATTTTCAGTGGACAGAGTCTGAAGGGGATTGGAAACCCTAAAGAAAAATAAAGCCATTCGGCCAGTTGAGATCCACCTATGGGTACTAAAAGAACTGAGCATCATGCTGGCTGTCCTCTGGCAACACTATTCTGAAACTCTTTGGAGAAAGTGGTTGCTCCAGAGGACTGGAGGATGAGTTCATTTATTCTGATTTATGAGTCAACAGCAGAGGCAGTGGTAGCACTAACACTGCCCTACTGGGCCAGACCCCAACTGGCAGATTTTTATTAATCAAATGTAAGATGGAAAAAATAACATTCTTCCTGCTGGACATCCATAGGCAATTTGCAGATAAAGGGACTAGGTGGGTCACATATGTCATGCAACATATTCCTGAGTTTATTCTATAGCTTTTATGTTAAGCTGCTTATGTTTTATGACAGGGTTGATAGAGGGACCTGTGAAGTCTGACTGCTGATCTGAAAATAAGGCAGTAGCAATCCTCACTCTTTTCTCCTTCCACCAAAATGTTCTATTCCATGCTCTCCTTCACATGAGTGATGAAATAATGTATCTTCTATGCTTTTATTGTGTTTTCATGTTGCATTTGGTTAGCACTGTATCTGTTTATCCACCATATAGTAGTAAATGTACAGGAAAAAAAGACAACAGTTAGTAGGCTTATACCAGAACACATAGCATTTCTCTAAAACTTTTCTCTTGCATGGCTCTTATGAATGAAATGCAAGTCCCGTATGTCTTATCCTTTCTTTGTCTACTTGTATGTGTTTCTTACTGAATAAGAAAGTTATCTCATGCTGTTTGGGCGAGAGGACTACAAAGTGAGTTGAATGGTTCTGTCAGCCTAAACAGCACAAGATAACCTTCTTATACAGTCAAAAACAAAAACAAACATAGACATATATTATAAATCACAGAATTCCAAAAATGTGTTTTAAAACCACTTAAAGACAATTATTTGGATCAAACTCTATTGAACCTGCAAGTTTCATAATTTAACTCTTCCTAGTTGTTTTGCTAGCAATGAACAAAAAAAAAAAAAAAAATAAGAGGCTGAATCTGGGGATATTTACTTAATTTCACTATGTAATAACTTTGAACCACCTAACCAATTTTCACCAACTTTACCACATGGTTAGCTGCTAGGACTGAGACTGTGCACACCAAATTTCACAGTCCTAAGGGCTAAGGGTGCTGCAGTATAAGTTTTCACACACATCATTTTTGACACAAACAAACCCCAACATACAGGTGATACCTGTATTCATTCGTTCATTCTATCTATCTATCTATCTATCTATCTATCTATCTATCTATCTATCTATCCCCTCCCCTAGTTGGTCTATCTATCCCCTTCCCCAGTTGGTCGGTCTGTCTGTCTGTCTATCTATCTATCTATCTATCTATCTATCTATCTATCTATCCCCTTCCCCAGTTGGTTTTTCATACAGAACTGTTGCAATACAAAAACCAGCAGGAATTTTGCAACAAATACAGTACATTTAAAATTAAAAAAACAACAAACTTTTTTTGAGTAAAAGTGGGCAGTTAGCAGTATAATGTGAAAACCAAACAGACTGTTGTTCATAACTACCAGAAAAAGAAAACTTTTCACAGTAAACAGGCAGTTTCCAAAATATATGGTTTAAGTTAAAACACAAACACATTTTTCAGAAGAAATGCAGTAATTTAGCAGTGTAATGCAAAAAATAAATGAACTTTCATGCTGTAGTCACCTTAAAAAAAAACCTTACTTTTCACACCAAAAAGCATGGTAAGGCAGCCATTAGACATTGTAAGGACTGGCTGCATTCCTTCTCAAACCATGTAAGGGCAAAGAGCATTTAGCAGTATAATATGAAAATCATACCAACTTAGTTATATACAATTACCTGCTTTCTTGTAGCCAAAAGCAGGAAGTTTACAAAACATACCTATTAACTGGTAAAAAAAAGAATAACCTTTCAGACAGTAAGCTGATTTTTCACAGAGAAACACTCAACATTTTTAGGCTGCATGGGCAGAGTCATGCAGATGTAGTGTTGTCATCAGAAAAAAGGGTCTGAATTCCTAACGCAGCACACCTTTGTTGATATGAGAGAGTGGAATGAAATCAAGTCCCTGTTTTCTGCATTATCTAAACTGTGTTTTCTCTCCCCTCCCTCCCCAGCTGTGTTATTAGGTGGGAGTGGAATCCCTCTGCATTCAACATATCTGCTGTCTGAACTGGGTGTGGAGTGGGAGATGTCACCAAGAAAAACATAAGACCCTTTTAAAACAGCATCAAAAGTAAACAGTGATCTTTCAAACACACACACACACACACACAGACTGACTTTTATCAGAGACTCGGCAAGTCATAAAAAAGGAGATAACATTGCAAATTACTCTACCTAGCCAAAAGGGTAGTAAAGGAAATTGACAACCTCCTGGTAAACTTCCATAAATCATCTAGTAACTCCAGAAATAGCCTTTCACTTTAGCAGAATCATGAAATTATGAAACTCTTGCCCTGCTCACTTTAGGCAACTTCATGAAACGAGACATACTGCTTGAGAGTCACAAAAACAGATATGAAAACTTGCATTTTTCAATGCCAAATGTTTGTGACTTGCATTGCTGTTGTACAGGGTCCAACTGGTACACATTTTACTACATATTAACCCAAAATAGAGCAGCTGTGATGTAATATGTCATTTGCAATGGCATCCTGATTTTACAGTTTTGTACTGCATCTAAGCAGTAGAGTTGAGATGCAATATCTAGATTTTAGTGTAGTCTTCTTTTTGTAATGTATTTTTCTAGGGCAGATCATTTTTGATGAAACAGCTCCTTTATGGTGGGGTTATGCTGTAGGGTCATGTGTTTTACACAGTTTTGCAGTTCATTTGCCCAAGATAACCCAGCTGAGATGCAATATCTCTTTTTCAAAGGGTCCTGTTTTGACACCTTTTTATTGCATTTAGTTAGGATAACATAGCTCAGGTGCTTTCTTGTTGTCAGTGGGATCCTGCTTTTCCCAGTTTTTACTCTGTATTTACTGGAATATGGAGCCTAGTTTGGGGCTCAGTTAATGACAAAAGAAATTGCACTAGTTGCTCATCCTAAAAGAGCACTGCACTAAAACTGAAAGTCATATTACCTGGGTGACCCCTGTCACTTTTGGGCCTCAGTTAACACTGTCATGTAACCCAGCCCAAGGCAGAACACTGTGAACCTAATCACTGAAGCAGGATTTCAGACCAAACCTTCAACTGTTGCTGACACCTTAAACAAGAAATTTACAAATATGGACTCTTATCTTGCCCAGCTCCCATCTAAATCAGCAAGCCCTCAGACAGGGAAGCCGGACCAGAAGAGGACAGATTGCCCCACATTTTATTTTAGAGCCACTTCCCTCTCAGAGGTTAGATATCTCTTTTTGGCTCTACTAAACTCGGGCAACACTGGGAGTGATGGACTATGCCCTAAGTTCCTGAAATTGATGGCTGATCTCATAACAAAACCTCTCTCAAACATCCTAGAACTAGAACTAGAACTTTTTTTTACTAATAGAACACTTCTATCTCAGCAGGAGTCAGTGCCTGTTAGGATTAAGAAAACAGATACTTTATTAGAAGTGGGGGGTCTCATTTAGGATAAAAAAAAGAAAGTCAGTGTGTTTTTCTGTGTTAGGGAAAGGGAATTTGCTAAGTCAGGAAGGGAGAAGTTCATTGGGAGTGTGGCTTAGGAGCACAAAAGCAGGTGTCTCCAATTACAGTTCCCTGGTGCTAGCTTTTGGCAGACAGAAATCTTGCTTTCAGAGCAAGGAGCAGCTGGCTACAAAACTATAACTTTTTTCACTAATTGCCCTCCATGCCTGCACCCTCCCACCCATAGCCAGTTCTACTTTTATAGGCACTGGATTTGACTGACAACAGGAACTTTATGTTTGGCAGTAGGAAGGGAAGGATCACTGAGACACATAGGTTTCTTCATCCTTGAAGGAAAAGAGTAGCGCTGTCTCTCCCCCTAGCTGCTGGAGGTCTGACTCTGAGCAAGGAAGAAGGAGACTACAGAAGAATACAGGAAGTTCCTGTCCCAGAACAGGAAGGGTGAGAGCTGTAAGGGCACATAGGCAGTAGGAGGGGAAAAAAAAGACAGGGAGGAGAGAGTACACATACAAAGCAACAGGAGAGGGGCCACAAAATAAGACATGATGGGAGTGGTGCAGTGCTATGGATGTGGGGCAACAGTCTTCTGGGAGACATTCTGGAGGCTGCAATGCTGCCCTATTTGTAGGCACCTCTCTGGTCTGAAAGAGGAGGTTGCTTGCCTCCAGGTGGACTTGGCTAGGATTCGTGAAAGCTCCTTCCCTACCGAGGGACCACCAGGGCCACCACTGCTACCTCAGAGGTTGCCAAGAAAGAGGAGTGGTTGGACCAAGTTGGGCTCAGGGAGGGATAGAAAGAGTGGTGGAACAGAGGTGCATTCCTCCAGTTGTACCTCTCCACAGTTCATACGCTGTTCTGGCAGAGAGTGGTTCCTCTATGGAGGCATCTGCAGTGGAGACCAAGGAGGATGCTGGGAACCTCCACAAAGGAGACCCACAGGAGGGTGACATGGGACCACACAGGGGAAGGAAATAACTCCTGTGGGGGACTCAATTGTTAGGGGGTAGAACTGGTGAGGAAGAGGAGAGGGAGGTTAGGTGCCTGCCTGGCACCACTGCTTGGAGAGACAGGGAGTGAATCCTCAGGATCACAGGAGAGTTGCATGAGGGAGGGAGCTGGATGTCATTGTCCACCTAGGGACAAATGACCTGGCTGGAAATGGGATCAGAGCAATGCAAGAGGATTTGAAGAGTTGGGGAGGGCCTTAGACAAGTAGCACATATGGTGACCTTCTCGGAGGTGCTGCCTGTCTATGGCAAGTGTGATGCTAGGGTACGCCACACCATGGATTTCAATGAATGGTTGAAAAACTGGTGCAGAGCTCAAGGTTTTGGGTTCACTGGGGACTGGGGGTCCACCCGGAGGGATGCAGACCTATACTTGCATGATGGTCTGCATCTGCCTGGGAGGGGAACCAGGATCCAAGGTGATAGGTTTAAATGCATCATTGGCAAGCATTTAAACTAGCCAAGGGGGGAGGCACCAAAAAGGAGCAGGGAAAACCCAGCCTCCCCCTGCAAAACACAGTAATTAGAAAGGTAAACACTAAGGTAGAGAAGTCAATAGGGAGCAGGAAAGGGGTAAATGCAGAAAAAGGCAGTAAGGAGAGGGATGGGGCTAAAAGTGGTAAGGCCATCAAAAAATGGAGGGTGATGAGTACCAATGCCCTTAGTCTGTGCAACAAGCTCCCTGAACTAGTGGCCTTGATGGAAGAGGGACATCTGGATATCGTGGCAGTCATAGAAACATAGTACACAGAGAACCATGACTGGGATGTCAACATACCAGGGTACACAAGCTACAGGAGGGACAGGGAGGGTAAAAGAGGAGGAGGAATAGCTTCCTATGTAAGGGAAGGGATCAAAGCAATGGAACTAAAGGATAAACAGGGAGTAGAGGAGGCGCTGTGGGTCACCCTGGAGACAGGATATGGCACCACAATCTGCATGGGGGTTGTGTACAGACCCCCATCTCGGGGAGAGACAATGGACAAGAAATGATAGAAGGCATCCTTAGAATGGCAGAAAAAGGGGAGATATTGTTGATGGGGGACCTGAATATGCCAGATGTTAACTGGAGTACCTTTGCTGCAGCCACATCCAAAAGCAGGGTTATTCTCGATGCCCTACAGGGGGCATGCCTCAGACAGCTAGTGGTGGACCCCAATCAGGAGGGAACAATCTTAGACCTTGTACTGTCAAATAGGGATGGAGAAAGGATCTCAAATTTAGAAGTGGGTAGCCATCTGGGGACAAGTGATCATCAAACAGTGTGGTTCACAATATACACAGCCATAGAATCAAGCCATACTAAAGCAAGAGTACTGGACTTTAGGAGGACTGACTTTGGGAAAATGGGAGAGTGCCTCAGAAAAGCACTAGCAAACAGGCCAGAAGGAGGGGTGGAGGAACAATGGGGAAAAATCAAAACAGCCATCACAGAGGCAACAAGCCTTTGCATGAAGCAAATCAACAAAGCAAAACAAAGTAAAAAACTACTATGGTTCTCAAAAGAGGTGGCGGGGAAGGTTAAGGAGAAAAAGATAGCATTCAGGAAGTATAAAGAAACACAGAAGGAGCAGGACAGAGAACTGTATCAGTTAAAGCAGAAGGAAGAGGGGAAGGCAGTCAGAATAGCAAAGGCCCAAACTGTGGAAAAGATAGCCAACTCAGTTAAGAAGGGGGATAAAACCTTTAATAGGTACATTAGGGAGTGAAGAAAGACCAAGGGAGGGATAGTGAGGCTTAATAAAGGGAAGAGAGGGTGGGCAGAGGGTGACAGTGAAAAAGCAGGGATACTGAATGAATACTTCTGCTCAGTATTTACAAAAGAAGAGGAGGGGGCAGTACCTAAATCAAAGAATAGAAGCACTCTGGATAGGGAGGTTGATACCAGTCCATTCACAGAAGAAGGGGTTCTGAAAGAACCCTTAAAACTGAAGGCGGACAAAGCAATGGGACCTGAGGGGATTCACCCAAGAATTCTAAAATAACTAAGGGTAGAACTAGTGACACCACTGACTACCCTTTCTAACAGATCATGGGAGGATGGTGTGGTACCTGAGGACTGGAGGAGGGCAGATATGATTCCCCTTCAGAAAAGTGGGAGTAAGACAGAGGCAGGAAACTATAGACCTGTTAGTTTGAAATCACTTCTGAAAGAAAGAATTGTTGAGTTCCTAGAGGCCAGTGGGGCACAGGACCCTAGGCATCATGGAGTCACAGCAGGAAGGTCATGTCAGATGAATCTAATAGATTTCTTTGACTGGGTGACCAAAGTAGTAGACCAGGAAGGGGCTGTGGACATGGCCTACGTAGACTTTAGCAAGGCATTTGACACAGACCCACACAAAAGATTAATATACAAGTTAGCCAGCTTTGGAGTGGGTCTCAAAGTGGTAGCCTGGGTAAAAAAATGGCTGGACAACAGGACACAGAGGGTAATAGTAAATGTAGTTCACGCTGAAGAAAGGGGGGTTACTAGCAGAGGTACCGCAGGGTTCAGTACTGGGACCGGTCCTCTTTAATGTCTTTATAAGTGACATTGCAGAGGGACTGGAAGGAAAAGTATGTCTCTTTGCAGATGACACACAGATCTGCAATAGGGTTAATGCAGAAGATGGGGTGGAAAGGATGCAAAGGGACTTGGCAAGGTTGGAGGAATGGCCAAATGTATGGCAGCTTAGATTCAATGCAAAGAAGTGCAAAGTAATGCACCTGGGAAACAAAAACCCAGGGTAAGAGCACACAATCGGGGATGAGATACTAACAACAACAAAAATGGAAAGGGACCTGGGGATAGTCATATCAGATGACCTTAAGGTGGGCAAGCAATGTGATAAGGCAATAAGGAGGGCTGGTGGGACTCTGGGATGCATAGGGAGAGGCAGCACCAGTAGAAAGCAAAAAGTTGTTATCCCTTTGTACAGACAGTTGGTGAGACCCCATCTGGAGTACTGCATGCAGTTCTGGAGACCCCATCTCCACAAGGACATAGACAGAATGGAGGCTGTCCAGAGGAGGGCAACTAAAATGGTGTCGGGTCTGCACCAGAAGACATACAAAGAGAGATTAAAGGAGCTTAATATGTATACCCTTGAGGAGAGGAAGGAGAGGACGGACATGATAGAAACTTTCAAGTACCTCAAGGGAATCAACAAAGTCCAAGAGGGTAGAATCTTTCAGAAAAAGAGATGTAGAAGAACAAGAGGCACAATCTGAAGATAGAGAGGGAACGGCTCAGAAGTAATGTGAGGAAGTATTTTCTCACGGAGAAGTTTGTGGATACATGGAACAGCCTTCCTGAGGAGGTAGTGGAGTCAAAAACAGTGGGGAAATTCAAGAATGCATGGGACAGACATAAGGCAATTCTAGTGGGGGGTAGGAGGAAGTCGGCTGTTGGTTAACTAGGATCTGCAGTTTATCCATTAGGTAGGAAAATGGGCAGACTAGGTGGGCCAATCAGTCTTTATCTGCTGTCAAATTCTGTTTCTATGTATGTCTCTATCCACAACCTATCACTGCCCACATCAGCCATCCCATCACTCAGGAAACAGGCTAGAATTGTCTCCATTTTCAAGTCAGGGGACCCCAGTCTTCCTGAGAATTACAGACCTGTTTCTATACTGTCCCACTTGAGCAAGATACTTGAGAAGATAATATTTCTTCAAATTTTAGACCATCTCTTGAAATATAACCTACTATTTCCAGACCGGCATGGTTTTAGGAAGGTTTGTGCATCACTACAGATCTGGCCCAATTCATAGACCGTGTACTTAGGGAGGTAGACAGGAGATGGCTCACCGGGGCTATCTTTGTGAATCTCTCTAAGGCTTTTGACATGGTTGATTATGACATCCTCTTTAAAGAGATTTCCTCTTGCAGCTTCTCTCTCAATACCTCAAGCTGGGTTAAAAATTACCTTTCAAACAGGACTCAAATGGTTAGAATTGGAGGTTTCTTATCTAGCCCATTACAAGTACATACTGGAGTCCCTTAAGGGTCCATCCTCAGTCCCTTATTGTACTCAGTCTTTGTTAACTCCCTACTTTCAGCACCATCAGGTTGCAGCAAAATCGTGTGTGCCAATGATCTTATCTTATTCAGTAGCAACAACAGCCCCAGCTAGCTATCCCAAACCCTTTTTGATGACTTCTCCTATGCAGTACACTGGTTTATAACACATGGACTCATAGATAATGCTAAGAAAACAAAATCTATATTATTTGGCTCAAAGCACAGGCTCACTAGATGCTCTGTAGGCCTTATGCATCCCCTAAACATCCTGGTCCCTGATAATTCCCCTCTAAAGAATGTCACCTCTTTCAAATACCTGGGAGTAACACTTGATCCCCCCATCCTACATAAATCATATAGGTCAAACTGTGAAGCAGGTCAACCAGCTGGGTGTTTACTACCAACTGAAGCACCTCATGACTCCAGAAGTTAGACTGGCTATAGGATAGGGTACTGTTCTACTTCTCCTTGACTACTGTTGTCCCATCATCTCCCTAACCTCACCCCACTGTTCACTCACTTCAATATAGCCTTTAACAACATCTGCAGGTTCATCACTCAAGCCTCCTTCTGCACCCACCATTGTACCCTCTACTTGTTACTAGGATGACTTTCCCCTAGGCTCATAGGGACTTACTGTTTGGCTCACTTATATTTAAGGTCCTCCAAGAAGGATCCAAATCCCCATTATTGAGACTGTTAACTATCAAATAGGGCTCTCACAACCTGAGGTCCTTCACCCACTGCCTTCTGGCAAGCCCCAGGTCACACACAGAGATGGAACATAGAGCCTTCTCTAGTGCCTCTCCTAAGCTCTGGAATGCCCTACCAGAAAAGTTACACTCCTCAGAGTTACCCCATATGTTTAAGATGTGCTACAAAAATGCACTACTATCAAAAGCATGCAACTACAGCTGTAACCCATGATCCCTGCCACTCTAGATAATTTCTAAATCCCCACTGATGAAGCTTTGCATCCTAATCCGAGTGTCCACAATATGTAGGCTCTTAGTCATTGTTATGTGTGTTTAACTGTTAAGGAGTGAAATATGTCTTTTGTAAAGTATTTGATCTTGTAAAACCAAAGTTGTATCTTCTGATTTATGTATATTATGTCTGTTCCTATAACTCTCTTGTTTGAAATTGTGCTGTATGTGCCATCTAGATGGCCCATGTCATGCCTGAAAACAGTCCCTGGGACCAGTGTACTTACCCAGTTACCAAATATATAAATAAATAAAAAAAAATATTTTACATATTGGTTCCAATTTTTTGCTGAGGCACATGGACTACAGAGAAGCTGTCAGTGAGGTGTGCCTTGAGAAAGAAGCATTAGATCTTCCTGGGAAAATAAAGCGTCTTTTTTTTTATTGTTACATGAACTTAGCAATGGCCATTTGTATTCACATGACAAAGAATACATGTTTTAAAAGGTTCTGGTCTGGAACATCATGATTAAAAATATCAGGGACATAACATCGCAGGTATCACATCGCCACCTGCAATATCGTGCTGCAAAAACATCAGTGGACACAACCGCGTAGGCGGGCGGCAGGCAGTAAAATGTAAATCAGCCCTGGTGTCCAATGGGTCACCCACCCCACCCACCGATGTCTCCAGTAACAGCGACTGTACCAACCCCCCCAACTGCCAACCCACTGCCGCCATCGCCGGCACTGTTGCCACAGACTGTATATTATGGCACAATAACTGTGGTGTCTAGTGGCCCCCCTCCAGCTGGTAGCTCCCCACCACCCTGCTGCTGGTCATCCGCAGAAGGTGGGGGTGGGAGCAGGGTGGTGGGGAGCTACTGGTCAGAGGGAGCTTCACTAGACACCACAGCTATTCTGCCATACCATACAGTCCATGGCAACGGTGCTGGCAATGATGGCAGTGGGTTGGCGGTTTGGGGCGTTGGTACAGTCCCTATTACTGGAGCCATCGGCGGGTGGGGTGGGTAACCCATTGGACACCAGAGCTGATTTACGTTGTACTGCCTGCCACCCGCCTACATGGTTGTGTCCGCCGATGTTTTTGCAGCACGATATTGCAGGTGGCGATATGATGCCTGCGATGTTATGTCCCCGATGTTTTTAACTGCGATGTTCCAGACCGGAACCATTTTAAAATAAAACAGTTACCAGCCATTCCTTTAAGTCTATTAAATGTGGTGTGGGTTACTGTTGATTTTTGTATGACTTGTCTTATTGTGATCATATATTTATGATATGGTAGTAGCCACAGACATGGTCAGATATATCCAGATGTTTCTGAAAATTTCTAAAGAGTTTCTCTCTGCTGCCCCTACTGTGGAAATGAAGACAGCAGGAGATTTCTCTAGAAATATCACAGAAATTTCAGGAAATATTTGACCATATCTTTGACTGTGACTGTAGGTATGTTTTTGTTTTGATCATTAAGTAAAAAATACTCTAGATACATACTTTACACCAGCAACAAGGATCCAGCATCCATAAACACCATGCTAAAGATTGACTTCGACTGTCTGAACACCTGGCTGTGGCAAAAGAAGCTTATACTAAATGCAAAAAAGACTGTGGCCATGATGTTTGGCTCTGCCCTCAAAATCAAGTCCAGTGCCATACCTTTTGCAATTTCTGGCCTTGATGGCTTTATCTTAGAGGTAGTGGACAACTTTAAGTATCTGGGAGTCACTCTTGATCCCTCACTTGACTTCAGTCTTCACTGAACCAACATCTGCAGAGCTGTCAGTGCCAAACTGGGTATAGCGTATAGAGTCAGATCATCTCTAATGGCTACTGCATGACTAGCCATTGCTCAAGGAGTTCTCAAGCCAAAGCTAACCTATGGCCCTATGGCTTTTCAGGACTCTAATAAAGGGGTTCTGCAAATAATGGGACACTTACTACAACAACATCTTTTGTTTTTCACCTTGGCTGTCCCCAAACTTACCCACCGTTGTATGCTCTGCACTAGACTAGTGTGGCTGCCCCATCATCCACTCATCAATACACAGTGGGCTACCTCATAGACAACATTATCCAAGCTGGGGCATCTGAATCCCTGGCTGGTATGCTACACATTAGCTCTCAACCATACCCACTGAGATCTGCTGGTAGACTGTTGCTCCATGTCCCTTGAAGCACAACGAAAATGGGGGAACGCGCCTTTGCTGCAGCTGCACCAAGGCTCTGGAACACCCTCCTGGATCACATCCGGAACTCACAGTCTCACCTGACATTTAAGAAAGAGCTCCACTTGTTCTTGCAAAATAATGACAAATGCTCCTGTGCCATGCCCTGAGTCTCTCTCTTATACTTTTAGGGAACCCATCTACTTAAATCTTAGCACTTAGTCACTTGCTTTAGCTATAAGGTTGCCTAATCAACTGCTTCCTACTACAATACTGCTTACCCCTAAACTGTCTTATGGTAATTACGTAGTATCCTACTGACTGTATACACTGCACTGTTCCTTGTAACCTGATGCTGTTGTAACTTCTTTTGAAGTTATGTTGTGTTCTACTGTCCTATTGTACTGCAGTGTCCTATGTTATCTGACATTGTTGTATTTCTCCTGGGTCATGCCTGAAAATAGGCAGTTTCTGTCTAGTGCACTTACCTGGTAAACAAATACTAAATAAATAAATAAATAAATACTGTAATATGCTGTTGCTGAATACATGATGAGAGTAAGAGATTCAGATAATTTTTCTGATGCAGTTAGGAACAGAAACAGTGCTTCTCTGTATGAACTTCTAACAGCTTGCATAGCATGTGATATCCTAGTGTGAAAATGTCAAACTGCAAAGTTCAAACTAACGAATATCCTTTATTTTAACCAGCAGTACAATCTATCTCTCTACTATGCAACTGATCATAAATGAGTTGTATGCTCCTGTCCTTGAATGGATGGTGATGCTCAAGTCAACTATGGGATCATTTCATATTGATAGAGACCATGTTTTTCTTGAATGAGAAATAAGAAATTCGAGGTATAAAAAAAAAATTAATTAAAACAAATACATGAAAAAATTAAAATGTATTGTTTCTTTGGGCAAAAATTAAATAAATGCTTACAGCAGTTATTGTTGAAGCTCCATTGTTACCACAGAGACAGTCCACAAGGAAGTGGCAACAGAATTGTCTGATTCACAAAATCTTTCAAGACCATAGCATAGTGCTGCTTAATACAATGTAGTATACTAGGAATGTAATTTCTAGCGTGCATAAGGTCATTTTTAGGTATTTTATGAATGTAAATGTAATAACAAGAAATACACCTACATTTTCAATGAATAAAAAGAAATAACATGAAATTCCAGAAAAATAAAAAGAAAAATTACAAAAAATAAAAAGAGTTTCAGGGGCTGCACATATTACTAAAACTATGTTATATTCATGCAGTTGTATACTGGTGGCCTGTCACAAAAACACAAATTTTATGAGGGACAGAGGAAAATTTTGAGGGAAAATTAGGGACATCCCTAAAAATCACGAACAGTTGAGAAGTATGAATGGTGCTACAGTAGTTGCATTGATTCAGAAGCTGGGTGCTATAGGATTTGTACCTGGGATTCATGGAAATCTATGCCTGCTGGTGTTAGATTAGAATATAGGTTGATCAAATGTTTTGGGTTGGTAGGTGAAAGGGGTTGTGGCAACCTGATTGCACATTTATTTATTTAATTTTTTTCTAAAACAAATGTTTTCAGGAGATGTGGATGTATGGTGCCAATGAGCGTGCACACATACTTCACAGTATGTTTACTGACATGCATACTTTTGTTGATTTTATTTCCATTTTGCCTCATTTCACTAATTGTAAATCCTCAAACACCTTTCTTTCACAGTCCATGCTGCTTGAGTCATGTTTACCCGACCACCGCCATTACCCACCACAATAACTATGTTATTGCCCTTCTTCATTGGTAGAATTACCAACCATTCAAGCATGACTGTTTTACTATTTGTTACTCATTGGCTAGTGCCCCATACAATATCCTCCTCCCATCTCCACAGCTGACTGCCGAATGTCAGTTTGCAATAGCCTACACGGCATCAGCTGTTTCAATACGCAGATGATAGTAAACTGTCATTTAGCAGCCAGCCAAGTAAGTGAGAGCTGTGCATGTGCCAGTCACTGCATGGAAGGCTGCAGTCAAATCTGATAGCATCTTACAATACTACAATTGTTTTATATTAGTGTACATGAATACTTGCGTTAGTGGTATATATTCTTTTGCTGGTAATGGCGCAAATTGAACAAGCTGTTCCTGAAAATATATTCCCTGTGCAGTGGTGTTTGAAAATAGGTTTAGCAATTGTTATGGTTGGATGGTGGGTGGGGACTGGCAATTGGACAGCATTGTTTACTTTTATTTACCTTTTAACACATTAGCCACTGTGACTACTTACCTCATAATTAATAAAGTATTTTGTTGCTTATAATATGACTGTAAATTTTTTATATAATACAGTAATTATTGCCCTTTTTCTGGTATTGATCTTTCAATCTTTGTAAACTAATTATATTCTTGCTTCTTTTTTATAATTGCTGTGATTTTCTGGGGATTGAGTGTGCTAGTGTGTTTGTATGTTGGGGTGATTGCACTGTATAGGGATGCTAGAATTCATTATGTTCTTTAAAACACAAGTGTGGAGGGCACTCAGAGTAGGCTGGACAAATAATAAAATTACTGTCCTGTGACCATACAGTTCAACTGGGTAATTAAATGCAAAAATGCAAATCCACAATGAAAGCTGTATTTCACAAACATTTTCTTTGAACTCATAGCCATTTGCTGGTTGCTGACAGCAGGTTGTGCAAGTAATACATTTTTTAAATGCAGCCTTCATTGTGGATTTACATTTGTTCACTAAATTACCAGTTGAACTGTATGGTCACAGTCTACCCTGAGTGCTCTCCACACTTGGATTTTTGTGACTATTCAAGTTTCAGCCAGACTCCAAAGAGTTCAACCCCTGCACCACAGTGTAAAATTCTTCCTTGCTGTTTAGGTGGGGCATGACACTATTTTTGTAAATGTACTCTGTCTTAGAACACACACTGACAACATCAAAAAGAAAAACATCAGTAAAATCAATGTGTGACAGGATAATTTTTTTAAAACTCCACAGTGACAATTGCCAGCTCTCTCAGAGGCATGCCAGGGTGAGCAAGTTTTGTGAAAAAAGCAGCAGCCCCTATTTTTTTTTTATTGTGTATGTTTGTGTTCAAGAAACAAAATAGTTTTACATATATAGCCCACATGGCTATACAAGGAGAATGGGATCCATCTCCTGGAAATATCAGCTAATCTTCTTGACTGATTTCACTCGTGTTTACTGACACTGATAACTGCGCTGAACAATTTAACATGCGGATGCCACATTTTGTTAAGTAGTGAAATCATGAATCAATGTGTCATTTTTCATTTAAAAAACTGCAGATATTATCACTCAGCCTATTATGAGTGATCCAGCTGTCCTACAGAGAAAACACTTTTTTGTGCTCCATTGAGAGTACCACCTATACAGAACAGCTGATTGCTTTTGTCCATGTCTATGTGCAGCCAAACGTAGCAAAAATTCCCATTTTAGTCTTGATTACTTCTTTGTTTGGCTACACATTAACCCCTAGGTGGAAGTACAGATGTCTAAGCCCCATAGCTGCACACTAATCTAGAACTTGGACTGGGCTTGGTAACAGGTGGGAGAACTGACCTCCGGAGATGTGTCCATGTCTAAGCTCAGTTCCCTGATCAACCCTCACAGTTATCTTCAGCAGGGCACCCAGCTTAGCCTTTCCAGAAATAATTTTATCAGCAATCCACTTTCCACTGACCTGCCTGCTCAATGGACTTAGCAGATTCCTTGGAGTAATTCCTTGCTTTTCCTGGCAATTTTGTACAGAGACCACTTTGATATGGTATATACAGAAGTGTAGGAAAGTACAAAATATACAAACTTAGGACATTTTGATCATGTGCACCCAGTGTGTGCCTAGCATGTCATCAGAGGATTGGAAGTCTCTGTAAAGTTTTCTCTTTGCTGTTTTGAGGTATTCTAGCAGACTGAGTTGGTGATGCATTTGCATATTTTCCCATGCACCTGTCTTCTGGTCAAATTTCACACTTGGCTCAGTCATCACCCTCTTGTTGATCATCTCCTCCTCCTCCTCCTCCTCATCTGAGAAGAAATAGGTGACCAGAACCACTGCTTGTCCTTCTCAATGCCAGTGGGGTCCTATATGGGCAGCTCTGGGGTCACCTTTGGGCAGCTCACTATAATTTAGGTGGATGATCTGATCCAGTTGATTTCCCATTAATGACACGGCACAAGAGAGGTCAGGAGGAGCCAGCCATTCTTGAATCTTAATGTACAAATTTCTTCATGACTGAAACACTGGAGTGTTGTGTTTGGTTTATCAACTGCAGCCAGAGCACTTACAACTCAAAGAACCACAGCCCCTAGGATTATTACTATAAGGACCATGTGGGGAAGGAGGTCAAATTGACACTGCATGCACAAAGAAGGCAACCCTTGTAAACATCAGCACATACTTTTGTGACACCCTTGCTTATAGAATTGTTACAGGCAGGTGATAGGGGTGTCTCAGAAGCAGTGACTGAGAACAGAGGAGCTATGGGGTATCAGGACCATCTCTGGATAGTGTGATGTGATACATTTTAGGGCCCAACCTCAAAGCTATTGTTACAGTATGTATAGGTTTAGGTGCAACACCACCTGGTTATCAATGTTTTGCAAGGCTTTGACCTCTGCTGGTAAATTGTGCATACATCGATGTGTGACTATTGTCATATTATATATGGGGAAATGAGGGAGGCAGATTTGCAAATGTGTCTGAGGGAGTAGGTTTGTGTTGCTACTGCTGTAAAACTGTGGATATCCCCATATGTAATATAACAATAGTCACACATTGATGCGCACACAATTTACCATCAGAGGTCAAGTCCTGCAAAACATAAATAACCAGGTGGTGGTGCACCTACACCTATGCATACTGGACAAAATAGCTCTGTGCTTGCACCCCTGAAATGTATCACATCACACTTCAACAACAAAACCAGTCAAAGTGAACTATATCAAATAAAGCATTACATTTTTTGAAGGACTTCTGTAATAAAAAGAAAAAAAATGTTGTGTCATGTTAATGCCTAGCAGCTATGTTGGCTCTAACCAGAGTTTGTTTTTACTGCAAGCAGATATAGACAGTGTGCTAGCTAGCAGGGAGAGGTTGCTTTCTTTCAGGATCACATAGACAGGAGCCATCCTACTAGCTAGTAAGGAGCAGCATGAAGCCCTGTTCACATGTTTTGCATTATGTGCTGCAGTGCTGGCAAGTTTTAAATTCAAGACTTTGTTTGACTAACACTATGCAATATATATCTGCTATCAAAGTGGTGTATACTCATGAAATATTACCATCTCAGAGGTTGATGAGCTTATAAAGGCCACTCAGCTCATGGTTATATGAGGTCATTATCCCCCATGATGGTAACATTTTCTTGTATATGACACTTTGCTAGCAGATATCCTCTATATATTCAACAGAGTCAGGCAGGATGCAATGCTCTGTGGTATGCATGTCATGTTTCTGCATGACCAATTGGAATAATTGCCACTGGATTACATTGTGCCCCAGCAGTATTCTGCAACATGTCACTGGCAGAAACTGTGATAAGAGGATTGCATCCTTCTGGTCTCCACTGTGTACTATGCAACATACTTATTAAAGTATCTAAAATGCATTGATTATGGATTATGGATGATGAGGTCGACTGTTGGCCAAGCAGAAACATATCACACTTCCATGCCAGCAACTTGGGTTTAGGGGTAAACTTTGGGCATATTGGTTGAGTGGCTGGGCTTGGAAATAGCACTGCCATTTGCAGCACTTCCCAGCCTAGGGAAGGAATAGCATGGACACTGGTGCAACAGCAATCCTTGTGCAGGGCCTGGGAGCATGTTCTCCCAGCTAAGATATCCATGGCCAAGAAAGCTGCCAGTACCATTGCATCACTGGAGGGTAGAGGGAAGAAACTGAAAAATAGGAGACCCCTCATATTAGTAGAATGATGGCCAGTTCACACTCACGCTGCACAATTTTATAAAATTCAGGCCTGCCCTATTTTGTTTTATTTATTTATTTTATTCTTTTTTGGTAACCAAGTAAATCCCACTAGGCACAAGTGCCTGTTTTCATGGGTGACCCAGGAGCACGGGGGCAGTTAAGTGACTTGCTCAGAGTCACGCAGTATGCAAGTGGAGATTGTGGGCATCAATCCCAAGTCTGCTGGATGCACCAAGATCATTCACAGCTCATTACTCTAACCCCTAAGCTATACTGCCAGCCCCAAGAAACAATATATTCTGCTGCTCTTTGCTGAGAGAGTCTGCCAATTTGATGATTATACTACTACCACAGAAAAACAGAATTAGACTCCATCTCAGTGTTGAAAATCATATTTCATGTGATTCTACTGGCCACAGCAATGAATTACTTAACAGTAGGCTTGATCATGCATTGGTCCTAATAGATACAGAAAACAAAGCATAATTCAATTACCTACGCAACCGGTATAGTGTTATGCTTGTGCAACTATGTTACCTTGCTTTGGTTGTTCACACTCTCTATTCCATGAAGAACTACAACCATGTAGGGGTACCAAAGGCAAGAAACCCTCAAAGAGGGTTCCACCCCTAGAGGTACTGTGGGAAGTATCCCTTGGCTAAAGGTACCTTAGGAAGACTCCCCAAAAGAAACTGTAGTAGTGCCAAAGGAACAGTAGCGATTGATGGCTATGAGGCAGAGAAGTAGAGTGACAGCAACAGGCTGCTTGATGAACATAAATGAGATTTTTTTTGTCTTTGGTAACCAGGTAAGGCCCACTAGGCACGAGTGCCTGCTTTCAGGGGTGACCTGGGAGCACTGGGCAGTTAAGTGACTTGCTCTGAGTCACACAGTATGCAAGTGGAGGTTGTGAGAATCAAACCAAGATCTGGTAAGCTGGATGTACCAAGCTCATTCACAGCTCATTACTCTAACCTCTAGGCTATACTGCCAGCCTGCAGATGCAGGTTAGCAGAATAGCATGGGTATAATGGATAGCATGGATGACTGCAGAGGGCTTCCTAAGGAGAGAGGGAATGGCAAGTAGGAACATCATCCACCTCCATCCAACAGAGGAATTTACCTATGTCAACTAGGGAATACCACCCAAGGCTAACTAAATATTATGACCTGTGGCACGGACGAGAGAAAAAAAAAACCCTTTGAGGAGGAAATCTCTGGGGATACAAGGCCTAGGTCATCTTCCTTCCTTCCAGACTTGGGATATTTTGATTAGTGACAACTCTTCTGCTGCAATTTGAAAACCCAATTAAAGGGGATGGAAAATATTCCAATTTGGAGGAAAGCTCTTCTCTGTCCCTCTAATAGGAACACTGTGAAGGGTTGTGAGCTAACTCTGCAATATAGCTCCTTCAAGGTGGGAGGAGGAGAGCAACGTCTCTTGAGGCACTCAGCTGGCCTTCTGATCTAAGAACAAATCAGGTAAGCCAGAGGCAGTCATAGGGAGAACAGCTTAGAAGGTGCTGCAGAACCTGCTCAACTAGCCAAAGGAGCCCCCTTGGGCTTAAATGCCCCACCCTTCATAGCTGAAGTCTTAAATTCTGCATCAGAGATGCCACCAATATGTCTGCATGGCTTAAGCTCTGCTTGGGTGAGGACATTCCCACTATGGGCCAGATGAGAAGAACCCCACCCCAAGTTTCACACACTCATGATGCAGACTTTGTGGGTGCAGAGTGAGACCATCAGCTGCAGGCGAGCTCTGTGCCTTGGTAACTAATGGTTGTGGTTGGCATGCCTCAGATTATGAAAGAAACAAAAATTGGGAAGGAGAGCTTAAAGGAAGTGCTGAGCATTGTAGACCTTCACGTATGTCATACATGTTTATAGGAAGCACATAGGAGACTAAACCTCCACATAAGCAATGACTGGATCTGCACATAGATCTGTGAGGCAGTATAAGCAATGGTCGGACCAGCACATGGATCAGAGAGGCAGCAAACTGCAGGACTCACAGGGAGGCAAACCAACCCATCCCACTAAGAAAACCAATTAAAGGTGACATAAATACTCAGAGGATTTTAGTGGCGGAGGTAAGATTCAAACAGGAGGTAACTGGACCACATGGGGCCATGATGCTTCACTACAACCCCCCCAGTCCCTGCCGTAGGAAAGACAAGGAAGCAACGGTAAAGTGCCATGACCCACATGCAGATTTTAAAACTAGTTTATAGTGACAGCTGTAGCTGAGCTGACCTCCAGAGTATAAAGAAGTTGTGAAAAAGTAGTTGAACAGCATCCACCAGTGATTAGCTATAGCTCTACGAGTAGCTAAGCTCAATGAACATAGGAACTGTAGGGAGGCAATGCATTGAAAACAACCACAATATTTGCTTGGAACAAGGCAGGAAAGCAGGCTTGAATCCCATGGACTAGCTTGCAGAGGAGCCTGAACCAGGTGCATGCAATAGAAGTGGATAACACTAAAACAGCAGATGCAGGAAAGCAGCAACTGAGCTGAAACATACAGATAACAATAGCAGGTGCACTGGTGAATAAATCAGAGCAAAATAGCACAAACTTGGGATTAGCACAATATGAACAAAGGACAACAGGAGGCTAGAAAAACAGAATCCCCACCCAAAAAAGAAGCAAAACAAAAACACAAACATAGGAGTACATGAAACAAGCAACACAAAGAAGCATGCAGCTGGAGGCAACCAATACTAACCAAAGCAGGAGAACACAAAACAGAAGACCAGTGGAACTAAGCAGAGGTGAAAACACAGTGACACTGGGGGGGGGGGGCACAGCCCAGCAGGCTGCAAGGGAGAAGACAGACTGACAGAACCTCTGGCTGGCAAAGAAAAAGTGCTTCAGAGGGTGGCTGGGAGGAACTGCTTATATAGCTCAGGAAGGGGAATTGGCTGGTTGCTCAGTCATTGAACCACAGGCATAGCCTTTCAATTATTATGCAGAAAACAAATACATACAGAAAACATAAAAGCATAAAAAATGCCATTACGGATTTATATATTGTATCAGTATTTGACATTAAAATACAATGTTCCTGAGGTACACCCTTTCACTAAATATTGGTGCAAAATCCCAACAGTTATGAAAAGAGGAGATGGTTGTTGTGCTGGGGGGTTAATGTTTGTTACCTTATATTTTAAACTACATTTACAACTATGTACTCATTCAAATATTTTTCTACATATCCAGTTGTGTAAAATCAACATAAAGCTTTATTCTTGCATAATTTGATATTATACCCATCAAGTTCATGAAGCCAAGTTAAATGCTATGCTGTGAACTGAGAAACATCTTCTGTCGTATTTGACCATCCTAATCAATCTTTACCCCTATAAGAAATCCCTGGGGATGTATACACTAGTGCTAGCCTGTTATAAAACTCTGCATGTTATCTGCAAATCTACTATGTAGTGTGTTGCTACAGCCTTGTGGTTTCACCCCTTAAAACCAAATGAAAGTCACGTCCCTTGTTAGCAGTCTCTTAGTATACACTGTAGTTTGTGTTCAATTGTTCTTCACAGTGAACATACCTTACTGTCTTAGCCATTTTTACTGTGTACCCTCGTGTACTGTCTTTATTTGTTCAACCCACGACTCCATATTTTCAGTTATCTTTACAAAATTATTTGTTAGTCTACTGGTAACACTGAGGACTGGTAATACCAGAGTACAGTTTCTTAACGACATGTTAGCCTCAAAGTTCACTTTTCAGAGGTGGTACCCAGCTATGCTATCATTTAAATACACTTACTATGAACTGGCTTTCAGTCTTATTTCATGGAGGCAGTAATCCTCCTCCAGGCTCTTGGTGTCCCTTCCTGTGGAAAATGTGTTACTCCTGATAGTTCCTGCAGTAGATAATTAGTTTGGTGTCCCATTGTTTGTGTTGAAGATCACTGCATTGTGTGCTGGCTGCTAACCTTCTCTGCATCAGTTTCTGATGTAATCTGGCTCACCAATAGACTAAGCACAGTAATTGACAGGCTTTTTGAAGGCTATCAGGCTCCCAATTGACAGATAGCCCCACACAACAGATCCCAACACCCACAGAACTGTGCTGGAAGTGGTCTAATTGTTGATGGATGTGGGTGGTGAGCCAAGCCTAGAAGATGGTAACCAGCACTGAGAACAGGAGAGAAACTTCTGTGGAAAAAAGACATGAAGTATTGGAAACTGTAAGTACAGGTTTAAACATCAGCAGCAATAACCAAGACTGTTGGAAGCAATACTGAACAGAGAAACAGAGTTTGATGGCAGATAAGGACCACTTGGCCCACCTAGTTTTTCTATTTTCCCTACCTACTGTAACACCACAGACCCTACTTGCTCTCCCGTTTCCTCCCTTTCCCTACCACTAAGAATCCCTTATGCCTATCCCATGCCTTCTTGAATCCCAGTAGTTTTTGACCCCACTACCTCTCCTGGAAGACTATTCCAGGCATCCACCACTCTTTCTATGAAGTTCTTTCTCACATCTCCCCTGAGTCCCCCTTCCCCCAGCTTCATAGCATAACCCTTTGTTCTGGAGCATTTTTTTCTCTGGAAAAGGTTTCCCTCTTGAACCTTATTTACACCTGTGAGGTATTTAAAAGTCTCAATTATATACCCCTCTCCCTCCTCTCCTCCAGGGTGTAAATATTGAGGTCCTTCTGTCTCTCCTCATAGAACTTATGATGTAGACCCTGCACCATTTTAGTTGCCCTCCTCTGGACTGCTTCTAGTCTGTCTATGTCATTCTGGTGATGTGGTTTCCAGAAGTGGACACAGTACTCCAGGTGAGGTCTCACCAGTGATTTATACAGCAATATCACCACCTCCCTCTTTCTGCTGGTGTTACCCCTCCCTATGCCACCTAGCAGCCCACTGGCTCTCCCCACTGCCTTGTCACACTGTTTGACCACCTTTAGGTCATCAGATATGATTACCCTCAGGTCTTTTTCCTGTTTGGTAGTTGCCAGTACCACTTTCCCCATTTTGTTCTCTACCTCTGGGTTTCTGCACCCCTAGTGCATGATTTTGCACTTCTTTGCATTGAAATTTAGTTGCCACACTCTCGACCACTCCTCAAGCTTCCTTAGATCTCTGTTCATCTTTTCCACCCCTACAAGAGTATCTACCCTATTGCAGATCTTAGTGCCATCAGCAAAAAGGCATGCCTGCCCTTTTAGCCCCTCTGCAATGTCAATAATAAAGACATTAAAGAAGACCTGTCCCAGTACTGATCCCTGTGGCACCACACTGGTCACCTTCCCTTCCTTGGAGTGGACTCCGTTTACCACCACCCTCTGTCACTTATCTTCAAACCAATTTTTTACCCAGTTCACCACCTTTGGTCCCACTCCCAGGCTGTCCACCTTGTTTATGAGTCTGCTATGTGGAACAGAGTCGAAGGCCTTACTGAAATCTTGGTAGGCCACGTCCACCACTCCACCCTGATCTAATTCTTTGTTCACCCAGTCAAAGAAATCTATTAGATTTGCTTGACATGACCACCCCCCAGTGAGTCCATACTGCCTCAGATCTTGAAAGCCACTGGATTTAAGATATTCCACAATCCTTTCCTCCAGCAGTGATTCCATTACTTTCCCCACCACCGAAGTCAGGCTGGCTGGCCTGTAATTGCTAGTCTTCAACTTGCTACCACGTTTGTGAAGTGGGACTACATCTGCCCTCCTCTAGTCCTCTGGGACCACTCCCGTCTCCAGTGAGTGGTTGAACAGGACTGTCAGAAGTTCAGCCAGCACCTCTCTGAGCTCCTCAGTATCATTGGATGTATTCCATCTGGCCCCATTGTCTTGTCCGCTTTCAGATTTGTGAGTGCCTTTGGGACTTTCTCCTCTGTAAATGGACTAATATCCACCTCCCTTCCTTCAATGCCCCTCATACTTATCTGTGGTCCCTCTTCTTCCTGTTCCTCCATGAACACTGAACAAAAGTATTAGTTCAGGATGTCTGCATTTTCTTTGTCCCCTTTCACACACTCCCCCCTTCCTTCCCACCTTAGCCTTACAATCCCTCCCTTGGTCTTCCTCCTTTTGCTTACTTACCTGAAAAACGTCTTGTACCCTTTTTCCACTGGGTGGGCTATTTTCTTCTCTGTTTGAACCTTTGCACTCCTGACTGCTTTCCCTGCTTCCCTCTGCTTCTCTTGATACACCTCCTTATCCTCCTCTCTCTGGGTTTCCTTATAACACATGCATTCTTACTTTTTTTGCCCTAACTTTCCTAGGCACCTCTTTTGAGAACCATAGTGCCTCTTTTTGCTCTTGCTTACCTGCCTAATGCAGAGGTTTGTTGCCTTCACTATCCCCACTTTTAGTTTCACCCACTGTTCCTCCACCCTCCCAAGTCCCTAATTGTCTCTGAGGCATTCCACCATCTTTGCAAAATTGGCCCTCCTGAAGTTCAGGACCCTTGTCTTTGTGTGGTTCACTTCTGCTACAGTTCTTACATTGTACCACACCGTATGATGATCACTAGTCCCTACAGTGAGAATGTGTTCTTTTATTTTTGCAGTAGAAGTTTATTGAAGTTTATATGGTTTTACTTGCAAACATACACAAAATATGAACACAATCAAACAATTAATGGGTGTTGATTGTCAAATGGATACATACATTGTAGCAGCATGCCAATTTGTGTTAAGAACCATTGGAAGTTCATGATGCATTTAATGCATACTAGGGTGCTACTAGTAACTAACCAGAGATAACATCCCTTCACTTCTTACAGGTTACATTTTCCTGTCTGGGGGGGGGCGGTCAATCTTTCTCTACCTACAGGATCAGCATGAGGTGAAGCAGTCCCTACCAGATGTTCTAATACTGTAGCACCTGTCTGATGTTCTGTGTAAGCCATAAATGGAAGCCACCTTACTTGTGTTTTATCTTTTCTAAAGTGACAATGTGCTCTTAGAAGCTAAATTGTTCAGAGCACTTTGCAGGTTTAGAACCTTGTGTCTAGTGAGGGAGATGATTCTTGAAGTCACATGCTTGTTAAAGCTTTAACAGCTGCCCCCACCAAAATATTATTATAGATATGTATACATCTTACTTTTGGAGGAAATTCCTCGTGGTCATACCCCCAAAACTAAATGCTTTATCCAAAGCAGCATATTTACTTCCAAGAACTGTCCCATCACTGTTGTGACATTTGCCCAAAAGTTTGCTAATTTGGGGCAGGTGCAAAATACATGGGTGTGTTCATTACATGTCCTCATTGTCTCCAGCAGGAGCCAGTATATAAAGCCTCAAAATTCTTGGTGATGCATGATATTCTGAAAAAACAAGATAGTAGTTTCCACCCATGCTCCCTCCAAATATTAGCTGTAGTAGCTGTGGCTTCCGGATGACATGCCCCCTTCCATTCTTTATCAGTGAAGACCGGAGAACCACAACGAAAATGGGGGAACGCGCTTTTGCTGCAGCTGCACCAAGGCTCTGGAACACCCTCCTGGATCACATCCGGAACTCACAGTCTCACCTGACATTTAAGAAAGAGCTCCACTTGTTCTTGCAAAATAATGACAAATGCTCCTGTGCCATGCCCTGAGTCTCTCTCTTATACTTTTAGGGAACCCATCTACTTAAATCTTAGCACTTAGTCACTTGCTTTAGCTATAAGGTTGCCTAATCAACTGCTTCCTACTACAATACTGCTTACCCCTAAACTGTCTTATGGTAATTACGTAGTATCCTACTGACTGTATACACTGCACTGTTCCTTGTAACCTGATGCTGTTGTAACTTCTTTTGAAGTTATGTTGTGTTCTACTGTCCTATTGTACTGCAGTGTCCTATGTTATCTGACATTGTTGTATTTCTCCTGGGTCATGCCTGAAAATAGGCAGTTTCTGTCTAGTGCACTTACCTGGTAAACAAATACTAAATAAATAAATAAATAAATACTGTAATATGCTGTTGCTGAATACATGATGAGAGTAAGAGATTCAGATAATTTTTTCTGATGCAGTTAGGAACAGAAACAGTGCTTCTCTGTATGAACTTCTAACAGCTTGCATAGCATGTGATATCCTAGTGTGAAAATGTCAAACTGCAAAGTTCAAACTAACGAATATCCTTTATTTTAACCAGCAGTACAATCTATCTCTCTACTATGCAACTGATCATAAATGAGTTGTATGCTCCTGTCCTTGAATGGATGGTGATGCTCAAGTCAACTATGGGATCATTTCATATTGATAGAGACCATGTTTTTCTTGAATGAGAAATAAGAAATTCGAGGTATAAAAAAAAAATTAATTAAAACAAATACATGAAAAAAAATTAAAAATGTATTGTTTTCTTTGGGCAAAAATTAAATAAATGCTTACAGCAGTTATTGTTGAAGCTCCATTGTTACCACAGAGACAGTCCACAAGGAAGTGGCAACAGAATTGTCTGATTCACAAAATCTTTCAAGACCATAGCATAGTGCTGCTTAATACAATGTAGTATACTAGGAATGTAATTTCTAGCGTGCATAAGGTCATTTTTAGGTATTTTATGAATGTAAATGTAATAACAAGAAATACACCTACATTTTCAATGAATAAAAGAAATAACATGAAATTCCAGAAAATAAAAGAAAAATTACAAAAATAAAAAGAGTTTCAGGGCTGCACATATTACTAAAACTATGTTATATTCATGCAGTTGTATACTGGTGGCCTGTCACAAAAACACAAATTTTATGAGGGACAGAGGAAAATTTTGAGGGAAAATTAGGGACATCCCTAAAAATCACGAACAGTTGAGAAGTATGAATGGTGCTACAGTAGTTGCATTGATTCAGAAGCTGGGTGCTATGGGATTTGTACCTGGGATTCATGGAAATCTATGCCTGCTGGTGTTAGATTAGAATATAGGTTGATCAAATGTTTTGGGTTGGTAGGTGAAAGGGGTTGTGGCAACCTGATTGCACATTTATTTATTTAATTTTTTTCTAAAACAAATGTTTTCAGGAGATGTGGATGTATGGTGCCAATGAGCGTGCACACATACTTCACAGTATGTTTACTGACATGCATACTTTTGTTGATTTTATTTCCATTTTGCCTCATTTCACTAATTGTAAATCCTCAAACACCTTTCTTTCACAGTCCATGCTGCTTGAGTCATGTTTACCCGACCACCCATTACCCACCACAATAACTATGTTGTTGCCCTTCTTCATTGGTAGAATTACCAACCATTCAAAGCATGACTGTTTTACTATTTGTTACTCATTGGCTAGTGCCCCATACAATATCCTCCTCCCATCTACAGCTGACTGCCAATGTCAGTTTGCAATAGCTTCACACGGCATCAGCTGTTTCACACGCAGATGATAGTAACTGTCATTTAGCAGCCAGCCAAGTAAGTGAGAGCTGTGCATGTGCCAGTCACTGCATGGAAGGCTGCAGTCAAATCTGATAGCATCTTACAATACTACAATTGTTTTATATTAGTGTACATGAATACTTGCGTTAGTGGTATATATTCTTTTGCTGGTAATGGCGCAAATTGAACAAGCTGTTCCTGAAAATATATTCCCTGTGCAGTGGTGTTTGAAAATAGGTTTAGCAATTGTTATGGTTGGATGGTGGGTGGGGGACTGGCAATTGGACAGCATTGTTTACTTTTTATTTACCTTTTTAACACATTAGCCACTGTGACTACTTACCTCATAATTAATAAAGTATTTTTGTTGCTTATAATATGACTGTAAATTTTTTATATAATACAGTAATTATTGCCCTTTTTCTGGTATTGATCTTTCAATCTTTGTAAACTAATTATATTCTTGCTTCTTTTTTATAATTGCTGTGATTTTCTGGGGATTGAGTGTGCTAGTGTGTTTGTATGTTGGGGTGATTGCACTGTATAGGGATGCTAGAATTCATTATGTTCTTTAAAACACAAGTGTGGAGGGCACTCAGAGTAGGCTGGACAAATAATAAAATTACTGTCCTGTGACCATACAGTTCAACTGGGTAATTAAATGCAAAAATGCAAATCCACAATGAAAGCTGTATTTCACAAACATTTTCTTTGAACTCATAGCCATTTGCTGGTTGCTGACAGCAGGTTGTGCAAGTAATACATTTTTTAAATGCAGCCTTCATTGTGGATTTACATTTGTTCACTAAATTACCAGTTGAACTGTATAGTCACAGTCTACCGAGTGCTCTCCACACTGGATTCTTGTGACTATTCAAGTTTCAGCCAGACTCAAAGATTCAACCCTGCACCACAGTGTAAAATTCTTCCTTGCTGTTTAGGTGGGCATGACACTATTTTGTAAATGTACTCTGTCTTAGAACACACACTGACAACATCAAAGAAAAACATCAGTAAAATCAATGTGTGACAGGATAATTTTTTTAAAACTCCACAGTGACAATTGCCAGCTCTCTCAGAGGCATGCCAGGGTGAGCAAGTTTTGTGAAAAAAGCAGCAGCCCCTATTTTTTTTTTATTGTGTATGTTTGTGTTCAAGAAACAAAATAGTTTTACATATATAGCCCACATGGCTATACAAGGAGAATGGGGGATCCATCTCCTGGAAATATCAGCTAATCTTCTTGACTGATTTCACTCGTGTTTACCTGACACTGATAACTGCGCTGAACAATTTAACATGCGGATGCCACATTTTGTTAAGTAGTGAAATCATGAATCAATGTGTCATTTTTCATTTAAAAAACTGCAGATATTATCACTCAGCCTATTATGAGTGATCCAGCTGTCCTACAGAGAAAACACTTTTTTGTGCTCCATTGAGAGTACCACCTATACAGAACAGCTGATTGCTTTTGTCCATGTCTATGTGCAGCCAAACGTAGCAAAAATTCCCATTTTAGTCTTGATTACTTCTTTGTTTGGCTACACATTAACCCCTAGGTGGAAGTACAGATGTCTAAGCCCCATAGCTGCACACTAATCTAGAACTTGGACTGGGCTTGGTAACAGGTGGGAGAACTGACCTCGAGATGTGTCCATGTCTAAGCTCAGTTCCCTGATCAACCCTCACAGTTATCTTCAGCAGGGCACCCAGCTTAGCCTTTCCAGAAATAATTTTATCAGCAATCCACTTTCCACTGACCTGCCTGCTCAATGGACTTAGCAGATTCCTTGGAGTAATTCCTTGCTTTTCCTGGCAATTTTGTACAGAGACCACTTTGATATGGTATATACAGAAGTGTAGGGAAAGTACAAAATATACAAACTTAGGACATTTTTGATCATGTGCACCCAGTGTGTGCCTAGCATGTCATCAGAGGATTGGAAGTCTCTGTAAAGTTTTTCTTTTGCTGTTTTTGAGGTATTCTAGCAGACTGAGTTGGTGATGCATTTGCATATTTTTCCCATGCACCTGTCTTCTGGTCAAATTTCACACTTGGCTCAGTCATCACCCTCTTGTTGATCATCTCCTCCTCCTCCTCCTCCTCATCTGAGAAGAAATAGGTGACCAGAACCACTGCTTGTCCTTCTCAATGCCAGTGGGGTCCTATATGGGCAGCTCTGTGGGGTCACCTTTGGGCAGCTCACTATAATTTAGGTGGATGATCTGATCCAGTTGATTTCCCATTAATGACACGGCACAAGAGAGGTCAGGAGGAGCCAGCCATTCTTGAATCTTAATGTACAAATTTCTTCATGACTGAAACACTGGAGTGTTGTGTTTGGTTTATCAACTGCAGCCAGAGCACTTACAACTTCAAAGAACCACAGCCCCTAGGATTATTACTATAAGGACCATGTGGGGGAAGGAGGTCAAATTGACACTGCATGCACAAAGAAGGCAACCCTTGTAAACATCAGCACATACTTTTGTGACACCCTTGCTTATAGAATTGTTACAGGCAGGTGATAGGGGTGTCTCAGAAGCAGTGACTGAGAACAGAGGAGCTGGCGGGGGTATCAGGACCATCTCTGGATAGTGTGATGTGATACATTTTAGGGGCCCAACCCCAAAGCTATTGTTACAGTATGTATAGGTTTAGGTGCAACACCACCTGGTTATCAATGTTTTGCAAGGCTTGACCTCTGCTGGTAAATTGTGCATACATCGATGTGTGACTATTGTCATATTATATATGGGGAAATGAGGGAGGCAGATTTGCAAATGTGTCTGAGGGAGTAGGTTTGTGTTGCTACTGCTGTAAAACTGTGGATATCCCCATATGTAATATAACAATAGTCACACATTGATGCGCACACAATTTACCATCAGAGGTCAAGTCCTGCAAAACATAAATAACCAGGTGGTGGTGCACCTACACCTATGCATACTGGACAAAATAGCTCTGTGCTTGCACCCCTGAAATGTATCACATCACACTTCAACAACAAAACCAGTCAAAGTGAACTATATCAAATAAAGCATTACATTTTTTGAAGGACTTCTGTAATAAAAAGAAAAAAAATGTTGTGTCATGTTAATGCCTAGCAGCTATGTTGGCTCTAACCAGAGTTTGTTTTTACTGCAAGCAGATATAGACAGTGTGCTAGCTAGCAGGGAGAGGTTGCTTTCTTTCAGGATCACATAGACAGGAGCCATCCTACTAGCTAGTAAGGAGCAGCATGAAGCCCTGTTCACATGTTTTGCATTATGTGCTGCAGTGCTGGCAAGTTTTAAATTCAAGACTTTGTTTGACTAACACTATGCAATATATATCTGCTATCAAAGTGGTGTATACTCATGAAATATTACCATCTCAGAGGTTGATGAGCTTATAAAGGCCACTCAGCTCATGGTTATATGAGGTCATTATCCCCCATGATGGTAACATTTTCTTGTATATGACACTTTGCTAGCAGATATCCTCTATATATTCAACAGAGTCAGGCAGGATGCAATGCTCTGTGGTATGCATGTCATGTTTCTGCATGACCAATTGGAATAATTGCCACTGGATTACATTGTGCCCCAGCAGTATTCTGCAACATGTCACTGGCAGAAACTGTGATAAGAGGATTGCATCCTTCTGGTCTCCACTGTGTACTATGCAACATACTTATTAAAGTATCTAAAATGCATTGATTATGGATTATGGATGATGAGGTCGACTGTTGGCCAAGCAGAAACATATCACACTTCCATGCCAGCAACTTGGGTTTGGGGTAAACTTTGGGCATATTGGTTGAGTGGCTGGGCTTGGAAATAGCACTGCCATTTGCAGCACTTCCCAGCCTAGGGAAGGAATAGCATGGACACTGGTGCAACAGCAATCCTTGTGCAGGGCCTGGGAGCATGTTCTCCCAGCTAAGATATCCATGGCCAAGAAAGCTGCCAGTACCATTGCATCACTGGAGGGTAGAGGGAAGAAACTGAAAAATAGGAGACCCCTCATATTAGTAGAATGATGGCCAGTTCACACTCACGCTGCACAATTTTATAAAATTCAGGCCTGCCCTATTTTGTTTTATTTATTTATTTTATTCTTTTTTGGTAACCAAGTAAATCCCACTAGGCACAAGTGCCTGTTTTCAGGGTGACCCAGGAGCACGGGGCAGTTAAGTGACTTGCTCAGAGTCACGCAGTATGCAAGTGGAGATTGTGGGCATCAATCCCAAGTCTGCTGGATGCACCAAGATCATTCACAGCTCATTACTCTAACCCCTAAGCTATACTGCCAGCCCCAAGAAACAATATATTCTGCTGCTCTTTGCTGAGAGAGTCTGCCAATTTGATGATTATACTACTACCACAGAAAAACAGAATTAGACTCCATCTCAGTGTTGAAAATCATATTTCATGTGATTCTACTGGCCACAGCAATGAATTACTTAACAGTAGGCTTGATCATGCATTGGTCCTAATAGATACAGAAAACAAAGCATAATTCAATTACCTACGCAACCGGTATAGTGTTATGCTTGTGCAACTATGTTACCTTGCTTTGGTTGTTCACACTCTCTATTCCATGAAGAACTACAACCATGTAGGGGTACCAAAGGCAAGAAACCCTCAAAGAGGGTTCCACCCCTAGAGGTACTGTGGGAAGTATCCCTTGGCTAAAGGTACCTTAGGAAGACTCCCCAAAAGAAACTGTAGTAGTGCCAAAGGAACAGTAGCGATTGATGGCTATGAGGCAGAGAAGTAGAGTGACAGGCTGCTTGATGAACATAAATGAGATTTTTTTTGTCTTTGGTAACCAGGTAAGGCCCACTAGGCACGAGTGCCTGCTTTCAGGGGTGACCTGGGAGCACTGGGCAGTTAAGTGACTTGCTCTGAGTCACACAGTATGCAAGTGGAGGTTGTGAGAATCAAACCAAGATCTGGTAAGCTGGATGTACCAAGCTCATTCACAGCTCATTACTCTAACCTCTAGGCTATACTGCCAGCCTGCAGATGCAGGTTAGCAGAATAGCATGGGTATAATGGATAGCATGGATGACTGCAGAGGGCTTCCTAAGGAGAGAGGGAATGGCAAGTAGGAACATCATCCACCTCCATCCAACAGAGGAATTTACCTATGTCAACTAGGGAATACCACCCAAGGCTAACTAAATATTATGACCTGTGGCACGGACGAGAGAAAAAAACCTTTGAGGAGGAAATCTCTGGGGAACAAGGCCTAGGTCATCTTCCTTCCTTCCAGACTTGGGATATTTTGATTAGTGACAACTCTTCTGCTGCAATTTGAAAACCCAATTAAAGGGATGGAAAATATTCCAATTTGGAGGAAAGCTCTTCTCTGTCCCTCTAATAGGAACACTGTGAAGGGTTGTGAGCTAACTCTGCAATATAGCTCCTTCAAGGTGGGAGGAGGAGAGCAACGTCTCTTGAGGCACTCAGCTGGCCTTCTGATCTAAGAACAAATCAGGTAAGCCAGAGGCAGTCATAGGGAGAACAGCTTAGAAGGTGCTGCAGAACCTGCTCAACTAGCCAAAGGAGCCCCCTTGGGCTTAAATGCCCCACCCTTCATAGCTGAAGTCTTAAATTCTGCATCAAGAGATGCCACCAATATGTCTGCATGGCTTAAGCTCTGCTTGGAGTGAGGACATTCCCACTATGGGCCAGATGAGAAGAACCCCACCCCAAGTTTCACACACTCATGATGCAGACTTTGTGGGTGCAGAGTGAGACCATCAGCTGCAGGCGAGCTCTGTGCCTTGGTAACTAATGGTTGTGGTTGGCATGCCTCAGATTATGAAAGAAACAAAAATTGGGAAGGAGAGCTTAAAGGAAGTGCTGAGCATTGTAGACCTTCACGTATGTCATACATGTTTATAGGAAGCACATAGGAGACTAAACCTCCACATAAGCAATGACTGGATCTGCACATAGATCTGTGAGGCAGTATAAGCAATGGTCGGACCAGCACATGGATCAGAGAGGCAGCAAACTGCAGGACTCACAGGGAGGCAAACCAACCCATCCCACTAAGAAAACCAATTAAAGGTGACATAAATACTCAGAGGATTTTAGTGGCGGAGGTAAGATTCAAACAGGAGGTAACTGGACCACATGGGGCCATGATGCTTCACTACAACCCCCCCAGTCCCTGCCGTAGGAAAGACAAGGAAGCAACGGTAAAGTGCCATGACCCACATGCAGATTTTAAAACTAGTTTATAGTGACAGCTGTAGCTGAGCTGACCTCCAGAGTATAAAGAAGTTGTGTGAAAAAGTAGTTGAACAGCATCCACCAGTGATTAGCTATAGCTCTACGAGTAGCTAAGCTCAATGAACATAGGAACTGTAGGGGGAGGCAATGCATTGAAAACAACCACAATATTTGCTTGGAACAAGGCAGGAAAGCAGGCTTGAATCCCATGGACTAGCTTGCAGAGGGAGCCTGAACCAGGTGCATGCAATAGAAGTGGATAAGCACTAAAACAGCAGATGCAGGAAAGCAGCAACTGAGCTGAAACATACAGATAACAATAGCAGGTGCACTGGTGAATAAATCAGAGCAAAAATAGCACAAACTTGGGATTAGCACAATATGAACAAAGGACAACAGGAGGCTAGAAAAACAGAATCCCCACCCAAAAAAGAAGCAAAACAAAAACACAAACATAGGAGTACATGAAACAAGCAACACAAAGAAGCATGCAGCTGGAGGCAACCAATACTAACCAAAGCAGGAGAACACAAAACAGAAGACCAGTGGAACTAAGCAGAGGTGAAAACACAGTGACACTGGGGCAGCTCAGCAGGCTGCAAGGGAGAAGACAGACTGACAGAACCTCTGGCTGGCAAAGAAAAAGTGCTTCAGAGGGTGGCTGGGAGGAACTGCTTATATAGCTAGGAAGGGAATTGGCTGGTTGCTCAGTCATTGAACCACAGGCATAGCCTTTCAATTATTATGCAGAAAACAAATACAGAAAACATAAAAGCATAAAAAATGCCATTACGGATTTATATATTGTATCAGTATTTGACATTAAAATACAATGTTCCTGAGGTACACCCTTTCACTAAATATTGGTGCAAAATCCCAACAGTTATGAAAAGAGGGAGGTGGTTGTTGTGCTGGGGGTTAATGTTTGTTACCTTATATTTTTAAACTACATTTACAACTATGTACTCATTCAAATATTTTTCTACATATCCAGTTGTGTAAAATCAACATAAAGCTTTATTCTTGCATAATTTGATATTATACCCATCAAGTTCATGAAGCCAAGTTAAATGCTATGCTGTGAACTGAGAAACATCTTCTGTCGTATTTGACCATCCTAATCAATCTTTACCCCTATAAGAAATCCCTGGGGATGTATACACTAGTGCTAGCCTGTTATAAAACTCTGCATGTTATCTGCAAATCTACTATGTAGTGTGTTGCTACAGCCTTGTGGTTTCACCCTTAAAACCAAATGAAAGTCACGCCCTTGTTAGCAGTCTCTTAGTATACACTGTAGTTTGTGTTCAATTGTTCTTCACAGTGAACATACCTTACTGTCTTAGCCATTTTACTGTGTACCCTCGTGTACTGTCTTTATTTGTTCAACCCACGACTCCATATTTTCAGTTATCTTTACAAAATTATTTGTTAGTCTACTGGTAACACTGAGGACTGGTAATACCAGAGTACAGTTTCTCAACGACATGTTAGCCTCAAAGTTCACTTTTCAGAGGTGGTACCCAGCTATGCTATCATTTAAATACACTTACTATGAACTGGCTTTCAGTCTTATTTCATGGAGGCAGTAATCCTCCTCCAGGCTCTTGGTGTCCCTTCCTGTGGAAAATGTGTTACTCCTGATAGTTCCTGCAGTAGATAATTAGTTTGGTGTCCCATTGTTTGTGTTGAAGATCACTGCATTGTGTGCTGGCTGCTAACCTTCTCTGCATCAGTTTCTGATGTAATCTGCTCACCAATAGACTAAGCACAGTAATTGACAGGCTTTTTGAAGGCTATCAGGCTCCCAATTGACAGATAGCCCCACACAACAGATCCCAACACCCACAGAACTGTGCTGGAAGTGGTCTAATTGTTGATGGATGTGGGTGGTGAGCCAAGCTTAGAAGATGGTAACCAGCACTGAGAACAGGAGAAACTTCTGTGGAAAAAGACATGAAGTATTGGAAACTGTAAGTACAGGTTTAAACATCAGCAGCAATAACCAAGACTGTTGGAAGCAATACTGAACAGAGAAACAGAGTTTGATGGCAGATAAGGACCACTTGGCCCACCTAGTTTTTCTATTTTCCCTACCTACTGTAACACCACAGACCCTACTTGCTCTCCCGTTTCCTCCCTTTCCCTACCACTAAGAATCCCTTATGCCTATCCCATGCCTTCTTGAATCCCAGTAGTTTTTGACCCCACTACCTCTCCTGGAAGACTATTCCAGGCATCCACCACTCTTTCTATGAAGTTCTTTCTCACATCTCCCCTGAGTCCCCCTTCCCCCAGCTTCATAGCATAACCCTTTGTTCTGGAGCATTTTTTTCTCTGGAAAAGGTTTCCTCTTGAACCTTATTTACACCTGTGAGGTATTTAAAAGTCTCAATATATACCCTCTCCTCCTCTCCTCCAGGGTGTAAATATTGAGGTCCTTCTGTCTCTCCTCATAGAACTTATGATGTAGACCCTGCACCATTTTAGTTGCCCTCCTCTGGACTGCTTCTAGTCTGTCTATGTCATTCTGGTGATGTGGTTTCCAGAAGTGGACACAGTACTCCAGGTGAGGTCTCACCAGTGATTTATACAGCAATATCACCACCTCCCTCTTTCTGCTGGTGTTACCCCTCCCTATGCCACCTAGCAGCCCACTGGCTCTCCCCACTGCCTTGTCACACTGTTTGACCACCTTTAGGTCATCAGATATGATTACCCTCAGGTCTTTTTCCTGTTTGGTAGTTGCCAGTACCACTTTCCCCATTTTGTTCTCTACCTCTGGTTTCTGCACCCTAGTGCATGATTTTGCACTTCTTTGCATTGAAATTTAGTTGCCACACTGACCACTCCTCAAGCTTCCTTAGATCTCTGTTCATCTTTTCCACCCCTACAAGAGTATCTACCCTATTGCAGATCTTAGTGCCATCAGCAAAAGGCATGCCTGCCCTTTAGCCCTCTGCAATGTCAATAATAAAGACATTAAAGAAGACCTGTCCCAGTACTGATCCCTGTGGCACCACACTGGTCACCTTCCTTCCTTGGAGTGGACTCTGCTTACCACCACCCTCTGTCACTTATCTTCAAACCAATTTTTACCCAGTTCACCACCTTGGTCCCACTCCCAGGCTGTCCACCTTGTTTATGAGTCTGCTATGTGGAACAGAGTCGAAGGCCTTACTGAAATCTTGGTAGGCCACGTCCACCACTCCACCCTGATCTAATTCTTTGTTCACCCAGTCAAAGAAATCTATTAGATTTGCTTGACATGACCACCCCCCAGTGAGTCCATACTGCCTCAGATCTTGAAAGCCACTGGATTTAAGATATTCCACAATCCTTTCCTCCAGCAGTGATTCCATTACTTTCCCCACCACCGAAGTCAGGCTGGCTGGCCTGTAATTGCTAGTCTTCAACTTGCTACCACGTTTGTGAAGTGGGACTACATCTGCCCTCCTCTAGTCCTCTGGGACCACTCCCGTCTCCAGTGAGTGGTTGAACAGGACTGTCAGAAGTTCAGCCAGCACCTCTCTGAGCTCCCTCAGTATCATTGGATGTATTCCATCTGGCCCCATTGTCTTGTCCGCTTTCAGATTTGTGAGTGCCTTTGGGACTTTCTCCTCTGTAAATGGACTAATATCCACCTCCCTTCCTTCAATGCCCCTCATACTTATCTGTGGTCCCTCTTCTTCCTGTTCCTCCATGAACACTGAACAAAAGTATTAGTTCAGGATGTCTGCATTTTCTTTGTCCCCTTTCACACACTCCCCCCTTCCTTCCCACCTTAGCCTTACAATCCCTCCCTTGGTCTTCCTCCTTTGCTTACTTACCTGAAAAACGTCTTGTCCTTTTTTCCACTGGGTGGGCTATTTCTTCTCTGTTTGAACCTTTGCACTCCTGACTGCTTTCCTGCTTCCCTCTGCTTCTCTTGATACACCTCCTTATCCTCCTCTCTCTGGGTTTCCTTATAACACATGCATTCTTACTTTTTTTGCCCTAACTTTCCTAGGCACCTCTTTTGAGAACCATAGTGCCTCTTTTTGCTCTTGCTTACCTGCCTAATGCAGAGGTTTGTTGCCTTCACTATCCCCACTTTTAGTTTCACCCACTGTTCCTCCACCCCTCCCAAGTCCCGCCAGGGCATCTCTGAGGCATTCCACCATCTTTGCAAAATTGGCCCTCCTGAAGTTCAGGACCCTTGTCTTTGTGTGGTTCACTTCTGCTACAGTTCTTACATTGTACCACACCGTATGATGATCACTAGTCCCTACAGTGAGAATGTGTTCTTTTATTTTTGCAGTAGAAGTTTATTGAAGTTTATATGGTTTTACTTGCAAACATACACAAAATATGAACACAATCAAACAATTAATGGGTGTTGATTGTCAAATGGATACATACATTGTAGCAGCATGCCAATTTGTGTTAAGAACCATTGAAGTTCATGATGCATTTAATGCATACTAGGGTGCTACTAGTAACTAACCAGAGATAACATCCCTTCACTTCTTACAGGTTACATTTTCCTGTCTGGGGGGGGCATCAATCTTTCTCTACCTACAGGATCAGCATGAGGTGAAGCAGTCCCTACCAGATGTTCTAATACTGTAGCACCTGTCTGATGTTCTGTGTAAGCCATAAATGGAAGCCACCTTACTTGTGTTTTATCTTTTCTAAAGTGACAATGTGCTCTTAGCTAAATTGTTCAGAGCACTTTGCAGGTTTAGAACCTTGTGTCTAGTGAGGAGATGATTCTTGAAGTCACATGCTTGTTAAAGCTTTAACAGCTGCCCCACCAAAATATTATTATAGATATGTATCATCTTACTTTTGGAGGAAATTCCTCGTGGTCATACCTCAAAACTAAATGCTTTATCCAAAGCAGCATATTTACTTCCAAGAACTGTCCCATCACTGTTGTGACATTTGCCCAAAGTTTGCTAATTTGGGGCAGGTGCAAAATACATGGGTGTGTTCATTACATGTCCTCATTGTCTCCAGCAGGAGCCAGTATATAAAGCCTCAAAATTCTTGGTGATGCATGATATTCTGAAAAAACAAGATAGTAGTTTCCACCCATGCTCCCTCCAAATATTAGCTGTAGTAGCTGTGGCTTCCGGATGACATGCCCCCTTCCATTCTTTATCAGTGAAGACCGGAGAACCCTTCCCATTTTTCCTTTATTTTAGTGCACACTCCCCTATTTGACTCGGGGGGTGGGGGGGATTTATATAGAAAGGATACTGTATGTTCTACATTCAGGATTGTTTATGCTAACAAGCTTTGGCTTAGTGTGCCTTTCCTGGTTAAACACTTGTAATACCTGCTCTAAGGCATCTAAAGGCAACTGGAGCTGGGATTAGTGAGAATATTTTCTTTTGTTGATAACTGGTCATTTTATATGATTTCAAAAATTAAAACAATGTATCATGTTGTAGCACTAAGCATTTGCTCATGCAATTAAAGTAAGGTAAAAATACATTTTAATAAGAATCTAATTTTTAAAACTGATTCTGAATAAATGACTTTAAATAAAAGAATACTCATATGCACTAATGGTGTGAGTTCTTTCTCTGTAGCCTGAGCAACATCATTTGTGGTTGTGTCTTCAGTGTCCTCCGCTTGCAGAACTGGAAACATTTCTGGTTGGCTTTGTCTCATTCAAGCTGGAAACTTTGACTTTCAGAACAAAAATCCATATTTGTTCCAGTTTTTGGATTGTAGATCTTGTTGTTGGCAGCTGTTAGCCATAACTGTGTGGTCATGTGATCTGTCAACATTTTGCATGCTATAACCTTCAATGCATCATGAAGTCAACAAGATCAGAAAACAATCTGTTAGGATGACCTTTCAGAATGTCTTTTCTCAAGGTACTTTCTAACAAAGATAAGGTTAGGAGACTGGCAACCAGTAACTGACCTCAATAATAAAAAAAGGTTATATAATTGCATGCATCAGCAAATATTAATAAGAGAGCAGAGAAAATATGTGTAGTAACCAGGACTGGTTCAGAATATCTTAACTTACATCTTAACCCTGAGGGCCTAATACGGGCTGCTGCATGTGGAAAGGTGAAGAACCTTTTCCACAGCACAATCTGACAAGGATTCCAGAAAAACTGGCATGCTTGGTAAAACACCTTACTCTTCTGTCATACTTATTATGAGGGAGACAGCATTTCTAAGTTACCTACCACTCTATCAGGAATTACTCTGGGAAGCTATGCCAACCTTGTGACAATTTGGTCTCTGATGAGAGGTCACAGATGCAGCAACATTTAAAAGCTGGTATGGATAAAAAAAAAAAAAAACCTTCAGATGGATGTGCACATTAATGATACAGCAGTGGGAACCCTGGCAACGTCAATATCTACCAGAAGGTATGTATGGTTAAGTGGAATAGAACCACCAACCACTTTTCTAAGGCACTTACTTAAGACCCCATATTGTACAGTTTCAGATGCCAAGGACAGATCCAAGAAAATCAGAATAGACAGTTAACCTCTGTCCATCACAAGGAGAAGATCATTCAATACCCTCACCAGAACTGTGCCAGTGTTATACAAGGACCAAAACTCAGACTGGAATTGCCTGTAGCTGTTATTCTCTTTCAAATGGATTCTGAGTTATGTTGCCACCACCATCTCAATAACCTTGCATAAAAAAGGTTAGAGATTGGCTGATAATTTGAAAGAGCAAAAGTACACTGGGTGTCTTTCATGTCTGTGATAACAAGACCTTTGAAATGAGGTGCTTTATATTTTTGTTTCATTTGTCCTTGTGAAGAAAACCATTTTCATCTTATTTAACTTTTCTGTTGGTCTGACATATTCCTCAGTAAAGGTTATAAGAGATGTACATTTCGACTTTAAAGGCTCCCACAAAATACAAAAGCTCCTGTCAAAGAATCCCTGTATTTGTTCCTTTGTATAATCTACTATCAAAACTGGAGGTATGTGACAGTTCAGTTCAGGATGGCATTCTTGATTTACTGCTTCTAGGTAATGTGTCCCTGGAATGCAGTGTTATTTAGATGAGAGGCACTAGTACAAGATATTTCATGGAGGGATTCCAGTGGTTGTCTGGACAGCCCTGTACCACTTTTGGGTGAAGTCTCTAGACAGAAGGAGAGACTGGTCATCATGTTTATTGCAGCAGTGTGTCTGGAGTCCTTTTCCAGACTTAATTCTAATTCTTAGCCTGGAACGATGTAGATTTAGGCTTTGGTTTCCCTGAGGTTTCCTTCCTAGGATTTTTCCTCTCCTCATAATGGTCATAATGATAACATTAATTTGGTATTCTGCCAAGAGTTGGTGCTAAATGGTGGTCCTCATTCCTCATTAATCATATTTCCAATCAATCTTGGCATCTCCATCCCCAGGCTGTGCTTATTCTCTCCCTCCGGAAAGTTAGCGTTTTGTCCATTCTTAATGTGTGCTTAAATTCTATCTACTTCTCATGTGTCTCATCTCTTCTCTTCTCATGTGAAGTAGTGCTATGTCTGTCCATTCATTTGTTCTTTTGGGCCTTCTTCCCTAAGGTACCTTTGGTCTAAGGAGACATTGTCCATGTGGTGCCTCTGGGTGGAACCTTCTTCAAACGAGTTTCTCTGTCTTCACAACATCTCAAAAGGGTGGTAGTCCAAGTATCAGGAACAGAGAGAATACATCAAAGTTGCAAGATATATTGTACAATTATTCTACAGAATACCTGCCTTACAAAATATCTCAGTACCTACCCTTCCTTACCTATCATTTGTGTTCCACCATCATTTCCATTGTATAAAACCTTACCAGTCATCCACCCATGTTACCTAATCATTCTAATAAGGAACTAGATGATCAATTTAATTTATGGTAATGGTTCAACAAAATTATCACACAGTTCCTTATTTTTCACAGAAACTCATGAAATATGGTTTTAAGTTTCCTGGTGAAATGTTTCAATAAATAAAATAAATTAAATAAGTACTCATGTTATTTTGCAGTTTTTGACTGCTTATAACTTGGTCTTTCTTTAACAAAGTTGGCACACGTAGTTTCCTTTTTAGGGTCTATAAGCTTGCTAAAATTGGTGACATTGCATTACCAAGTTTTAATATTATAGCAGTTTATAATCTTGAAGTTTATTTGTGAAATTCCGTAAATTTTTTGGGAATATTTGGCTGCTTATAACTTAGCCCACTAAATAGCTTGAGGTTGGACATTTTTCATACACATGTACTTGATATAGGACACCATGTTTGCCAACTTCGGTGATATGTGGTTACTGTGTTGTAAAATTAGGTGGAAAAAAATTAAAATGTAATTTTGGTAAAATTTCACAGATATTTTACAAAAGCTTTTGGAAGCAGAATCATAATTTTGCCCCAGTTTTGCTAGTGGAATTACAATTTTGCATAGCATGAATATTTTCAATATTTAAAGCCAAATTTTTCTTTAGAGCTTACCACATTAACATGAGACTAGGATCATTGGTCCTAGACTTCATCTGCCCTGACTGCATGTCTATGTCTGAAATCATAATCCTCTGTTTATGACATCATAATTATGTATACAGTTGTGATGTCATATGTAGATCAGCAGCCACAGCAGATAGAGTCTAGGGGGCAGTGATCCTGGTTTTATCATAATGTGGTAGGTAGACAACATTTTTATTTTTCATCAGCACAAGATTAATAGAACAAGTTATATTTACAAAATCATTTTGAGGAGATGGGTTAGTTAAAAAAAGAAAGATTAAATTAGAAACATTTTTACAAGACAGTACGAAATACATTCACAATAAATTACAAAACATTTTCAAAATTACATACACTGATATACAGGTTGAAAAAAATGTCCAATCTGTGCTGAGCTATAATAAACAAATTCTGGTCAGAGCCAACAAGGCTGCATAATGCTATTTTATGGGGATTAGGAGCCATCTACAGGGAAATTGCTTTTATATGAAACCTCAAGCAGCTCACTATTTCTTTCAAACTACCTGCCAATAACAATATTCCCCTGTGATTGCTGGCCCTGTTAAAGTTAACACATTCTCTGGTATCCACATATACATCCCATCCTCTAAGTGCTGGGCCTGTTAATAAAAAAAATTCCCTGGTGTGCAGTGGCGCCATTGTTGTCCAATCGCCTGCCATGTTAATAAATAATTCCTTGCTGCAGTATAAGGTCAGTCTGATCCAGTTGTATGGAGGGATGAGGCATTGTGTGCCTTGACTCCCACTACATCAGTGACCTGAGCCCAGGAACATGCTCAGGTTGCTGAGGATCAGAGAGCAGACTGAGCACTTATCAGATAGCTGTCCTGTCCCTCGGTGGGAAGGCATGCTGACTTGACCTTTACTTCCCCCTGGTGAAGGAAGTAATCCAAGGGGAAGGGGAATGCAGAAATGGCTAGCACAGGCTACCCACCTACCTCAGTCACACACTACCACCTGGATGACTGGATCAGTTCTAGATGTGAGTGACTGGTTGGGGGGAGGATGGCTCTCCCCTTCCTGGCCCTATCATGGGGGGCACTCCATGGGGAACTGTAGACTCAGTGGTCTGGGACAGGGAAGTGGCAAACAGGGGAGGCAGGGGCAGGGCTGAGAGCCTGCCTGAGTCAACTAGCAAAGCAAAAATGTTTATGGAGGGTGGAAAATGCTGCAGTATGTATGACCTTAAGACATATACACAAGCCTCCCATAAGGTGGTTTACAGTAAACCTACCAAGTATAGGTAATATGTACAGGATCTCCTACCAGGGTACTATGGAGCCAGAGAGAGGAGTCTTAAAGGGATGAGGTTTCTTAGACCTGTAGAATAAGGATCCACGGTTCTTAGAGAGTTACTAGGAAGGATAAGAAAGGTTAGACATATTGTTATACTTATCTGATGGGAAAGGAGTTCATATCCTGTGAGACTGTGAAAGTAAAGAGAAAAAGGCTAATATGGAGTAAATATAGTAGTGAGAACAATAGAGATGATAGAGATACAAAAGGGGTATAGTATAATGTAAAAGGTAAAAAAAAATATTGCTTTAGATAGAAAGTTACAGAATTAAATAAAGTAATGGATATAGAGGCATGTTTAATTTAAGCAATATACTAATATCATTAACTGTTTACCATGATCGTCAAAAACAAAACACAAAAAACAGAATAATGAAATGCTCGTAATCAAGTTACTCATGTGTTTTCAGCTTGACTTGCACATTGTTTTTAGTGTGTGGTGTATATCTGTTTAAGAGATCTGTATAGATGATATGCACATTTGCATTCCTCAGACCCACTCCCTGAGGAAGGCCCATTGAAGGGTTGAAGCACTGGGGCTAGTGGGTGCACACCAGCATATAGCCAGAAACTAAATCTTGCACTGAATCTATGAGTGTTGAGCTTTTTTTTTATTTTATTTTCACAAGCTGGCTGCTTTGCTCATGCACCACCTTTTCCAGTGCACACCACTCTACACTACTTACACTATAGCCACAGTACTGACCACTGACCATCACAGGACTGACCCTTCCACCCCCTACAGTTACAGGACTGTACCCCCCTCTGACAGTCACATGACTGAAACCTTCCACTGTCAGTCACAGCACTGGGCACCCACCCCCGACAGTCACAGAACAGATCCCTATTCCCAACTGTCACAGCATTACACCCCACCACTGTGACAGCACTGTCCCCATAAAGTTACATGGATGACATTCTCCACAGGCAGTTATAGCTTACAGCAGTAATCCCCACCCCTAAAAGTCACAACACTGTACCTCACAGCACTGAAGATCACCCCACACAGTTGGGACTGACTTCCCCCTGAACAGTCACTTAGTTTGGTGCCTTATACAACCTTTCTGGCGCATGTACAACTTCCTGCAAATACTTCAGTCCCTCAAAGCTGTAGAATTGTGCAGAAATAGACCTCCCAAAAGTCCCAGGAATGACCTTCACTCTGACAGTCACATAAGTGACACCCTATCCATGACAGTTACATATCTGACTCTCTTCTTGATAATCACAAGACTGTACCACTGCTTTGACAGTCACAGTGCTGACACCTTCCACCATCAGTCACAGCAGTGACCACCCCTCAAGAGTCATAGGGCTGTACCATTGCCCCACGCAGTCAAAGGACTGCAGCAACCAGTCACAGTCACAGGACTGTACCACCCCCCACCCCACAGTCACAGGACTGTACCAACACCCCCCACCACAGTCACAAGACTGTAACACCCTCTCCTTCACAGTCATGGGACTGTACCCCCCACAATCACAGGACTGTACCACCTTCCCCCCACACTGGCAGGACTGTACCACCCCACTGACAGTCACAGGACTGACACCCTCCACCGACAGTCATGACAATGACCACCCACCTCTGGTAGTCGCAGCACTGTTCCACACCCCTGAGAGTCACAACTTTTCTTACTATTTTAAACAGTCACAGAACTGCCCCCCCCAAAACCTTGTAGTCACAGCAATGACCATACACCCCTGAGAGTCAAAGCACTGATCCCCATTCTCCCATAGTAACAGCACTGGTCAAAGCACTACACCCCACCCCCATCTTACAGCACTGATTATCCATCCTCAATAGTCACAGCACAGCCACCTCTCCCCCAAAAGTCACAAGACTGACACCCTCTATCATCAGTCGCAGCAGTAATTCCCATTCCCTGACAATAGCAGCACTGAGCCACTACTCCTAATGGTCAATGCACTGACCACCCATTGACAACAGCCACAGCACTACCCCCTCACCCACAATAGCCACGGGACTGAGCCCCACTCCAACAGTCACAGACCTGAACCACCCCTTCAATAGTCACATAACTAACACCTTCCACTGTCAGTTACAGTGGCCACCTATCCAACAGTCACAGTGCTGATCCTCATTCCCCAACAGTGACAGCACTGACCTCTACCCACAGTGGTCACAGCACTAACCACCACCACTGTCAAAGCACTGTCCTCATACATCGGCAACAGTCACAGGGCTGATACCCTCCACGGACAGTCACAGCAGTGACCCACACTCCCAACAGTTGCCACACTGCCCCCCACTCCCAAAAGTAACAGCCCTGCCCCCTACCTGGCAGTCATGGCACTGGTCATTCACCCCCTGACAATAACCACACTGGCTTTCCATGCTCGACCATTACAGCACCAACATCCCCAAACATAAAAATCACTGTACTGTCCCACACCATTAACATAGCACTGCCTCTGAACCTTCCCCAACAGTCATAGGACTTATCCTCCTCCTTATAGTAATGCACCCGACAGTCACAGCACTGACCACCAACCACTGGCAGTCCCAGCACTGACCACAACTCAATCATAAAATATTTTTAAAAATTGTTTAAGCACTGGCAAACCATTGCAGAGTGTGCTGGGGTTAATATTGGAACTGACCTGCTTGTCAAATTCCGGTGGATATTTTGTTAGGCTAGTAAGATTTTCCTTTAACTAGCCCTGCAGATTTGTACTGGAGAATGTAACCAATAAGTACATCAGCTGGGCTAGTGGAAGAGTCTGTGGGGTTAGTGAATTTCCTCAGTCACTAGTCCTGCTGGCTAGTGGCTGCAAAACTTAACTTAGACCCCTGGAGTGGGTCATGCCATCCACAAGATGGCCCATAGACATTATTGCCCACTGACAAGCCCTAAAGCTGAGTATCCTGCTAGGAGTCAGAAAACCCACATCCCAGCCCCCCCCAACTGGTCCACTCTTTCAGTACCAGTTCCTTGGGTCCTTATACTTTTACCTGAACACCCAAAATGACAGCAACAGAGATGGGTAGAAGGGACCTCAGTTTAATCCCTCATGTAAGAGACAGCACACCATGACAGTACAGCATTACCCCATATACCATATTGTGGTGCTAGTGTTTACAGTATGACAGTGAATACCCTAATAATCAGACTGCACATACTGTATATGTGGTATGTCATACTTATTTCAGTTCTGGAGTATGTGGGACTCTTGAATGTACTGCAAATACCAGATAACCAACAAGACAAAAAAGAGACAGCTGCAAGTACCTCACAGTTCTGTTGTATAAGATACATGTAATATATAATGATTCTAAACAGACACCAAGTGGTACAGCAGCTGGACAACAAGCTCTGTATATTAAACTTTACATTGCTTGGCTTGTTAAACAGGCTTCTGTAATGTATAAATTCACAGCTTCTTAAGTAAGGGATTTAGACATTTGTACAGCATGATGCTGGCATCACAGGAAAAAGCCTGGCTTTCTCAGTCCCAGGCAGGAATATCTCCTAGTATGTCTTGCAGCCACATTTGTAACACAGAGGCATGGTCATTCTTCGATCACACTGAATAGCAGGACAACTAATAGCAACTGCTATCTGTAAATGGCTTTGCTTGCCTATATTTGTAGATCCTGCAGTTCTGTTTACTCCTTGCTACACTACATGCTGTCCATTACAAAGATTTCTTTGGAATACCATTGTAAGACCTGTTCTTTACTATTGTACTACCACTGCGATTTCCAGTGTATTACTATTCTGGGTTTCATAAATGGTATCACAGTGGATTCATTCCAATTCCATTGTGATACCATTGTAACCATTATGATACCATGCAGACAGTTGTAGTTCACTAGTAACACCACCTCTGCTGGTACCACAGTGATAACAATGTGCACCATTGTGATACCAGTTTGTTGGTATCACAGTGTTATTGTTCCAGTTCCAGTGGGATACTATTGTGTCAACTGTGACACCATCAGCACCCAGTGGTAGCACAGTGGCACATTCTTGTGCAACTGTAGCACAGTGGTGAATATGAGTGTAATACCACTGCACTTGGTATCACAGTGGATTTGGTTTAATTCCATTGTGCTATTATTGAGACCACTGCAGTACCATGTGTCAGTGGTAGCACAATGAGTGCATCTGCAGTGGAACTACAATGGTCTCATTCCATGCCTTATGCTGGTGGTAGCACAATGGTCATGCAGCATGGTATCACAGTAGTCTGCGTGGGTCACTGGTAGCACACAGACCATGTTGTAGGGGAAGATCTGCTGGCAGAGTGATCAAAAAAATAATTAAGGCACATCCAACGGAATCAGACTCCTAGGACTTAAACATCTAATGTTTTTATTTGTGTACTTTGTACTCTTTGCATTTTTCCACTCTAATGTCTGCATTAACATAATTTGTCTGCAGTAAAACACCTTCCTTTTGTGATGTGGAAACTTAACAGCATAGTGAAGCTATTTCAAATGCTATGTCACCAACCACTTAACAAGTGAAAGCCTAGTGTCATAATACTTGGAGTAGCACTGTTACAGGTTAGCATCCTCGCACAGATAAGAGATCTCTTATCTGGTTCCCATGGAGCCTGGGATAAGGGTGTCTCAAGAGAACATGGTACATGTAAAACAAGAACTGCAATGGGGTCACAAAGGATCTATAGCTCTTTATGAACTATTACAAACAAGGTAGGGTAAACAAAAAACAGTACTTATCTGATACATATGGTCAGTGTCCTCCTACACCTGATCAACGTCCTGTCAGACCTGTAGATATAAAAGGGAAAATGGGTCAGTATGAAGAATACAAATATTGATCAGCTACTGTAAGTCAGTTGGGAAGTACCAGTAGAGGTTGAAAGATAAAGTGGGTTATATGTGTGTGGGTGGATGGGGGGGGGGAGATACTGCACTGGTACCACACCAACAACGTTGGTGTTAGAATAGACTGGTCACTCAGTGGCCTTCATGGTGGGGAGGATGCAGTGTCCCTAGGACTGATCTCTATTGGATGTGGGGGCCATGTTGCTCCACACATCAACCAGCACAGGGCAGAATGAAGACACCGGGGGCCCAATATTCAAAAATGCCCAAAGTGGAGTGCTATAATTAGTGCTGAGCTTTGTGATATCACATGTGTGAAAACTACTATATTCAGATGGATAGCACTTGGCACTAGTCCTCTGAATATAAGAACATTGTGTTGGGGCATTAAGCTACTTAGCGCCACCTGATAGTGCACTCAAAACTAGGCCCTGCAATGGCTTGTGTGTGGGCAAAATCTGCAGTATTCAAAAGTCCTCCTGCAAATTAGCCTATTGCTGGTGCCAAGGGCATTTGCATGCCCATTATGGGCTAATTTGCATGGGAGTGAGACTGCTTTGCCAAGCACCTCCCCCAGCTGCCGCAACCCAGTGAGCTGTGCCTGGTGCTAGTGGCTTTCCTCCACCCTCCAAACCCAGTCTTGTGAAAGACAGATATATCCTTGGCATCCAGTGGTGCCCCCTGTACCCAGTCCTATAATACAAGATTTGTCTTTGGCATCCAGTGGTCTCTCCCCTCACCCGATTGCAGTCCAATTCAAGAATGATATATCCTGGAGTACAGTGGTCCCTCCCCACACCCAATCCCAGTCCATGTAGAAAAACAATTTCCCTAGTGTCCAATGGTGTCTCCCCACACCCAAGCCCCATCCTGGGAACACCATCCCACCAAGTTTCCAAATTTCCTCCTCCTGACAGTCACACTGTCCTAGCATGGCAGGGGCAAAAAAGCACAAAGAAAGAACCGTTACTGCACTGAGGACCATAACAAAAGTAAGCAGTCGGGTTGTAGCAATCAAAGTAATTGACCGTTTGGTCAGGTCTTTCTTTCATATTTGGAATAAATTCACTTTGATTGTGACAGCCTGACTGCTTACTTTTGTTATGGTCCTGAGTGCAGTAGCAGTTCATTCTTTGTGCTGTTGTGTGTTGGGCAGGCTGCCCTTCTCACTACTGCACCAACCTGCTAACACTGATTGCAGCACCTACCTCTGGGACTGCATCAGGAGCAAAGAAGTCCTTCCCCCCAACAAAGCCCTGTCCCAAACTGAGAGCAGCACCCCCAACCCATACCCAGCTGGTGGCTAGTGGCCTCCCTACAACCCTCGGCACTGGCACTGACCCCGGTCCCCCTACCTGTCTGTTGGTGCCACAGTTCAACAACAGCAAGCGGCATAGCCCACCTTGCACAACCATGGCTGCCTTCTATCTATCTGTACCAGGGATTGCAGCCTATGAATAGGACAAAGCACATCACTGTACCATATACAGTAAATAAGCTGCACTTCATGCTACAGATAGACGCTGGATGGCCGTGGACATGTGAGGTTTTCTGTACCACTCGTCATCATTGAATTGCAGCAGTGACAGACTGGTAGGTGGAATGTAGGTGCTTTGAGTAAGAGGGGGGCCACTAACTGGGTATGGGCTGGGGGGACACTGCTCACGGTTCGGAAAGGGACTTTGTTGAGGGAAGTAGGACTTCTTTACTACTGCCATGCCAAGGGCAGTGCCACTATTGAGGGGCATTGGCAAACTGAGACTCATTTCCAGGATGGGGATCAGCTGTGGGGAGGGATCACTGAGCACCTGGGTAACTGTGTTCCTACACTGACTGAGATTGGGTTGGGGGAGTGACCACTGAAAGCCAGGGATATATCTTTCTGTAACTGGACTTGGATTGGATGGGGGGAGTGATCACAGAACACCAGGGATATAGCCTCCATTAATGGAACTGGGTTTGGAGGGATAAGGGAACCACTGGACAACAGGGGTGTATCTTCCAGTAACAGGACTTGGATCAAGTGGGAGGAAGGGATCACTGGATGGCAGGGATACATATTTCAATAATGGGACTGGATTCAGAGGGAGGGGGCACCACTTGTCACCAGAGAGTACTGTCTTGGGATGGGAGGGCACTGACACACTACATCCAGCAACTGCTAGGGCTGTGCCAGACTAAGTCGAGGGTTAGGTCAGCGGTATTTTCTCTGCACAAGGGGACCATGCAATGCACCCTAGCACAGAGCAAATACTGTGAGTTTTGAACTGCTCTGATATTCAGGTCCCCACCCCTGATTTGCATAATTTTGCCTTGTCTCACCTCTCCTCCCCAGTTTACCTGGCACAAACCTGGTTTACCCATGCTAACCGGCCTTTTAAATGTAGGACACTGCTGCAAAACCCAGTTTGCTTGGTTAAACTAGGATCTGCACCTGGGCAAACATTTGAATATCAGACCCCAGCTGTTATACTCCCCTTCACCATCAAAAGGACTCCAGACCAAACTGGTAGAGAGTCTTAGGGGGTTACCATGGCTGATGAGAGTCTATGGAAGGGGGATGGGGATGATGACCCTTCCCCTCCTGCCTCCCCCCATGGAGGGAATCAGTGGCTGTTAAGAAGATCCAAATTTAGTCCCTGGGATGGTGGATGATGTTGCTAGGTGGCTGGTGGCAATATGGCACTTCTTGGTGGTGCAGGGCCTGCAGAAATTGTGGTGCCATTCTGGCCTATCAGTTGTTATTTTCTCCTCATTTTCATGCCCGCCCATTTCTTCTACCATGGAGTGTGTAGTCTAGTCAGACCTCAACATACACATCATCCCAAGTATCTCTGACCTCTACACCATTGAATGGTATCATTAAACCCACTAACAAGTTTATAAATTGTTTAACTGACCTGACTGTTCCAAGTTGACCCTCAGGCCACTGGTATTTTTTGACAAAGGGACCCACTGGCTAAAGTGAATTGTTTCAGTGAGCATTTAATGACACATTCCCAAGATGCAGGTGATGTAACCCCTCCCAGGTATATATATATATATATATATATATATATATATATATATATATATATATATATTATATATCACTGGACAGTTTGTTGTATCAAAGCCTGTTAAACTGTTAAACAGATACACTTTGATAAATAAATAAAAAAACCAAAAAAACTGGGAAGACATTTTAGGTGCTTTACCAAAAGAACACATTTTCTTGAGAATAAGTGGAACTTTGTGTGACCCACTAGCCTACAGCTCAGACAATAGCCACACCTCCTTCCTCTAACCTAGACACTAGCCCCCTCCCTCCACAGACCCCTCTGACCCTAGCCCCTTCCCTCCACTGACCCCTCTGACCCTAGCCCCTTCCCTCCACAGCACCTGACACTAGCATGTTTCCCTTACAGCCCCATAACAGTAGCCTCTTGAATGTACACCCTGCACAGTCCTCAAAACGTCTACATCTCATCTTATCACCCCAGACAATAACCCCCTTCCTCCACTTCCTGACGCAACCCAGCCACACTAGTCTTCACCCCTTTCACCACAGTCCATCTGAACACTCCTCCCTCTCTAGGCACCCCACTTTCTAATCTCTGTGGATAATATCACCTCCCTCCTGTCCCTTGACTCCCAGAAGACACACCCCATCCTCCTTAGCCATTCAAGAATCACCCATACCCTTTTTACACACCTTCTCTGCAAGGTCCTCCTGGACACCACCTACTCAGATACCAGAGGCATGCATACACCCTTCCTTCTACACACTCCCTCCATGTGCTATAACACTAGCCTCCTCCCTCCCTCCAAAGCCCCTGACCGCAGCTTACCCACTTTCCAAAGTCCCAAACACTAGCACTTCCCTTCCCCAGATACTAGCCCCCCAGCCCCTGACACTAACCCCACGTCCTTTGTTGGGGTCAAAATGGGCACCATCCGACTAGCAAATGCTGGTAGGTTTTGTATACAGCTATTAAGATTTTCCTTTAGGTAGCCCTGCAGGCATGTGCTGGAGAGGGTAACACTTTGATAAGTATATCAACTGGGACAGTGGAAAATTCATTGGGGATTTTCCCCAGTCAGTAGCCCTGCTGGCTAGGGGCTAAAAAACTAAGTTTTGACCCCTGAATTTAATATGACTTACCTGTTCTGTCCAAGTCACAGTGCACAGAGTTGGGTTCTTTTGGGTTTGGGATAATCTAGTAGAAACTAAAAGGCAAGCACAGAGAAGGTTGTGGAGATGCAAAGGGTCTGAGGTCCTAGAAGAGAGATTATAGTAGTCAGAATTAAACAAGATACTTATCTGAAAGGTAGACAGCCAACATCTGGCTAGACCTATGGAAATAAAGGTAAAACTTGGTAAGTATGAGGTGCTTACAGCAGCATGGTGAGCACTAAAAACTCAAGACACAGTGAGGTTAACAGGGGAGAGGCAAATATTTTCTATACAAATTTTTCAGAAGTACTGTCAAGATGTGCTGTAAATTTTGGAAAGGAACATTGACAATTAAAAACATGTATTTTCTAGCAAACTGTAAACAGCTGTATCTTATTTATGATAAATCATGTACTGAAGTGTAGAGTTGCTCTTTAACATCAAGGTAAGAGCAACAGATATATGGTGTTAGAGATTAAAATAAAACAAAACAAACAGAAAAAGCAGAAACTTCCTGCAGTAATCTTTGTTCCCCCCATAACCCCCAGTCATCTTCTCTAACCCAGTTAGCTGATCAAACTATCCCATCCCAAAAGCTCAATATCCTTACTGGCCCACACTCCATTCATGACAGAGAGACTGACTGAAAGCTGCCTTGCAGGAGGACTGGCCTATGTGTCTCAGTGCAGAGCAGACCCCAACCAGATGATCAAACACCCCCTCCCATTTTCAACACTGCTAACACAAAATCCTCTCCATCCTAGCTCCAGCTACACAAACTGCACATCCAGCACTTGCTGCAACCTCCCCATTGCCTACCTCCCTGCAACCTTTGAATCCCCTATGCATCTGATGACCTCTTTAGGCCACTATTGGGGTTGCTATGGGAGCTGGAAGGCAAATCCTCCCTCCCCAGTCTGCCAACAACTGGAGACTCAGGCTTACTCTCAAATTCAAGTTGACCTTGTGGTGCAGTGCCTCTAGGCTATCGGGGCGGCCTGTAACTAACCCATTTAAACATTTTCAATTTACCTTTAAAAGAATGAAAGCAATGAGCAATAACATACCAATCTTCATACCTGTAAGTATAGTTCTGCTGTTGTCATTCCTTTCACATTCACATTGTGGCAAAGGGAGGTTTAGCCTTTGGGTCTGCCACTCACTGGTGCAGCAGTGGAAATGGGAAAGGAAAGGAGCCCGAATTAAAAAAAAAAAGCTTGCTAAGGGTAGATATGAAAGGAGCCAGATCCTGCATGGAAAGTGATACCATCAGGTGGACACAGGACTTAGGGTGACGGAATGTAGGTGAGGCACTATGGGAGACTATGATCTGGGTGGCTGGGACTTCAATACAGTGGCAATTGTGGGTGGACAGGAAAGTGGAGCCCCAAATGAGGTCCATCCCCTCATATGCAGGCTGGGTATGTTTATATTTATTTAAAGGGGGTGCAGGGATGAAGCCCCCCTGCAATGGGTCCAACATGCAGTTCAACCAGCAAGGTGCACAATGCAATTACTGGGCACACATCTGGCTGTTGCCTGTTTTCCCGTGCACTGATCGCCTTCATTCAATTTGTTTTCACCCTATTGTGGGCATCCCTATGTGAGGGGCAACAACTCAGCACTATGGCATGTAGTGCTTCACTTCCCCCAACCCTGTTATAAGCAGAGACCATGTGATTGACTGAGGTCATGGTGGTCACTGCTTCCCAGCTTCCAGCAGTTCAATGCTGGTTCATGGTACCTTACCTACCCCCAAACACGTGACTGTGGTTTGACCAAATGCTTAAGTCTCAACACCTCCGACAATGTGCTGCTATGTAGAAGTGATGGAGAGGCCCCATTACAATGTTTTATTGTCCTGAGCAATCACAACCACCACCACCACCTAGAAAAATACAGACACTTGATCAGCTAGTCACTACATCAGTGCATGAATGCATCTTGAAATATCAGTATCTCTGATGGTGACTACAGCTGCTAGGAGAGGGGAAGGCTGAAAATGCAAAGACATCAGACAACCCCAGCAGCACAGCACTACAAGGCAACTGGGAGGGTTGGCGAGCCCCTATAGATGATTAGGACTCCATGTTTGGGCCTGAAAATAAAAAAGTAAATGCCTGAAAAGTCCCCTGGGTAGCCTAAGTTAAGTTCTTAAGTCATTCACCCTCTTCCTAATGCAATCATTTCTCACTTTACAGTACAATATATTTTTTTGTTGATAAATAGGTTTGGTTCCCAGGCACTGCATGCCAGAAGTCAAGGATACCTCCAAACACACCTAAGCCCCCATACTATTGTGACCGATATATCAACGGTGGAGCCCCTCCCCTCCTGACTGCTGAGCTATAATTTTAAGGAGGGAGCAACAGTATAAAAATCCTGGCTACCTTAAGTCTTCATCCTCCCACAGTGCACCTGCTCCATTTAAGTTCAAAGACACTGCGGACAGCGGTGTGTGCCTGTGGTCTAACCTGCCTCGAATTAATTAAAGTATTTGGATTTTTGCAACTTGGCATTTTCTGTAGGTTCCTACATCATGCTGTTCTGTACATCTATTCTTCCTTTCTTTTGTGTACAGCTATCTCTCCCATGGTCACCTGCTCTATTAATGCATAGTAGTAGTAACATGGAGCACCTGATGGGAGGACAGAGCAGTCTGCACACTGATGATGCTGTGAGGAAGACTACACACCCCCTTCTAGATTCTGCACATGCTTCTGCCACACTATAGCTTCTAGTACCTGAAAGAAGTTAGCAAGCTGTGAGACATGGCACTGAAGTTAACCAGAAGGTGATTTCTCTTAATCTGAACCACGGGAGCACCACTGAAATATAACTGGAGTACTGAAGGGTCAGGGTTACTTGGAGACACTTTATTTTTTTAAAACAGCATTTTTCCCCCTCTGGTGTTGCATGCCCAGTCCTCTGGCTTTAGGACTAACCCCAATGGCAGAATTGACCCTGTCTGCTATTAGCCGCACCTGTCTCTCCATAGTGGCTGGCAAAAATCCTGTTGTGAGTGCCATGGGGGGGCACTCTGGATGTGCATTCAAAAGCTCAGCTACTGCAGCTTACCTATTTGAGTATTTAGGTGCTAGGCTACTTTTATGCACTCAAAGGGACAGCAATCTTGGCTTTACCACACAATCTACCCAGTGTAAAACATTAAGTTTTGGGCATCAAAATTCTGTGTGCAACATCAACTTTATAAGAAGCAAAACAATTTACAACCACCCACAACTATGGCAAAATGCCTTGACCAGTTTTACTGGATGATTGCATCATCAGGAGGGTGGTGAGCAGTGGCGGAGCCAGGTTTGGGAGCATTTGGGAGCTGGAGGGGCCATTCAAGTCAATCATGGGCTCCACAATGGGCACTAAACAGTGAATAAAGATGGTAGTGGAGTGTCACTACTCACACTGGGGCAGCCAAGAGGGGCAACTGCCCCCCCAGCCCCTCCTCTATCTTTGACACTGTGAGGCAGTAGTCCTGAGAGACCAGTACAGGTGACATCTTACCTGAGTTATGGGAGGTTGTGAATTGTTCTGCACCATACAAAGCAGATTTTGCACACAGAGTTGTAGTACTTTTCCGCACTGCTGATCACAGGGGTGCATCTAGAATGTTTCCAAGGGGTGACAGCCTGCTAGGCTACTTTTATGCACTCAAAGTGACAGCAATCTCAGCTTCACCACGCAAACTGCCCAATGTAAAATATTAAGGCTTAGGCATCACAATTCTGTGTGCAAAATCAACTTTATTAGAAGCAAAACAATTTACAACCACCCACAGCTATGGTAAGACACCTCAACCAATTTTACAGGATGACTGCATCATCAGGAAGGTGATGCGGCATTAGTCCTGTGAAACCAGTAGAGGTGAGGTGTCTTACCTGAGTTATGGGCAGTCATGAATTGTTCTGCACCATATAAAGCAGATTTTGCACACAGACTTGTGGTACTTTTCTGCACTGCTGATTACCAGGGGTGCATCTAGAATTCTTACAAGGGGGGCAGCTCTTCCCCAGGTGAGGTGTATTACGTGAGTTGTGGGCAGTCGTGTATTGTTCTGCACCATATAAAGCAGATTTTGCACACAGAATTGTGATACTTTTCTGCACTGCTGATCACTAGGGGTGCATCTAGAATGTTTTCAAGGGAGAAACTCTTTCCCAAAATGTAAAATATTATCATTTAAAGCTAAGGTTAGGTTTAAACAGAGTTTTGCTGGACTAATGAGGTTGTGGTTACTACTTAGATACATATCTGGATCCACTGGTACTGACCACCTCTATATATTTGTTTTCCAGTACTCACACCTCATTTTGTAGCCTGTTCCCTCAAGGTCTGTCCCAGCCTACAGACCACTGCTATAACCCTCAGTCATTTTTCCTTCTAATCCCACTAACACATCCTCTCCCATCTGCATTCCCTGAAAAGTAAATCATCCCTGAATCACCATCCCCACTCCCAGCACTGTCCTACTACTTTTTAAATAATTATTGCTGCAAACTATATTGAAAGGTGTTAGTTTTATGCACTTTATTGTGAAACATTTTGAGAAAGCAAGGGATTACATTACTAAACATTTGAAAGACAAACTTGTTTTGAATCATGAAAGGAAACTATGTCAATATGTAGACATAGTAATCTATGTGAATTTACCTGGAGGTGTGAAAAAAATACAAGCCGTTGGTTGATTCCTCAATCTGCAGCAGTTCACTGTAATGTAACACTGCAGGAACAGAAATTTAATCAACATCTGCCTTTGGCTTAGAGTTCTCCAGGGTCCTAGCACCAGTCAAATCATCAACAGACAGCAGAATAAACTTAGAAACTGGTGCTTATATCCTGTGTTTTTAAAAACTCTACACAACTATTTCTTCAATGCCCCTGCAGGAGGGGGAGGGAGAAGGGATTGTGAGATCTGGTGGAGGGGAAGGCAGTGGACAATTAATGCTATGGAAATGACTGCATCACCATGTAATTACACACAATAGCTGTCCTGCAAGTCCCTCTTCTAATCTACTTCACAACAAAAAGAGAGTATGGCTTTGCCATGCAGCCTTACAAAGGGGAAACAAAATACTGTACTCATATAGAAAATGTATGGAATATAAACTGAAAGGTGTCTAAAAAGTATGTTGTTTTAAAGTGTCCTTCATCACATGAAGAAATCTTTAATGTCGAGATAGGATATACCAGCAGGAATACCAGGAACCTATTGCCTGTAATTGGAAATAACAGGGAAAAAGTTTGTCCTATAGGACCATACTGTACAATTGCACCTACAGAATGGATTAGACCCATTCAACACATTACCAATATAAATAAAAGATGGCCGACTGACTAGAGAGGAATTGCATTGCTGCTGAAGTACCTGGAGTAAGAGCTGTTATCCTTATTCTGATAAGCATAATTTTTAATTTCTGCAGGTATGCCATCATTGCCACAGTGGAGTTTTATCTTTTTAAAATTTTTACCCCACACTGGAAAGCATTTTATCCTGAGTGAACAATTCTTGCTGTCTGTCTCTGTGCTTACTCTCTACCCCAGATTTGCTTCTGAACATTCCTCCCTCTGCTGAAGCTGGAGTGTGGCTTAGGGCTCGGTATCCAGATCTTGTGCAGGTGAGGTGATTGCACTACACTGTGAACTGTGAGATGCAAGTTGAGAAGTGGGGCCAGTGAAAGTAAAAGAGGAGAGGCTTGGGATGCTGAAAATGGTTTTAGCTTCAGTAGTCTGTAACAGTCACAAACTAAGAAAAGGGAATAGACTCAGGTTTATTGAGAGTTGAAAAACACCAAGAAACATTAACATTATGAGAACTAAGCAATTAAGTGTAGTTTTGAATTCTAGCAAACTGAATTATTCATTTTTTCCTTACCAAGATTTTAACTAACATATCATTTACTGTATATACCTTGTTTTAAAAAAAATTGGAATCATTAAAATTTTTAACAGGATGGCAAGTGCATGGTTATTTTTTTGTAAAGACACAGACATAGTTAAATATTTAAATTCTGCTAGCAAGTAAGCAATTAAGCACTGCAAACACTTTTAGAAAATGATATTGAACAGAGCCTCTAGTCTCAGTAATACAGCATAAAAGGCAGGCCCAAGGGAATAGTCTCTTCTTTCTTTCAATAACACATACAGTGCTAGTTTGATATTATGTTTGGGTCCTTTTCAGTTGGAAGGATCAGTCTAAAGCTGCATCTCAGACAAGAAGGGAAAGAAAGGAAAGAAACACCTTTAGAAATCCCCAGGAAAGCTTGGGAACCAAAAAGAGCTCAAACCAGAAAGTACACACTCAAGGGAAAAAGACTTTCAGTAGAAGTGGTGCAATATATGAGCATTTTTCTGCCTTTTTTGAACAGGAAGTGGCTCAGGCATATTTTTAAGAGTTTTTTAAGTGCACTTGATCAATTACAGGACCACATTATGCTATGTCATGAAATATTACAATAGATGATAATTATCCCACATTAGCATATCACTGTCTTAAGTTTATCATATACTCACATATGAAATTTGTGATTATTAGGTGTTTGCTGGCTATAACTTGTTAACAATGCTGGCTACGACTTGTTGACAATGACTTGATCCTAAACATATATATTTTTTTAAATTAAGTTTTATTCAGCAGTTGATACCACTCTATTGCATATTCATCATAATAATAAGTTGGGAACATCCAATGTATCCAATGTCAGTACATACAGTAACTGTGTAAGTTATACAGACTTGATAAAGATGTAACTTAACTTTTGATTTGGTGACTTAGATAGTTTATATAATGCTTAAAATAACTTAGTTATCTGTTTTTACAGATTCCTGTAACCTAAGCGGACAAGACCTCAAACAGAAAAACCCATATGACTGTCTCCATCCTATAACACCCACCACCTCCTTCCATTCCACCCTGGTTTCCCTGGCCCATTCAGTCACTCCAGCTGCTATATTTTTATATAATGAAGTTGAAAAGCTAACACAAAAGTCAATTCTAACTTCTAAGAGTAAGAGAAAAAAGAAAGTATTGTAAATAACAATAAATAAAGTTTTTGTGAAAAAGAACAAGATTGTTGGCATTACTTCATACATTTGGATCCTGATATTTCAATTCCAGCTGGGTGCATGGCCTAAAAAAGACAAAAGTCCTAATGCCCCCTCCCCCCTTTATATATTTGTCAGTATCATCCTCTTATTCTGGTAATATGTATTTCACTTTTCTCAGTAGATCAGGTCAATAACTGTTCTAGTACTGTCCAACCTTCTACTTCCTCCATATAAATATAATACAGCATCCATCTGGCATCATATTTGTCCGCTTGTAGCCTGATTCTAGCTGTGATTGCCTCCATATTTTTTATAGTGGTAATGTTGGTGTTCCATTGGTTCAGTGTTAATGCTTTACTGATCAGCCAGTTCTGAGTTATGACTTTGGAGGCTGCCACCACCGGGACATAAAACAGATATCTAGAAGCAGCAGATTTAAGTTCATCTGGTGGCAGGCCCAGGACCAGATTTGGGAAGGTTAAGGAATGTGGCACTTCTAGAATCTTTTCAATTAAAGGCCCAATCTTTGACCAGATGGTACACACTAAAAGACATTTCCAAAAGATACTATAGTGCAAACCCTTCTGCCCACACCCTGTCCAACAGGCTTCTGTATGCTTGGAGCTATAATACTTTGAAACCATAGGAGTAATAAAGTACTGACCACATATTTTGCATCTAAATTCTCTCCAGTTTGCTATGTTTGTAGTTTTGTGTACCTCTCACCAAATTTTTTCCCACTATCCCTCTCCCAGCAGTTGTCCACTTTATGATTCCCATTTAGTCTGAATTTTCTGAACGGCCAGTGTTCCATTTCCCCTCTTATAACAATATATATACCTGGGAAATCAAATGTTTTGTGTTTGACTGACAGCCACTGTCATAAATTAGCTTCACTCCTGGCTCCGGGTCCACTAAAGAAGAAATGCCTGGTACTGTTGGTATATAATTTCTACACTGTAAATAATGATAAGAATCCTGTTTTAGGATCCCAAATTATTTTTGTAGTGAGGGGAAATCTCTAATTATATCTCTCTCTGTTATCTGACGTAAAAATCTAAGACCCTGCATTTCCCAGCAGGCAAAACAGTTATCTGGTGGTTTTGCTGGAATATCTGGTAGATATTTTAGGGATATAAATGGCCAAATCCATGTGGGGTATTCCCAGATATGTCTTGTTTTCAACCAAATGGATATGGTGTGCTTTGTCCAACAATTTTTAATATTTTGTATTTCAGATGGTAGCACTGTCCAGGGAAGAAAACAGAGAGATATGTCTGGATGAGCTCTTTCTTACAAGGTGTGCCACACTCCTCTCTGTCTGGGATTTATCATTTTAACCACTGTTTGCATTTGGACTGCCAAGTAATAGTTAAAGAGGTTAGGCAAGCCCTACCTCCCTGCTTTTTTAGTCTTTTGAAGTACTGTCCATCTAATTCTTGTTGTTTTGCCTGCCCAAAATGAATTGTGACAGTCTTTTTCTTAGGCTTTTCCATTCTTTAGCTGGTATCAACGGGGGAGGGTTGAGAAGAGAAAGATACACCTGAGTAATATATTCATTTTAATTGTGTCTATTCTACTTGATAGGGTTAAGGGAAGGCTATTCCATCTTTTGAGATCGGAGGAGATTTGCATGAATAAAGGGTCATAGTTGTATTTATATAGCTGCAAAAGATGTTTCAGAATCCATATTCCCAAATAACGTACCTTATCTGAGACTTGCCAAAATGGAACTTGTTTCTTCAGGTCCTTGGACAGACTGCCCTTTACAAGCAGGATCTCATGCTTCTTTTGATTAATTTTAAACTCTGACATTTTTTCATATGTCTCTCATAGCTTCAAAAAAGGTGGATTTGACTTAGCTGGGTTGTCCATATAAATCAGGGCACCATCTGTGTAAAAGGATACCTTACATACAGTAGAACCAATTGTTATTCCCTGTATCAGAGAAGATTCCCTGATGGCTGCCGAAAAGGGCTCCAAGCTCAGTGTGACTAATAGAGGTGATAAATCGCACCCTTGTCTGGAACCCCTCTCTATATTAAAACTTTCTGAGATAACTCCATTGACCTTAATTCTGACCCTAGGTTGACCATAGCATAATGTTACCCGTTTCAAAAAGTTCCCTTCAGTGCCGAAGTTTGCTAGTACTGACATTAAGTATGTCCAGTTAAGGTGATCAAACGCCTTTTTGGCATCAAGAAAAATGGCTAGTTGGGTGGTGTTAGTGGCATTGCTATATGCTAGCACATTTAGCAGCTTCCTAATATTTTCTGCTAGTTGCCTATTCAGGATAAATCCTGTCTGGTCTATATGGACCAAGTATTCCATGCAGTTTTGTAGCCTAGTGGCTAACGGCTTCGTAAAAGAATCTTCATGTCCTGATTTAATAACGATATAGTGTAGTCATTTTCACACTGGTCTTTAGATTTGCTTGGTTTCAGCAAAACAGTAATCACTGTGTCTGTCCAAGTGAGGGGAATTTTTTCCTCTGTCGGTCAATCATTAAAGACTTTTGCCAGAATTGGAGATAGGGTAGTATTTAGCTGCTTATAAAATTCTGCACTAAAGCCATCCATCCCTGGAGATTTGCCAGTAGGAAGTGTTTTAATAACCTTAATAACTTCCTGTGTTGTAATAGGGGCATTTAAAGTGTTAGTCATGTCAGTGGTCAGCTTGGGTAAGTGCAGTGTCTGCAGAAATGTTGCACTGCGCTCACTCACCTCCCCCTCAATTTTGTCTTCCCCGTACAATTGCCTATAAAATTCCAAAAACTGTTGGGTTATTTCTTTATGCTTTATCCATGGTTTATCAAGGTCTGACTTATTTATAATCTGGGGGACTGTCCTGTCAGTCTGAGCCTTACGGAAGTGATAGGCTAGTAAGCGAGGGGCCATTCCTCCCATCTCTTGGTTTTTATGATTCAGGAACCTTATCTTCCCCTCGGCCCTTTCATTTTTTAATTTAGCTAATTTATCTCTAGTCGCTGTTAGTTCTTTATAATAATGGGTAGAATGAGGATTTTGTTCGTGCAGTGTTTCCAACTCCTTTATTTTAGTGTCTAGATGGTTGTATGTCATTAACTTAAGTTTTTTTTGGCCTGGGGTGAAACTAATTAGTTCTCCCCACACCACTGCTTTTATGGCCTCCCAGATCAAGATATTGGAGTAGCCTTGATAGCAATTCACTATCACAACTTCCTCTATAATCTCTTTCAGTTTGGTTAACAGGTTTTTATTATTCAGCAAGGATACATTCAGTCTCCATATCGAGTGACATTCTGATGGGCCTAAATGTATTCCAATAGATATGGGTGCATGGTCGGAAAGAGTGAAGCTGTGTATTGTTGAATTTATAATTGTATGTAAGTATTGCTGTTGTGTATATACCATATCTATCCAAGAGTAGGCCTTGAGGGCCATTGAAAAAAGGAGTAATCTCACTTCCCTCTATGGTGGCACTGCCATGTACAGTATCATTTAACCCCTGTTTCCTTGTTAGGCTATTTAGCACTCCTGTGGCATTGATATTTGTGTAGACCACCCCAGAAGATCTGTCTAGATGCTGGTTCCCCATCTCATTAAAGTCCCCCCCAGAATGATCTGACCAGTGGTGTTCTCCACCACCCTATTCAATATTTTGCCAAGGAATTCATGCATATTCTGGTTGGGGGCATACATATTAATCAGGTGGAGTTGTTCCCTTCGTACATCCCCTGTTATTTTTATATATCTCCCCTCCATTCCTGATTCCACAGATGTAACATTCAGTGGGAAGCCCCGTTTTATCAAGATCATCACCCCCGCCTTCCTAGAACTGGGTGAGGCTGCTGCCTCCACTCTACCTACCCACCCCTTCTAAGTTTGAAGTGTTTCATTGTGTTTAAATGTGTTTCCTGCAAGAAAATCACATCACCCTCCCTTTAGTTTCCCCAATAGGTGAGTCTGTTTAATCGGTGAATGGACTACATTACATTATATGAGATACCATTAAAATTACCCATTTTGTAGTTAAAGAAAATACATTGCTTCCATTGCAAAAATATGTTCTCCCCTTCCCTGTTCAGTGATAGGCCATGCTTCACCCTTATTATCCTTAGTGTAACTATGCAAAAAAAAAAAAAACACATTTTAAACATCATAACCACAACTTGATTGCTAAATTCAATACAACAGTTTAAAACTGTAACTATTTACAAATGTATTCAAAATGAATTTATGTAGCAATAGAAAATAAGATTAAAATTAAATCTTCCTAGGTTAGTGTCTTGCACTGGAGTAATCCCTTCCCCCAGTGCAAATGCTAAAACAGCAACATTTCCCTCTGATGAGTCCAAGGGGTAAAATTCATCAGGAGAGTGCATGTCTCCTGCCTAGTCAAGAAAAGAAAATCCCCATCCTGCAATGTAAGCAATCCTCCACCTCCAACAATGTGGAGAAGAAAAAGGAAAAAGAAAATGAAAGAGCCCTCCACAGCTTACTACCCCTACAGTAAGATATATCCCTTTCCTTATTTGTGCCTCATAACTGTAGTGGAAATGGGGTAGCTTGGGGAGTGTGGTGGAGAAGGCCTCAGGGTTCCCCCCCATCCATCCCTCCACCTTGAAAAAGTCTGCAACCAATATTATTAATTAGGTTTCCCTCTTAATATCAGTCTAACAAAGGTTAAGGAATCCAGTGAGTGCCCCTTTCTATTATCCTTGAATGTTTCTCCCTGTTGTAAAAAGAAGGGGACCGCTTAATTAATTTCTGAGATACAGCCCTGCATCGGTTATCATGAGACTTATTGAGCCAGTAATATCTAATGAATATACCCCCTCCCATCCATTCATTTTTCCCCCCATCATTTGTTGCTGCCCCTTGTTACTTAGACCTCCTATATCTTGATATGTTGCTTCTCGAAAGGTCCATTCAGAAGCTGTCCTTTAGTCAATGGCTCTGATATATTTGTTCACAAAATAAAATAGGTATCCTGGTTTTATTTCTAATGTTGTCATATAATGCCCACACAGCCCAGACTAGTAAATCAGATATCTGTTACCATATCACTGAGTTTTTATTTCACTCTGGTTCTCGAGAAGCTGTACCTCCCGATTCCACTCTTTGCATTGCATTGCCAGCATGACCACTATGTGCACTCACTTTGTCCATATGATGCACAATTTTGTTGAAATCTGCTGCTAGTTCTTATGGTAGTGTGCTAGGTAAATCCTTTCCATTTCTCCTCCCAGCAACAACCAGGCACCCTGAAGCAGCCTCTTCTCCAATTTCTCCATCTCCAGATCTGGGATTGGAAATTGCCAGTCTTGGAAGAGAGGGACTGCTTCCACCAGTGAAGTAAAAACTTTGGGGCCCCCTTCCAAATTAATCTTCAGTTTAACAGGGAAGTTTAATTTAGCCCTGTGGCCCTTTTTCTGTTTGATCATTTTAATGATGCTCCTGATTCTTTGTCTCTCTGCCTGCAGTGCAGGTGAAAGGTCATGGTCAAAATAGATTATGTTGCCCTGAAATTTTACTTCTTTCTGCCACCAGGCCTCTTGTAAGATTTGATACTATGTCTGGTAGTATACCATCCTGACCACCAGGGATCTGGGCTGAATATTTGGTGCTGAGGGTTTGGGACCCAACAAGCAGTAAGTCCTATCCATTTTGTAGTGGAAATCTGAGGGCAGAGATAGAGTGGTCCGCAAAAGGTGCTGGGTGAAGTCTATCACCAATGGAAAACCGTCCTTCACATCTTCGGGGATCCCATGCACCTTGAAAATTATTGCGATGCACGCAGTTCTCAATGTCCACCAATCTTGCTCTAGACTGCCTTTCCTGTCACAGCAAATACAAAAAGAAGCCAGTTGGAAGATTCTTGAGCTTCCGCCACCTTGGAGACTTTAGAGGTATTGTCTGATACTTTTTTATCTAGTTGCCTAATGTCTTGTCTTAGGTCAGCAATGGTTGTTTTGATTTTTTGTACTGAGCTGAGGATTTTCTTCAGAGTGCACCCTGTTTTTCTTGACTGGAGCACCTCTTCCCCCAGGAGTCAGATGATGAATCTGAGGCTGATCTGATCCTCTGCAGGCAGGCCATGAAGCCCTCTATGTCGATCCCCAAATGCAGCTGCTTCATCTTGGTTGCTGGGGTTCCCGATATGGCATTTTTCTCCTTGTTTTGTTTTGACGGCACAGTAGCCCTTTAAAACTTTTCAGTTTAGGGTTAAAGATGATTTTTAACTGGGAAGATTGGTCTGAATTGTTAAACAGAACCATGGAGCTTAAGAGGAGAGCTGCTTACATTATGGTGACGTCACCAGAAGTGATCCTAAATGTATTTACCAGGACACTAACACAAAAATATTTTTAACTATATAATGCACTTCAGAGCATTTGAAATTTCTGAAACTTATATTATTATGCTAGAGTTTTCATGGGCTAATGATTTAATATGCTAATAATTTTGCTGCTGAAGCCATTTGTTTACAGTTTATACAATTTTTTTACTAGTTGTATCTTAGAGATTGCTAATAGTAGGCTTATAGTTCAACTCAAGCTTGAATGCAAGCTAATTGAAGTTAAGGGAGAAAAATGGTGGTCAGTGCTAGGTGGAGAAAAGGGAACAGGCAGGCTGATATGGGCCTCCATGTAGAGCCAGCTCAGGAAAATCTCTCTACTGACGAGAAAAAGAAAAATGTTAAAACACAAAAGAGCAAAAAAAAAGGCAATAAACAGACTAGAATTATGTACAGACAAAGCTCAATTCAATGTACAGCAATCTGATGTGCCTCCCCCACTCCAAACATCCACAACACAATTACAAAAAGAGAAAGAAGAAAGGGCAAAATTTGCCACCAGTCATGATAAAGATGGAGACAATTATTCCATAACTGTATGTGGTGGAGACACAAGTAGACGCAATGATAGATTCCAATAATAGCTCATCACCTAGTGCTTCTCCTTGTAACAGAAATGCAAATGAAAATATGATAGATGTAATAGAGACTTCAGTAATAAAGTCAGCATGCCTTGATGCTGATAAACATTCGCCCCACCTCCCATTGAATTTCAGTGGGAGCCCTTTCATAACATCAGTTACAAGATTGGAGTACTCTTATACTTTTTTGGAAAGATCCCCAAACTCAGAGAATGTGCAGCTTAATTACTAAATCCTAGAAGAACAGTCCTTGGATAAAGACTACTTACAGGCTAAAGAGAATGGTTATTCTGACCTGGTAAATGAGTATCCAGCTTATTTTACACCAAGGCTGATTGAGGCACCCAAGGACCAGCACATTGCAAATAGTTTATTTTTAGAGTAATTACACATACTATGAGATGAAATAAGAACCACAGAAACAATTGTAGTTTATCATGATGAGTTAATACAAAATACATTTAGGAAATTGGTAAAAGGGCGCTGGGATCGGAAGGTGATTCAATGAAAATGAATCGTTTTAATAAGACACAGAGGGGTGTAAATTCTCCTTAGGCACTGAATTCTTTGAATCAAACTTCCTAAACACACTCCCATTTATTTTACCCCACTTTGTTAACACCATGTCATGCCTTGTATTCATATAAAAAAAGGAAAAAAAAATGCCCTACAATGAATTTCAAAAAAAGTGTAAGAAATTAAAAATATAAAAGTTCTATAAAACAGTAATATATATATATATATATATATATATTAGTCCATAGGCATTGAAAGCAAATTCTCTTGCCGTAGATACAGAAATGCTTTTGCTGTAGTTCTGGTAGGCCTGATAGTTCTGTAGCCAGAAACCTGAAGCTTCAAGTTTTGTTCACATGCAGATGTATAATGTCCATAAGTTCCAGTCTGGCCCTGATTTGGGCAGATCCATGATCAAGTTTGTCGTCAAGTTCATACCAGTTCAGACATAGAAAAGACCTTCCGAGACCTTCCAAACTCCTGATTCACTGTTGCCCAAACTCATACATTCCTGGTCCACTGCAACATAAATGGTAGTGCTGAAGGTGCAGCAGGGGGTCAGACATCTGGGATCCAAAGCTGTAATAGTAAATAAAAAAAAAGAAAAGAAAAAGTAACAACTGTAATAGAGGGGATACTCACACCCCCATTAATTCTAACTATCAAATAGCTATAAGACAAAATGATACCAAGCCTGAACAGCTCCAAAAGCCCACTTGTCAGTAGATAGTATAGCTGTAACGGTTAGATTTTAATAAAAGTATTGGTATCAATGATAAAAAGCAGAATAGTTCAATTTCAGTTACAATTCAATCATTCCTGTTGGAAATAAAATAAAAATCATTGAATCATACTATTGATATCTTCATTGAAAGCCAAGTTATGTGCAGGCAAGAATAGAAGAGACTATCAGAAAAACGGCAGCCGGATCCAACACAAACAAGTCCAGCGTATAAAATTGGTTCCAAGGCTAGTTCCAGGCTGTAACACTTCTGCTTTCTGAACTAAATCAAGTTGTTGTCTGCTGTGCAAAATACAGCGTGCAGTGTATAGCTGATATTTAAAAGTCCCCTTGAGCTGGCAAATAAAGCAAGGTGGAAGGATTTAAAAACTCTCCTTTTATTTTTAATTTTTTTTAATTTTTATATCAGCACCGCAGCGACAGTCGGGATGACTATACTGAGAAAAAAAAAAGAATCAGGAGAAGAGCAGTGAGCTTCTATATAAAAGACAAAAGTACATCCCTAAATCAAGAGGAAACATGAGTTACTTCTGGCATTTTCAGACCTCTATCAAACCAATGTGAAGCCGCATCTTAGGTATATCAAACAGCAGTGGCAAAAAAGATGCTGAGTGCTGAGCTTTCCTCAGCAGAAGTGAACTAATCTGAAACTGGCCACGTGGAACTTAAGTATCCTTAATATCAACTAAGCAGCAATTGTATAGCAGAATTGCCAACAGTTAACAGAGCCAACATTTAACAATTAGCCATTAACATTCCAATGCAATTACAAAAATTACTGCATGTGCATCATATAAAAAATTCAGGAGAACCCCTAACTGAGTATTTAAATGAGTATTTGCATGGTTAAAAAGCAGGTCTTATCATAGGGTCAAATAAATTGAATAATGACTGTCCTCAAGGCAACACTTATTATTATTATTAGAAGCAATTTATATTTAAACATTTATTACACATCATTGCCATAAAAGTATAACTGAGAGTATACGGTTAAAAGAATAAAATAAATAAAATTAACAAAAGGAAACTAAAACAAAACAAAACAAAAAATGAGATAACATGAAAGGGAAACTTTGATGTTTATGAAGTTTGTAATGTTTGATGTTTATGATTTCTAAGAGACCGTTTTTTTTTTTTAATTCTGGTTCAGGGCCTCAGCCACACAGAGCTCAAAGTCACACAGCTCAGTACTTCTCCCTTTCCCCTTATGTTTTAACTCCTGTATGCTCAGATGTGAGTGTATGTAGATAAGCAATGAGCACAGTAAATGAGCACAATAAATAAACGGGTATATCAGAGAACAAGATAAACTAGTTATGGAGGAATATGTGAAAAGGTGGAATGATAAAAACAGTAGAAATATCTATTCCAGTAAGTATATAGGGCACAGTTAGTCTCAATGAACTGCTGTGTCTCTTCAGTCTCTCCAGACTGGACCACAGTTTTACAGCAAATTTTAAAAAGCAATCTGTTAGCTGCCAAGCCAGTGGTGAGTATACTATTGCATATGCAATACCGCCACAAATAGTAAAAAGCATAGCAAAGTGGAAGGATAGAGGTGCCTTAACAACAGAATTCTTGCAGATAAGTGAGGAACATTTTATTTCCAGAAGAACACAGAAAAAACAAACTCTGTCTCAGGCAACCATAGACTACCTTTTTCAGATTAGAGGTTAACCTTTCAGCATTCCTACACACCTGCTCCTCCGAATTCCTCCTCAGCATAAAGTGTGTGTGTCAGTGTGTGTGTGTGTGCACTGACCACATCAGAACTCCCAGCATCATCCTCATTTCCGTAATCCTGATATAAAATGTTTGAAACCCCTCACAGAGACATAGGCAGACAAAGAGCACAAAAAACTCTGATGGTTTCACTAAGCCATCAATGACGATGGTACTGACTGGTGAGGCCCCGTTGATGGGTCTGTAGTTATCCTCACTTAAAGTGAAAGTAACAGTCAACATATCAGTTTAGAGAATGATGCCAGCACAACCTGGGAGTCGATGGTACCCATTAAAGGGTCCATGACTACGGACGTCAATGGGAAAGAACCCATCAATGAAGGCTGTATACTGTCCATAGTAAGTATGGCAGCACTAGAGCCAGGCCCAAACCTTGATGATTCAATGGTGGTCGGGGGGCTGTAGTCGATGCCACCAGAGTGGCCATCGATGAGGATCTACCCTGCTTAAATGGAGACTTTGACCTCACTGGTGAAACATTTTTATCTCTGTGTTTGTGGTAATGGCTAGAGGAAGAGGAGGAGGAGGGCTTTGATGATGATCTGTCCTTTTCTTTAGCTACTTTGATGTCCTTGTTGACTGTGACAATGTTGGCGAATGCCTGGGAGTATTATTCCCAGTGGCAGCGAGACGTGAGGGAGAATCCAGCTTGAAGACTGCAGCCTTGGCTTGAGCTTTCATGGCCTTTATGGCATTGGAGGTTTCCAGAACATTCTTTTGGCACCTCTTTGTAGCCTGTTTGAATCCCTGGCAGATCTTGCAGTCATGGACATTGTGGGACAGGCCCAGACAGTAAACTCAAACTGTTTGAGCATCTTCCTTGTAGATCTTGTAGCTGCAGGTACAAAACCTAAATAAAGGTTCTTTTGATGGCAGTATACAAAAACAATGTCAAAACCGTTAAAGTGAAAATAATAAAGTAAAGTAAAGGAATGATGGCATTGTTTCTCTGCAGGTCCTATGAGTGGTTGACGGGAAAAGAAAAAAACTGATGAGCAATGGGACCACCCAAGTTTCACAGGCACCGATGTTGCATGTTATCATGGGTGGTCCCAGGTAGTAAAAGTTTCCAAGTGGTTGTGATGCCAATGGCTTACAATTCTAAAGGTATGACCAAATGGAGAAGTTGCCCTGAATAAAGATCTGCAGCTAGTGATCACAGTGCAGAGCTGTTATGATTTAGTGCCCAATTCACAGTGGGCCATGTAGTTCAAGTACATATGCTATTGTGCAGAAAAGCTGAGGAATTCAGCTGAAGCCACATCCACAGCACACATATGCAGCATGTTTGTGGAAGTGACCCATACACGTGTCCACACCTTTGATGTCTGTAGTGTGGTTTGGCCGTGTCTGGACATACACACAATCCTCATATGTGGATGCCAATTCACAGCATGAGATAGGCATTTCCACATGTGGATCAAGAATCCAAAAATGACGTTACCCTGGAGACTGTGGTAGCAATGGCACATCCTCAAAACAAAAAGTGCCCATCAAAGTGTACCACCTTTACAACACCTGGAAGTGACAGTAACAGGTGACATATCAATCAATTAATTTTTATTTTATACTGGAGGGTATGTGAGCAAAAATGCTCATTTTAACAAATGGCCAGTTTCACTGATATTTTTACAAAACAATTGGACACAAACGTACAGAACGAATGAGTTAAAACATCATACAGTGAGATGAGGTGAGGAATAATACAGTATATACACTTAATTAATACACTTTATTACAGCAGATTTATATACAGGGAAAGCATTTCATACAGAGGTAGATAGTCATAGGGAACAAGCTTGGGAAAAACACCCAGGCAGGGTATATCTGAGGCAGGTGCTGAGGGCTTGGGAGGACATGGGGCAGAAATGGGGGAGGGGAGTGGGAGGAGAGGAGAGGAGAGGAAAGGGGAAGTTAGAAAGGAGGCAAAATAACACAAATTATTTGATGAGCATGACAATAACAAAATATTTTAGAATATTCATAGGGGAGGATATCAGTTCAGAGAATGACACCAGCAGAACCTGGGAGTCGACAGTGCCCATTTAAGGGTCCAAAACTATTGGCATCAATACAAAAAAACTGACAATGATGGCTGCATACCATCCATAGTAAGTCTGGCAGCACCAGAACCAGGCCCAGATCTTGATGTCTCAATGTGCAACATTGGTAGGCAGCTGGTTTTAAAACAAACATGCACTGTACAGTTCTGAGTGTGACAAAGGTCCACACTGGCAGAACTTCCAAAAGGAAAGCAACATATGGCTGGTACCACCCCAAACAGTCCCTCAAGCCTGGCACACTTGGCACACTGTGGTACTGGCAGGGCCACCACACAGTTCACAGAAATACAAGCTCCCCCAAAGGACAACAAACACAGATAATATGCTATTAAAACACATATTTTAATTTTGCCATTGTAGCTCATGACAGTGCTTCCTTATATTCACGGTGCACAATGACCAGGAGGGCCATCCTCAGAGTAATGGGCTAGATACCCTGATGCACTGCTGAATCACTCGCTTTTGGGCACCACATCCAGGACCAGCCAGCCACCTTAATGCCTGAGCCAAAGGATCATTCACAATCCATCCTCATCTACCAGGTCTGGTTCAGGATCCTTTGGTATTTCCTCCACATCAGTGGTACTTCCCCATGTCGCCACCATCACCATCTGACTCCTTCACCAGTTTTGCACATCCTGAGGGCCAAATCAGCAAGTTGGTCCTGACTTTTCTTGAATCTTAGGAGAATGGAGTTAACATGTTTTAGATACAGCTAGAACGATCAATGGGAATGTTGTTATGAGTTCATAGATTGTATAAACAGCGCACATACATAAGGATTATCATACCTGGACATGGCATACATGTGCAGCACTTATGCTAATTGGGTCTATAACTCTCCAGGGTCTTCCATTCTTGTTCTGATACCTGCGATGCTAGTGCATCAGTGTATGTAGGAAGTCAGTGAGCTTCACTGATGGGCTGAATTGTTGTCGGCATTAATACTATCTGATTGTGTATCTGGCACCAGTGTTGGCTACAGTGAAGATATACATAGTCACTAATTAATTAATTAATTAACTAACTATTTTGGCCTGGAATGGCACACAGAGTTATAAACAACTCTTTTCCATGAGTTTCCAGGACAGGGGTACATAGGAGAAATAGCAACAATAAATAACAGTAACTACAGGCAGATAATCAGAGTAAAATCATAGTCAGTATGCTGCAGTCCACATACAAGTGTGCATCAAAGGCAGTGTGCCTTAAGTGATGTAAAAAATCAGTACAAAAACAGCACAATGCTTAGGATCCAGAGGCACTTACATCACATATGATAAACTGAAAAACTTGAAATAAATACCCAAACACAAGGAGTTCATTTAAATATTTAATTTTTAAATAGATTAAGGACAAAAACATTGGGGGGAAGGGGTTTGAATCCATGGTATCCACAGTATGGCAGGGACAAATACAAAGGCCACATTAGGATAAAAGTCAGAAGCTCAAAAAAGTATGGGAATATTACAGGTGGGGAAACTATTTCACTTTGTCAAAACACATAAAAGATTTGAGTATTAGATTATTTAAACATATTTCAGAAGCTGCCTGAGGCAGGTGCACAATGCATCGTAAAGGAGTGTAGCACCTGATGCAGTTGTGGCACACGAAAAAACTGCTATTCCAGAAGGTTGGCGACTTGTGCCATGCAATCTAGAATAGCTGCAAAATCCCACCTGCGGTGGACAGAGGGCACAACTGGGGGTCCTGTCACAAGTCCATGGACAGGTGCATAGGTGGACACCCCAGGTACCAAAAGGGGTGGGAAGCCCTGACCATGGGCAGGGTAGGGGCAGCCACCACAGGAATGTGGCATGAGTCATGTGGCCCCCAAAGGACACTGTCCCACAACCGCCAGGGGCACCGTGTGCTGCCCCTGATGACAGGCACTGTGCCAGGCCACTGCCAACCCATGGATGTATGGTCAGAACCCCCCAGTCCAGTGGCAGCAGTGTCACCCCTGCCACCATATCGCCAGCCCCTAGTGGGCCCTTAGAGGCTCCATGTCACACCGCACTCTAGCAGTGAAAGCCAGTTAAACCACCTTTTTGCTCGTCTAACTGGCAGGCCCTGCTGCATCCATGGTGGGGCTTCTGGAATCCCATTTAAGGGGATGTGGCAGCCACCCCATGGTGCAAGCTCACTTGTGACCTGGCATCCCGGGTTGTTGTATGCAACCCTTGTGCAAGCAGGTTTGGACACAGCTGTGTCAGATACTGATGCAAGCTATGTTCCAGAATCCCATTTGCCACAAGTTGTGGTGCAAATTACCACTTGTGTCAGACAAGTTTGCCGCATCTCCCTTGCGTCAGGCACACCTGAGGGAGAATCGGGCCGATATTTTTTTTATTTTTAATGCATGTAAACTATAGTGACTCATTTTATAAGAGCAATAAGACACCCTACCATATCTGTGTGCACTGTGACCTAAGGAGAGGAGATTGATCTGTGAGTATACATGCATATCTGGCTATGTGTATCAACATGCGTTCTCCATATCAGATGCCAGTATGATCCTCTGTAAAACCACACAACTGAGAGCAGTATGGCATGACTGGCATATCTGATGTTGCTATTTGGGGCCACATCTTACTGGCATGGGCTAGATACAACGTAGTATCTAGACAAACCAGGGACATATTTGCATGGTTGACCAATATTTGTGACATCCTGGGCCATCACCTGGAAGAGTGGAGGCATGCATATGATGTGAGATATATGCTGCATACCATAGCTGTACTCATACCATTTAAAAAGTCTGCATGGGGTAATGATGGTCAGGATTCTGGGGTTGGAGATGTGCCATGGACCCCTTCACATGCCAGCCTGGTTGCAGAAGGATACCTGGCTGCCCCAAAATGGCAGAAATGGGTGGTGGAAGCCACCAAAATCTGTGTGCATGGCACCAACCTCCACGTGACCTATTTAAAACACATAATAATTTGAATTTGCTGTTCATAGTCAAACAATTCATGCAGATGTGCATCACAGGGGATCCCCTGTAGACCCTGCCTCGTGATGGTATGGGTCCTGTCAATGGGCCTGCTGTGTACACCATTACAGGTCCATTATATCTTCTTGGTAATTCACAGATATCAGTACCATGGAGGAGACACATGTAGTGTTCACATTTCTTATATGGTGGGGTTGAGGGGCAATCCCTTAGTTTGACAGACAATCTCTGGAGACAATTCTTTACCTCTCTGCTCAGCACAGCCCTATGTGCACATCATCCCGTTCCACAGCTGTTGAAACATAGTAAGTTTAGCAGTTGATATATGGCATATACCTGCAGTATAAGCACAATTTTCACAACATTTTCACCCACACCTTTGTAGATAGGATCATTTGGGTTTTAGGTTCGCTGTGTGGTAGCGTATGGACATCACTGCTGCTTACCCCTGAAGTACTGGTTATATAAATCATCAACCTCATAACTGCTTGTACTGTGGAAGACCTTTTAAAACTCATGAAATAGCTTGGCAGGGCTTTCCCAGACTGCTAGTGATTCCTTATACTAGAACTCATTATGCACTGTGTATAAATAGCTATATGTATGCATTTATGTACTTTGCTCTCATGACAGTAGTGATCCCACAGGTTCATGGCAGCCGTCTTAAGTACAGTGTACTTGAATTTTTTTTAGCTCTTCACATTTGCATGCATCAGATAAAGCATGTTTGGGTCTATTATTAGATAACTAAATTTGAATTCATGCCTTAAGAGAAAGGCACAAAAAAAACCCACAGGCAGATTAAAGGAGTGCTGGTCCTACAGTATTACAAGTGTTTGGAGTGTTCAGCCCTTCTATCTTTTGAGTGGCATGTCCAGCTATTTTTGTATTACCAATGATGGCTTGCTGTTCTTAACATTAAGCAAGCATAATTATGGCATTGGGACAGACAAAAAAAGGTTGTCTATTCCATTTGTTAACACAGGGAATGAGAAAGCTTAAACATACATTTGTACCTAGTCCTGGGAGTGTCTGGACCTTCAGAGGTTTGACTCAAATCATAGTAAGAAAATGAATTTGGTTTTACAAGGAGCATTTTATGCCTACTGCATTTCAAAGCACATACTAAGCCATGAACAGTTGCCTCAGTCTTTAAGCAATCGGGGGCGGGGTGGGGTGGAGGCTAAGAGAACTTGAGGGGAGGTTAAGAAAAGCATAGAAAGGTCCATTAGTTCAGTTAGGTGGTAATAGATTTCATTAGACTAAACTAGAAAAGGATGTGTTTATTCTTAGCCAGAACACCCACTAGTATATTCCGACTATTTCCAAAAATAGTCTTTTATGATCTGACTGCTTCCAAAAATAATCTGTTATGGTATTTCATAATGCTTGAAATAATATTTTAATTGATGTAATATCTGAGCTGTTAATCAAAGAAACTTACGTTGTTTTTTTTTTTTTAAAGTTTGGAGTCTGTTCAACAGGTATTGAACCTAACAATACAGTTCTACTGTGTTGCTACATATCTGTACATGTTGATATAATATGTTGCTTAAAATGACAGGACTTAAAAAATTTAGAGAACAATTTTATATTTTTCTATATCAATATATGGTCACTGTAGTGCTGTCTCTTCAATACATCAACTTAGCTGACTCCAAGCTTTTACTTAGAATTTATCCAGTAGCAGTAATGGTTCCAAAGTTATCATGTATAAAAGAAATTATCTTTTGAAAAGTCTAACTTTGGAACTGTTGGGACTAGAAACCTTATTGTTTATTATCAAATTCGTAGGTTATTGATATAAATGTACCTCCATGTTATTTAGCTGCTTGTTCCACTTCAAGACAGCCTTATGTGCTGATGTACACTTGCAGAATTTCATGTAATTCAGAGAAAACTATGTTTTCTAACCCCAGGAATTGTTCAATATTCTTAATTCTTCCAGTCAGCCTGTAGAGTTGAACTGCCCGGAGAATGGAATGTATGTAAATGATGGAACACATCACTGGCTCGTGCCACCATTCAAATGCTGCCCTTACCAACTGCTGCATTCTATAACACTTCAGATTTCATTCTCCACCTGCTAGTCAAGACACCTCAGAGATCTCTCTTCACATCCATGATCCTTCATCGTTGTTTTTGTTGTTTTCCATCGTAAAACAAGTAATGTTTTCTTTATTTTTCAACTGCTGCCTTTACTTTCTATACTTTTACAAGTTAGCACTAGAACTTTCATTTATTTATGTTATTTTAGCAGTTCCTCCCAGTTCTCTGTAATTGTTGAGGAACTGACACGTCCCGTCAGGTTTTTTTTTTAGATTTTCATATAATTCAGAGAAAACTGTGTTTTAATACTTCCTAGTTTGTGTAGTACATTGGGTGCAGCTATGTGTCTCTCACACTGGCCTCTGACCTGTGGTTGTTCTGATGATGTGGTTTTCGTCCCAGTCACTGATGAGAGCAACAGAGTGGCACTGCAGCCGTAGAACTATATAGGCTGTCAGTACGCCAGTGTTATAACTGAATCCCTTCTGTTGAGATGTCGTCTGATGAGGAATCCAAGCTGACAGATTCTTGGTACAGTATGTGTTTCCATCAGCAGCACCATATAATTTCAAGTCATCAGCTTCATCCTCAGATACAGAGGTTGATTCGATTGATGGTGATACTGATGAAAACTTGCTGCTTTCAGGAGAATGGTATTCAAATGCACAAGTTCTGTGTTTGTGTATGGGTGGTAGTGCTTTGGCTTTGGTGGTGATTGGGAGGTTGTAACTATGTTACTATGGACTTGACAATATAGTTTCAATCATATATGTACATGTTGATTATTTTACACATTATGTTGAAAACTGTATTTTAGCACTGGTACGGTGGGCTGGTTGTTATACATCCCCCTCACCCCTCCATCGTCCACAGCGGTGGTAATCTGTTGCTGGACATACCTCCCTTGACGCCAGCAGGGCCTGTGATTGAAACATAGACACATGGACTTTGATGGCACATAAGGACCACGTGACCTACCCAGTCTGCCTATTTCCATACCTATTAGATAAGCTGCAGATCCTAGTTAACCAATAGCCTACTTTCTCCTACCCCCACTAGAATTGCCTTATGTCTGTTCCATGCATTCTTGAATTCCCCTACTGTTTTGACCCCACTACCTCCTCAGGAAGGCTGTTCCATGTGACCACCATCCTCTCTGTGAAAAAATACTTCTTCACATTGCCCCTGAACTACCCATCCATCTTCAAATTGTGCTCCCTTGTTCTTGCACATCTTTTTTTCTGAAAGATGCTACCCTCTTGGATTTTGTTGATTCCCTTGAGGTACTTGAAAGTTTCTATAATGTCCCCCCCTTCCTCCTTTCATTGAGGGTATACATATTAAGTTCCTTTAGTCTCTCTTCATATGACTTCTGGTGCAGACCCTGCACTATTTTAGTTGCCCTCCTCGGGACTGCCTCCATCCTGTCCATGTCCTTGTGGAGATGGGGTCTCCAGAACTGCAAGCAGTTCTCCAGATGGGGTTTCACCAACTGTCTGTACAGAAGGATAACAACTTCCTGTTTTCTACTGGTGATGCCTCTCCCTATGCATCCCAGTATCCCCCAGCCCTCCTTACTGCCTTCTCACATTGCTTGCCTACCTTTAGGTCATCTGATATGACTACCCCCAGGTCCCTTTCCATTTTTGTTGTTGTTAGTACCCTCTCATTGTGTACTCTTCTCCTGGGTTTTTGTTTCCCAGGTGCATTACTTTGCACTTCTTTGCATTGAATCTAAGCTGCCATTCTTCTGACCATTCCTCCAGCTTTGCCAAGTCCCTTCTCATCTTTTCCACCCCCCTTTGTGTATCAACCCTGTTGCAGATCTTTGTGTCATCTGCAAAGAGGCATACTTTTCCTTAGAGCCCCTCTGCAATGTCACCTATAAAGACATTAAAGAGGACTGGTCCCAGTATTGAACCCTATGGTACCCCACTAGTCACCCCTCCTTTCTTTCGATTGGGCTCTGTTTACTATTACCCCCTGCATCCTGTTGTCCAGCCAATTGTTTACCCAGGCTACCACCCTGGGACCCACTCCCAGGCTGGCTAACTTGTTTATTAATCTTTTGTATGGGACTGTGTCAAATGCCTTGCTAAAGTCTTGGTAGGCTATATCCATAGCCCCTCTCTGGTCTACTACTTTGGTCTCCAAACCAAAGAAATCTATTAGATTCATCTGACATGGCCTTCCCACTGTGAATCCATGCTGCCTTGGGTCATGTGACCCGCTGGCCTCTAGGTACTCAACAATTCTTTCTTTCAGAAGTGATTCCATCATTTTCCCTACCACTGAGGTCAAACTAACAGGACTGTAGTTTCCTGACTCTGCCTTGCTCCCACTTCCCTAAATAGTATTTGGGACAGTGATGGATATTAGCACTGGTATAGTGATTGGGTTGGTCTGCATCTTTCCATCACCCACAATAGTGGCAATCTGTTTTGGTATATAGAGCCCTGCCTCATGAACAATGGCACTGTCATTAGGCAAATCTGTCCCAAAAGGTGATTTCATAGCCCCTGTGTGAAATCACCTTTCAGGCAGGAGATAACAATTTTATCTGCCCTTATTCATGAGGTGGGGTCATAAGAAGGCTATGTTGAAAATTTGGTGTAAAAATATTAAAACACAACAAAGTTATGAACTTACATTGAATTTTGTGACTGTAGCTTCGTAACTTTGGTAATTTTCAATATTTTATCCCAAATTTACAGCATAGCCATATCTTTATAGCACCTCATGAATGTGACAGCTGTCATTTTTTAAACCCTGGATACAATTTTTTTCATATCCTGAAAGGTGATTTCACAGTCCCTATGCAAAATCACCTTTCAGGCAGGAGTTAAAACATTTTCCTTGCTCTTGTTCATGAGGTGGGGGTCATAAGAAGGCTATGTTGAAAATCTGGTGTAAAATATTTAAACACAACAAAGTTATGAGCCTACGCTGAAGTCTGCAAATGCAGGATCGTAACTTTGGTAAATGCAGTAGTAAAATCTTTATCTTTATACAGAAAAGTTGACCATCATGCTATTAGGACCAAAGGTCCTATTTACAAGGTGGTCCTGTGTTTTAAAAGTATAAATCTAATCTAATACATAGATTTCACTAATCTAAAAACCAGCATCATTCCACTGGATGAACAAATGCATACATCCACATTATATACAATTTTACAATAGGTACAAAATAGCTAAGATGGAAATTTATTGTCCAATACACATACATATTATCTAAAACGTTTGTTTCAACCTCATAGTGAATGCCCTTGGTTATCCATTACACATGCAGGTTATCTGAAATTCTTGTTTTAACCTTGTAGTGAATGCCCTTGGTGAACCCTTTATGGTTTTAATGTTATTATTTAATGACTCACCAAAATTTATTGCCATATAAGGGAAGGTAATTTCTTGATATTCACTCCCTATTTTTGGTAACTTAAACTCAATTAACTTAATCTTTCCTCAAAACATATTTATATTCTCTTTTCTGTAGTTTCTCATGCAAGCACAAAGGCTTAGATTTTCTGAGGACTCTTCGAATCTGATTTTGCTTTCCAATGGTAACCAGCCAAGTAATTTATACATATCACAATGATGTACATGATAATCACATTTTAAAGCAAACCTTGCCAAATTATTTATATGTTATGTTTATTTTTGACAATTCAGTTTTACTCGCTAATCCATAAATGTGAGATCCATATTCTGGATATTGAATTAATAATTGGTTCACCACGGACATTCTCATTTTTGGGTTAAAACAAAATTTGGATAATTTAAAAGCCCTCAACCTACAATTTATTTTTTTAACAACTTCTCCAATAAGCTTCTTAAAGCTTAAGTTCATATCTGTCCAAATCCCTAGATATTTGTACTCTGTGATCAAGTCTAATTCTTCATTTTTATCTGTTTTTATGCTAATGGTGATTAAATCTGTCTTTTTACTTCTCTGAGACTTACTAAAGAGCATTACTTTTGATTTCTTACTATTTAAGACATGTCTTGAGTCCCTAAACCAAGTACGTATGCTGTGAAAACCTTCTTGGAGAACCCTTTCCATATTACTGATATCATTTCCAAGTGCAATAATAACTGTATTGCCAGCATAAAGTCACAAATCTGAATTTTTCAGTTTCTACAATTTGATTTACATAAATTAGAAAATGTGTAGGACCTAAAATTGGTCCTTGTGGGAGTCCCTATTGAACAAATTCCTTATTTGATAAAACAGTGTCAATTTGCACCTGTTGAGTTCTATCTTTCAGACAGAAATCAAACCAATTAGAGGTATCTTGTAGAAACCCAATATCTGACATATGTTTGTGTAAAATATTATGATCTACAGAGACACTGGTTTACCGTGATTGAGAAAGAGCAAATTCTGTTTTGCACATTGGAAAAACTGGTATTGTCACCGGTGTCTGCGAATCCAAAATCCGTTTTTACCGGTGTTTTGTTTTGGGTAATTTATTTAACAAATTTTTGCTCTGCTACCATGCATATTAGCAATTTTGACGTCCACTATTTTACATACATCCATCCTTGCACCAATTTTGTTATTTTGATAGGTACAAGATGTGATAGCAGCAGCAGCACAGTTGTGCCCAACCCTCAAGTGCGATGGCAGTGTCAACAGCACTATGGCCTCACTCTATCCCTCAGATACTGCACTGTAGCCCCCACCCTCTATTGCATTGTCTGCAGAAGGACTACGGCTCCAATTCTGCAGGTGTTACAGCAGCAGCAACAGCACTATGTCCCTATTCCTCAGGTTTGACTGCAGCATGAACTCATCCCTCAGATGTCATGGTGACACCAACACAGCCAACTCCTCCAGGCGCCAACACAGCTTCTCCCCACAATGCTCCCCCAGATGCAACAGTGTGTACAAATACAGCCAATCCAGTCAGCAAAAATTGCATGCAGTCAGCTCTCCCCCAAGCACCAACACAGACAGCCCTGAACATACAGGATAGCCACTCATGCAACCAAATCCATGGTTTAATGAACAGAATTTCCCCTGCCCAGTCACCCATTTTTAGTGGGTTCTCTACTGAGCAATGCCATGGTAATTCCCTGTTGGGCAGGATTTTTTTGTCCCAAAGCTGCCCCAACCAGACTTTTGCCCCTCTATGACATTGGTACCATGACTTTGTACTTTGCTCTATGCTATACGTCACGGAACCATTGCTCTGCATGTTTTGTCATATCACTAATTTAGAAATGAATAAAATGAAATACAGAGAACAGCTGCATTAAATAGAATAGCGTTTATAAAAAATGTGCAGAAAGAGTAAATAGAAATACAAAAACATCCATACAGTAAAAATATGCAAAAGTATTAAAAAAAGCATAAAATGGTGTGTGTGTAATATGAGAAACCAAATTCTATACAATCTATACAAAACTGTTAGAAAACAGTACACTGAAAGTGTAGAAACAGTGAAGAACAGACATTTGAATGGAAACCCGATAACGATAAAATATGCAAAATGTGGGACATAACATATAAGTACAGCAATTAAACTAAAGCTCTATCAAAGAAAATGAGTAAAACCTAACTAACTACAGTGAAAAAGCAAGTGAACTAAAACCTACAGTATAAACATATGGTATCTAACCAACTATAAATACATTAAATGTGCAAAGGCATATTATATGAAATGTGGAAAACTGTGCAATAGTATAAAAGGTGTTCCTCACATCATGTGTATTAATGGGGTAGCATATGATGTCCTGGAGAACCAAGACATGTATGCACAGGATAGGCTGCACCAGAGTTTGTAGAGCTCAGGGATTCTAAAGAAAAATCTGGGACAGTTTATTATAGAAAAGTATAATTTAAAGCAAGCAGAGTGACTGTGTGGGTGTGGGCAGCAAACCGAGCCACCATGCAAAGGAGTCCATCAGTCTCCAACCCCCCCAATAGACAGGCAGAAGGAGGGAGCAATCAAATCTCTATCCGGCAAAGAAGGGGAAGGGAAAGGAAGACTGTTAAGAAGAAGGGTGGGTACAGCAAGGGTCAGAGCAGGTGCAAGTACTAAACAAGTACTGCTGTTTAGTGTTTACCAGTGATGGTGGGGTACAGGGGTCCAACTTTGGGTGACGAATTATCCTGGGGAAGGGTGACAGACAGGCCACATGAGGAGAGAGAGGGAGCTCAACATGTACAACCTAGAAGATAGAAAGGAACGAGACATGAGTGAGACCTTCAAGTACCAAAGAGGCCAAAAAGAGGGAAGGACAACAGGGGCAACAGTCTGAAGTTAGAGGGAGGAGCCAGCCCATTATTTCATGGCGAGGATGGCACTGGTGACTGGCTTGAATACGCTAATAGAAGTATAAAAATGGGCATCAAACATGTTGAGGAAACCATGCAAAAATATATAATCCAGCTACTTGTTGTACATGAGCTGGGATAGCAGTTTCAGATTTTCTACCAACAGGTTCCTCCTTTGATCTGTGTGGATCTGTTTATATACGGAGAATGATCTCTCCACATCTGCACTTGACACAGGTATCCAGATAGCTTGTAGAGCAGCTCTGGAGAGTACAGTTAGTTGTGACTGCCTTGAAAGCCAGTACTGCCCAACATCCAACTCCAATATGCTTGGAAGTTCTCTTATATCCTCCCTAGCATATACATCCCAGACATTTTTCAGTTCTGTTTGGTTGTGCAGTGCTAACAGAGGAATGTCACTGGCATGCCGTGTCAAATCCCTATTCAGTTTTGGTAAATTTCTGGGGTCCAAAATACAGCAAGCCTTAAAGAATTCAACTGATGGGTTTGTGTCCATATGCTTAGAAAGCTTGTTTAAAGTGACACCAAATGCTACTTGGAAAAGGGCAACATTTTCCTGCTTGACCCGTGGCCTCATAGACTGCAAGTACCCATCAGTTCTGTCACCAAATCATTCTGTCTTCAACACTCCTGCTTCAAACCGCTTTTTGATTTTGCTAATAGTGTCATACAGCAAAACAGCCAAGGGCTTTTCCTTGCTTTGCAAAAGCTCAATTGCATCAATAAGATCAGTACAGTTTTCAGCAATGAATGCAGTTTGAACCTGCAGCTCTGTGAACCATTCTTCAAATAGTTTTTTAAGGACCTCATGGAGTTGGCATCACTGGTTTCATCCTTGAAGAACTCTCACAGGTGTTCCAGATATGCAGAGTGGTATTTTACTGCTTCGAACCAGGTATTCCAACGGGTCAAGACAGGAACAGGAGGCAATATTGTTTTTTCCACGCCCCTCTCCTCCAGGAATGCAATGTACTCTCGTTTATGTTTTGGTGATTGTTGAAAGGCATATTTTATAAGTGCCACAAGCTTATTCACCTGCTCAAAGTGGTCAATCCAGGTATCACTCACCAATGATAAAACGTGTGCCCAACAACCCACATGGACTACATGGTCACCAATTAGGCCACGTAATACATCATTAAAGCACTTTGTCATGTAACGTGCATTGTCACTAACAAATGCTACCACTTGTTCCATCTCCACACCATATTTATGCAAGGTCTTTAAAACACTTTGGGCAACAGTGGAGTGGTTTCAGCTGTTAGCTCTATGGTGTCTGCTATTATAGATTTTGCACCCTCCATTAAAAATAATGTTCATTACACAGGGAGTCTGCATCAGTTGTTTCATCGCACATTACTCTGAGTGTCTTGCCTCTTACCAGCTGGCTAATTCCCTCCTCCATTCCCTATTTAGTCGGGGCAAAGTAATTCTGGCCATTAAAGTGTCTGCCTTTGGAAGCGCTCCAATTCCTTTGATATACTTCCCCATCCAGTCTCTCAAGCAGGGCTGATCCAGCTTTTCAATTGGTATATTGGCACCACACCAAGCCCTCAATGTGTCCAAAAAGGTTTCCTCCCTTGCAGCAACTGCAGCTGTTGGGGCATTAAAACTGGTGTGCAGGGTCACCTGTCTGCTGTTACTCTTCTGGCTTGTGTTCTTGGTGTGTTTTTTGCTTTTACAGTGATCCACCACTGTGTCCTTCCTGATGTGGTCAACAGGGTGATCACAGAAGCGACAGAACATCTTCCATCCATCTTCATACATGCCATAGGACTTGAATTGCAATGCATGGTCTTTAGCGGTAAGAGATGAGATTTTGGCCATTTTGCTTGGTGGTGGTGTTGCCATTGCTACACGTGTAGTGTGGATGACTCCCCACAAACTAAAATTGAAACAGTTGGAAGATATAGAAAATATATTTACAATTGTGCAGCACAACTATTACAATTTCACAACTAATTACTCAACCTCTCAAATCAAGACAGAAATCATGCTGCCCTTCGAAGTTTACAGTCCAGACTAGAACTATCTATAGTAAGAAACAAGCATCAAAATCTCCCTGCTAATGTAAGACTGTGTCTACGAAAGTGGGGAGGAGCAGCTACAGATTTTACGCTGACCTCAGCCACTTAAATTCCAGACTACAATTTCGCTATTTATCTACATCTATCCCATTCTCAGCCAATTCCTGGCCACCATTTCTGAGTTAGGAGTAGCTGACAAAATCATCACGCTGACCTCAGAATGTCACAGTACAATAGCAAGAGTACAAGATCAGCATTTAAAATATATCTTGGCTAATAATTCTTGTCCAGCTTTGAGAGTGAGGAGGAACAGCTACAGAAATCATGCTGCTCTTTGAAGTTTACAGTCCAGACTAGAACTATCTATAGTAAGAAACAAGACCATGTCTACGAGAGTGGGGAGGAGCAGCTACAGATTTTACGCTGACCTCAGCCACTTAAATTACAGACTACAATAACGCTATTTATCTACATCTATCCCATTCTCAGCCAATTCCTGGCCACCATTTCTGAGTTACTTACATATCTCTGCCAAATCTCACTAACTGCTAATGTGAGGCTATGTGGAGAAGGGTACCAAAAAAGAAACCACTGTGATGTCAGAAACATACAATCTAGACTTTGAGTCACTGTGAGTGCAAAGAAGTACAACAAATCACAATACCTTTTCAGAAGGGCAAGGACTCACAGCAGCAGACCACCAACAGCACTTTCACAGTTTGACCTAAAAAAAAAACAACAAAAAAAAATACAGTAAATCCTAACTCTGCAACACCAACAAATCATTCACATTTTTAGCATGGAAGACCCACTAGTGGGCAAAAAAGAAAGCAAACTGTACCTTTTACAATGGAGGACAGTAGCCCTGCAGCAGATCGCGTCCGATAGCACTTCAAGGCCTGAAATCGTAATTGAAATGTTTACATGTGGCCCACAGAAAAATGTACACATAACTGTTAAAAAGATCATCATCATCATCATCATCATCCACATCCTCATCCTCATCAATGATTTCTCCAATTACAGCTTTCCACCAACACCCACGCCTACTTACTTGAAGAGTGGTGCAAAGGGACAAGCATGAGGTGCTGGTAGCAGTGCTGGCAGGTGGTTCAACGTCAGAAGGAATCTGCAGCAGTGCACAGGCATGATGTTCATGAAGACTTCACCTTCTGACTCCCAGCTAGATGGGTGGCAACAGCAGGTTCATCGATTCTCCAGGATAGACAGCAGCAGCAAGTCCAGCCCCCAACCCGTAGGTGTGACAGCAGCAAGTGCAGCCCCCACCCCGCAGGAGTGACGGCAGCAAGTGCAGCCCCCACCCTGCAGGTGTGACGGCAGCAAGTGCAGCCCCCAACCCGCAGGAGTGACAGCAGCAAGTGCAGCCCCCACCCTGCAGGAGTGATGGAAACAGAGGTAGAATGACAGCACTCATCCAATGCCATGTACCAAAGCTTTACAGAGCTCAGACGTGAATTAAGCTGAACCACCAGACACCAAGGTGGACTCCGTCAGTTCAGTCCCTAACATCTAGCTGTCTAGACTGGTTTATTTATATGTAAACAAAGTGCATCCAATTAAACAAAAATCCACAATGATTAATGAGGATTGGGATTGAGGATGCGATCAGCAATCTGTACTGAAGAATAATAAACCAATCAGGAATTGCACCAACAGTAAATTGGACACTTTCTAACTTTGTCCTCATGAAAATGGAGCCTCTTAGTTTTCAAGTCGGAGCTCAACTGATGAAAGGTGTTCTACCGGCAGAGATAAAGCCATAAAAGCACTGTGCAGCTCGTAGCTTCATCTATCCTATCCCCCCTGCAGTCAACAGAAATAAATCTATCTTTGCGCTCAATCACCAATTTGAGTTATCACTCAAGTACAAAGACTATTTGTTAATATAGTGACTGCGGAGGGGAAGGGCACCGAGAGGTAAAGCCCCAATCTGCACAGTGGTCAGAGCTTCACCTCTGCCAGTAAATCACCTTTAAGAACTTATCAATTCTCTGTAATTCCCCAACACTTCCAGCAATATATTCCATTAGACATTCCCGCAAAAGCCAAACTGAAAGGTGGTAAGATTATTATTAATATGCAGTTAGACAGTTTAAATCAATTTTTTTTTCGTTTATCCCTAGGTAAACCAAGGAGGAAAATCCGAAGTTTCGACAGTTGTTTCGACATGGTTTATTCAGTTTGATGTGGCTTAATAAAGTTATTTTGTCTGACTGTGTCTCTTTTTTATTATCATTAGTATTCATTCTACATGCTCACAGACAGAGGCACACACACACACACACACACACACACACACACAACAAACCAATAGAGCGTGGCACGGACAAAGCAGACTAGAATACATGTTGGAAAAATGTTTCTGTGCCACTCTGCCCGTTCACCCCTCCCTCCGAGGCCAGAACCATTTTTCCCAGCATGTGAACCAGTCCACCCAGCCTGCCCATCTGCCAACCATCAACCAACAAACCAATGGAGCATGGCATGGACAAGGCAGACTGGCATGCATGCTGGGAAAAATGGTTCTGTGCCACTCTGCCCGTTCACCCCTTCCTCCGAGGCCAGAACCATTTTTCCCAGCATGTGAACCAGTCCGCCCAGCCTGCCCATCTGCTGACCATCAACCAACAAACCAATGGAGCATGGCATGGACAAGGCAGACTAGAATACATGTTGGAAAAATGGTTCTGTGCCACTCTGCCCATTCACCCCTCCCTCCGAGGCCAGAACCATTTTTCCCAGCATGTGAACCAGTCTGTCCAGCCTGCCCATCTGCTGACCATCAACCAACAAACCAATAGAGCATGGCATGGACAAGGCAGACTAGAATACTTGCTGGAAAAATGGTTCTGTGCCACTCTGCCCGTTCACCCCTCCCTCCGAGGCCAGAACCATTTTTCCCAGCATGTGAACCAGTCTGCCCAGCCTGCCCATCTGCCGACCATTAACCAACAAACCAATGGAGTGTGGCATGGACCCAGCAGACTGGCATGCAGTCCGCCCAGCCTGCCCATCTGCCGACCATCAACCAACAAACCAATGGAGCGTGGCACGGACATGGCAGACTAGAATACATGTTGGAAAAATGGTTCTGTGCCACTCTACCCGTTCACCCCTCCCTCCGAGGCCAGAACCATTTTTCCCAGCATGTGAACCAGTCCACCCAGCCTGCCCATCTGCCGACCATCAACCAACAAACCAATGGAGCGTGGCATGGACAAGGCAGACTGGCATGCATGCTGGGAAAAATGGTTCTGTGCCACTCTGCCCGTTCACCCCTTCCTCCAAGGCCAGAACCATTTTTCCCAGCATGCGAACCAGTCTGCCCACCCTGCCCATCTGCCGACCATCAACCAACAAACCAATGGAGCATGGCACGGACAAGGCAGACTAGAATACATGTTGGAAAAATGGTTCTGTGCCACTCTGCCCATTCACCCCTTCCTCCGAGGCCAGAACCATTTTTCCCAGCATGTGAACCAGTCCGCCCAGCCTGCCCATCTGCCGACCATCAACCAACAAACCAATGGAGCATGGCACGGACAAGGCAGACTGGCATGCATGCTGGGAAAAATGGTTCTGTGCCACTCTTCCCATTCACCCCTCCCTCCGAGGCCAGAACCATTTTTCCCAGCATGTGAACCAGTCCACCCAGCCTGCCCATCTGCTGACCATCAACCAACAAACCAATGGAGCATGGCACAGACAAGGCAGACTGGCATGCATGCTGGGAAAAATGATTCTGTCTCCTTAGTTCACCCCTCCCTCCGAGGCCAGAACCATTTTCCCAGCATGCATGCCAGTCTGCCTTGTCTGTGCCATGCTCCATTGGTTTGTTGGTTGATGGTCAGCAGATGGGCAGGCTGGGTGGACTGGTTCACATGCTGGGAAAAATGGTTCTGGCCTCGGAAGGAGGGGTGAATGGGAAGAGTGGCACAGAACCATTTTTCCCAGCATGCATGCCAGTCTGCCTTGTCCGTGCCATGCTCCATTGGTTTGTTGGTTGATGGTCGGCAGATGGGCAGGCTGGGCGGACTGGTTCACATGCTGGGAAAAATGGTTCTGGCCTAGAGGAAGGGGTGAATGGGCAGAGTGGCACAGAACCATTTTTCCAACATGTATTCTAGTCTGCCTTGTCCGTGCCATGCTCCATTGGTTTGTTGGTTGATGGTCGGCAGATGGGCAGGGTGGGCAGACTGCCCAGCCTGCCCATCTGCTGACCATTAACCAACAAACCAATGGAGTGTGGCACAGACCCAGCAGACTGGCATGCATGCTGGGAAAAATGGTTCTGTGCTGCTCTGTCCATGTTCCCCTTCCCAGAACAATTTTTTTCAGCATGTCTGCCATTTTGCAAATACATCCATTTTTTGGTACATTAAGCATATCAACTCATGTCCCCCCCTCCCAAACATCTTCCTTCCCTTGCTTTCCCATTCAAATAAAAGCAGCAGGGCTATCCGAAACACAAAAAACTTACAGTCGGCAGGCACACAGAAAAGCAGTAGTCCTGTGACAGTAGATGGCAAGGCAGGTCTAGTACAGCATAAGGCAGACAAAAGTGCAGGTCAGGAGCACCAGGCTGCTAGTACAGTAGGGCAGGTGAGCAGCACAATGTTTGCAGGGCAGTTGAGCACGGCCGCTCTTCACACCCCGACAGACCAGCCTGGACACTCACTAATCTGTCCCCTCCGACAGACCAGCCCAGTCACTATCCCCACCCTAATGGACCACCACAGCCACTCTAACCCACAAGAAGCTGCATGGCGCTATCCCAATCCAGATGCTGATGCATGGCCACTCTGCTTACCCAAAGTGGACACTATCCCCACCCCAATGGGCCGGCATGACTACTTTCCCCACTCTGACAGACCACCAGGGCCACTCTCCCCACTGCAGTGTACCAACAGGGTCACTCTCCCCATCCCAATGGACCACCAGGGCAGTATCCCAATCCAGATGCTGATGCACATCAACTCTGCTTCCTCAGATAGACTAGCCCAGCCACTCTCCTAGCACAGACGGGCCAGCACGGCCACTCCCTCCACCCCAACGGACCACCAGGGCCACTTCCCCACCCCAACAGACCACAAGGGCCACTCTCCCCTTCCCGACATGCCAGCACAGCCACTCCCCCCAACCCGACAGATCACCAGGGCCACTCCCTCCACCCTGATGGACCACCAGGGCCACTCCCCCACCCCAATGGACCACCAGGGCCACTCCCCCACCCTGATGGACCACCAGGGCCACTCCCCCACCCCGACGGACCAGCCCAGCCACTCTCTCCTCCCCTACAGACCATCCATGGTGGCACTATCCCAGTCTCAATGCTGATGCACAGCTTGCCGAGATAGACCAGTGCAGACACTTTCCCATCCCCAACGGACCAGAACAGACACTATCCCCACCCCAATGGACTAGCCCAGCAACTGTCCTTACCCTGATGGTGAAGCATGGCCACTCTGCCCACCCAGACTGATCCTTACCTGGATGACCCACACCCCAATGGTTCAGCCTGGACACTATTCACACCATGACTAGCCTGACCAGCAGTAACCCCAGATCAGACCAGTCACTATCCCCACCCCAATGGACCAGTTCAGCACAGCCACTTTCCTCACTGTCACTCTTCCCACCTCACTAGCACATCCAGGATCAACCCCCCCACATTGAACCTAGGCATTCAGATCAGTTTCTCCTCCTCACCTCAAATTAAAATCAGTGCCCAAAAATTCCCTTTAGAGAGTAGCAAATTTGGCTAGCCCAGACAAGGGCAGGGCAGTTAAAAAAAAAAAAAGGCAACAAAAATACCAGACCTTTTTTTTTCCATCCATGATCAGTGCAGCCACTTTGTTCCCAAGCTGTTCCCAAGCTGTGCCCCCCTCCCCCGCCGCACCTTGGATTCGTGCTGCGGAAAGCATTTTGTAATTTCTCAGCAAGCTAAAAAAACCACCGACAGATACTGCAGCCAGGAAAAATTAAATTGAGACTGCGGTGCAAAAGCTCTATGCCAGTCTAGACCATGGACCAGGAAACCAGCAACCTGATTCAAGAGTACAGAATACGAGGTTCCCAAGCCACCCCCCCCCCGCAGCATCTTGGATTCATGATGTGGATCCAATAAAGGCGAATTTTGCTCGCTGGCTCGGAAACAGAATCAGACTGACGATATGCAAGTAATGTCGAGAGTATTTGTGCTAAATGTACTGATTTTGTAATATATTTAGCGCAAATACTCCTGAGGTTACGTACTTACATATCGTCAGTTAGACTCTGAGCCCTTTGAATGCGGAAAGCATTTTTCTCCTCAGTGAGCTAAAACAACCGAACAGAGAGATACTGCAGCCAGAAAAAAAGAACTTTGTATTATACAGCTTTCAAATTACGTTAATTATGTTAATTGGCTGTCACTAAGGTCACTAAGATCAGTTACTGCAAATGCTGCAAGCTTGATGATCATTCCATCCAGGAACATAAATATTGGTAGTAGCATTTGCATTTACAGTGAAAAAACAAGCCACAAATACTCACAAACAGAATGAATTTCCCCAGGACTCCAGCAGCAAGATTTCCCCAGGACTCCAGCAGCAAGACAATAATTGCAAAATGAGCAGGCAGTAAAAAAGGACGCACGCTACCGCACTGACTTATAAAGCCTGCACATCACGGGAGGCCCGAGAACAAACGCTATTTCCGTTTTGGCGCCGTTTTCCCGCGGGCCAATCACAATTCCATGTTTCCGTCCGCGTCACTGTTAATGCGGTAAACCAGTGTCCCTGATGATCTACTGTGTCAAAGGCCTTCAAGAGGTCCATGAACACTGCACCCACTGCCCCCCCATTGAATCGAGATGCCACCAACTCAATTAGGTCAATGAGTGTGGTGTCCATGGTATGATCCCCCAAAAGCCCAACTGATACTTTGTTAATAATGAATACTTTTCTAGATAATCTCTTAATTGGGCTTGCACAAGATCCTCCAATAGCTTAGAGACAATTGACAATATTGCAATGAGGTAATAACTGGAAATTTTTTTTTTGTATCATCTCCATTATGCAAAGGAATATTTTTACAATTTTTACAACTTGAAGGAAATTTGCCTTCCCTCAAACCTATATTAAAAATCTTAATGTGACAGCTGTCATATTTAAAATCCTGGCCAAAACATTTTTTTTTTTACATCCTGAAAGGTGATATTGTGGCCCCTGTGTAAAATCACCTTTTGGGCAGGAGCTGAAAATTTTTTCTGCCCTTGTTCATGAGGTGGGGTCATAAGAAAGTTTTGTTGAAAATTTGGTGTAAAAATATTCAAAAACAATACAGTTTTAAACCTACATTGAATTTTGCAAATACAGGGCCAGATATTCAAAACCATGACCCGGGGCAAAAGTAGCACTGCCCAGTGGACCAAAAGTGCCCGGAGCAAAACCAGAGCTATATTCAAAAGGAAATAGCCCCGGTGCAAAACCAGCTGAATATAGCAAGCCAAGGAAGCTGGGCAAAGAGGTCGAGAAGTGCAGGGTAAAATTTGCCTGGGAGCAAGACAGCACTGAACATAGCAGATAAGACAGCACTGAAAATAGCAATCAGACAGATGTAGTGCAAACACCCACATGAACAAAGTGTCAGAGGTGTAAGCAGCTGTCCAGGAACACAGGCAAGCAAATCAGCACTGCCAGACATAACTGCAGCACTAGTGAAAGGTATGGAATAACCGGGACCCACAAGTGAAACCAGAATACCGCAGAACAGTGTAAAATCCCAACTAGCCCCCAAAAAGACACAGGACACAGGAATGTCAAGCATAACATATTATAATTCAAAAAGGGAACAGGTAAGGCACAAAGGCAACAAGAAAACATAAACATAAAAATAAATCAAAACACAGCAGAATACAGCATGCATAAATGGGGTACAAGAAAAACACAATTAAAAGGAAAAAGGCAAGGCTAACAAAGGGACTGCAAACAATGGGGAACATTCTAACACTATAAAAATGGCTACCGTGAAAACTATGTACAGTGCAATGGGGAAAGAATGTGGAAGAGAGAGGGATGTGGACATACGAAGGAATGGAGGGAAACAGGATGGCAGACAAAGGGCTAGGGACAGTGGGCCTGGGACAGGAAGCAGGAGAACAATAGGAGGTATGAATTAGGGGTGGGCAGGTGCTGGCAGACGGTCTTCAAGTATGGCTGCCACCCGTCTGACTTCGGCAATTAGAACCGCCTGCTGCTCAATGAGCGTACGTTGTTGTCGTACCACCAGCCTCATCAGCTCATCCTGGCTCTCATCCTCGTCTGGACAGGTGGCCCACAGTGACGCCTGATGTGGACCTACAGGAGACAGATGGACCATATCAGGACATGATGATGACACAAAGGCTCCATGTACCACCACACGGTGGACAGCATGCCCCAACAACCATGCCCATGTGCCAGTACCAAACAAATCACAATGCACACAAACATGTGCCTGCAGGACAAGGCAGTATGTAACATGCAGCATGCAACACCCCAATGTACATGGATATGCATAGATGGATGCTGAAAAGTATCACACAGTGGAATCCAGCCAGCACAGTGGTGTGCAGACTGTAACAGTGCAAACAGACAGCCACCCCTTGAGATGCAAATGACAAGTGGACACTGAATGACATGCACATGGGATGTCACATGATGGGACATGCTGCCCACAGGCACACAGCTATGATACCCAATGCAGATCACGCCCCCTGGAGAAAGTGCAACAGCCACACCCAGGTGTGTAACCAGACAAGTCTGTCCCATACCACCCCAACAGTGGCCCACCCTCACTGGTGCCCCCCCAACAACTGTAGAGATGCAGCCAAACTGCCACCCACTATGCTAGAACACAGCAGCTGTACAAATGATGGCAGGAAGCCCTGAACAGGTGTGTGACTGACATAAGTGCGGAACAGTGGCAAGTCATACAGATAGAGACTCGACATGGACCACACACAGCAAATGACCACAGAGGATAACGACACTGGCAATAGTACAGTAGTGACTGCAGGACAGGTAACCAAGCAGTACACAGACAGAGAAAGTGCCAATGCCCACCTACATCCATGGCCACAACAGAAGGATGATGAGCCCACACTGGGAAACAGCATGGCACGTGGCTGTGCCACCACCCAAGTTGGTAGCACTGTGAAGGTGCACATGCAAGAAGACACACACAAGTGAAACAGGGACACAGGCCATGGTCCACCAGTGGCAGGGCAGTGGTAGGCCAATGATATGCACATGACAGTGTCACCCTGGTGGCCAAGGCATGGCGAGGCACACACCCACACTTGTGGGAGCAGAGTCTGCCATAGGATCTGACACCCAGCACACCATGCCACCACAGAACGACCCCCGCAGCACACCTGCATAACCTATATACAAATACCATGCACTGCAGCGACTGAAGGACAGCACCCTGTAGGGGACAATGGCTCCCACAACAGAGCTGGAGCCAACAGGCAGGGGTGTAGCCAGGGTAGGCACAGCTGCACACCATGTGGACACACTGCCATCCCCCTCCCCATCATTAGGGTGAGCTACCCCACCTTGGAGTGTAGCCAGAAACTATACAAACGTACATCAGGACTGTGTACGTTGCCACCAGTGACATAAGAAATAACACTCATGAAACACATGACAATGGGCAATGCCCTGCATGGGTAAATACAAAGCCATGCATAGCACCCCAAGACACTCACAGACCAGTCCCCAGCCTGTACAGGTGTATGTTCCATGGGAGACAAAGACACTCATAGTGACCAGTTCCCCTAGTGTATACCCCAATGAATGACAACACAGAAAGGTACAACATTGTCTCTGTTAGGCTTCATGGACAAAGGAAGCAGTGCAGAGCCAATTTGCCCCCCCCCCAGAAATAAAATAGCACACCATGGAGTGCTTGGAGGATGCCTGCCTACACCCATGCCGTAACAGGCACACATGAAATGCACAGCCACACAGGCCCATGTGGCACCATAGTCCCAGAGGCTCCCCCACAACAGCCCCATGTATGTCCGCCACAGAGGTCAGACAAGGGCACACAATAACATACCCGTGTCCTCACCACCATGGCATTACACTGGTAGGGAGATACAGGCACCACATGACACTGTGGTCCCCCGTTCACCATACTGTGTATAGCCCTGGCAGGCACTTACAACATGTCCTGCACAGATACTGACACATTATACATGGTACTATGAATGAGACATGCCATGAGAAGTGGAGAACAGTGTTGCCATGGCAGACAGGACAACAGCAGTAGCAGTAACAGGCAGCACAACAGGCTGACCCCAGTAATCCCCCACCTCCAGGCATGACGACTGGCCTACGGCCATGCACAGACACGCAGCATCCTTCCACAATGGTGGACATAACAGCAACATGTCGCACATGACAGTACAAGGCAGATATCAGTGCACATGGCAGTAATGGCAACAATAGATCAGACACACAGCAAGCCATGTCTCAGGCTTCACAGCAGAAGGCAAGGCACTGGAGGCAAGGAAGACAACACAAATGCACGCAGCCAAATCACATCAGGAATGGATTACCTAGCCAACTGTGCCATGACACCAGACACAGCACTCCAGTGCAGGGGTGTCGCCAGACATTTTCATGTTGTACACACAATCACCAACAGTTACACCCCCTTAAAAAGAATGTACTCATCAACTCCAAATGGTACCCCCCTTCCAAAAAGGTAAGATGGTTGTCAGATGATTCCCCTAATCTCTAAAGAGGTTATACATGTATCTGTCTCCTAAACAACATTATACATGGTACTATGAATGAGACATGCCATGAGAAGTGGAGAACAGTGTTGCCATGGCAGACAGGACAACAGCAGCAGCAGTAACAGGCAGCACAACAGGCTGACCCCAGTAATCCCCCAACCCCAGGCATGACGACTGGCTAGTTTTCCATTAGCAGGTTATACAGACCTGCCACTAGAGAGATTCTTGTTCTTTCATTTAGAAAAAAAAAAGTCTATCCTCTGAAAGACACAGTTTCTTTGCTTGCTATATATCTTCCTTCCTTCCCACCCTCGAGATCCTCTCGAACTGGGTAAGATTTCTCTGAACCCTGAATCATACCTTAATCATGCACCTCCACCGTTCTCTACACCCTATTCTATTTCTTCTTGCCTGTCTTCCTCCCCTACTGCACTCCCCAAAAGCATGCTTTCCCTCCCTCCTCCACAGCTTCCACATTCCTACATCCTTCCTCCACATAGGTACGCTGCACACTGGTCACTGCCCCTTGCCCATGGTACATCCTACCACCATGAAACTGTCCTACACCCACACTGGTCTTAGCCCTCCACTCTAGTCCCCACGTCTATGCTTACCCTCACCCACTATCGTCGATGCTCGGCAACTTCCCGAGATGCCAGCAGGTGAAAACATTCCCTTAAAGAAATACGCCACAGCTTCTTGAGGCTAGTCCTCCTCTTAATGCTGTCAGGCAACGTGCACCCAAACCCAGGCCCATTCTGCTCTAAAGCCACTAATCTGAGCAAGCCTTCGGGTGCCCTCTCATTCATATCAATCAACATCTGTAGCCTCCTTCCTAAAATGGATGCCCTACAGGCCTTCACCAGCCAACACTGCCCTGACATCCTGGCAGTTGTCTAAACCTGGCTGACAGCCATTGGTACCGGACCATGCAATCAGCCTTCCTGGCTACAACGTCTTTAGGCTGGATCACCTCTCCAGAAGAGGAGGGGGCTGCGCTCTCTACCTAAAAGACTCCATACAAGGGCACCACATCATTACCTCAATCCAACCCACAACTGCTCAGATACTGCCAGTGAGAATTCTCCTCAGTGCCCAAAACAAAACCTTCACTGTTGCCACCATCTACATCCCTCCCAAAGAACAGGGAACTGGTCTAACAGCTGTGCTTGACTTTGTAAAGTCACTCCCACCACACACCGAATCCATCCTCCTTGGCGACTTCAACATCAACTGGCCTGTGGCCGATGCTGGTGCACACAGGGATACCATTGCTGTGGTGAACCTCACATAAATGGTTGACTCACCAACCAGGAAAAGTTACAGAACCGGTACCAGCACACTCTTGGACTGGATCCTTACTAGTCACCCATCGCGGATATTTAATACTAATGTCCTCCCTGACTCTCTCAGCGATCACTCCCCTGTTAGCTGCACCTGGTCAAATAAATTAATCAAACAATCACCAAAAACAATCACCAGCAGGGTTCTACCCAGTGGTCACCTTCCTCAACTCAAATCCCACCTCCTCCACCAAGACTGGTCCCCTATCTTCAATGCAACCAACGTAAACACTGCCCTTGACCACTTCATAAACATCTTCACTGTGGCCTGTGACACGATGCTCCTATTAAGAAATGCAAAGTCAAATCACTGAGTAACCCTTGGCTACAGGGTGACCTCCTCAGGATGCTAAAAACAAGAGACCACCTATGGGAGCTGGCCAGAAACTCTGGAAAGCAAAACGACATCCAAAACTACAAACGTGCCCGCAATGACTGCACCAAAACCATCCGGCAAATGAAGTCCACCTATTATAAGCATGCCCTCACAAACTCCAGGGGCAATGGTCGGGAATTCTGGAAGAACATAAAGGAACTCACTGGGAATCCACCCAAAACCTCCCCCCATCAATACTCAACATCAACGGAACCACAACCCTCAACCCTAAAACCATTGTTGATACCTTTAACAAAGCCTTTACTGACCTCAGCGGTGTCCTACCTCAGGACTACTTCAAAGATGGTGTAGCCCCCCTGTCTGGAATGAACACTACTCCCACCAGCTCTCCCTGCTTCTACTTCAAAGCAGTCAATGCTCACCAAGAACGCAAACACGTTACCATAGCCCTTGGTAAATCAAGATTCAGTAATGGCTCCCTCAATCTCAAAATTCTGTCTCTCACACTTGATGAAATGCTTAGTCCTCTGACCAGAATTTTCAACCTCTCCCTCAGCCTTAGCCAGTTCCTGGACAGATGGAAATCTGCCACTGTCACCCCAGTCCATAAAAGTGGTGACAAAACTGCCCACGATAACTACAGACCTATCTCCCTACTACCCCCACTCTCCAAGGCACTAGAATTCATCGTCTCGGACCAGCTCACAGAATACCTGGATACGTACAACATCCTGTGCAAGCAACAACACGGGTTCCACAAAGGTCACAGCACCTCCACAGCCCTACTTGAATTCACTGGCGCAATCCACAATGCACTTGATTCCAGGTGAACTACTAGGCTCAATCTACATTGACTTAACTAAAGCCTTCGACACCGTCAATCACCGCCTCCTACTTGTCCAGCTTCAGAACACTGGGCTGTCAACTGACACCACTGGCTGGTTTAAGAGCTACCTTGAAGAACGGTCCAAAACAGTAAGAATCGATGATACACTCTCGGACCCTAGACCGGTCCACTTGAGAGTCCCCCAGGGCTCCATTCTGGGACCCCTCCTCTTCAGCCTATTCTTAAACTCACTACCGGATAGCTACCCAGAACAAATAATTCTCTATGCTGATGATGCTGTGATCCTCACCTCAGGCCCTGATCCAAACCAATTACAAAATAAATTTCAGCGGGCCTTCTTCTCCATTGAATCCTGGTTCCTAAATCATAAACTGCTTCTCAATCAGAAAAAAAACAAGTCTATTGTCTTTTGCAGCCCCCACAACAAAAACAAACAACTCCACCTCTCCATTGCAACCGAACAAGGAGCCATCCTAGAGCAAACACAATCGTTCAAGTACCTTGGCATCACCATTGATCCCCACCTCTCATACGCTGTCCATATTAGCAATATGGTAAAGTCTGCTAATGCGAGGTTAGGCATATTATTCCAGCACAGGAAACACCTAACCCCAGAAGCACTGTCAGAGGCCATCCAAAGCTCCATTGTCAGCATCATAGACTATGGTCTTATCATATATGGGTCTGCAACTACCACTGCTCTCAAACGTATTGCGACCTCCCTGAATAAGGCCTGTCATCCCATTACTGGCTCACATCACCATACCCACACTTGTGACCTTTTTTCCCAATCTGGATGGCTTCAACTGGACAAACGCATAAAATGCCAAACCTGCATCACGGCCAAGAAAATCATGATACTTGTGTAACCCCTTTGTTACCCGGGGTTACTAGAATCCCAGTAAGACTTAGTGGTAGGCAGGGAAGGCAGCTTGTGAAACTCCAGTTAAATGGGTTTCACACTGTCTCACTCTGTCCTCAGTCACAGCTGAGACTAGAGGGATGACATCATAGTAGAATTGTTACAGTTGCATGAGCCACAGTTGGAATCTTCAGCTCAGAGTAGTTCTAGAACTTTGGGATTCAAAGGGCAGTCTTCCGTTTGTCCTTGAGCAAGAAGGAAGCATCAGACTGTAGTTTGAGTTTTGCCTCCACACAGAAGGAAGTTTTTCTGTGTTTCACCATTCTTCAAGTGGTGGAGGCCGTCCCCTCGGTCTCAGTGCCCCCTCCCTCTGGGGGGGTAGGAAAAGGTCTCTGTGGGTTCCAGGGGCAATCCCCTTCACCCACCAAGGAAAGAAGCTGCCTGAAATTACTTTGTCTGTTTGGGTATACAGAAAAGGTTAAAGGACTTCGCCTGTGGGGCCCTGCAATGATTGGGTGAGTGTTTGACTCCAGTTTAAGGGGCAAACAACTGTTTTTCCAGTCAGGAGATGTTATTGGGGACTGCTGTTTGGGAGCACTATATACACTAGGACGAACAAATGGAGCAGTCAGTTTAAAGTTTAAATGGATTTAGAGTTCACAGTAGAGGGGGTGCATCAGATCATCCACCATGCAATCTACAGTTTTACAGTTCTGAAGTTTCTGTGTGTTCAGAGAAATGGCCGGGTATGGGCTGTGGGAGCTGGAGGTGGATAGATCCCCATCTTTAGTAACCAGATCGACCTCTACGGATTTCTTCTGTTTTTGCTACTCGCCTCATGCGCTTGGCCAGTGATAGGGTGGGTACCAGACGTGGGTCACAACTGAAAATCTCTCTAGGAGTCGCAGACTTCAAGTGGTGTGGGAGTCACAGGATGGGAACATTACTCCTTGTTCGATGGGAGTTTCGAATTGGAAGTACGAAACAAAATCTCTCTAGGAGTCGCAGACTTCAAGTGGTGTGGGGAGCCACAGTTTTGGGAGCTTCCTTGTTTGATGGGATGTCTTTCAAGTTAGAGTTTGGGTTCATTCACCAAGTGGACCGTCAGTAGAGTGGCCGGCAGAGGAGCCAGGCCAGTCGGGCTGTGTATCCAATGCGTATGCGAAGTCCGGGCTGAGTGCCTGGTGGGTCCAAAGCCAGACAATTGTAAAGTGTTCATTCTCCAATGGACCACTGTGTTTAACCTCTAATCTGCATTACAGCTACGTAGCCCTTTGGGGGGACCATACAGAGCTTTGTTTGTATTCAGTGAGTTAATAAATAAAGCCACACTGAAAATCCCAATTCTGGTTCTGGATATTACAGTTATTGCTTCCTGTAGTTGGATTTACTTGGGTGCCCCTGTGCAGAGTAGTCAAACCTAGGCCTCTTGTGCCAAGTAGTCTCATCCTTCCCCGAACCCGTAGAGACATATGTATATCCATGTTACAAAAATGGGCATGTGCCGGTTACAAAAATGGAGGCACCGCTTTGGATTTGTTTGGGAAGGAAGGTGCTTGGGCAAGTAGGCTAGCGTTTTGGCTATCTGGCAGTCGGTAGCCCAAAAAAAGTTGAAGCAATTTCCCTAGTGTGTGCTGTGTGCTGTGAATCTTGTGCTGCTGTTTAAAAAATGCCAACTGTTTACCAAGGAGCTGTAAAGCCAAAGTGTGTGTCCTTGTCCTGCATTAACATAGTTTACAGCGTTTGTCAGTTTTAAAATAAAGTTCTGTGAAGAAAAGTGTGGAAAACTAGGGGTAGCAACAGAGAAATTATGCCCTGGACATTGGAAATGCTTTCTGTGCAATACTAGAGACTGAAGAGTTAATGGCAATGGTACATGGTTGAAATGGGCTCCCGCTGTGGAGTCAGTTAAAAAAAAAAAAGTGCATCTTTTCAGTTTGAATTTGCCTGCTCAACGATCGCCGTGAGGAGAGGAGCCCTCGTGAGGAAGAAGAGGCTCATTTGCATGGCATCGTGTGGTTGGTCAGTTTGCCATTAGTCCCACCCCTCAGCCAGCTCTTATGTGTCTGCTTCAGCATTCAAGAGGGAGACAAAGAGTAGTGCATGTACTGGCAGTGGAGGAGCATTCACGAAGTGTTCAAAGCACTGTAAACAGTGAAAAGTGACTTTTCTAGTTAAAACTCGGGCTCAACCCGCTTATCGGTCGTGGGATCAGTGAACTGTGTGATTAATACTACGATCGCGGAGACTGCCCGCCCGTTTGAAATCTGAGGCTTTCAAAACCTGGCTACAGGCCATTTTCCTCCATCGCAGCAATCTGCTACCATAACAGTGAGTAAACGATTTAAAACTGCTCAAATCAGTGATTTTCAGTAATGCCATATAAAATGTGAGTGCAGCTGTATAGTCACTTTGCAAGTAGCGATTGTGTGATATCCTGCTGGCAAGTGCAAGTCTGTAAAGCCATTAAATGTGTGCATAAAAATGAAAGTAGCCTCAGTTTAAAGTTTGCAGCCAGAGAGAGACTGTGGGTTGTAAAATAAATGCAACGCTAGTAGAAGCAGGCAATCCTGTGCTGAAACCTGAAGTTAAAGAGACTGTGATTAAATAAATGTTGCCAGCATGTGAAAAAGTCCAAGGAAAATCCTGCAGATGTGAGAATAGCCAGAAGAGAGCAAGTTGTGCAGTTTGAAATAAAAGTTAATAGTAGCTGATGTAAATCAGGTGCGCAGTGGCTTGACCCAGAGTCTGAATGTTGATGCACAGGAGTGCTGCCGCCACCATTACAGGGTGGGGTAGTAAAGTAAACACAGCAGCAGAGGAGCCATTTTAAAGCTACAGAGTGTGTTCATTTAAAGTGGGACTTTCAGTTACAGTGAACTTTTGTTTGTTTTCTGCAGTTATGGCCTCAGGACCAGCTCGTTACCTGGATCATGCCCGGGTTGCAGTAACAGCAGCAGTAAATAGATTGAGAGACATTGAAAACTGGTGCTATAGAGGGCAACTCCCTCCTGATGTGGCAATTCCTAATTATCCAGTGCATGTATGCCAGATGTGCTTTAGTGCTGGAAGGATGTCTTCATGATTCCTCACTGTGCTGGTTGTCTACAAAATATGGCTTGTATAAAGTGCCTCAAATTCGTTTGGCTCCCACATGGACACAACTTCAAGAATCTGCAGTTGGCAGCACACAGCATCAGGTGGAGCCTGTGGAGGAAGGTCCCCCGGGGGAGTGTGGCACAAAGTTAGAGAGTGCAGAATTAGAGACTGAATCTGAAGTTGAAGTTTTGGATGCTGGATCTAAGAAAGCAAGTTCAGATAAAGCATCAATAAACCCCTGGGTGGGGGGGCCTAGCCCAAGTCTCAAAGGTGAAGATGAGATGCGGGAGGCCGTTGAATGGGAGGTGTCGACCTCCGCTCCTAGTGATGAATGGATAGTCTCGGGGGTGAGAAGTACTGCTCACTCTTGGGTTCAGATCCTCAGTGAAGAGGAAGATGAGGAGGAACCTTGGAGGTGGCCTTGTGAGATAGGAACGGGTACACAGCCTCAAGATCTTGCCTCGGAGGAATTTGTTCAAGAAGGTGGTGATGCCACTGCCCTGGCTTCACCAGAAGAAAAAGAAGTCGGGGATCCATTTTTAATTTCATTGAGGATGCGAAGCTGGCAGAACCAGGACTGGTCACCCCCAAGCCAGGCCAGCGGTCTCAGATTGACCAAAGCAAGTAAAGAGGAGAGACTGGTTCATAGAAAGGCCAATGAAATGTTTGGTATGACCTTTCCTACCTTTCCTCGGAGAGTCTGGGAGGAGATTGAGAACTGCAGGAAATCCTGGATCTGGGATGAAGCAATGAAACATGTGCATCCTGGGGCTAACCAGCATGTAAAGAATAGACTGTTCCACGAAAAGTATACACAGTGGAAGAGAGGCAGGACAATGTTTATGGACAGAGTGAGAATTGTGGATGGAGAGGGACGCGAAGTCTCCCACTGTGTGAATTATGTGCGTCCTGATGGAGTAATAATTCAAGCCCCTGACCCCCTCTACTATTGGCCTCAGTGCAAGGACCTCCTGGAAATTAAGCCTGTGCCTACAAAATGGAGAACCGAGCAGTGGTTGTCAATACTGCCACATCTGAACTGTGAAGTACCTTTATTGAACTGCCAAAATAAATAAACAAAAATTTGGGGTCCCACATTCTTCGGTCTACAGTAAACTGTCTGCAATTACCAACTGCCTACTGGTTCCACCAGATGACTTCAGATCCAGAGAGGACACCAGCCCAGCTGTTTTCCTGCTCATCGCCTGGTAATTGGATGATGCTGGACCAGCTGTTTCTCTTTTTGTTCCTGTCCTAAGGTTCCTTCTCCAGTTATGTCATCAGCCCAGCTGTTTCCAGATGTGCACTCCTGTGGGTTCCCGGAAGATGTCCGCCCAGCTGTATCAGAAGAAATGCTGCCAGGGAGAGTCTTCGGCAGGGACCAGGTTTGTGAATTCCGAATACTTCAAGAGGCTGGTGAGTCAAAATCTCTTTTTATTCTATCTTTATGACATTGCAATACACACCTTACACTACAGACTTCAAACAGTGTGTGAACTGTCCGCAAAGACTCACCCCTTCAGGATTATGGCCTTAAAAGACTATGTTCACGGGGCTCCGGCCCAGGAGAGACTCTTTAATGGACTGGCCTTCGGGCCTTGTAGTCACTAGTGGGACATTTAGGGCATTCCATCCCCCCAAAAAAGTGTATTGTTATCAATGTCATTTCTGTCCTTAATGTATATACTGTCTTTTCTATTTTTCTAAAAAAAAAATATATTTTTTTCTTTTGGGATTGTTTAGTGTTTTGTTTATCCTGTATGGTAAGGGTTGTGGTTGTTGTTGTTGTTGTAGTCATCGTTATTTAGGTAGATCGTAAATGCAGATTAGGGTGTTTTGTTTTTTGTTGTTTTTTGTCTTTTCTACAGGTGTTCCTGGAAGAAAGAAGAGAAGACAAGAAGAGGAGGAGGGGCTCATCGGAGTTCCTCATTTCAGTGCTTATGTTTAGAAATTAAAGTACTGTTGTGTTTCTAATGTTGTAGTTGCAGGCTGCCAAAGGTCGGGGAGGTCCCCGGGTTTTGTTTTTATTTGGGATGTTATGTAGAGGCAGATAGGTTTTCCCTAGAGGGTTAGGGGGGATAGACAGGCTGTGGTCCTGAACAGCCATAGGGATTGCAGTGCTGATCTATCAGGGCTATGCTCTGGACGGTTTACCAGAGCCACTAGGTGTCCATAGTAAGTGGATAGAGTAGAGGCTGAAATGTCAGCTATGAGGCCTCTAGGCCCTTAGTGTTGCCTACCTGTGCTCTCTGCGGTGGAGGGAGCCCTGATCACCCCCATCTGCAGGTAGCACATAGGGTGGGATGGCCTAAGGCTGGGTGCATAATGACTGGGGACAGTCATTTTCCTGGTCAAGGGCGTGTAACCCCTTTGTTACCCGGGGTTACTAGAATCCCAGTAAGACTTAGTGGTAGGCAGGGAAGGCAGCTTGTGAAACTCCAGTTAAATGGGTTTCACACTGTCTCACTCTGTCCTCAGTCACAGCTGAGACTAGAGGATGACATCATAGTAGAATTGTTACAGCTGCATGAGCCACAGTTGGAATCTTCAGCTCAGAGTAGTTCTAGAACTTTGGGATTCAAAGGGCAGTCTTCCATTTGTCCTTGAGCAAGAAGGAAGCATCAGACTGTAGTTTGAGTTTTGCCTCCACACAGAAGGAAGTTTTTCTGTGTTTCACCATTCTTCAAGTGGTGGAGACCGTCCCCTCGGTCTCAGTGCCCCCTCCCTCTGGGGGTAGGAAAAGGTCTCTGTGGGTTCCAGGGGCAATCCCCTTCACCCACCAAGGAAAGAAGCTGCCTGAAATTACTTTGTCTGTTTGGTTATACAGAAAAGGTTAAAGGACTTCGCCTGTGGGGCCCTGCAACGATTGGGTGAGTGTTTGGCTCCAGTTTAAGGGGCAAACAACTGTTTTTCCAGTTAGGAAATGTTATTGGGGACTGCTGTTTGGGAGCACTATATACACTAGGATGAACAAATGGAGCAGTCAGTTTAAAGTTTAAATGGATTTAGAGTTCACAGTAGAGGGGGTGCATCAGATCATCCACCATGCAATCTACAGTTTTACAGTTCTGAAGTTTCTGTGTGTTCAGAGAAATGGCGGGTATGGGCTGTGGGAGCTAGAGGTGGATAGATCCCCATCTTTAGTAACCAGGTCCACCTCTCACGGTTCTTCTGTTTTTGCTACTCGCCTCATGCGCTTGGTGATGGTGGGTGGGTACCCAGGCGTGGGTCGCAATTTGAAAATCTCTCTAGGAGTCGCAGACTTCAAGTGGTGTGGGGAGCCACAGGATGGGAACATTACTCCTTGTTCGATGGGAGTTTCGAATTGGAAGTACGAAAACAAAATCTCTCTAGGAGTCGCAGACTTCAAGTGGTGTGGGGAGCCACAGTTTTAGGAGCTTCCTTGTTTGATGGGATGTCTTTCCAAGTTAGAGTTTGGGTTCATTCACCAAGTGGACCGTCAGTAGAGTGGCCGGCAGAGGAGCCAGGCCAGTCGGGCTGTGTATCCAATGCGCATGCGAAGTCCGGGCTGAGTGCCTGGTGGGTCCAAAGCTAGACAATTGTAAAGTGTTCATTCTCCAATGGACCGCTGTATTTAACCTCTAATCTGCATTACAGCTACGTAGCCCTTTGGGGGGACCATACAGAGCTTTGTTTGGGTTCCCAATTCTGGTTCTGGATATTACAGTTATTGCTTCCTGTAGTTGGATTTACTTGGGTGCCCCTGTGCAGAGTAGTCAAACCTAGGCCTCTTGTGCCAAGTAGCCTCATCCTTCCCCGAACCCGTAGAGACATATGTATAGCCATGTTACAAAAATGGGCATATGCCGGTTACACTTACCCCACCTGGTGTCTGTGCCGTTCTTAAGCCTAGACATAGGAATGTCACTACAAGGAGATCCAATTCCCATCTACTACATATCCCACGATGTCGCACGACCCAAGGACAAAGATCATTTGCCTATCGGGCATCCAACTGGCTCAGCTCTCTTGGCAGCGACATAGTGACCGCTCCAACACTTAGCCTTTTCAAGTCCAAGCTGTGCCTCTCACTGCTTGTATCCTGCGATTGCCCATCTTAACATTTCCACCATTCCAGCTGCACATGCTCCAGCACCCAGCACTTATAATCAGTCTTTGCACCCCTAACACCTTACCTGGCATATTCCCTCGACAAGGCCCCCCTGGCTGCACTGTCTCCCACCCCTGCCCACCTCCCCCTGTATCTCCACTCCTGCCCCTGCCCCCACTCACCTCCCATACTCCCCCTTACCCCCTGCACCTCCTACCCCCTCGATCTCCTACCCTCACGTCTCCCCATCACCCCCCTCCCTTGTCTTGCTCATAGCTCAAGTCTTTGTACTGGTTATTACATGTCTGTAAGTCAGTGATGTTATGTTTGTAACAAAAAATGATGACTGTTGCACACGCTGATGTGGAACCTTTGTAAAAGAGCCTCGGCTCAAAGGTATTGTAATCCTAGATTGAAATAAATAAATAAATAAATAAAATAAATAAAGTTCAAACAGAGACTCTCCCCAGTGGCCTACAGTAACCCAAATACTATGGATTATATTTAAAATGTTAACAGGAAGGCATATAGTTTGGGACATGCACTCAACAAAACTGTACACAAATGTGTACAGTGAGTATGCCCACCTACACCCTTGCTCCAGTGCCTGCAGTGGCAACTCAGACACATAGTAGAAAACACAATGGCACACAGTACTCACACAACACACTCTATCCACTGTCACTGCTCTCCACTTGTGGCATGCTGAGGCACCCTCCTGTCTGTGGATGGCCTCTGTTTGGACTGCGGCTCACCCCTCCTGTCTCTAGTGTGTCCTCTGCGCTCTGCAGTGGGAAGATGGTACATCATCATTACTACAATATCAGCCACCACAGTACACTAAAGACCACCCTGTACCCTGGTGGCGTAGCACAACACATGCATCATGGCACACAGGCACAGTGCACCACCAAAGCCATGCCAAGCATGACACAGGTCAGTGCATACCTCCTCCCCCTGGCCCACACAGTACACACACAACAGATAGGTGGACCCCATGGCATAAGAGCAACATGTCTGAGTAGTAGGGATTTGAACCCATGTCCAACAGTGACCCAAGTCACATTTCAGTACTCAAGGTGCACAACAGTATATGCATGGTATATCCTAGCTGGACCCCACCAGCACAGCAACACACATGCACACAAGCACACCACCGAACACACATCCCCACCACCCATTACACCAGCGCCATGAGAGTCATCACTTACCTGGCACAGGCACAATCCCCTCCCGAACCATCGCCCTGCAGCATTCCAGCAGGGGGTGCTGCCTGCGCCTGATATCCATGTATCGGTGGTGGCACTTCTCACCATCACAGGGTATACCCGTGATTGCTGTGAGGCGATGAGCAATTGAAGCCCAGACCTGGCTACGGGGAAGGTCACCCTCCCGGACCAGTCCAAATAGTCGCCGATGGCGCTTTTCAGTTAGTTTAACCAGGTTGACCATCTCCACCTCATCTCAACGCCTGTCATGGCCCACCACTGCCCTTTGCCTACGTCTCCCACGCATGGCTAATATGAGAGGGGGGAAAGAAAATGCTCCACTGGTGTATGAATGACTGGCCACACACCCTGACACTCCCAAGCACTGCAGTGTAGCGCCCTGCAGACGTATGCTGTAGCGCCGCACTAACAGGAAGTGTTTGAAATGCGCATGCGTGACCCCTAACATGACCCTGAACTCAGGTACCATGCATGCGTATAGCGCTGCGCTATGTCGTGCAGTGCCGCGCTACATCACGCTAAGACAGGGTGATAGCGTGGATGTGGGGGCCTCATGAACATGTGTGTAGTCTGCGCTAATGCACATAGTGCTGCGCTAGTTGGATAGTGTGGCGCTGCCCCTCCATTAGCCCTGTGCTGGGCTTTGCACAGCGCTGCTGTGCTAGCACGGGGCTAATCAGAGCCATATTCAACAGGTGTATGCAAATGGAGGTACTTGTGTATGCATGGGGCAAACCATGTGATTAGCATATCATTATGTGCTCATTTGCATGACTAACAGGCTTGATTGCCTGGGTGGGCTATAAAAGGGCAAGCAGTGCACCACCAGTGTTGTGTTGTGGTAATGCAGAGTAATTACGGAAGTGAGAATCAACAACACACTGCTGGAGAGATGTAACGGGGATGAGCAGCGAGAGGCAGGTAGGTATGACCGCTGTGGGACACACTTGAATGCACTGTGCTGACGGCTGCATGGGACTCCTACCGTCCACTGCACTGTGCGTGTTCCCCTGCAGGGTACTGTTCCAGGTGCCACTGCCTGCACATTGTGTCTGCCAGCCAGGTGCACTAGTGCACTACCGTGCTGTGTCCTGTGACATTGGCCCACTGACTTGACTCCCTGGATGTGTGGTGTGATGGGCTGTGGCCCCCCTGCAGGACGTACACAGTGTCCCGGAGATGTGCCGTCCCATGCAGCATGGTGTCCTGACATTGCTAGCGCAACTGTCCATGCAACCACTGTAGTGCTCAAGAGGGGCACATTACAGTGCAAGGTGGTTAGTGTAGGGGTGGGCCCAGTCATGGGAGTACATGGCAGCCACAGGCGACAGCAGTGCACATCTGTGTGCAGGGCTCACTGTACATACACAGGATGGACAGTGACCATGTGGCCGTGTGCACCGTACATGCACATGCATCAATATGACATGTCCATGTGGCTTGTGGCACTGTAGGGGGTGGCATCATGATGTCTAATGTGTAGTGCAATGCAGCACTGACACAGCCAATGACACATGTCCCCTTTTGATTATCCCATAGGTATGGTAGCACACCAGGAGCACATCCATGCCCACAAATTCTCGCAGGATGAGTTGAACACCCTGGTACATGCGGTTAAGGAGAGGGAGCAGGTGCTACGCACACACAGGGCCACTGATGCCATGGTGCGGCAAGCTTGGGAGGAGGTTACTGAGGCTGTGAATGCTGTCGGAGGCCATGGAAGAATGACAGAGGCTGTGCGCAAAAGATGGAATGACCTTCTGCAATGTACAAAGGAGGAGGAGGCACAGCGACTGAGGGGTAGGATGAGGACCGGTGGTGGACCACCTGAACACCAGCAGCAGGTGGATCAGCCACACATGGCGGTGGTGGCATCAACACTAAGGATGGTGGCAGTAACAGGTGTGCCAGGTGGCGGATGTGAGATGACCCTCACACTGCCAAGGCCAGGTCTGTATTCACATGTGTAATTCCTGTACGTTGTGCTGGCATGGGTGCATTGTCATGCTGTTGGTGTCCTGCACAGGGTGCACTGTATGCTGCCGAACTGATGCCTGCCATGGCCATGGTCACTGTGTGTTGGGTAGGTGCATGTTGTCATGGGCTTGTGTGAAGGGGGTACCTGTCCTGAGGACTGCATGGTATAGTGGTGGTACTGGTGGTGGTGTTTGGCCACAGTGTCCATGGACGGGTGACTGACCCTGTCTCTAATGTCTCCACAGCGATGTCTGCCAGGCCTGCACCACAACAGGATGTGCCAAGGATGTACAGCCAGGTTCCTGATGTCATGGAGGAGGTGGGTGAGGAACAGCCATCAACATCCGGGCTCCGTGAAGCTCATGGCTGCACAGACACCATGCATGTGTGGCATTCCCATGGACAGGGTGTGCAACTGCCTGGGGAAGGGGGGTCACACCTCACGAGGGGGATTGGGATACACTGGCCACCTGGATGCTGCACAGACAGAGGATGATGGTGTAGGGGAGGTCCTACTGGTCACTGCCACCAGTGAAGATGACACTGATGTGTCCAAGTATTTGCAACACCTGGCCATTCCTGTGCAAGGGGATGCAGGGGTGGGGCTGCTTGCAGGCCATGGAACGGGTGCCAGTGGTTTATTAAGTGTCACCAGTGTGGCTGTACCTGAGCACACGGTGTTGGGCAGTGTGAGTTACATCACAGAACTGCAGAGTGTGCAGTTTCAAACACGTGTTGGGGTCCATGTCCATACGGTGCAACAGACCACCACCAGTAGTAGCCAGCAGCAGGATGTACCCAGTGGGCAATGGCATCCAGTTGCTCCAGTGCCACAGGCACCTCTGCCAGCTGCAGCTGAGGGTTCTGTGCCTCTGGGGCAGGATGGTCATGGTGCCCGGCCACTCTTGCAGACTGCTGTCACCTCCCAGCAGGAGGCCCATGTGGACCTGCATGGCATGTGGAGGGAGCTGCGACATGAGCTAGGACAGATAAGGGAGGCCATCTCAGTGGGCTTTGCCCTTGCTGAACAGCAAGCAGAGGACAGGTTGGGCCACCTGGTGGGTGCCATCGACGGTGGCTTTTCTGGCCTGACTGCTGCAGTGGTCAACATCGGGAATGTCCTGCATGGTGTTCCTGGTGGTCACCAGCATGGGATGGCTGGCCATGGTGCAGATGGCACAGGGGCACACAGGTGGGCACACCGTGGCTGCAGGGTTGCCAGTGTTTCAAGCTCAACAGCATCATGCACTCCATCTGCAACCCAGCACCGCCATGGCCGTCCATCAACCCTGTCAGGCTCCAACATCCCCCGGGGGCACAGGAGGCTGACTCTGCCTGCCTTACCTTTCTCTTCAGCATTGTCCTCTGCCAAGAGCACCCCAGGGTCTGTGTCCCATGGTACAGGTGCACAGCGCATGCATGGGGGTAGGCGTTGGTGATGCCCACAATTGGTCTGCGGTACTGTGCATTCATCACCCACATGCACGTGCAGACGTTCACACACACACACACACACTTCCACTGCCACAGTTGCCCCCCCTTATCCTCACAGCACACATCGCACTTCCCCACCGACACTACACCATTTGTGTCTATCCCCCCATGTGTGTCCTGCACAATCCCGACCTCACACCACATGCACACATTTTGTCTGTTCCACTGTGTTTGTTTACTGGTGTGATTGTTGGTGTCACTGTTATGTTTGTTTGTGCACATTAAATTGATAATTACTTGTACTCTTTCAAGTTGTTGTGCAGTCTGTACTTGCCCTCTTGTCTGTAGCAGTGTCCTGATGATGTCCCGGTGCTGTATGGCCCTTCGTGCCATGCGAGGGTCCCTCCTCTCGAGTTGCTCCACTATCCCCCTGACCACTGGCTCTGGCTCACTGTCAGACTGTCCCCAGGTTCAGGTGCCTGTATCCCATGGTTCATTGCCATGTTGTGCAGCATACAACAGGCTAGGAAGATACGGCATACCTTGTGAGGTGTATACTGTAGGGCACCGCTTGATGTGTCTAGGCATCTGAATCATATCTTCAGGATGCCAAACACCCTCTCTATGATGTTCCTTGTTCTGGCATGTGCCTCGTTGTACAGCTCCTCGGCCACTGTGGCCGGTTGGAGTACTGGTGTCAGCAGCCAGGGTCACAGGGGATAGGCACTGTCCCCTGTCAAGAGATGTATACCTGTTAGTGCCGTACTTCAGTCTGTCAGCTGCTGTCCTGCACCTCTATGTGGCCCTCCCATACCCCTTCCCTGGCCTGCAATGCCTGCCCCCATCCATGCAGTTGTGTGTATGCCTTGTATGCTACTACTCACTGACTAGTTGCCAACTGGGTATCCTGCCCTCCTCAAAAGCCTGGCACAGCTGGGACTGGTGCCAGATGAAGGTGTTGTGGGCACTGCCGGGGTACTGTGCATAGACATTGCTGATGCACCCAGCTGCATCGCACACCACCTGGCAGTTGATGGAGTGGTACCCTTCCTGTTGACGTACACGTCACTGCCATTGCCAGTGGTGCACGGATGGGGACATGGGTGCAGTCAATGGCACCCAGTATGGATGGTAGGTGCACAACTTGATGGAACTGCTGCATTGTTTCTCTACACTCTGCTGCCATGCTGGGGAATGCTATGAACTCCCTAGCATGTGGCAGGGAACCCTCTAGGAACTGGGTCAGGAGGCGTGAGGTGGCAGACTATGTTACCCCAATGGTGTCCCCCGTTGGTCGTTGGAACGTCCCTGTGGCAAGGAAGCACATCGCTGCTGTCACCTTCTCCTCCACTGTAATGGCATGGCTGTGTCTGGTATTTGAGTGCAGCTGCTCATGCAGGAGTTCACAGAGCTGCCTCAACAGTCCCCTGTTCATCCTGTACCGGCCAATGATGTGGTCATCAGGCAGGGTCTCGAAGGAGACCCTGGGCCGGTACAACCTGTTTGAAGCATACCATCTCCTTGGCCTGTGTTGTGGCCCATGTTGTGCCTGCTCCGTCTCCTCCTCCTCCACTACAGCTGCCATCAATGGCAGCATCACTGCTACTGGCACTGCACACATTCCCACTTCCTGTGGTGGTCCCTCCTCCTCTGTGTTTTGCACTGGGTTAAGACAAGCCTTTTATAGGTGGTAACTATCTCCATGCTACGTGCTGCGCTATGTATCCTAGCGCCGCGCTGGGCCTTTGAATATCCCCTTGCACGTCTCTCTTGGTCCTCCCTTCCTTTTGCCCCTTGCATACATTAGTGGTTTGCCCCGCGCTAATGCTGTTAGTGCGCGCTTACTGGTCCTTTGAATATGGCGGCTCCGTGCTATTCCAGTGCTATTGCCACGCTATTGGTTTGAGCACCGTGCTATGCTTTGAATATCTGGCCCACAGGCTCATAACTTTGGTAATTTTCAATATTAATACCCCATATTTACAACATAGCCATTTATTTACAGCACCTCATGAATGTGACAGTTGTCATTTTTCAACTCCTTCCCAAAATGTGTTTTTGCATCCTGAAAGTTGATTTTGTGATCCCTGTGCAAAATCACCTTTAGGCCAGGAATTGAACATTTTCTCAGCCCTTCTTCATGAGGCAGGATCTTAACAAGGCTATGAGAAAAAAATTGGTGTAAAAATATTAAAAAAACAAATTTTCAATATTTTTACCCAAAATCCTCAGCTGCAGCCCTGTCAGCTCTGGCCAGAGTTTTTTTTTTTTTTTGCTGAATATTATGTAATCTACATGGTTAGAAACAGGTTATGTCAACTGAATAAGGATATTAAAGATGGAAGGATGGGTGGGTGATGTTTTATCTGAGGCAGGGTATCAAAGAAAAGGTAATAGAAGGCAAAGTAGTGGTAAAGGACTCAAGGAGTAGTTGGAGATGGTTTCGGTCATGATGGAGACAGGATACAGACCCACTGTTCTAAGTACAGTGACATGCAGACTGCAAACACAGGATGAATAATAGGCTAAGACAGTTGTGGAAAGTCATCCACTCAATGGTAGAAAATGGGCAACTTGTGGTAGCTGTGTGACTTCAGTTTTACTTATTTATTTGATCTCAGATTTATATACCTTTGAGCTAGAAGCTCATTTACAAAGGCTAAATGTCTAATGAAAAAAAACAGAAATACAATACAAGACATAACCATACCTACAGTATCTAGGAAATCTTAGTTACATTGTTTTGAAGAGGTTTAGCAAACATGTTTGAAAACAGTTTTTGTCTAAGTGCAGTACATTCAGTTCAGGTGTAGTTATGGCTGATGGCTGAACAGAGTGGACATTTACAGGTGAAGAGATGGATTATCCCACTTGGGCTAGGAGGATTACAAGGATAGAACAGGGGGTATTCAGACTGATAGAGATGAGAGGCCAGTTGCAGTTTCAATTGCTATGTACTGAAGTTGATCGGGGGAACGGGACCATGTGCTGGTATAGTCCTTGGGAGGTGGAGTGAAGTGAGGAAGGGAAGTCTGCAGGCGGTAGTGAGGTGGGGGTAGGTGTTGAGTTGAGGGGGTGAATTTCCAGTAGGTAGGAGGGGGGAGGGAGTAGACTGGAGTTTTATGTATGTCAGCTCAGCTAGAACCAGTCATCATAGCCTACTGCAGTGCATTGTTGGTATGCAATGAGCCATAGATCCCATTCAAGATGGGGCAATACTGGAACTGTTGCTCCTAAACAGGGATGGTATTGCATATGGTTAGGTGGGGATGCCACCTATGGGACCAGTGACTAGAGCACCAGGTGGTTCTGTCTGATCCTGGACTTCATGGTGGTGTTACTCAATGTCGTAAACCTTAAGGAACTTACCAACTTACCGATGGATAGGCAACAGAGGTTGGTAGCAATCAAACTTGAAGCATCATGCTAATTAAATGCAGTGCATAATATTAGGGTTATGTAAATATATGAATTTAATAATTACTTTTTCATTTTCACATTTCTTTTAGGCTTAATCGCCTAATGGCTTACCAGCGTTACACACTTTCGAAATAGCAAAGATGTGGCTTTAAAAATGGCCATGTAATCCCTCCATGTGTGGTACACTGTGTTGCCAGAAACATTGCTTTTTTAAATAGTAATGTTATTGAGTACAATCACAGTATTTGTGAAATGACAACTTGCATGCTCTCTGTCATTTGTAAGACACAGTTAAGTCTAAGTTTTATTGTTTGCATGATTCCCCTCCACTCTTTATACAATAGTTTAGAAACATCAGCAAGCAATGAACACAGGACACCAAATAATCAACAACATACTGTACGTAAGCTAACATTTGTTTTCAAGTGCTTCCTTAAAAAACTGACGTAACCAATGTCTATTTAAGTGTTGTGGTTTTTGCATCAACACAGTACATCTTATATTCGCAAAAGTTATACTTTTGCATTCAATGATAACAGTCAATGAATACAGAAACATTTATTCCTACTTTGTGTAACTGCAGTCCTTTTATTTGTTTATTAACAATTTTGTAAGACACATTACTGCACAGGAACTACAGAGCCACAACAACAGAGGCCAGCACGGCAACAGACACAAGGGCTCTCAACAAAGGTAATTAATCTTTAAAAATGTAATTCAACTGGTGCTGAAGAAAGTGTACTAAACAATGACCTTTTATTTGCCCCTACAACCAGTATTAATAAATTTGAGACTTATGTGGACTTGATTGGACTGTGCAGGAATCTCAGTTTAAAATCTTTTTATAACAAAAAACAAAGAGTGGTCTGCAGTCCAGACACTTATGTACAAATGAACACTGATCAGGAGGAAACACCTCTGCCTCAACCAGAGGACCTCACAATACTAGTACTGGGTTAAGAAGAAAATCTACTTTTACACCACAACACAGTGCCATCATTCTGACTTTTAAAGAACTTTGTAAGCAGGATTTGGAAATGTTCTTTCAAGATTTACCAGAGTTGCCCTATAACAACTTGCCAAGGGAAGAGAGACAAGCACTTGAATCATTGAAGAAGGACCGTCCTATTACAATCAAATGTGCAGACGAAGGTAGGGCCGTGGTTATGTTGGACACAGGGGATTATGATAAGGAAGTACTAAGACAGTTAAATAATGAACAGTTCTACATTGAATTATTATTTTGATCCTACCATGATTTTTAAGTGGTCTGTTGAGTATCGAACAAAACAGTAAATGATGCATTTGATAAGGGGATTATTGATGAACATACTAGAGATTTTGTGGTCACTGATAATCCCATCAGATCTACCAGATGTATGCTTATAGTTAAGGTACCAGTGCCTCCCCACTCTGCTTCTTCAAAGTTTGCAATTTCCTCAAACAACTCCAACATTCTCACTTGTTATGAATTAGTGGAGGGGGTTCCTAGTCTTATCATCCATCTGAATTATTATCAAGCCTGACCACCACAACAAGGTGTCCACCTCCATCAGTCAGAAAAAAAAGCATAATTCAGCTGGATGATGAGGCTAGGAACCCCTCAAATAATTTATAACAAGTGAGAATGTTGGAGTTATTTGAGAAAATTGCAGACTTTGAAGCAGCAGAGTGGGTGGAGAGGGAGCACTGGTACCTTGATTATATGCTTTTGTTTGGTCACACACACCAGGTGCCTCCCCCAAAAATTTTCTTAAGATCCATTTTAAATACAGGTGTGGAGCTTGCCAAACCCTTTATACTGATTTGAATACAGGAGAATTGTGGCCTTCTTCTCATTAGTGAGATCCTTAGTAAACACCTGTGAGCCTCTCATTAGCCAGAGCACACTCTATAATAATAAAGCCAGAGAGTGGTTTCCCCATCAGACAGAGAGAAAGCAGGGTGACCTCAGCTCAGAATGGCAAGATAAAATGTGATGCTTTTTACTGACGATGGAGATGGTCACCTTGTTGTGGTGGTCAGGCATGATCATAATTCAGCTGGATAATGAGACTAGGAACCCCTCTAATAATTTATAACAAGTGAGAATGTTGGAGTTGTTTGAGGAAATTGCAGGCTTTAAAGCAGCAGAGTTGTGGAAGTGCACTGGTACCCTAACTATAAGCTTTTGTTTGGTCACACACCAGGTACCTCCCTACAAATTTTATTAAGATGCATTGTAAATGCATGGGTTGAGCTTGCCAAACCCTTGATACTGATACTATATATATGCTTCACAAACTACATAAACCCCTCATAGCAGCACTGGGCCACCCTGTTGTCAGTGGTATTGGTAGCATCAATAAGCCCTTATCTCAATATGTTGATGTGCATATTAAGCCTTTTGTTCGTGCTTTAGGAGCTTATTTGAAGGATACCAACAATGATTTACAACTATTGGAGGATATAGTGGTGGATAGGGACTCATATCTCATTTCTAAGGATATTGAACCCCTGTACACCAATATTCTTGAAGAAAATGCCCTACATATTTGGCCCATTTTCTTAACCAACCAGACAATAATGCTGAGCCACCTACTGAGTTTCTTTTAAAATGATCAGAATTTATCCTAATGTTTAATGTTTTTACTTTTCAGAACAGATTTTATCTACAAATTAAAGGGACTGCAATGGGGGTAACATTTTCCCCACTGTTATCCATGGACCAGCACCCCTGATTGTATTCCCACCTCACGGACAGCAACACATGCATAGGTATATGCACTAATCTTAGGGCACAGACACTTATTGTATAAGCATAAGTGTCAGGATCTGAGTTCTACCGTACTTTTGCAATGCATATTATGCCTCACTATACTCTCACAATATATTGTACTACTGTGAGATGTTTTCCATTATATATATTTATTGTATATTATTAGTTAGGCAATGGTGCCATCTTTAGTGCTTGGATAAACTGTAACTACAAGTGACCTTGGAAGCATCACAGACCTCATTGTTCACTTTATTTTCTGCTAAGCTAAGCAATTTCTTATATTAGTTAGGATAGTTACTCTGGCCACCTGTTTTTGACCAGTAATGTGCATATTGAGTATCTTCTTTTATTGTTGTCATGGTGATTATCAGGGTATAAGACACTTTGCATCACATATTTTCTCTCAGAGAGTCTTGACTGCACCGATAGGTAAGGAAACTGGATATCTCCCAGTGATTACACTGTTGGTTGTAAGCTTGTATTATTCTTATTAACCAGTAATAAATTACATTTATTATCTGGACACCACTCATCTGTTGTCTCTTCCTTTTGTGCACTTCCAACAAGAACCTGAGAAAGGCATTTTATTACCAAGTTACATCTGATGACTGTGTGCAGGTTGGAATGTACAAAGTGAGGATTCCATTCAATTAACTTTGAATGTTGAGTAGTGTAGTGCATTTTTCACCTGCTTGGACCTACTCGTGCTTACAGTGATTGTTCTGTGATGGACACACTCCGTCTTGGTCTTGGGCGTGGCACCTCCACACCAGACCCTGATACATCCCTCTGCGAGTGGTAGCACACTGCCTTGGCACCACCATTTGCCCAGGGGAGGCCGGAAAATCATTGGGTGATGGCGACAAGTATTTTATCCAGTTTTCCACCAGCTTCTTTGTTTGTTTACCCCTTGTTTGTCATGCCTGAACTTTGCACTGAACTGAGACTGGACATCTCAGACTATCTCAACTCCCATGAAGGATGGTCAGATTTCATGCTGAATGCAAAGTCGGCAGAAAAACACATTACTGTTAATCTCAGAACAAATATTTAGAGTCCAAACAAAAAGCTAAGAAATACAACCTTAAAGGTTTCTCAGTTGTGGATCTACATACCGGTGTTGAGTTTCTCATGGCGACATGTGCCTCCCTTGAACTGCAAAATGCGTCCCTAAAAAAATGAGATAGGCTGGCAGGCATCAGAGTTACAAAAAAGAGAACAGACACTAGCAGAGGAGACACAGTCACTCCATGATGCCAATAACAAACTGTTGCACTGTACTGCTCAAGACTCTGAGCGAGAATTTTGTATGTTGAGAGATGATTGTGAAAGGCTGAAATGTAATAAGAAACAGTTAACATACTTAAATTATATTTTGAGTGATAAGAATGAAGGATTGAGAGAGAAGAATGCTGAGCTGAAAGAGGAGAATGAGAGAGTGAATCGTGAGTTAGACAAGGAGCTTAGGAAAAACGTTGAATTGAGTGCCGCATACAGAGTTTTGCAGCTTGAGGTTGAGAAGGGTATTGAGCAGGACACTGCACAAGTTTGTCAAAGGAAATGTAGAACAAAGATGGCAAAAATGCACCATCAGCGAGAGGGTCTCGCTGCCATGTTAAGGCTATTATTGGGTTCCAGTATACGCCCATTGACATTGCATCATCTGGCTGTGATGGCTCTGACTTTGATGATGAGGCTTGCCATGTCACGCTCAAGTCAACACCCCATAGGACTGTCGTATTTTCCAGCCATCCCCAAGATGGCACCTACCTACGTATATCCTCTATGTTGCCACATCTTCACAAACATGGCAGAAGCAACATCATACACCAGAATGGTGGCCCCATGATATGGGCAGAGGGCCTGTACTTCGTGGTGTGCCACTGCTTGACCCCCTCACCAGACAGGACAATGCAGAAGTGTGCGGCTCAATCAATGAGACCCTTACCAATATGATTGCACTGGATGAGCGAAGGAGAACCATCCAGAAACAAACTGACAAAATGTTCGAGGACTCTGTCAGTCAGGACCATGCATTCAAAGCAGTCACTGATGCGGCAGCAGAAGCTGCCCTCTGTGATGCTATGGAATGTATCGATGCAAACGTAGTTCCTCGTATGTCCAATCCCCTGCAAGTTGCTCACTCTGTCCAGCAAATTGCCAAAGCATCAGACAGATGGGCCAGACTGACAACCTCAGTTGCCATTTGGAAAAGGTGTGCTCCCTCTATGGGAAACTTTCTCTCCAACCCGAGTACTAGGTTCAAGTCTTGCGACAGATGATCAAACCTACCCTCTGGGCCAAACTCCCAGACACTGTCCGCAACTGCAAGACGCTTGCTTACAATTACATTTTGGTGGCGCTCCTTGCTGCCAATGCCCTAGGTGTTGTTGGAGCCTACTTGGCCTACAAGGTTAAGCAGAGTGCGAAGAAAGCCCCGCAGCTTATCATCAAAGGTTGTGGCTTACTTACGAGGCTGGCAAAAGCTTGGCTGGTGAGATCGCACACAAAGACCAAATTGAGTACATGGATCTATACATCTGGAACATGACTCTGGGCCTTCAGGAAAAGGTTGAACTCAATGTTTACCCGGAGACTGACACCTTTGAGGAATTCATTACCAAGACTGAGCGTGCCTTCCAGGTATGCCTCCATAACTTGGCTTCTGATAAGAACAACAAAACTGCAGCCATTCAAATTCTGGCAGCCCAGGTAGCTGCAGTACAGCCTACCTCTGACCCACCTACCCACTATACTGTGGAAGGTATCAACAAGAAGAATGATACTCCTTCTGATGTGAAGCAGTCACACAAGGGGAAGGAAACCAGAACTACATAAACAATAGAACAGGGAATAAGGAACAGGGACAAAAGCCATTGGAAAAATCCAAATGCCCAACCTGATAGCTGGTACTGTAATGGCCCAAGCTATCAGAGCCTCAAAGATGAGAACGAGACCCTCTGCAAATTGCTGGAGGAGGCCCATGCCAATAAAGAGGCTAAGTTTACATGCACCATAGCAGCCTTCATCCCAGCCGCGGATAGCCATGCAGCTAGGGAAATCTATTCCTGCCCTTGGCTACTGAGCAGCTGAGCAGCCAAGGAAAGAATAGATTCATGGCATTGACTACTGGCCAGGCCAATGTGATAATCAAAGAGGAATCAACTGAGCTAGGCACTGTTGTGCCTGTGTCATCACTGACACATCTGTGTCCTGTACAAGACATACAGGAGGCCCAGAAAGATTCTGCAGGCCTTAGATTTCAGATACAGGAGGATGAAGATGACTCTGAATGTACAGATTGACAATTACAGGCCCCAGTCCAAATTTTTATTGACTTGCTTGTTGACACAAACAGACTGCCTTGTGTGAAGGCCACTGTTGGGGGCTGCCACCTCACCATGCTTCTGGATACCGGAGCAGCCGTGTCAGTTCTCCATGAGCAGAACAGCCTCATCAGACTGATCTACCAGCTGGAAGACCATTGCACAGGATGTAGATGGCACTCAGCTACACACCTACCGAGCTGTATCTTTGCCTGTGGTGGTAGGCCACCTCAGGTCTGATTTTACCTTTGATCTCATGGTATTACATCATCACCCCAGTGTGTATATATATATATATTGGGAATTGACTTTCTTGCACTCCACGGCTGTGTAGTGGACCTTGCCAACAGGCTACTTCTTCAGATCAAAGGATAATGCCATGATGTCACCATTCCAAACTCCCAAGTGGTGGCAACCATCTCCCATAACAACAAGGAGTATGACGTCATAGCTTTGTTCAAAAGTCATGACCTGTTTTCTGAACTTACACCTTTGCTGCAAAAACATCTTGATGTGTTTGCTACCAACAAGCATGATTGTGGTAGGATGCACACCATCACTGAGATTCCAGGACCTAACCCTGTGAGGCAAAAGCAGTATCCATTTCTTGCTGAAGCCTTGCCATCACTGAGGGAGACCATCCAATCACTGCTATAGCAAGGAGTGATTAGGACTTGTGTCTTTACTGTCAATTCATGTATTTGGCCTATGAAAAAGCCAAATGGAGCTTGGAGAGTCATAATTGATTACAGGAAACTTAATCAAGTTACACCCAGTTGTGCCCCAACAGTAGCATCAGCACCTAATGTACTCAAGTTGCTGACAGCTGACAAAAAGTGGTTCTCAGCTCCTGACATCTCTAATGGGTTTTGGTCACTCCCATTAGCACAGGTAGGTCAATAAAAATTTGCCTTCACCTTTGATGGACACCAGTACACCTTGACCTGTCTTCCCCAGGGCTTTCACAACAGCCCTTCCCTCTTCCATCTCCACACAATAGATGCTCTGGTTCTCCACTCCCCAGTGTCTCCTGCAGTACATGGATGACTTTCTTCTAGCAACCACCATGAAGGAACATCATTTGGCCCTTCTTGACAAACTTTAGTCTCTCCTCAAGAGAGCAGGCCTCAAGTGCAACCCCTCTAAGGCACAACTGTGTGAAAAAGAGGTCATCTTCCTTGGCCTACATATTACAGACCAAGGCAGAAGACCAGCTGTCAAAAAGCTCCAGGGCTTGCAAGATCTGCCACTTCTTACTAGCATGGCAACACCGAGATGCTTCCTAGGAATGGCAAACTGTTCTAGGGATTTTATCCCTGACTTTGTCTTGAAGGATGCTCCCTTGTATGAACTTCTGAAAAAGGATGTTCTATGGACATGGGGGCCCATGCACACTGAAGCTGTGACACAGCTTAAGCAGGCCTTGCACTCATCCCCAGCACTGATTAACCCCAACCCAACCCAAACCTTCCCTTCGATTTGGAAACTGCCACTTCACATGTGGCCATGTCCACAGTGCTGGCACAAAAGAACAGTGGGTACCACAGGCCCATTTCCTATGCATCTCAGATGTTATTCCCAGTAGAGAGAAAATATAGCCTCTGTGAAAGTACACTTTTGGCAACCTTCTGGGCTGTCAAACATTTTCTGTACATCATTGGGTATGTTCCCATTGTTTTGCATACCTGTCACACCCCAACTAATTTTTTGCTTTCAGACAAAGTAAAATATGGGAGACTATGACATCCTCGGTGTCCAGGGAACAGAGGTTATTGGATGCCTTTCAGGATGCATTTCTAATGCAGCATGTGGGGGAACTGATGAGGGAGGCATGGACACTGGATATGGTCCTGACAGACAGTGACCAGATTGGGGGCCTGGAGGTAAGGGACCCATTGGCAAGGAGTGACCATGCCACGGTCTGTTTCTGCCTGGACCTAGGAGGGGTAGAAGGCTGCACAAAGATGGAGGTAACTGACTTCAGGGAGGTGGATTTCAAGGAAATGGGAAGGATCCTTAAGAAACATTTGGATGGGATTGGGCCACATATGGACACTGACAGTAGGTGGGAAATCATCAGAAAGGGGGTGCAGGATGCTACCAGCACCTGTACAAGAGTAAGATGAAAATGCGGTAGGGCCCGTAAACCCTGCTGGTGGACCAGGGAGGTTCAGGAGGTGGTGAGGGGAAAGAAGGTGGCTTATAGGCATTTCAAGTGCTCAAGGAGTGAAAGGGATCGAGGGGAGTATAAGCTGATGGCCAGAATCATCCATTAGGGTGGTGAGGGTGGCTAAGGCAAGGAAGGAGCAGAACCTGGCCAGGGAAATTAGGAGAGGGAACAAGGGGTTCTTTAGATACACTGGGAAAAAGTGGAGGGTGAAGGGGCAGATTAGCAGGATTAAAACAGGGGATGGATGGACACAAGACCCGGGGGAGCAGGCTGAGGTATTAAATGAGTACTTCACCTCAGTTTTCATGAAGAAAAATGGGGAAGCTGCATCATGGGAGGAGATGATGAAATGGAGGGGCGACCCTTCCCAATCAGTGGGTCTGGGGAGAAGGGGGGCTGTCACTGGCAGGAGAGGGGAAGGCAAAGCAGGGGGATGAGGTAGCGGAGGTGGAAATCATGGCAGAGAGAGTGAGGGAAGCCCTCAGGTCCCTTAAGACAGAGAAAGAACCAGGGCCAGATAAATTACATCCCAGAGTGCTGAAGGAACTGGCGGATGTCCTGGCAAAACCCCTGGCGGAGCTTTTCAGCATCTCTGTGAGGGCAGGGTGGGTGCCCCAGGACTGGAAGGTGGTGCATATAGTGCCTCTCCACAAGGGGGGTGGCAGAGAACTACAGGCCTGTCAGTCTGACATCAGTGGTGGACAAAGTGATGGAGGACATTGTCAAGGAGAGGCTATGAGGGGACCTGGAAAAGTTGGGGTGCCTGGATGATAGGCAGCATGGATTCATCCCGGGGAAATCATGTCAGACAAACCTTGTGGAGTTCTATGACTGGGTAGCAAGTGCCTTGGACCCGGCTAGACCAGCAAGGCATTTGACTCTGTTCCTCACAAAGACCTGTTGGATAAGTTGGTAGAAATGGGGATGGGAAATCAGAAGATCAGATGGATAGGAAATTGGCTCCAGGACCGGATGGTTGGTGGGATAGTCTCATCCCCAAGGAGGGTCATTAGTGGAGTTCCTCAGAGATCGGTTCTTGGGCCTCTCCTGTTCAATGCCTATGTCTCTGTCATAAGGAAGGGTATCAGTATTGAGATGAGTTTCTTTGTGGATGACTCAAAACTGGGGGTGGTGGTGGATGGGAAGGAGGGGAGGGTGGCCCTACAGGGAGACCTGGAGGCTCTGGAAAGGTGGTCTAGAAAGTGGAAGCTGAGGTTCAATGCAGGGAAATGCAAGGTACTGCACCTGGGGGCCAGAAACCCGGGCCAAGTGTACACCCTGGGGGGGAATGCTACAAGTCTCAGTGGCTGAGAGGGACCTGGGGGTGGTGGTGGATGTCAAGATGAACAACTCTAAGACTTGTAGGAGGGCAGTGGCCAAGGCCAACAGGATGCTGGGATGCATCGCTAGGGGGATCACCTCCAGAAGGAGGGAAGTGATACTCCTTCTGTATAACTGCTTGATGAGGCCGCACCTTGAGTACTGCATGCAGTTTTGGAGGCCACACTTAAAGAGGGACATCGAACTCCTGGAGAAGGTCCAGAGGAGGGCAACTAAAATGATCTGTGGCTTGGGGGACAAGACTTATTGGGAGAGGTTCAAAGGGCTAAATATGTACACATTGGAAGAGAGAATGGATTGGGGGGAAATGATAGAGGTCTTCAAGTACATGAAGGGGTAAATAGGGGAGGAGCAGTCAGGGTGCTCTGAAGGAAGGGGGGAAACTAGAGGGCATGGGTGGAAGCTGGAGGGGGGAGATTCAGGGGAGAAAGGAGGAGATGCTACTTCACTGAGAGGGTGGTGGATCCATGGAATGTGCTGCTAGGGGGCTGGTGGAGGCAGAGACAGTGGAGGGGTTCAGGAGGGGGTGGGACAGGTATAGGGGAAGAATTCTGGAAGCAAAGTCCTGTGCAGCGAGAATATCTGGGACTGGGAAGGGAGATACCAGAGAGGGCAAGTGGGGCAGCAAGATCAGCTCCCAGGATGAGGGCTGACCAAATGAGCAGAAATGAAAGACCGTTAGGCCTATTCTGCTGGCATTTTAGTATATTAGTATTCTTACCGGCTACACCAGATGTTTTGGAAGATACAACCATGTATTATATCTTTACAGATGGCTCCACCTCCTACGTGGATGGAGAGCAAGTGGCAGGATTTGTAGTGCTCATTTTAGATGATGAAGGTGATTTTAGATACATTTCCAGGAAATGCATTGTTATCTCCTCACAGTATGCCAAATTGGCAGCTGTGGCCTGTGCTTTGGAGGTCATGCCCCATGGTGACAAGGATGCCATCATCTTTGCAGACTCTAATTGGGTCTGCTCATCCCTTACTGAATTTTTACCATTCTGGGAGAAAAACAATTTTACATACTCTGATGGCACACCTGTAAAATACAGGGATCTGTTTGTGTATATACACACCATGACACAACAGTGTATTCACAAACTGTACATCCACAAGGTAAAGACTCACTGTAAATCTTACCTTTACCATGAATTCAGTGCTCAAGCAGACTCGCTTGCCAGAGCAAGTGCTGGAGGGAGGCATGGATAATGACTCACCCAATAGCTGTAGCAGCTATTGTAGCTCCTGACACTAGGCAGAAACCAGTACCAGAACCTCCAATGGACCTTTCTGCTGCACAGAAATTAGACTCAGAATTAAAATATTTGTTCAAATTCCTGGACAAAGGAATTGAACAACCACTACCTGTTGGTAGTCCATACAGGACATACTCTGACAATGTACACTTGTCTAGTGACCAGAAGCTCATCTGGTATCGAAAGGAGGATACAGGTGACAAATTGTGGGTTGCACCACAATCTCTGTAAACTGAATTCATCCATATGGTTCATGATACTCCCACTGGTGGACACCAGGGGACAGAAAACACCCTCCAGAGACTCAAAACTGTCATCTGGTTGCCCGGCATGGCCAATGATATACAGCACTATGTGGATAACTGCATAGTGTGTGCCCAGAATAATCCAATTTCAGTGAAAAGAAATGCCAAATTGTTACCACAAAGGCAAACTGGACCATGGAATGTGATGCAAATCGATTTCATTGTCTCCCTTACCAACTCTAGTAAGAACAGCAAGCATGCACTTGTCACAGATTTGTTTTCTAAGTGGGTAGAAGCATTTCTCACTAAGACAAACATGGCAAAGACAACTGCCAAGATCCTGGCGGATCAATTGTTCTCCAGGTGGGGCTTACCCTTAAAGGTAGACTCAGACCAGGGAACCAGTTTTACAGCTGAGCTGATGAAGCAGACACTGCAGTTACTTGGAGTAGATCAGAAATCCCACATCCCTTACCAACCTCAATCCTCAGGCCAGGTAGAAAAAGCCAACAGAAGAATCAAACAGATGCTATGTAAATTCATCAATGACAATCCCAAGGATTGGAATTCTCTCTTGCTACTACTATTAATGACAATCAGGGCACTCCTACAACCACTACTCAGTGCATGCCTTAATGAGGTTATGACTGGTAGAGCCATGAGATTACCTGAGCACCTGTTGATTGATCTTCATACCCCTACTGCAGATCGAGTATCTGTAGACAAGTATGTTGAAAAGCTTCATGATGATATCATGAAGACACACCTGTTCACTGCCAATCAAGTGGGTAAAGCTCAACAACAAGTTAAATCTCATTTTGATAAGCATGTTAAAGAAGTCAACTGGCAAGTTGGAGGCCAAGTTATGCGTCTCCATTACAGACAACGCACTCATTCATTTGCCAGTAAATGGGAAGGCCCATGCCCCATTATCAACAAACTCAGCCCTGCTGTGTATCAGGTCCGAGTTCATCAGCAAAAGAAGACCACCGACCAGTGGTTCCATGCTAATCAGTCCAAGTTGTACAAAGGTGACTAAACTTATTTTTGCTGACCCACTTAGGGCAGAATGGAACCCCACATTTAACAATCCTTTTCTGTTTTCTTACAGGCACACTGACAAGATGGCTATCTTGCATTCCTCATCTTGGTGGGACTACTACTACAACTTCCCCTGACAGAACCCCAGAATAAGCCCCTGTCAACACACAGACGACATGTCCAACATTTGCTTAGCAAACGTGAACCTACAGCCCCAATGGGAGTTCATATTAATGTACCCAACAAAATTATTACTATTAAAGAAGGCTCAAATGCCTATCTTGATGCCATGGTAGTAGCTCCAGACAGATCCACCCTTTACATTCAATGGGAAACTGATGTTAACTGCTACACACTCCCTGTAGCTCACCTGTCCAAAAGTACATTCCACGGTTGGCCTAACACTGACGTATCTAGAAATGGTACTCTTTCTATTCGACAGACTTCTCCCAGACATTCTGGTTGTTATAACCTTACTGCTCTCATAGATCCTACTTGGTGTGACTGCCTCACCTCTGAGGAGGAATGTGCTTTCTGTCTTCATAACTATGTAGCTACTGAAGCTCTTTTTCTTTCTGTAGACCCACCCACCAAAGAAGAAATGACTGACTGCCCTCCACAGGAGGAAGGTCCTCCTAGTGGTCTGACTGCCACTTCCCTTCCAGGAGCTTTGATTAATAATGTACAATTTATGCATGTACCAGTTATTTTCAATCTTACACACTGTAATATGGCTGAGATTGTTCTCTGTCACATGACCAATACTTCTAAATTTTACAGTATGATGCTTACAGATACTGTATCTGTTTATCAGGCATGTACTAATGATCCTGTCAGTGGCCCCCATACCACTGATCATGGAGGGGTCTTCAGACCCACACCTAATTCTAAAGCTAGACCACACACTAGGCATGACGCTGCAGATGTTACCAGTGCAGCAGGCACCGTTTCTGGCCTTTTTGGCTCAAGCATGCCTATTTGGAATAGAGCAGACATAGCTGCTATTAAAGCACAAACTCTTAATTTTCAACAAGTTGTTAAGAATTATATTCTACCCCCACTGTTCCATGGTGTAGATGGTTCAAGTAAGGAAGAATGATTCACAGTGTATACTATCCAAGAAATTGCCAAAGGGTTCAATGATACAAAAGATAAGATTAATGAACTGATTTTTCAAAACAATAAGGAGGCAGGCAAGCAATTGTTACCATTTGTATGTCTACAGCTAGAAATCTTGGGTATGTCTCCAGACATCAAAAGCCAAGCACCTTGCTTCTTTAATACATCCTGTTCCATCCATGATAATATGTTCATGACTTTAACTATGTCACTACCCCGCTTTGATCCTGTTACATCTGTTTTTGATAAATTGGCTGCTATTAACTCCATCGGACACCTTGATAATGACATTTATCATGAACAAACAGAATTACCTTCATTACTTGTGTACCATTCTGTGCTACAAGCCTGGATGGCACCCTACACAAACTGTTGTGCCAAGAAAGGATATTACTACCTGTGCCTCTGTGATGTCTTCAATATCGAACAACCAGTGTGTGGCTACTCTTCAGAATACCTTGACTGGGCCTTTACTTTGGGTGTTGAACTGCCGTTGAACCTGACTGATGTTGACGAGGATGAAGAATCCAAATCTGCATGAGCTGCATCTTCCGTGTCTGATGCCGAAACAGCTAAAACCTGAAGCTACCTGGAAGAGGTACATCGCTTCACTTCATGGCTCACCAACCAGTCCTTCTCCTTTCCAATACATCTACAGTGATGGAGGGTACCAACTGTACTAGTTACTTATAATTCCGATGGGCAGTATTGTGTAGTGACTAACCACAAAAACGTTGCTTATGGTCAGAAATCCTGCTTTATTGAAATGCCTATCTTCTGTTTTACTCCACAGCAGAAAACAGTCATAGGTCACACTGTCATAACTCCTGTTCCTCTCCCTGAACCAGATGATATTGATACTGATCTGCAATATTTGCTTGCCTTGTCTCAATATTTGCCCATGTTCAATGTGCACATTGACCCTTTGACACTTTCTTTGAAATCCCTTTTAGCTAGAAAGGATTCATATTTGATTTATTTCAGTAATAATATTTCTCAAGCTGGTGATGCCTTTAATGCTCTTATTCATGATGGTGATTTAAGTACTGCTTTATCCAGTACCTGGTTAGAACTCACTTTTAAAGCTTTTGTTATTATTAGAGCATTTTTAATTGTTTTTCTGATACTCACCCTCTGCTGTCTGCGATGTACTCTAAGACAACACCAAGAACAACTCTAATTCCTTTACAAGGCTTGTGCATCGGGCTTGTAAATGACTTTTTAATCTCCATCCCACTACTTACCTGGGATTTTTGCTCCTTTTGAGGTAACAAGGGGGGGATGTTATCCATGGACCAGCACCCCTGATTGTACTCCCACCTCGTGGACAGCAACACATATGTAGGTATATGTAATAATTTTAGGGCACAGACACTAATCGTGTAAGCATAAGTGTCAGGATCTGAGTTCTACTGTACTTTTGCAATGCATATTATGCTTCACTATACTCTCACACTATGTTGTACAACCAGGGGATGTTTTCCATTATATATTTTACTGTATATTTATTAGTTAGGGAACAGTGCCATCTTTAGTGCTTGTGCAAACTGTAACTGCAAGTGACCTTGGAAGCTTCACAGACCTCAGTGCTCACTTTATCTTCTGCTAGGCTAAGCAACTCCTTGTGTTAGTTAGGATAGTTACTCTGGCCACCTGTTTTTGGCCAATTATGTGCATTTTGTGTATCTTCTTTTATTGTTGTCATAGTTATTATCAGGGTATAATGCCCTTTGCATCACTTATTTTCTTTCAGAGAGACTTGACTGCGCCTATAGGTAAGGAAACTGGATACTCTCCCAGTGATTACACTGTTAGTTGTAAGCCTGTATTAATCTTATTTACCAGTAATAAATTACATTTATTATCTGGACACCACTCATCTGTTGTCTCTTCCTTTTGTGCAGTTCCAACAAGAACCTAAGAAAGGTAATTTTATTACCAAGTTACACCGGTTTGACCAGTCTTTATGTTGGCTTAAGGGAGGCTCAGTTTGTCCAGGATAGCGACATAAATCCTTTTTTCAATAAGGTGTCATTGTGGCAATGCTTTATTGATGACATATTCATCATATGGAATAGTACCCTTGCAGAGTTCAATGAATTTGTGGCATATTTGCATACTGCTAACAACCACTTGAAGTTTACATGTAATACGGACAGGCACACAATTACATTTTTGGATTTCCAGATTTTTTAAGATGGTAGAGGGAATTTGTGCACAAATGTGTATAGGAAAGAGATGGACATAAATACATTACTGCTAGCCTCAAGTTGTCATCCATGTTATACTGATTAACATTCCTAAAGGCCAGAATCAAATGTAACTGTAGTTTGGATGATGATTTTGAGGTAGCAGCAGTTGATCTCACTGAAAGATTTCTGGAAAGGGGACACAGCAAGGAAGTTATAGCTAATGTGGAATGTGCAGCTAGACTGTACAATAGAACTGCGCTTACATATAACACTGCACCTAAATGCAGTTCAGCAAATAGATTAAATGTTGTTACCATATAAATCAGCACATGCTAGTTATTTGGAAAAAATCATTAAGGGACACTGGGATGTGCTGACAGGTGATCCTGATTTATCAGAGATCAATACTGTACCCCCCCAGAATGGCATACTGTAAAACATCTATGATTTCCAATAAATTAGTACACAGCAGGCAACCCACGTCCAATGCCAGTAGCTGGCTGCCTGACAACCTCCGTGGATGTTTCCCTTGTAAAAAAATGTGTACATTGTGGTGTTATACCTCAGGGCAATACATTTTGTGACCCCCACAATAATAGATCATATGACATAAGACAATTTATTACTTATGATTCTGCAGGAGTTATTTATATAACTAACTGCAAATGTGATGCATTTTATTTGGGTAAGACTAAGGACACTACAGGGTGATTAACAGCAGGAATAAATGGCATGCTACAGCTAAGCACATTAAATATGCAATGAATCCTAGGGAACATAGTTTCTCCTTTACAGCCATTAATAAAGTAAGCTCCAACCCATGGGGCAGAGATTTTGATAATCTTTTGCTCAAATGGGAAACTTTTGGGATCTATAGTTTGGGAGAATCTCACTTTCCAGGATTAAATTATACTTTTGATTTACCTCCCGTTTTGAAGGTTAGGGGATAACATCTTAATTGATGTATGTTTACACATGTAACCTTGATATATATATTTTTTTTATACTTTTTATGTATGGATTTTCATCATACAGATAGCAACATGTACACAATGAAAGATGTACATATTCCAATAATTGGCAGAAGGTACACTTTGTCTGCTCAGTGTCTAGAAACAATAAGGACCATCATTCAGTTAACAGTAAGGTATTCAGACAAGGACCCTCCACCTCTTAAATAGCAATAGGAGTAAATGTACAGAAAGAATAAGCACGTAGTCCATTTGTAATCTCTCCTTTAGCAATGCTTTGTAAATGTTTTGATAGTCTAACTTTAAAACTATGTTTTGTTTTTCCTACATAAAATTGTTTACATTTATTGCAGGTTGCTGTGTAACCTACATGAGTTGTGTTACAATTAACAAAAGCATGCAATTCATACAATTGCCACGTTCCAAGGTGTGCAAAGCCAATTCCCATTTAGAGAGGATGACAAAAATGACAGTTTCCACATTTGATTTTTAAGGGCCAGCTCTGATGGAGGTTTAAATGAAAATTTTAGTTTAGTCCCATTCTTGAAAAATAAGAAATAGAATGTTATAAAAATAAGAAATAGAGGCCCAGATATTCAAAGCTTTGCACGGTGCAAAAAAACATTTGCAAGGGTTTAGCGCGGGATTAGCATGGGTCTTCTATATTAAAAAGGCCAAATAGCACACGCAAATTGCATTAGCACTGAGCAAACCATAATTATATGCAAGGGGCACACTGAACATGAATACAAGCGCTATAGGATATTCAACAGCTAGAGCCGCGCTAAGGTGTTTAGCACAACTTAGCGTGACCCTTTGCATGATGCAAATTGCCGCCCAGGAAAAGCTGGTTTTAACTCTGGGCAAACAGCTTTGTGCGATGTTGTGGCCTTGCGCGGCATTAGCATGGCTTTAGGGTGGCCTTGCGTGACCCTAACATATGACTATGACACAGAGATAAAGCCAGACATTGAGGAAACATGCTACTCACGGATGGCACCACAATGATGCCAACTGCTGCCACTAGTCCCAGCCATGCCAAGCAGTATGTGGTGACCCAGTCCCTGGGGGCCACCATGGTAGAGTGGCCATACAGCACACACCTGCAGACCATACGTGTGTGGTGACCAACAGATGCCAGCTCACACATGCAGCACTGTGGGCATGGTTGATGCTGAGGGGAGGGTGTATGGGTGGCCAGACTTCACCACAGACTGTGTGCAGTCACAAGGCTGGGACACAGCACATAGTGAGCATGGGTCAGTATTGTGAATGCCCCAATACCAGTGTGCCTGTCAGATTGTACATGCCCCCAAAGTCACATACATCACAGCTGTACATACACCACAGCACACACAGCTGGCCATATCTATGTCACTATGAGCATCCCATGTCAGAGGTGCAGCATCTGTGGGTCACACAACAGTGTGGCAGAAATGTCCACTGGCAGTACACACCTACAAGGTGGGCTTGTCACTGTGTACAGTGCAGTGGTCATCACTACCCTACACACCATAGGTATTGCTGTGTCCCTCACACTACTGGCCCCTTTGCTACTGTGACGTCTGCTGTGCACTGTAGCATGCCCTGCAGTGGACAGTTGCATGCATCACCACCAGTGCCTGTGCCTATTCTGTGTTGTCCCCTGTGGTACACAATGTTTTGCTGTACTGCATACGTGTAGCCCACAGCAACCATCATGCACTGTCAGACTGATCTACAGATGGAGCTGTGGCCAGACCTGGCTAGCCCCTGTACATCTAGACTGACCTACAGATGGAGTTGTGGGACCCTGAAGTAATGCTGGGCAAATTGCATGCAAATCAGGGTATCATGAGATGCTAATATGGATGTCTGCCCAGAGACTACCTAAATAGGCTCATTTGCATGTCACTTTTGAGTATGGCAACGTTTTGCACTGGGCAAACATGTTTGCATCGGCCAAATGGCTTAGCTCCATGCTAAAGCCATGCAAACATGTTAGCATGGTGCTAATGGTTCGGGGAATATTATATAGTTTTAAACACTGTTCTCTCACATCTACTGCTGCTGCCTGCAGCTGTACTGGGTCCACGCATTTTGCTGGCACACACATTGGCCTCATGGTTCACCTCTACCTATCTTCACATCGCTGTGCACTGTATTGTTGTTGTGGTTTGCACTTCCTGGTTGCTATATTCAGTGCTGTCTTATTCCATGGCTACATTTGCCCTGCACTCCCAGCCCAGGTTGCCCGGGCTCATTCCCATGCTATATTCAGAAGCTGTTTTCCCCAGGCTATTCCTTTTGAATATAGCTTGCTTTGTGCTCCGGCTAAGTTTGCCTGCTGGGCAGTGCTAATTTAGCCCCAGGGCAAAGTTTTGAATATCTGGCCCAGAATGTTACAAATTTAATGACATAGGAAAGCATCTAGTATTATATTAAATAGTAATCTTAGTTTTTTGTATATATTTTTCACATATACTGTATTTATAAGACATAGGGCCCAATTCTAGAAAGCATACGCCAATGCACAATGTAGATGCCCAACGGGAATGGCACAAGTCACAAATACATCCGGCAAGTATGCCAAATGCAGTTCTACAATGTGAGATGCACATTGAAGCAATGCAAGTACTCCAATGGCGACTTATGCCGCAGTTGCAACAAACCTGTAAGTATACAAATGTGCAACTGAACATAGGCCAAAGAAATGGCAGAGAAACACTAGGGCCGGATTCTAGAAGCAGCAGTGTCACAACTTACACCAAGACCAGCTGGTGCAATATAAACCAGGTGGAGCAGGTGTAACATACACAGCATAGAAAGGAGCAGGAACAGACAAACTGGACACAAAGCAATACACATGTGAGATAGGATAGAAAGTGTCTGAGGAAGGTAGGCACACAGGGGCAGTGTGGCACAGGGTACAAAGAGTGCACAGAGGCCACAGGCACAATGCAGGGATGATGGTGCCACCAGGCACAATGCTTCTGCCATGGCCACTGATACACGTAAACAGTGCAACCACAACAGGGACACAGCACCGGGTGGCACAGACCAGTGGACAGATGGTGGTGAGATACATCAACGTCCATGCCAGTGGTGCCACCTGCAGGGAACAATGGCACCACAAGGCAGAAAGGTGCAGCACAGGCACCGTGCCACCACACAGCTGGGAGGCACAATGTGAGGTGGCAAGGACATCATAGCATGCATGGTGAACTGCAGCACACAGGATACCACCCAGATGTGGCCTGGGGACAGTGGCCTGTGCTGTGAGCAGCACAAATGGCATGCCAACCTGGTGCACAGGGAGAGAACACTGGGGACAGCAGGCACCAACACCAGTGTGCACCCCTGTGCATAGTGACAGACAGACACACAACACACACACACACAGCCAAGCACACCAGTAGCAGACACAAAGACAGTGTGTATGGTAAACGGTTTAATGAACAATATGGGACAGGGATACAGGGTAACAATGGAAGGGTGATGGGGATGAAAAACAGGCAACAGCAACAAACATTAACATGACGGTAAACCCCAAACCAAACAGCCACCCACAATGACCCCGATCACCAACCCACACCCACGTACATCCCAACACAGGCCCAGCACCCAAACCACAATCCCACCCACAAAAGAAACAGCAAAATGCATACCCACCCACTCAATATCCACCCACAACACCCATAAGTGCAGCCCAACAATACCAACCACCCCTACATACATGCCCATCCACATGGAAATCCCCCACCCATGTCCAGCAGTAGCAGACACATACTGTAGCACCTAGGTCCACCAGAGTTCACCAAAGAGGGTGGCCACTGACCCATGTTGGCACCCAATGTCTTGCAGGATGGCCATCACTAGAACTACAAGGTGCTCCCAGTCTGGGCCCCCACCCTGCATGGATTCAGTGGTAGGTCCCTCAGCCGCTACAGGTAATGGCTCCTCCTGCTGCAACACCAGCATGGTCACCCCCTGCCGTGATCCAGTGTCCCCAGCTCCAGGGACAGCAGTGCATGCCGCAGTGTCTGGTGGTGGGGCATCCTCACCCACCCCTGCTGTGATGAACACAACAGCAGGCCCGGTTGGTGGTACAGCCATGGCCTGTCCTCACTGACTGCGAAACTGCACTCCCTGTCCAGGCTGTGTGGCTCTGGTGGTTCCGGCCCCTGTTGCCCACCATCAGTGGAGTCCCCCTGGTCTGGTTGTGTGCCCATCATGGCCAGGTCCTCTTCAGCTACTGCCACTCTAGAGGAGGAGGAGGAAGAGGAGGATGATGGTGGCAGCACTCTGGCCCTCTGCTTCCTGCACTTGGTGCACACCCGGTACTCTTCTGCATCCTGTGCCTTGATGGCTGCCATAGCACACAACAGGGCCCTCTGCTGCTGTGGCAGCCTGCTATGGACAACTTTAAGGTTGTAAAGGATGTGGTCAGTGCCAGGCCCAGACAGGGGGGTACACACACACATAGGCAAGCAATGTGAGGGTGCAGCATGATCCACATGTTGGCCACCAGTCATGGCCACGGCACAAGGGGTCCATGGAATGTACTTACCTGACCACCAGTGATGTGCCTCCTGCCTGAGGCTAGCAAGGTGGCCCTGCTGCATGTCATGGATTGCGCCAGTGGAACCTGTGGGGTGAAGGGACAGGTGAGTGTGTTGGAAGCACCACGTGCCATGGCCACCATGCCAGCACTGCTGCAACAGATGAACAACTGTAGGGATACATACTAACACCAGGGTCCTCTCCAGACTGCATCTCTGCATCCCTGTGGTGGGCCATGCCGATCATCCATTGCAGGATCTCAGCTTCCCTCCTCATTAGGTCCTGTCAGTGGTGGACTAGCTGGCGGATGGTCCGGCGTGTCCCCGTTGCCCCCGCCATGCGGGTGCAGATGGCTGTCCATGCCTGCTCATGCTCTGTGGCTCTGCTCCTCCGGCACCCAGGTGGAAGCAGCGTTCTACCCCACTGCTGCACATTGTTAACAAGCAGCGCCATCACATGTGGCATAAAGTTTTGGGCATGCCTGCCGAGAATCAGGGATGAGCCAGAGGACATTATGGCCTGTCATCTGCATTGCACCTGTAACAGGGGAAGGAATGGCACATGCATCACTACAGAACCCCACCGTGACTGTGCAGACCACCCCCACCCTCCAAGCACAACACCGGACACTGGCTGTGGGACATGGAACAGTGCTGGGCCACAGGCCTGCAACTGTACCCCACCACCCCAGGTGGTACCCCCACACCAATACCATGCACAGCATGAGGTGTGCAAAGGCCAAGCCGTGCCTTGCTGGGGCCGGGCGCACAGTGCTGCACACAGTGATCACAGTGCACCAACACGGCACCCGTCCCCTGTAGAGGCATGTCGTGGGCTGACCTTGCACAGTGTGGGCTTGGAGCACTGCATGCAGCCCTGCCACATGTCTGCACCACCATCCACATGCAGAGCTGCATGTGGCCACAACCACCAGGCGCCTAAGGGGCTGACACAATGCCAACTGTGGGCACTGGCATGGGGACTGACAGTTACTTACCTGTATTTTGCACTGTGGTGCCCGGAGTGGGTGGCACTGATGGGTCTGGAGCACACCTGGATGGATAAAGAGCAGAGAAACATAAGTCTGTGGCATAGTCGGGAACCCCCAGAGCAGCTGCAGTGTGGCAGTGTGTACCTACCTGGACCTGTGTGGTTGTGCTGATTCCTACACAGAGGACAGAGAGCAACAGTGTCAAGTACGCAGTGCTGTACAGGCATTGGGAATGTGTGCGATGAACAATGTCATATACTCACCGAAGACTCATATGTGTCCAAAGTGGAGCTAGGGAGAGACTGGACATGGGTTAGTACACAGTTGTAAGTGCCCCCATAGCCAGCAGCTTTTGGGTGCTGCAACTCTCCACTGGCACCATCCTGCCAGGCACGTCGTTACGGCCCAGGACAGCCCCCAGGACACCCTGCTGTGACTGACCCTGCACAGGGTGGATGTGGTCAGGTGTGTACCTGACGGGAGTAACATGTAGGGCATGGTACAGAAACAGTGTTGCATAGTCAGCTGGGCAGGGTGCTGTGCACCTGTGTATTCAGCACAGGCAATAACCTGTGTAGGCCTCCCTTCGCACAGTCTGAGGTGATGTCTGGCGGCACCCGACCCGTTCCCTGCAGGACAGCAGGGACATGGATCGCCACGTGCCACACACAGACATGGATGGTGCTACAAAGGTGGACATAGTGGCATGACCGGTAATGGTGCCCAGGCAGGCATGTGGACCAACCCACCAATGCAGTGACACACCCCCACCAAACAGATATGCATCCCAGTCACACTGGCACAGTGACAGCATGACTGGGCCATAGCACCACCTGTGTCATCCAGTACGGGCCTCGTGTTGGCACCCTAGCAGGAATACCCATGACCAGTCCCAGCTGCACTGTGCACCCACAGTGTGCCTGCTGGCACACTGTCCATGCATTTACATTTAGAACACAAGACTACTGTACCACGCATACCGTACAGTCTGTAACACACCTATGTGACCCTGTAGTACAGCATGCCACCATGGTGTGGCAGCAATGACCAACAGGGCGTGTGTGGTGCTTGGCATCACCTCACCTCCAGTGGACATTGCACCCTGCCCACAATGCCCACACACCAGAGGCATGATGGTACACCTGCATGCCACCCTCAAAGGCAGTCAATAGTGCCCTCCGCTAACACAATACTGACCTGGGCAGGTATAACCCTTCCTGGGCACCCACAGTGAGGGGCGCACCCATGGTGTACCATGTACAGTGCACAGTGGGGTCATGCCACACAGACAGGCCCAAACCCCTCACCCTCCCATGGCACATCCCAGGTCCAGGGTGGCCTACACCAGGGACTCAGCCACCAAACCGGTGCCAACTGTGCCAGGCATGAGTACACCATGCCACTGGGTGTGCACTGCAGTACCCTGTTGTGGCCTACATGGCTCGCCCAATGTTTGCATGGCAGTGTGGGTCCCAACCCCACCCAGCCATGGCAGCTGTGCGTACCTCATGTGGGCAGCTTGGGTGGCCATGACCACAGCAGGTACAGCCCTGTACTGCAGGGGCCATTGAGGGGTGTATACTGGGCCTGTGCCATGCAGGCATGCTGGCCTATGCCATGGGCAGTACCACCGAGAGGCTCGGGGGGGTGTACCCCTCAGGCACCCCTCAGCATGGGGTCCTTCCCACCTCATGCCCCGCCCCAGAGCCCTGGTCCACGGCCGCCCCACATGGGCAGTGTGCCGCTCACATAGCCACTGTGCAGTGCCTGCATGTCTCTGGCCAGATCCCAAATCCACAACACACCCATCACCACAGTACACGGTGTGCGTCTCGCCACCATGGGGGCCACAGCGATCTGGCCAAGTGCCCCACCACATGGGGCAGCGACCCCCATCCTGAGGGCACTGTCCCACATAGTCCACAGAGGTGGGAGGAGGGTCGTTGGTGCCATATGGCCGAGGACACAGCCATAGGATGTATGCCCCCACCGCAGACATGGGGGCAGGCCTGCCTGGCCTAACCACATGGGTGAGTGACGAACCACACAGGCAACATGTTACCACACACATGTGGCATGTCCAGAACACCACCTGCCACACAATGGTGTGTGACCGTACTATGCCCCCCCATATCCCTGGCATCCTCCCACAGTATAGCCCCTGGTACCGAATACTGCCATTGCACATATCGTATCAAAACCCCTGCCTGTCCACCTTTGGGAGGGTCATGCCTGCACACCTCTTACCCATACCACGGTATGAGGACTGTTCCCCATTGTACCCCACAGAGGCTTCCTGTACCACAGTGTGGGGACCTGTTTCACATCCATAGTTCACATACATGAGCAACACTCCATTGCACATGATGCATGTCACTGTATCGGTCGCATTGTGATTGACACTCTGAACATGAACAGGGGTGTTGCTGGAAGGTTCATTTCTGTACACGCATTCCCCAACAGTTCCCTCCCCCATTATTATCTGTACACATCCTCTCCAAATGGTACCCCCTTCCAAACAAGCCTGACTGTTGTCAGATGATTCCTCTAAACCTTAAAGAGGTGATACATGTATCTGTCTCCCAAACAGATGTGAAGACAGTGACACCCCTCGGTGGCCTACATCAACCCAAACACTGTAGGTTAGAGAGCAAATGTCAATAGAAAGGCCTATGGTCTATGACAGGCACTCAACAGCACTGTACACATATGTGTACAGTGAGTATTGTACAGTGAGTATCCCTGCCAACACCCTTGAACATGAATGCAACAGTACAACAGCGGTCTGTGCTTCTGGGTCTTGTTTGCTGCAGTGTTCCACATGCAGCCCATGGGTTCCACAGTGTGACAGGCACTGTACAACAGTTGGGGGACAACAGGCTGAGAGATATGCATGCCTGTCCCTGTCCATCAGGGCAGGGACCAGCTGGAGTAGGGGTATGTAAGGGGGGGGTCTGCTGTGGCCCATTACTCACCAGTCTGCTGATTGTCTGTCCCTGTCTTGGTCTGGATGGCACTGTTCTGATCCACCTCTCTTCTACAACCAGATCTTCAGCCCCTGTACTGCTACACTGTGCCTGGGCCTTTCACCTCGCAGCTGCATGTGCTGCATGTGTATCAAATGCCGCACATCGCATATGCAGCATGCACGGTGGCAATTGCATTTTGCAATAGCGATGTGCAGCATGGCATCTGCAATGTAGGAATGTGGCCTGCCTGACTCACGCATTTGCGTGTGCTCCCTGCAGATGCAACGCAGATGTGGGTTGGTTCTGGGTGGCCCTGCATGTGTAGTATCTTTGCCTCCAGGGCTCCGTGTGTGTGTGTGTGTGTGTACCCTGGGGGCGGTCAGTGGCAGGCAGATGCCCACTGGCAGTGGCCCATGCAGGACATTGTTGCGACTGGGGGTTATGCCCTACCCAACATGTACTCATTAAGGCCCTACCAATGCAATGATGACAAAAGGACAACACACCATAGGGTTGAGGTGCAAATGGGTTTATTTACACGTTGCTAAATTCACACATGTGCCCAATGTACAGTGCTCCCCGCTCCACCCATCACACATGACCCCACACTCACCCATGCACACAGTCATGCATATACACACACACACACACCCACCCATGTGATTGCACGGTGCCTCCTGCCATGTATATGGTCCCACCCACCATTTCCCCTACTGCACAGGTTGCCCGGGTGTCTCACAGCCATCTGCCACACACACAGCATTCTCACACCAACCCCTCCGGTGCCGGATGCTGGGCTGTAGGGAACCCTGCCAGTCTGGTGGGCTGTGCAGTGCCCTGGCGGACCAGCCCAGGCATCGCACCCTGTGGGCCTGTGTGTGCCCCCATAGATGGGCTGCTGTGCCTCCGACCACACAAGCCTACTTACCTCTCTGCCACGTGTGGTAGCAGCCATGCCGGGGCTGCACAGTGTGTTCCTCCATCATGTGCTGAGCACCTCGGGCCCCATGCAGCCTGTGGAGCACTCTCCTCTGTGTGCCCTCCTCCCTATGTGTGCCCTGTGCCTGACTTTGTTCCTGTGGGACTGTGTGAGGTGCTTGGCCTGGCCTGTGCCTGTGTTGCTGGCATGCCTGTGTGCACCACCATGGCCGCATTTTGGCACTGTCCTCTGCCTGAGTCAGTGTGGTTGGTGCCCGGCTGGGCGTGCATCACTGGAAGCATGACTGGTGGGTGGGTAGATACTGACCCCTGGTCCAGGGGTGGGGGAAGGGGTTCCACTGGCTCAGGTGGCTGTGTCTGGATACTGGAATGGGTGGTGGCTGGGGGTGCCATCTGCTTGGCCAGGCCTTGCAGGTGGTGCAGCTGCTGCAGTGCATGTGCTAAGGGCTGCATGGCCATGGCCATGGCTGTATTCTGGCTCTGCAGGTGTGCCAGCATGTTCTCCAGGCCTATGCTGAGGCAGTCCATGATGACCGTCTGGTGTTCGGCACAGTGCCAGATGCCCTGTATGGCATCCCCCAGGCCAACCATGCATACCGCTGTGACCCTAGTGAATGCCTGCAGGCTGCTGGAAATGCTGGATAGCCACAGCTCCATGCAGGTGTGGTGCTCCTGCATGCCCTGCCATATGTTCCCCAGCTCCTGCCTGCAATCCCCCTGGCTGGCCAACATCAACTGGCAGTAGTTCCCATTGTAGGCCGGTGGAGACAGCTAGTCCTGCAGTGCCCAGATGGCCTCATCCAACTCATCCTCCAGTCCACAGTCACTCAATGGGCTGAGCAACCCTATGGCAGTATCCTCAGCCACCGGCTGGTCTTGGTCCGACACCTCCCACTCGACCACGGGCATCCGCACTGCCTTCACAGATGTGGCAGCACTGCTGATGGTGTCCTTGGTGGTCCCCTGCTTCTCCCATGGTGGTCCAGCTGTGTCCTCCTCACTGCTGTCCACTGCCTCCTCTACCATGGGGCTCTTGCCATCCCCACTCCCCTCAGGCTCTGACATCAGCTCCGGTGTTCCTGCCACAGGTGTGCTGGCAGCGGGGCTGCCTCCAGTGTCTGCTGGGCTGCTGCCATTGTCCAGCACCATGCCGATGGCCTGGGCAGTGTCAGTACCATCCTGGCCCTGCCGCTGCTGCTGCCGCCTTCCAGCTCTGTTGAGGCCACCTGTGCCAGATGCCACTGCACCTGTTGAATGGGAAACATGTTAATGTGTCCCCACATCACAGTGTGCCCTCACCTGCCCAATCATTGTTACCCTCACAGGTCTGCTTTGGCATTGTGCTCTGGCACTGCACCCACCACACTTCTGTGCTGTCCTACCTGGTGTATGCCACCACTGTACATGCATCCTGCACCAATAGCGTGGACTCCCACCATTGCTGCCCTTGCTGTGCCATCCATCCTGGTACTGCAATGCCTGCTGTCACACGGCCACCCTGTATGGCTCCCCACTGCCCAGCGGCACCATGCATGGCCACGCCCATGGGGCAGCACCGAGCCACAGGGGCTTGTACTCCTGGGTGACTACATTGTCCCTGCCAGCCATGCATGATCCCTGCAGCCCTCGCCCGCACTCTGCAGGCACTGGGACAGTGACCCATGCCCCCTTCCTACTGCCCAGCCCATGTCTATACATGGTCCCCCCAGAACACAGTGCAGGACACAGCATCCCCCTGTGTGGCCCAGGCCATACCTCAGCATGCCCCCCCAATGGTACACAGTGCAGGTCACAGCAACACCCAGTGCAGCCCAGGCCATGCCTCAGCATGCCCCCCCAACAGTACATAGTGCAGGACACCACACCACCCAGTGCAGAGCAGACCTTACCTCTGCATAACCCCCAACAGTACACAATGCAGGACACAGCAACACCCAGTGCATCCCAGACCTTACCTCTGCATGCTCCCCCCAACAGTACACAGTGCAGGACACAGCACCACCCAGTGCAGCCCAGACCTTACCTCTACATGCCCCCCAACAGTACACAGTGCAGGACACAGCAACAACCAGTGCAGCCCAGATCTTACCTCTGCATGCCCCCCAACAGTACACAGTGCAGGACACAACACCACCCAGTGCAGCCCAGACCTTACCTCTGCATGCCCCCCCCAAACAGTACACAGTGCAGGACACAGCTACACCCAGTGCAGCCCAGGCCTTACCTCTGCATGCCTCTCCCAACAGTACACAATGCAGGACACAGTGACACCCAGTGCAGACCAGACTGTACCTCTGCATGCCCCCCCCCCCAACAGTACACAGTGCAGGACACAGGAACACCCAGTGCAGCCTGGCTCATTCCTGTGCACATCCTCCCTCTGGTTTCATGTACCTGTGCCAGCCCCTCCACAGTTGGCCATGGGTCATTCCTTTGGATTGCTGCACATGTCAACAGCACACATGTCTGTCCCTGGCCTGCCCCTTGTCATTGTCTGGTTCCCTTGGCCTACTCTGTGGCTGGCTGTGGACATGTGGCATTCCTTTGGCATGCCTCCCCACCATTATGTTTGCCTACACATTGTCAACTCACCCACCCCATCTTCACCATTGGCTTCGGTGCTATTGCCATGTCTGGCCTGTCACATACATTGCTGGTTGTGTGTCCCTACCTGTGGCCATCCAATGTCTAAACGTGTCCAGCTGTGTTATGCCAGTGATGCTGTGCTAGCTGAGATGTGCTGCTATCCTCCTTTTGATACTGCTGAGTGGCTCCTGCTGGGTTGGTCCTCCCCCTGTGTCCTGTGCACTGCGCCTGTTGTGTGCAACCTTGCACTTCACCAGGTGCCTGAGTTCACTCCACTTCTTTTGCACATCACAGAATGTCCTGCACTGTGCAGCAATGGCATTGACTCTGCGTACCACCCTGTCCCATGCCCTTTTGCGTCTCTCCCTCCTCTTGGCATTCCCTCCGCTTCCCATGAGGAGTGCATGGTGGTGGTCGATTTGCTCCACCAGGGTGTTAACCTCCTCATGGCCAAAGTTCCTCTTCCTTCTCTGTCATTCCACTGCAGCTTCTGCCATTGCTGTGGTGTATCTGCTGGTGTATGTTGGACCGCTACTGCATGCTGTACACTTTTACATGGTGTGTCTTGCGTGTCGCGACTTACGCAGTTGCATTTGGCATATTCTTGCTGGTTCTAGAATTGCACGTATCTCGCATGTCACAGTTACCATTGCATAAGTTCCACAACTGCGTTACTTGCGTCTGGCGTATTTTCCTTTTTAGAATTGGGCCCATAGTATTTATTGTTTATTTGAGGATTTTGGGATTACAACCTTTGAGTCATAGACTTATTCCCAAAGGCTCCACGACTTGGAGACAAATACATTTGACATACCATTACATTGTCATAGAAGCAGGTTACATACACATGTTAATTTAAAACATATAATAAATACAATTACATTGCAACAGAAGCAGGTTACATACACGTGTTCATTTATAACATCTAATATTTACAAAGACCGGTGTCTGTTTAATGTATTACAGTGTCATAATTGCTGTCCGAGAGGAGACATTGTCATGCGCCTGTGGACCCCAGCAGTGTGATGGCCCTGGGCTGTTTGGAGCTATGTTATCTGTCTGCATGGCATCAGACACTAGTAAATTCTATTTATGTGTGTTTTTTATGAATGTAATGCTGTCTATATGTGGTCTTAGAATACATATACTAGGAAGCCTAATAACTTATTGTAACATGATTTAATTAATTTTATTATCATGTGATCAATTAAAAAAACCTGTGTAAATAGATGGGATTTTAAAGTCCAGACCAGACCTTGAAAAAGCGTTAGTCTACGTGAAATGTTGGTGCGAGGTGGTGGTGTAACTTTTGATGCCTTCTCATATGTTTTAAATGTAATAAATGAATGTCACTTAAAAAATTGGTTGGACCTCTTTACTTTGAGTAGACCTTGGAGCTTTTTAGTGACTGCCTATTTTTTCTTATTAACACCAGAATGAACCACAGTCCTGCTGTAGTCACTCTGGGTCCCCTTTGGAGTCTTGATCTGAAGCCCTAGAACCCATTTGAGAAAGTAGTTTTTCAGAAAAGCTTGATGCAGCCTCTGAGTCAGTAAAGACATGGGATTTTTGTTGATGGTGAATCTGCAGTCATGCAGGATAAAGCATCTGGGCCTTCACTCCCTTAGCCAGAAGTAATTTCTTGACAGATTGCAGTTTTTTCTTGCGATCTTGTGTTTGGGAGGCTAAATCTGGGAAAAAAAAACAAACGATTGCCTTCCCAGATGATGTCCCCTTTCTTCCTAGCAGCTTGTAATAAAGGAATTCTGGCCTCAGGGGTAGACAAAGTCATGATCGTTGTCAGAGGTCATGAAGGAGAACCCCTTTTAGGTACAGGACACAGTGATATTGTGAAGGTCTGCACAATACTGATGCCCATATCCTTGTGTAATAATTCCAGGTGATCAAAAATTAGGTGATCAAGTGCTGACATCAATTCTGCATGGTTGGCATAGCGGGAGTGGGGTGGGCGGCTGGGCCAATCCTGACATTCTTCTGCTGCAGACCATTCTCCAATGTCTCCACTTTTGCTTTCGGGAAATTGATGTCGCAGATTAGGCCTGAGCTGACCTTGGACTGCCATTCTGTAGTTACAATAAGGTCCGTAATTGCCATAATATTGGCATCTATTTTATTTTCTAGATCTGAGAATTTCTGTTTCATAGCTGCCAGCTGTTTATTGGTCTCATTTCCCATCTCCTGTAGCTTTCTGAGGAGCTGGAATATTTGTGCAAACTCTGACAACATGGAAAGATACTGGGCCTCCTGATTTCATAGAAGTGCTGGTCCCTGGATTATTAAAGTATGTGTCGAGCCCCAAGGATGCGTGTTGATGCTGCTTTTTTGGGCTCATTTTAGTCACCATCGATTATGGTTGCGTTTAATGCAATGAGCGGTGAGTTTTAATGCCTCTAAATTGATCAAAATTACTGAATTTAACTTAAACAAATACTGAGCTCTACGATGAACAGCCACCCTGATGAGTGCTCCTCAGCACCCCCCACCTTGATACCATATTTTGTTTTGTTATTATTATTTACATTTTTTCTCCCATCTTTCTTTTTCGTTTGCCTTTTAGGTGTTTTGCACCACTGAGAAAATATCTTCCTGCTTGCAGTAATGTTATGCTTTTCACCCATAGTTGTACTTTAGTTGTTATGCTCCCTGATTGTCTTACCTTCATGTTCTTGTTTCCCATTTATCTTTCCCCTTCCCTCCTCCCCCACTGTCTCTCTTTCTCTTCCCCCATTTATTTTTCCTCCTTAGATTTTCTTCAGTTCATACAGCATTCTATTGATGCATTGTATCTAATTATAAATCTAAGCAAAAGTAAGCCACTTAGCTACCCTCTGTGCCATGTGAACAACTCTTCACAAAGCAAACAAACATGTATGGCACCAGAACAGCATGCAAAAAAGACTTTTAATAAATAGCATACATAAATACCTTATAGTGCTGTGCAGATGGTAAAGTACAAGATGTACCGGCACAGCGGCTGGGACAGACCCAACCTGGTTTCACCACTAGGGCTTTATCAAGCACTATAAGGTATTTATATATGCTATTTATTAAAAGTGTTTTTGCAAGCTGTCCTGGTGCCATATGTGTTTGCTTGCTTTGTGTCTAATTATAAAGCAGCTTTTAATATACATCCTATTATAACAAATTTATTTCAGTATAAAATGTTGCTCTTTCTCAAGGATTGGTTATGTTAGACTGACAATTTTTGTCTGTATGGATTCTCTATGTCATATTTAATAGTTTGCAATTCTATCTTGCCACATGGTTATGGTGTTCTAGTTCACACTTATGTTTTATGTAATTATGTTATGGTGCCTTTGTTGCTTGTTTATCAAGTAGTATGGTGAATTAGCTTATTTATGTGTCATTGTCCATTAACTGTGGTATTATCCCTACTATATAAGGAGTGATGCCGTTATAACTTGTAAGCCTTTGAGGAAGGAAGCAGTTCTGAGACGCATCAGGCGTTACACATTTTTTAACTCTTGCAATACTGAATAAACCACTTTTAAATGATCTGGCAGAGCAGTGTGGGATTATTGCCTGGATGGTGAGTGCTTGGTTCCATGTTCTTCAATTGATATACGTCATCACTGAGATGCCAGTTATGAGCATGGTTGAGGTAAAGAACGATAACCCTTGTCATTTGACACATTTTGACTTTAAACACTGTAATGCCCACTGTCAACAAGATAGTCAAGCTTATAGAACCATTATATATCATCTATCACTGAAGACATAAGTTAAAATCAGAGAACACATGATAAGAAACATCACATATTAAAGGTTATTTATTCATTAGCACATCACAACTGCAAGTGTATGGCATAAATACATGTACTTTTGGATACAAATAATTGATCTACAATTCTTCCAAATTAAGTGTTTCATAACCACATGTACACAGTACAGCAGGACCAAAGATTAAATATAGTCTCTTCATCACAAATTAGAGGCATGAGTGAGTGCCGTATTGCTTATACAATGTGCTTAACAGAATACGATTGTAACTCAGTGGCATGCCTTATTGTTTGCATACAGTGGGGACAGCCATGATGCAGTGCAGTAATGCTGCAGAACATCATGAAATGCTGCAGTATGTTGCAAGGAACAGTGTAATTCAATGCAATTAATCACTTTTTTACTGTTGTCTTTTGGGGACAAGGCATTTACTGCACATTACTGAGTTGCATTGTGGCTGGCTCCACTGTACAAACTGATTTCAGATTAAAACTGTTAGAAATGTATAATTTAAATGGTTTCCTCACTGGGTGTATAACTTTGAGAAAAATAATGTTAACAATGTATCTTAGATTACCGTAGCATTAAAATCAGAAAGTTGCAGTAACGACAGCAAAACCAAATACAGGATATTTGACAAACTTCCAAAAATGATATTTCCCATCACATAGTATGTATTTTAAATGTGTTGCTGTGGCACCTAAGAAAGGACATGTTACTTACTGTGCTTTCATTCTGTTATACAAGAATTGTACATTCTTTGTACCAAAAATGGTGACAGTCAGATGGTACAATTCTAAGGACAATGTCTCCTGTGCCAGATATAACTGTTTGATGTCCTTGCATAGTAGCTTAGTGAAAAGCATCAATTCATGTTCTCTATATACGTTAGAACCCATGTCAGAAATCAAGTAAAGTCAAGTCAAGTTTATTTATAAAGCGCCTTTCAGAACCAAGGTGCTGTACAAAGATAGATAAAATAATAAAATCCAAACATTTAAAAACAACCATAACTAAGAAGAATAAGCCAAAGTAAAAAGATATGTCTTTAAAACAGTTTTAAAATTATCAACGGTTGGATATTCTTTCAACCAGCGAGGTAGAGAATTCCACAGGGTTGGTGCAGAAAAGGCAAAGGCACGAGATCCTGATAACTTCAATCGAACCTTGGGAATCTCTAGCAATCCCTCGCTGGCGGAACAGAGAGGACGGAGGGGGCGATAGGGAATCAGAAGATCTTTCGGGTAACCGGGTCCCTGGTCATGTAGAGCTTTAAAGGTTAGTAAACCAACCTTGAAGGTGATCCACCACCAAACAGCCAGCCAGTGCAGTTCGCGAAGCACAGGCATAATATGACTGGTTCTAAGAGTCCAAGTCAAAAGCCTGGCTGCAGCCTTCTGCACCAGCTGAAAGTGGCAGATATCAACCCCTGGTAGCCCTAGGTAGAGGGAATTGCAGTAGTCCAGATGGGTAGTGACAAAGGTGTGGACCAAAGTTGGAAGGTCCTCCTGGGGAATCAGATGTTTCACCCAGGAGATATTCCTCAGATGGTAAAATAAGGATTTGACAACAGCTGATACCTGAGATTTCAGGGTCAGACCATCATCCAAAATAACGCTCAGATTTTGCACCTGTCCAGAGGTAGAGAGCGGTACACCACCAAGTAATAAACCTGATGACTGTCCAGCTCCCAAACCCACCCCCGGATGACCTGGATCCACAACCAATACTTCTGTCTTATCCGGATTGAGTCTCAACCAGCTCGAGCTCATCCAAAGTTTTATCTCATCTAGGCAATTATTAAGCACATAGAGTGCATTACCCTGGTTGGGGAGAAAGGACAAATACAGCTGAGTATCATCTGTATAGCAGTGAAAACTCAGACTGTATCGCCTGATGATTTCTCTCAATGGCAGCATATACACTGCAAACAACATGGGAGCTAAAATGGAGCCCTGTGGTACCCCACAAGGCAGGGAGTAAGCATCAGAGGAATAAATTCTGGTGACAACTGTCTGAAACCTGCCAGTGAGGTAAGAACGAAACCAATTGAGAACTGTACCAGACAGCCCACAAAAGACCCGCAGTCACTCCAGTAGCACTCCATGGTCTACAGTGTCAAATGCAGCAGATAGGTCGAGAAGGACCAGAATGGTACAAGCCTTTCAATCTCTGGCCATTAAGAGGTCGCTCAATATCTGAACAAGGGCAGTCTCTGTACTATGCCTTTTCCTGAAACCAGACTGGAGAGTATCATAGACATTATGAGATTTAAGATGTTCATCCAATTGCAACGCAACTGCCTTTTCAATAACCTTACCAACAAATGGCAGGTTAGAGATAGGTCGGTAGTTAGCTAGACAGTCTGGGTCCAGGGAGGATTTTTAAGGAGTGGTTGAACTACTGCCTCCTTAAGGGGTCAGGAAACCCCCCCCTCTCCAAGGACTTCCAGACAATGTCTGCAAGGATTGGGTAGATAGCTTCTACACAACCTACTAGCAGCGGTGTAGGACCCGGATCCAAACTACAACTAGTTGGTCGCATTGTTTGGATGATCTTTACAATGTCCACAAATTCCGGGCGGTGAAAATCTAACCAGACAGACCGAGGACAGGACACCACCAATCATCCACCACAATCCCCCATAGGAGAGGTCGGACCAATGCCGGACCTGATGCTGGCAACCTTTATCTGCAAAAAGCTGTAGAACTCCTGCATCTAGGCTGAGAAAAGGCTTTAGGCTGATGACAGACTGGATTGCACAGTCTGTCCACAGTCCGAAAAGCTGAGACGGTCGATTTTGTGCAGCAGAAATCTCTCGACAGGAATTGTGTCTTCTTATGAGTGATTTCTGATTGATAGCTATCATAATGAGCCATCAATCTAAGCCTGTCAGCATCAAGGCCCGATTTCTGCCAGGCTCTCTCCAGCCTTCGGCCTACTCGCCTTAATTCCCTCAAGGAGCCATCAAACCACGGGCTCCTTGGACGGATGGTGAGAGGCCGAACATGAACAGGTGCAATTTTGTCCAGAGCATCTCCCACAGCCTTATTATAGGCTAATACATGATCGTCTGGACTCATGAATTCACCCGACAAGCTCGATAGATCTAGCACTGCCATTAGGTCATTGGGGTTAACACCCTTTAAAGGACGGTATTGGACCATCTCCGTAGGGGCAGACCTATTAGAGGGGGCCCTGAAACTGAACCTTATGGTGTAATGGTCCGACCAACTGACTGGTTACACCCCCAGCTCAGTGACCTCCATACCCAAGAGAAAGACCAGATCAAGTGAATGACCCTCTGTATGGGTAGAGGAGGTAACAACCTGTGTCAGGCCTAGTGTATTCATCAACTCGAGGAGATTTTGACCAAAATGAGATAGTTCATCATCGACCCAGGCATTGAAGTCACCCAGAAGTATTATTCTGGGAAACCTCAACACCAGGTCGACAATGAAGTCTGCAATCTCCTGTAGGAATTCACCACCGTCACCTGGTGGACGGTAGACGAGGAGAATCCCACAACCTGCACCCTTGCCCAGGATATATTCAAAAGATCTGGTGTTTCTCAATGGCACATCCACAAGGCCCAGCTCAGATTTAAACATAATGGCCACCCCGCCTTCACGATCCAGCCTTGACGGTGTATCACCGAGAACCCGCTGGAATTGCACGCCAATATAGGGCCTGGATTTTCATCCAGCCAGGTCTCGGGATGCAAGTCAGATCAGATGATCCAACAAGATCAGCAATAATAGCTGTCTTGTTCTTAATTGATCTGGCATTGCACAACACCGCCAAGGCGGGATGAACTGTCGAGGAAGACCTTGGCATCTGTCCGATTTCCTCGGGACTCTTGGGTATAGGGACAAGATAAGAGTGATCTCTATCCTGACCCCATTTCACCCCAGGATGTCTTCTGGACCTTAAGACCCCAATCCGCCCTCCCCATTCCTGTCCCCCACCAGGCCCAGCTTTCCACCTTCGTCCTCGCCTCCTCAGAATGCCCAATGCTCGACACCTAAAATAGGTGTTAGATGACAATGGTGGGCACTCAAAAGGACATAATTCCCTGAGCCTAGTGGGGGAATAGTGCCCAACCATCATTAATCAAATCAAAAAGAAACAGAATAAAAAAACCTATAAATATCAAATCTATAAATAACACACTCTCCTCTCTCTCTCACAGAGGGGAGGCGGATAAAACAAACAAACTAGCATAAAAACCAAATTAAACCCCAACTCAAAAATAACCCAAATAATAAAAAGTGGAAAAATTAAATCAAATAATCGTAAAGAACACAGTAAAATATTATCATATACCACTGGGTACTAAACCTAAGCAAAATTTGTATTTTAAACAGTGAAGCACCTCTCACGTGCAACAATGCAGCAGATGTTATATACTCTCCCAATACCACCTCTCACATGGTAGGGAACCAATTAAATAAATCCAATTAATAATTATACAAATTAAACAAATAAATAAAGATACAACACACTCTCACCACCCTCAGTCCAGGAGCTAGAGAAAGACAGAGGAATCAGTTCTCCAGCAGTCCAGAAACGAATAAAATCAGGATAAATCCAAATGAAGAAAAACAAAGTAAATTCTCAGCAGATGAATCCAATAATAGGAATCCGAGTCAGAACCAAACGAGGGAGCCTGAAGGTGTCCCACCAAATCCACCAGCAGCTGCTCTTCATAAAACAGTCAAAGACCGACGACTCCAAGCAGTCAATCATCTAAAAAGCAGCAGAACAGTTCCAAGGAGGCAGAATATTTTCCTTGAGGCAACAACACCCCCACCCAGTTGATGACCCGTGGCTATAGCCGCCTCACAAGTCAGCCCAAACAACCGAACCCTAAGGCGGTTTAGAAGAAGCCCTGGTCCCCCCCAGCTCCCTAGGGAGCACACAAGGTGACTCCTGCCCGGTCGGGGACCAAGAGGTGGCCGACACGTCCCACAAGATTCAAACAGCACTCCACGCAAACAAATCCACCAGAAAACCTTGGTATAAGCTCGTTTATTTAAATGAGCCTTCCGATGTAACACAATAAATCGGACAGTCTGTGGCTCCAGTAGTAACCTCCTTGCAAGTTCCCTGGGGCAGATCTGCAAATCCTTCAGCAGTCGTGACTGAACAACTCCACAGACTTCTCCAATCCTCCATAGAAACTGCTCATAAAATCCCTAGGAGTCCAAAAGTCTTGATTAATCCTAAAAAAATCCAACAGAGCAGTAGGGTGGATCAGCAGGAAACCAGTCCGCTCCACAGCACAAGTTTAACAAAACCTGCTGTGTAACCGCAAAACATCTGAAATTAAAAGACTCCAAGCTCCGATTACAACTCAGTGACTTTAGGTGGAAAATAACACTGCATAAAGGTGTAAACTGCCACTAAACACCCAGTGGTATAAAAAGCCGACAAAACTAAACGGAGTTCGGAGAGTAAAACTTGAAGGGTACAGCTCTACGCATAAAACATAAAATTACTAACTACCTCACTCCTTCAGCCCTATCTAACTAAAATAATACAGAAACAGTGAGTAAAAATAAAAAAAAAAAAAAAAAACTAAACAAACGAGTGGAGCTAAAATGCTGGCAGGCTCAACGCAGCCGCCATCTTGCCGCCACTTCAATGGATCAGACAGTAAAACAATGTAGGAAAATATTAATATTCACTCCACTATCAAGCACTTTCAGCTTTAAAACAACTTTATAGTTATTTCTGTTAAACTGTCATCTGAAACATTATAACCATCATGCATGAGTTATTAAAAGGATCATTTCATTGTTTCACTATGTTGAATGACGTTACTGATACACTGTGATTTACAAACAGAATTTAAAAAAGTGTTGATAAACAATGTTAGTAACACTGTCACTCTCTGTGATAACATTCATATTGTACATTTATATATAGAATAAATAATGGATAACGTTGGTATACAAGGATATATACCCATCTAGAGGCTAATTAGGGTTATAAGGCCATGATCCTGAAGGGTAAGTGGCTTTATTGCCTTAATTAGCCCCCAAGATGAGTGTACTTCTAAGTGTTCCACCCTTACCCATTATTTGTTGAATTTAATACTTTAGGATGGTTATTGTTATAGAGATTGCATTTGCCATCATGTTATGGCACTTGAAGGTCTCTTGCAGCAAAGAGAGAATGGTGTGTAGTGAGTGCGGTAGGAGTTTGAGAGATTTCTGAGTTTAGGAGGGTTTCTGTAAGTGTCTTTTTTCCAGGTCCTTTTGCAGCTTGTTAATTGGTTTGGCAAGCTTCCTAATGCTGTGTTAATTGTGCTGTTTGTGGTATTCCCCATAGGGTTTAATGTAGTACAGCTGTGTACTTTTTATTAGTGCAGGTATACACTTTTAATTGTTTGATTAGTGTAGGTATACAGCTTTAATTAGTGTAGGACTTTAGCTGTAATTGATTGATTAGTTCAAGTATATAAATTTGATTGATAGATTAGTCTCGGGTATACAGGGAAATAAATGATAGCCTTTTCTATGGGGCAAAATTCCCATCCATGTATTATAACACTTTAAATTTTAAATCAGTTTTGAGTACAGCAGTAAGACATGACCAAATATTACATTAACAATCTATTATTGACCCCCTATCACCAATACAGCAATGGACACTTCATTGTACACATAGTGGGTGATTAAGAGACAGTTAATATTACCCATGGGCAGTCTTTAAATCACATTTCTTAATTGCATTAAATAACAATCTGGTGACATTATACTTTCAAAACACAGATAATGTTTTATTTTGGTTGTCATCTATATGAATTCAAACTCATATAAATGATATTTCCAATTCAATGTTGATGGGTAATAAGATAATATATTATTAATTGCTGCTTTGCATCTACAGTCTTTGTGTTTGTATATTACTTCCTTTTGTTTTGAATTGTATTATTTCTCGACACAGGTCCACCTTACAGATGAGTTATCTCAATGGTGTTTTGCCTGGATAAATAAAGATTGATAGATTGATTGGTTATCAGCAGGTGCTAAGCTTAATGGCAGTACAAATCTTTCATTAGCCAGAATTAGTCTTCTTGCACTGGGCCATTAGAATATTTTGGCCCCAATATTCAGAACTGTGCCTGGCAATGGCACATGAGGGAGTGTAGAGCAACTGAGTTGCGCTGGTGCAACTAAGGGATGTATACAAAGGAGATGAGCCATGGCGCATCTCCTCTGAATATAGCAGGTAATGCTCACTGCGCAAATAGGATGAGCCGGCTCATCTCCCCCAGACAGGGCTGAATACCAGGAATGGGAACTGTGCCAGCGCAACAGAATTATGCTGTGCACTAATTTCTGATCTTTGTGAGTGACTATTACAGTATGCACTGCAAGCACATTGGTCCACAGTGTAGACCAATGGGCTTACAGTTGATACTGTAAACTGTCATTCAGCGGGCAGCCAGGCAGTAAGTTGACGGGATTGCAGCTGCCCGCTGATGATGGGAGGGGAGCTGGGTGGGCAGGGGTCATGTGTAGTTGGGGGGTGGGGTACAGGACTACCAGGGCTAGGGCATTACATCCTTTACAGTGATTGGGGAATCAGGAGGGGTGGGGTTACCACTGGACTGCCAGGGACATTTAATTATTTTATATTTTGTGATCATGGCTATGGGGAGGGAGGGGGTAACACTGGACCACAAGGGAGTTATGTGGGTGCTTGTGGATGGTGTTCTGGGGGGGGAGCCACCCATGGCTGGTGGCCACTGTGTTGCACCCTGCACTACAGTGGCCCGCCTGTGGCTGGCTACCATTTGAGCCTATGTTTTTGGGCTTAACTTTGTGCCCAAGTATGTGGCACATCTCAGGGTTGTGCCAGCTTATGTGCCGCACATCCTGGGCTGAATATTGGGGATGTGCCACATATACATGGGTACACCCCTGGAGATGTGCCACATACATTATGATTGCACCCTGGCACATCAGGACTTGCACTGCACAAGTCTCTCTTTTGAATATTGCCCCGGAGTGCATTTCTGGGTTGTGCTGGAGCATCTCAGTTGCACCAGGTGCAACCCCTTTGACTATCTGGGCCTCATTGTAGAGTTATAGATACATAGATACATAATAATTGTTGTCTGTGTCCATGATGAATGTTACAAACATGGCTGCCAAATGAAGCCACTTAGCAAGAAGCAAATCACCATTTCCACCACTACTAGATGCACACCAATACAAGTGATTTTCTATGAGTTTGGTCCACTCTTTCAGTGCAAAGCATGCTTCAAGCTTTTGCTTTGCCTCCAGTTTATTTTTGATTCATGTTGATAGTTATAAAAGGAACACATTTCATTTATTGAGTGTGACAACTGCTGCAATGTGATACGTCAGCTGTATTACAACACCATTACATTGTACCAGTCTTGCAAATATGCAAGACATTTCAACAATGATTTCACTGTTTGTCCAGTGTTGCAAGTGTACATGAACTTCAAACATTGTATACAGTATCAGTGTATCCAGTGCTACCTCCCTTTTGGGGAGGGAAGCAGAATCCCTAGCTACAGCTTGGAACTCTGCAATATGAGCAGACTCAATAGACCACAAGGCTTTATTCTGCTGGCACCTCTCATATGTTTGTCTGTTTGTATGTATGTATGTTTGAGTATGTGTTCTTACCATATTTGGGGACATGGCCTCCGTATCCAGTGTTGGCAGTGTATGTGCTGTTACAACATTGGAAACAATGTCAGTATGTCCATTGTTGCACAAGTATGTGCTCTTCTCACATTTGGTACATGGTCTGTGTATCTAGCATTGGCAGTGTACTTGCTGTTACAACACTGAATACACTGTCAGTGTATCCATTGTTACATGAGTATGCACTCTTCACACATTGTGTACACAGTCTCTGTCTCTAGTATTGGCAGTGTACGGGCTTCTGTCAGTGGGTAGATGGCAGGTTACGGAACACAATAGTAAACATTCCATGAGTACTACTGTGCAAGACAAAGAAATACACAAGTGGCCTTGGAGGTCAGGTAAGCTAATTTAACATGTAAGCAATTAACCAGAGATTTCCAGTTTATAAGAATGAGATTAAGTTACAGACCACCAAACTGAGAAAGTGATGATGCCACAAATCATTGTGTAAAGGTGGAAGATAAAATAAAAGCAGTGTGATTAGTTATCAGGCATTGAGCCTTCATTACTTTATTTCAGTGTATGTGATGTTACAACACTGGATACACTATCAGTGTCTCCATAGTTGCTCGAGTACAGGCTCTTCCCACATTTGGTACACAGTGACTATGTCCAGTGTTTGCAGTGTACGTACTCTTACAACAGTGGGTACACAGTGAGCGTGTAAACTGTTGCCAGAGTACATGCATTTCCAACACTGGTAAAACTGGTAGTGTAGCCAGTGTTGTAAGTGCACATGGACTTCCAACATTGTAACACGATGATATTATAGTACTTGTGGAAACACAGAAATACCGATGTGTGATATGTGTACAAGCACATTAAAAATATGTCAAAATACATGAAAACCATATATCACTGTATAAAACTGTTTTCAAGTACAGATGTTTTACCCTTCTCAACATGCCATGCATCAAGTATGCGACAAATGCTCTTGTTCCTGTTTGTATTTTTTAACATCAACATGTTTGTCAGTGGTAAGACTGGCAAGTTTTATATTACAGGACTTCAGATATTTCAGTCATCTTTTTATCCCTTCCAGTTACATGGAATTGGAACTTTTTACCTCATTACTCCTACAGAAAAAGGAGGTAATAAATAAAATGTTAAAGTAAAATATTAAAAATGAAAATATGACAAAGGAAAAAAAGTATATGGACCAAAACTGTACACATACACCAGAATTTACAGTATTTCCACAGCCTTTGATCAAACAAGCCCCATCAGACTATACGATCCAAAGGTTGTGGTGTGTGTAGGTGAGCAGCACCTAACATCTCCACCAAGAATATCACTGTTAATCGGGAAATGAGGTTTGCACCTCTTTTCCCTGTCTCATCCATGCATTTTGTACAACAGGAACCTGATAGTATGCACATATAGAGATGTTTGGGATATTAAGCTGTGTAAATAATTTGAAGATTCTGACAGGCCCAGCAGCTGTAAACATGATAGTGCAGGCCACCATCATGTTGCCAATCGGTAGTGTTAGATGCCATGACTGGTTCTCACAAACTCTTGAATGACCAACATTGTCACATAATTGCTGAAATGCCACAGAACTACCCATAACATTTTTTGAAGAAAACTATTCAAGTTGCTTGACATAACAAGCATTCTTGTAACAATAGCAGTATAGTACTTTTAAAGAATATAAACTTGCATTCAAATTGTAGTTCTCTATCAACCTGTAGTTCACAGTATCTAAAAAAGAGAAAAGGTAGTATTTAAATAGTATCAGTTAACAAGTTGAAAATAGCCAATGATCCATTCACTGAAATTTAAGTATGTGTTGAATATATGAAATCTTACTGTTCATATTCATCTGTTCCACAGCCAGAATCAGTATCAGAACTGTCTCTGTCACTGACATCTGGATCTTGTCATGTGTCATCTTCCATGACATCACTCATGTCATCATGGTCAGATGATACTGTACATCTCATGCAATGTCTGCATCTGAGTGATTATCGCATTCATTCAATGATATGCATTGGGTTCCAGTATCACAGCTAAATTCAGTCGTTACATTGAACTGAGTGAATTTTTCAACTTGGATCACTTTGGTCTGTATTTCCCTTGAACATTTTGTACAACCACTGTAGTGGGGCATGTATTTAATGTCTATGTTCTTTTGTTAACCATCACCTGTGTTGATAATGTAATTAGTCACAATAAAGTACGGATTGCTTAAGTGCCGCATATCTGAGGCACATAAGCAACCTTACATGGGAATGTCATGCTACAGGGGTCTATCAGATCCCCAGCAGCATTAACTACAGGCATGCTAGCCCCTTGCATATAGGATTCCCCCAGCCAACCTTGCAGCGATGCACCACGGGCAGTCCAGCGGCATTCCAGGGGATGCATATGCACTCTGCACCATTCACTAAGGTGTGGAGTACCGAACCTGAAGGGCACAAGCTACATGAAGGAGGACCCTGCTGTAACTTTTATATGCCACCCAACAGACACCTACCAGCATGTGGTGGCAAGGCAACCCCCTCCACTCTGCTTCCCCAGCCCACTGGGCTGCCAGGGAGGGCTGGGACAGGCATTCGGGCATTTGTTCAATGGAGTCAGCTTGCCAGGGTCCATACCTTCTCAGGATCCCCTACACACATGCAGCACTTTGGGACCTAGGACAGGCATCTGACTGGATGCCTGCTTGAGTCCTGTTATCTGCCCCCATGCAACTGCACACCAGATAGTGAGGCTATGGACAAGTGCCCTTTGGTTGTGAATAGCAAGCACCCTGAGCCTGTTTGTGGCCACATAGCTACACGGGCCGGGTATGCAGGTATCTCGAGTATCACAAGTACCCTATGCCCCTTAAATTACAATAAAAATTTGATTGATAAAAAAAAAAATATGCTCATTGTCACATAATATCTGAAGAAATACATGATTATGCACTGGATTTTACTATTGCAGACAATATCAATATTTGTTTCTTAACTGTGCCCTCAACATACGCAGATAGGTTTTTTATTCAGCACCACACACTGTTTGACCATTTAATAATATACTCTGAATGTGGTTAACATTAGTTAATAGAAACCACAGCCAATGGAATGCTGCCATGAAGAATTCACGTATCATGTTCGTGAAGCTGTACATAGCATTATAACCTATATTATAAAAATGCATCATTCTGACCGGAGTCATTAGTATGACTGCTTTACATTTATAACTTTTATACTTTCATATACAGTATAACCCCGATTATCCGAATGTACTGGGGGACATCAAAATAATTCGGATAATCGGGTGTTTGGTAAATCGGGAGAACTGTTCACAGTCACAGAAAAAACAGTGCAGTAGCAAGCTAAGAGATCTATTAAAGCAGCACAGCCCACAAGTCTTTACAAAATCAATGTATAAATTTAATTAGACAAACAACACTAAAAAACGTTGTAATTGCAGCCTGCTTTTTGGTACGATTTAGTTTTTCTAAAGCCTGCAGTCTTAACTTTCGTAACAGTAATGTGTGCAGATAGTCCATACTATCTTGGCGTTCAAGCCACTGCAAACACTTATTGAAAGCCTCTATGGCTTCAGATGGGGTCAATACCTGCATAGCGGTGGCTTTTCCATCCTTCTCCTCGTTCTCTGTTGCCTCCATCACCTCCGGTATGTTTTGCACCCATTGTTGGTGGAAGCATTCCCGTACCCTCTCTTTCCCTCCCCACTTCTTTAATCCCCTCGAGAGCCAAAACACTAGGGAACAAGGTAACCAAAACTGATATGCCTTCCTCCTGACTTTTGTGTGGGAGCTCATTAAAGAGGGAGCCTACAATCAAATGGCAACCTCAGTGCAGGGCCTCCCCTGCTGATCAGCTGTGCGACTGTTCAAGATGACAAATTAAAATGATGGAGCCTCACTGAGACAGTCACTCCCTCATGTAAGACACCAACTTTCTCACAGCAATCAGCAGGAGTATTGCTTGTCTTAGACATGCTGCCGTGAATTACAGGGCTCAGCCTTATTAGCAACTTTAAAATGGGGGACAGGGGTCGATTTCAGATATTCGGGAGGTTTGGATAATTGGGTTTCGGGTAATCGGGGTTATACTGTACAGATGGATCAGAATGGCACAATAATTACCTGTCCCAACATTACACAAGATAGCATCCCAGAATGAGTACCTGATACTTTATGAATGCGGATATGCATTCATAAATAGTTTGCGCAAGGAATATTTATTTATTTCATATTTTTTAACCAAGTAAGGCCCACTAGGACAAGTGTCTGTTTTCAGAGGTGACCCGGGAGCTTTGGGCTGGTCAAGTGACTTGCTCAGAGTCACACCGTATATAAGTGGAGGTTGTGGGAATTAAACCAAGGTCTGCAGGTACCAAGCTCATTCACATCTCATTACTCTAGCCTCTAGACTATACCAATAGTGTATTAAAAATCATGAGCTCAAAAAGGAAAACACTCAAAAGGTACAGTTCCATTATTCTTTTCAAATAATGAAGCAACAATGAACTAATAGGGATTATGTCAATGGTCTATAACATTACCCAGTAGTGTGTAATTATTGCACCATGCATTGCTGAATGCTACATGTCCTACAGGGTGAATTACTGACCATTACCATAACATCTGGGAGTGACTAACTGCTATTTAATGTTTTCAAATGCTGTTTAACCTGGTTCAGAATATCATTGTGTTATGCTGTATCCATGGCACTCCAGACATTACATCATGGGTTTCAACCCACCTGATAGGCTAGTGATGCACATGTGACCCAGGATCAAATTGTTCAGCATACCTTGATCCCAGGAGTCCCTGTTCCCCAGTTCTCTATTTGCATCTGATAAGGCAGAAAACACTCCAGGAGTCCCTTTGTTCAACAAATACCTTAAGGTAGGCATCCTAACTCTAAACCATTGTTGAAAAACATTTTACTGCAGTGTTACATTGTTTAAGAGACATGTAAAGACTGTTACCACTAAGTGGGCTTTTACTTTAAACTAACCTTTCCAGCTAACTTACTTTAATGGTTCTGTGACCTGCCGTCTAGGCCCTAATTGTTTTCTGAGAAGGGCAGTTGCCTTTCTTGTCCAGAGTGTTTGTGCTGGTAAAACCATGTAAAAAATAGTTATTTACCTTGTTTTAGCAGATAAGAAATATGATTTTCATATTTCTGAGCCAAGTATCAGTGCCAGTTATAGTAGTAGAGTTGTTTAAGGAAACAAGAGAGTATCATTGCATTGCCTATTTTAAAATCAGTATACTGCAATTGGTAATATTGCTCTTAAGCTTTGGTATTGCTTAAGAATCCAATCACATGTGCTTTTTGTTTTTTTAAAAGACTCGCACCTTCTTTTTCCCCACCCACTCAGCCGTTCGTTGGCCTGTCACGGATCCGTCCTCTCAAGCGGGGATACTCAATAAGCAAGCACAAGGATGCACATGCCTAGGAATGAGCAGCATGGCAGCTTGTTTAAAATCAAGGCACTTGCTTGTATGCCCACGTTATTTCTTGAACGGTATCTCTAGCAGAGACCGCATAGCATCCAGTGTCACTCGCAGCAACCAGTGCTTGAGAACAGCACACTCTGGGTCACTCTGACATGGACAGGGTCCCTAATCCAGCGACCACTCTGGTGTTGTTTGCACAAGCTATCATCCCCATCTACAGAGCAAGAGTTTATTCTGTACACAGGTCCCTTACACAGCGGCCAGGTGTAACTGTCTTTATCAATGCCTGCTTTGGATCTATATGACATTCACCCTCTGTGGTTCCCTCCCATAGTGAACCACAATTGGGTAGCATGTTGTTGGTCAAAAATATGACTCTGCATAAAACGGGAAGATTTACTCTAAGAGGGAAGGCAGACGATGGGATGGTGTAGCAGGGATGCCCTTTAGGACAGCCATCAGCTGGGATTCCCCTCTTGCACCATTTTGGGTTTAGAGTGCCTGCTTAGGACAGCCACCATTTTGAGATTATCCTGGGCCAACCATTATGAAAATAAGCATGCCCTCATGCATGCACAACTAGTGGCGGCCACTATTTTGAGATTAGAGTGGCTGCTCAGGGCAACTACCATTTTGGGATTACCCTTGACCCACCATTTTAAGATAAGCATGGCATCGTGTGCATGCATGACTAGCGGTGGACATATTTGTAGTTTCTCTTCTTATAACTACAACATGTGGCCTATGCCGAGCTACGTAGTAGTCACCAAATTATACAACTGATGGTGACGTTTAATTAACCGACCAGGGAGCTCTACTCTGGTTAACTCCCGCTACTGCTTTTCGAAAAATTAAGGGTTTTGTCCCTAACTCTTCCATTTTCTCATCACTAAGATGGTGAAGGCCAGGGAAATGCACATCGTGTAGTGCCACCCTACTAACCCACAATACAGGTCCCCAATGCCCCGCATGCATGCATGATGAGGAAGAAATTACTAGAGATCAATTCCCCTCAGCTGATGCAGATAACATGGGGTCCAGCACTTCAGGGTGGATGAAGTCGGGTGCTATACTCATCCAGACACAGCAAGCCACTGTAGCCATGATAGAGAGTCAGCAGAATTTTATACTTAAAGTTATGGAGAAGCTAGAAGCCTTGACAAATTCAACCACAACTCCGCTGCTGGTACCCAGCCCCACACCAGAACCCATGCTCACTCCGCAACCAGATAATCCTGACCGCATCAAACCTCCTTCACCTGGGGACTATGATGCAGATGAACTACCATATGATGAGGATGACATAGATTTAGAGGAGGAGGAGGACATGGAGGTCAACCATGTATCCCCATCCCTCACGTCCAAGCTATGCCCCTTTGACCTGCTACCAGGTTTAATGAAAGCGATTACGAACACTATGGGGTTTGAATTGGAAACACCTAAACCTGAGTCTAAGCTTGACCCCATGATTCAACAGAACTTGAAGGTGAAGGACACCTTTCCCAGCTGTCCTGCCATTGATGACATATTTACAAAGGAATGGGAGTCATCAGAATCGGGCAGACTGTCCGAGAAAAGAAACTTGGACAGAATGTACAAGAGAAGAAAGTTAAGCTCTAGTGTAGTGCACCTACCATCGACCAACAAATAGCGGCCCTTAGCAAATGAATGGTACTACCATGTGGTGCCATATCCCTCAAGGACCCAAACTGTTTGAGATCACGGGTATGGTGGCCAGGTCCGCGATGATGGCCGTTAACACTGCACAAGCACAAATTAGTTGGGTTGAGGAGCTACTAGAGAAATCAGACCCTAAAACAAGAGAGTCTGAGTTACTGGAATGTACCTTGGACACTGCAAAATAGCTGGGGTACATAGCCTTATACACTATTAAACTGGAAGCCAAAGCTTCGACCCTTACAAATAGAGCAAGACGAGCTCAGTGGCTTAAACTTTGGGAGGCAGACACTGAATCAAAGTCACTGTTACAAAATCTCCCCTTTAAAGGGGATCATGTCTTTGGTGAAGGCCTCAAATACTATCTTAAACAAAAAGAGGAGTAGAAGGATCTAAGGGACAAACACAGAACCACTTACCTACCATTGGTTTGGCGCAAATTTTGAGGTAACAACAGGTTCCAGCAGAATCGGAAACAAAGCTTCAATACAAGTAATTTCTTTCAAGGAAGAGGACAATATCACCAGAACAACAAGGGTTTTGCTCAGAACAACTACCCTACCTGCCGGGGAAAGAACCCCCGGTTCAGAGGCAGAGGAAGAGGAACCAAACCAAAGCAACAGTGAGTACAGCACCAACCTCACCACTGGAGTAACTCAGTTACCAGACTACCCACCTGTGGGCGAAAGGCCAGCCCTCTTCTACCAAACATGGCAAACAGCCACATCAGACAGATGGGTACTCTAGGTGGTATCCCAAGGATACGCCATAGAGCGCTCAAGCAGACCAGATGTAAACAGACTGGTCCTGTCTCCCATATCAAAGAAAAGAGCAACGGCCCAGCAAGTACAAGACATACTATGAGAACTGATTCAGAATCAGGCCATTCAAACTGTACCAGACAATGAGCTAGGTACGGAAGTTTAATCTTCTTCCTAGTGCCCAAGAAGAATGGGGATTTATGCCCTATCCTAGACCTCCGATTTATGAATGAATTCATCACTTCTCAGAAATTCAAGATGAAGACACTCAGATCTACATTAAGAAGTGTGCGGGTAGGCGACTACCTAACCTCCATAGATTTGAAGGATGTGTATCTGCATATACCTATCAGACCAAGCCACTGTCAGTTTCTGCACTTTCATATATTGGGTCAGCACTTCCAGTACCAGGCGTTAACATTTGGACTCACCACAGCACCATGAGTATTCACAAAAGTATCCATCATCCTGGCAGCCCGCCTTAGGGAGCAAGGAATAGATGTCGTACCATACCTGGACGACTGGCTAATACACTCACGCAGCAGATCACAGTCGCAGAGGAATATGGAACTGGTACTGGAGGATCTTGCAGAACAATGGCTGGGTAGTCAACCAAGCCAAAAGCTTCCTCCAACCGTCCCGACAGATAGAACATCTGGGGGCTGAAATTGACACCCTTGAGGGGAAAGCAAGACCATCCCTTGGTCAAATAAAGATGGTCACCTGACTAGTTCAAGCTCTCAGGTCATCCTGATGTCCAACCATGGGTCATGTGGCCCAAGTACTCGGATGCATGGCATTCTGCATTGACCTGGTACCTTGGGCCCGATGGAATATGCGTCCATTACAGAACTGCATATTGGCACAGGGCTCCCCATCACAGCACAACTTAACAATGACTTTACACCTTTCAGACTCAATCTGGAAGTCATTACGGTGGTGGACAATGAGACAGCATCTCTTAAGAGGTTCTTCTTTGGAGCAGACATATGAAGCTGTGGTGGAGATCAACGTCAGCCTCATAGGCTGGGGAGCATGCATCAGTGAATCCATGGCCCAAGGCCAATGGACAAGTTCAGAGTTCAGACTGTCCATCAACATTCTGGAGATGAGAGTGGTTTACAATGCCTCGTAGGCATTTCGCAACAGAATAGTTGGTCGATTGGTTTTGAACAGATCAAACAACAACGTGACGGTAGCTTACCTAGCAAAGCAGGGCAGCATCCGAAGCAAGGCCATGATCAGGGAGGCAATGAAAGTGTTGCTCTGGGCCCAAACCAACCTCACTCACCTTCACGCTGTCCATCTGGTAGGCAAGCTTAATGTCAAAGCAGACTGGCTAAGCAGAGAACAAGTTCACCCGGGGGAGTGGCAGCTTCACACGGACATTTTCAAAATGATACAAAGAAGATGGGGCCCCATCTCAATAGACTTGATGGCCTCTAAAGTGAACACTCAAGTTCATGTGTACTTCTCCAGGTAGAGGGAGAGACAAGCGCAAGGAGTGGATGCCCTATCAAAGGTTAGGAATCAGGACCACTCCTACATATTTCCACCGATCCCACCGATCCCACAAGTGCTAGTAAATATACGACTATATCAAAGTCTGACAATACTCATAGCACCTTGCTGGCCACAGAGAGCTTGGTTTGCACCAGCAATGGCCATGTCAGTTGAGAGGTGGACACTCCTGTACAGCAGGGACATGCTCATCCAGGGTCCAATGATCCATCCAGTGCCACACACACTCAAGCTGTCAGCCTGGCTCCTGAGAGGCAGAGATTGCTAAATGTAGGGTATCATGACTGAGTCATTTTGACCATAGTACAATCCAAAAAACTCAGAATGGTGCAGGAAGATCCCAGTTAACCCCACAACAGTGGACATTTCAGTGATACTCCTGTACCGCCATCAGGGACTGGACAAAGGTTTGTCCCCCTCCTCACTTTGGGTACAAATTTCAGCCATAGGGGCAGCCGTAGGTCGTATTGGTCATACCCTATCTGGAGCTCACCCGGATGTCATCCGGTTCATGAGAGAAGCAGAATCCATTCGGCCATGACAACAGACCACAGTGGTGCCCTGGGACCTCCCACTGGCATTAGGGTCCCTAAAAGGACACTCCTTCGGGCCAGCCCATGAAGCCCAGCTATACTGGACAGGCCTAAAAACCTGTTTCCTTGTGGCCATCTGCTCAGCATGCAGAATTAGTGAGCTGGGAGCCTTATCCTATAAAGAACCTTATTCCATTTTCACCAAAGAAGGAGTGACACTGAAAACAGCTCCCTCTTTTCAGCCAAAGATCATCACTAGGTTCCACAGGGAGCAACCCATTGTGCTCCCCACATTTAGGGAACACTCACAAGGTGGAGACACTCTCTCCCTTCACTCACTAGATGTTGGTAATACCTTGGCTCAATACATTGCTAGGATGCAACCAATTCACAAGTCTGAAAAACTTTTCATCATAACAAAAGGCCACAAACAGGGCATGGCAGCCTCCAAAACAACCATCGTCAACTGGTTGAAGAAAGTTATCAAACAGGTGTACATATCTAGGGGCCTAACCCCACCAGTCGGAGTAAAAGCCCATTCAACAAGAGCGATGGCCACTTCTCGGGCTGAAAGAGTCAGCATATCCACAGAGGACATTTGCAAAGCGGCGACATGGACCTCCATTAGCACCTTTGCCAGACACTACAGACTCGAATCACTGTATAGACAAACAGCTGTCTTTGCTACAAGAATTCTGGCCACCGCATGTCCTGGTACTTTAGACTTTGATCGCCCTGACCCACCCTGAGGGACTGGTGGTACTGTGTGATAGGTAATGGGTAGCCCCCCCCCTTTTTTTGTGATAATATGTTTACTCCTGGTATTGTTATTTACCTGGGCATATTTTTTTGAGCAGGTATTTTGGGGTTCTGGTTTGATATTGGGCTGAGAATACATTCATCATTAAAAGAAATCTGTTGCAACAGTAATTATTCCTTCATTCTCTTTCATTTCTGTTCTTTCTGTCACTTTGAAAACTCTTTATAATTCCCCTACTCATAGAATGGCCACCTATGTGTAGTCTTGCTATCCCTAGTCTTGTCTTTCATTTTCCCTGTGTATTTATAGCCCATTATCATTCAAAATGCTCTGAAATAGAAATCCAGCCGCTTTTGCTGTAACCTGTGCGATTGTGCACACGATCACGCTGTGCGAGTGTGTGAACACTCTAAAATGTTTGCCGTAAGCAGGTTCACTTGCTTTCCAGATGAAATGTAAGCGGTTCTTATTTCTTAAGCTAGCGCTTGCATTTTGGTTTGGCAGAATGCTTTCATAGAAGGAAGGGAAGCACAAATGAATGCTTTGGTAAACCCTGTCTCTAAACATCTGAGCGAGACAGCGACTTACTAGTTTTAGCACAGTAGTTCTGTTCTGCTATTCCAATAGGGTTCACAATTTAAAAAAAACCTTATTTAAACTACACTTTAGTTTTAAATGCACATTGTGGGTGTTGTATCCAGGATTTAAACAATTGTAGTACTTGGAATAAACTTTTAGTTAAAAAGAAAACAAAATATCATGATATTGTTTGGTCCTTAAGAAAAGGATAGAAATTTTACTTTTTGTTGTTTGCAAATTCAGCAGTTCACCAGACCCTCCTCCCAGCTTTACCTTTGCTATAGTGCTGGCCAGCCCTTACTCCGCCCACTATATGGTACAAGCTGATGGCAGGAGCTTAGTGTACACTATAAAAAGTCAAAAGAGCTGAAATATGATGTTTTATTTGGTTCTTGCAGGCTGAACTTTACAAGTATGTACAAATTAAGTAAAATATATAATTCAGATCACATTTAAAGCTTTTCTTATTAAAATTACTAAGTACTTATGATGTTTGGGGTGGAGTTATAGATGTCATGTGATCTGAAAACCATATAAATTGTGGAAATAACCCTGTTTAAGGCAGAGTGTGGTAGGAGGGTGAACCTACCAGAGGTCTAGGTTGCTACTAGACAGATAGTCTCCAGTGACACTAACTGATGAGATGCTGTAAATACTTATGTTATATAGAACTTATTTTTTTTCCGCTGTTTAAGTCCGTTTATTATTTTCCTGCATAAGAATAAATTTGAATTATTTTCTGAATCCTGACTATTGGCTGGACTCCATTTGTTACCCACATGTACATACTGCTTCTTATAGTAACCCATGATGTAATGTCTGGAGTGCCATGGATACAGCATAACACAATGGGTATTTACTCACCTGGTAAAGGTGATTATATTAGCTGATATCCATGGCACTTCAGGGCCCTTCCTCAGCGCTATCACAGAGAAGACACCAGAACTAACCACAGGAATCCCACACAGGTGTGTTGGGATAATGGATAACCTACAGACTGACATTGTTCTATGATGATTGATATGGTCATTGATTACAATAATTCCTTATAGATATAAATGTGCCGTTGGTGACACTAGGTAGCCGAGTATTACAATTGTTATGAAAAGGGTATTAAAACACAACTGAAGATTATTTAGTACACTGTCTATTACTTTATAATAGTGGTTTAAAAAGTAAGGAAGTAGATTAAGGCTCTATTTGCAGCTATAGAAGAATCAAACTGAGAAACAGGGACTCCTGGGACCAAGGTATGCTGAGAAATTTAATCCTGGGTCACATGTACATCACTAGCCTATCATGTGGGTTGAAACTCCTTGAAGTAATGTCTGGAGTGCCATGGATATCAGCTAACACAATCAGCTTTACCAGGTGAGTAAACATCCTTTAGGCTATATGTGTATGTCAATCATACGCTCACATGTAAGGCCTAATTGTATGCTAACAATGTTTAACACTTTAAAAAACATTTTGTGTTATAATTGTAATAAGGCACTCAAACATGTTATGTTAATCATAAATCACACTTGAGCAGCATGCAGCATTTGGCTACACCCTGTGCAACAGCACACCACTCGTGTGTGATTAACAGATCATTAACATAACTCCTAGCAGTGTCTTACTGCTTAGTTTTGAACATATTGGGTGATTACCAAACTGTAAACTGTTCATGAATGCTTTTTTTTAACATTTCAATATTTGAATGCAGACAACAAATGACTGTATGAAATTTCTGATACCACACATAACATAATGCACTCATAGAGTTTGTTGAGCTATGTGATGCAAAAATAATACTGAGTGCAGTTATGAATATGGAACTTCTGGTAGGATATACACAGGGTGGAAGCAGTCCAGAGGAGGGAAATTAAAATGGCACATAGGCTGCATCATAAGCACTATGAGTACAGAGTGAGGGATCTCAATAGGTACACCGTGGAACAGAGGAGGGAGAGGAGTGACATGTTAAAGAATATATAGTAGGTGCCTCGCAGAGGTGAATAGGGTACAGGAGAGGAGTATTTTTCAGAAGAGAAGATGCACAAGAGCCAGGAGACATGCAATGATGCTGAAGGTTTGGAATTTAGGAGGAATGTTAAAAAGTACTTCTTCCATGAAAGAGTGGTTGACACATGTACCAGTTAGAGATGTGCAAAACTGGAATATTTCACCTAGCGAAATATTTTGCGTAATTTCCTCCTTACATGAAATTTTTCGCCTAGGTGAACCATAATTTCGCCTCTGATTTCACTTTCGCATAATGTAAAATTTCTCTGATTTCACTTTCACATAAGATGAAATTTCACCAAATTACTCTGAATTTCGCCAATGTTTTTCTATTTTTCCAGCAAAATTGCAATGCATTGTCAGTAAATAGCTAAAATATCATGTACATGCTGTTTCCTGCACAGTATATTGTCTGTTGAGTCAGAGAGCAGTTCAGTGTGGTGCATCACAGCCAATAAACCCTTCAAAACCCTCTTTATTTGTGATTTTTTGAGAGTTAATTGCTCACAAAATCTCACTTTAGTTTCTAGTGCTGCTAGTGAATTTTTGTTTTTGTTTTGGTATCTTTAGAAAATACTTAGCTAAACTTAGGTAGTGTTTTCAGTTTTCTCTGTGTCTGTGGCTGTGGGGGGTGTTGAGTGGGGGAGGGTCAACCATGTGGTGTGTGTGTGTGTGTGTGTGTGTATATGTGAAAGCAGAGCAGGCTAGTTCCTAATGTTTTATAGATTTCTCACAAGTTGTGAGTGAGTTTCTGTAATTTCTTTTAAGTCTTAATATTTTTGTTGGTGTGCTACTTATTTGTTATATTTTTCTTACATAGTGACCCTTTTTTGGGTAACTTTATCTGAACAGTTACCCATTCTGAGTAGTTCTGTTCCTCTTTCCCTTTGCTTAATTACTTTTGTGCTTTATTTTTTTATTGGACACATTCGTGTACATTGACCACTTACCTTGTCCATATCCAAGTACACTGCGTTGTTGAATTGCTCACAGAAATTAAAATTGTGATCTAACCTCTGCATTGCAGCATTCATGTTTATCTATTTAATTTGCTTACCATATTAACCCTTTCCTCTCTGTTACACCACTGGTGTTTATTACCTGACTCTACTATATATGGGGGCATGTTAGGCAGTGACACCTGATTTCTGTTTGAATGTACTGTAACATTTTTTGGGAAACATTTCTGGACTTCTGGGCCATGTTATCCAGTGGCAACCCAATGATTAGCCCTTAAATCATTGGTAAACAGTGGACCAAACATCATGTTTTGGTCCGGGTGGAAAGCATGCAACATATTACACATTACAGTGACCTGATTTCAGTCTTAATTTACTGTAATAGTTTTTGGGAAACATTTTGGGACATGTGGGGCATGTTAGGCAATAGCAGCACCAAGGTTAGCTGAAAAAACATTTGAAACAGTGCAGAAAACAGCAGATTTGGGTCCTGGTGGTGGATGTGAATCATGTAATTGCATGTCTGACACCTGATTTATGTCTGAATTTACTGTAACATTTTCTGGGAAACATTTAGGGAATTCTGTCCTTCTGGGGCATGTTGCCAGTGCCGGGACCAGATGTGTTACATCTTCATAATGTTGCACACAACAATATGTGATGCAACATCACATAGCTTTGTGAAACAGTTTTTTAATAGGCACAATACTTGACATTTGTGGATAGGTGTAGGAAACATGTTAAAGAGCAGGTGATGCCTTCAACACAACTTCAACAAAACATAACATTGACAAACAATTCAGTTGCATTCCCCATGTATGGAGTTTGCAAAGGAAAGGCTGGCACCAGTGGAAGGCTGTGGGCCGTTAGGGCCCTGTGCACAGAGTCTGTATTTTTTTAATTGAAATACCTTGTGTGAGTTGCTTTGACTCAAAGTAAGAAGTAATCACCACAAGCACATATCCATAAAGTGCTCTTTCTTTATTAAAGTGTGGCATGCAAACAATGTAGAAAATGCTGCCATATAACTTAAGATAAAAAACACCCGCTCCCTTAAGGCACCATACTTCATGATACATATAAGGAATGATGGTGCCTTGGGGGAGTGGGCATTCCTAACGGTTATATGGAAGCACTTTTATTGTTCTACCACACTAGAATTGAATAAAGAACGAGCGCCTTATGGACATGTGCTGTGGTGAGTACATCTAACTTTGAGTTGAAGCAACTCACATAAGGTATTTGAATTCCCCAAAAAATTATGCACTAGTCTGTGCACAAGGCCCAGATGGTCAAAAGCCTTCGGCAGGATCTGGCATTTCATTTGCAAACTCAATATATAGGGAATGCAACTGCATTATACATCATTATGTTGTTAAAAGGAATCTTGTAGGTATAACCAGCTCTAAGAAGTAACACACACCACAAATAATAAGGGAATAAGGTGTTCATTAAGGTAGGGGTACATGGACATGGTACAGAATAAACATAAATGACAGACAGGATCAGGAGGACAAGGGTAATTCATCAATGAGCGGGGAGAACTAATAGAGAGAGAGAACAAGAAAAGGGACTGAATTCTATAGGGAGCATAAGACAGTAACAAACACAACAGCAATGGTCAATGAGATTATTTTACATACAAAATAAAGAAACAAGAGGACTTAAGGAATGGATGTAGATTAAAGAGGCAGAATATCTATTTTTGGTTTTTATTTATTTTTATAGTGGGAACATACAAACAACAGAATGGAAGACAGAAAAGTGAAAACAAAAAAGACAAATTAATTTGTGCTGCCACATTAAGTGCCAGAGGGGCCACCACAGAGTTCAGACAGGATGCCCATGATTTTGTCTACATCACACTGCAGTCTAGAAGTCTCCCCTAGGGCATCACTAGATTTCTGTCTGAAATCGTTTAACTCCTGTTGGAAATGCTGGACTTTAGACAGGACAGCTGATAAGACCACATGTGTCATTGGCACTGCTGGCAGGGTGGTGGCTGCCTGTGCTGCTGGCTTTGGACAGGGGGGCCCTGGAAGGGTCTTGATGTTACTGACTGCTACTGTTTTCTGGTGTGGCAAGCATGGCGAGGACGTTTAACTGATCCACCCATACCTCACTCCTGCTAATGCCCTTCAATGCTTACATCTGCACTGCTCCCCACAGCTGCACTTGATGATGCTGCCACCTCCAGCAATTTGAGGTCCCATTACAGCGGCAGTGGTGGTGGACCATGTGGCTATGCTGGCTGGTTATCCAGAGGTGGGATCTACACTTTCCTCGATGCACTTCCTACCCTCATAGATTGTAGGTGACCACTGGGTCACCAACTGATATTAACTAGAAAAAATCCCCAACAGGAGAACTTTGGGGATGATGGGGCTGTGGGGGGAGGGTGGCAGTAGATAATGCGCCAGGCACAGACTCCTCTGGCTGCTCGGGAAGGGGCATGGTCTCCTGCTGCCTGGATGAGCAGCACTCTCCTGATGCTGGGGAGGGGGCACTGTCTCCAACTGCTGCTGCTGTGGAGGGGCCATGGTTTCCTCTTGCTGCTGGAGAGGGGGCACAGTTTGCTGCTGGGTGCTGGTGCTGAAGCCAAAAGCCTCCTGCTGTGGCATTTCATTTGTGATGATTAGCTAAAACACATGTACCGTTGCCCCACTGTCTTCGCCCTTCTCCATTATGTCCACAATCCATAAACACCAGCAATTCAAACAAACAAACAAAACAAAGAAACAGAGATAGAGACACACAGAGAGCTGGGGGTCACACACACACACTCACACACACACCAGGTACTAAAATATGAACTATGACAAAGGCAAAGAAGAAAAAGTTAGAAAAAAGTGGCACAAATTAAGCAATTTAGGTGTAACAGTGCACTCTGAAGTCACAGAGAGTATAAATGCTGCCTGTTTCCTTGAGATATATAGCACAGGAAATGAACCAGTCACTTCCTGCCTGTTTAGACTCAACCATGTGACCACCAGCAGAGCAAAAAGCCCATTTTCACCTAATTTCCCCTGAAATGAGCAGGCTACATTGGCTGAGAAATTTTGCTGGGGAAATTTCACCGAAAGGCCGTAATTATGCAAAATGTTTCACTGGGAAAAATTAGTGATTTTACCACAATTTTGTCAGTGAAATAAAATTTTGCTGCATCTCTAGTACCAGTGTACAGACAGTTGGCGAGACCCCATCTGGAGTACTGTGTGCAGTTCTGGAGACCCCATCTCCGCAAAGACATAGACAGAGTGGAGCTGTCCAGAGGAGGGCAACCAAAATGGTGTAGGGTCTGCACCAGAAGACATACGAAGAAAGACTAAAGGAGCTTAATATGTATACTCTTGAGGAAAGAAAGGAGAGATGGGGGACATGATAGAAACTTTCAAGTACCTCAAGGGAATTAACAAAGTCCAAGAGGGTAGCATCTTCCAGAAAAAGAGATGTGCAAGAACAAGGGGGCACAATTTGAAGGGGGATGGCTCAGGGGTAATGTGAGGAAGTATTTTTTCACTGAGAGGGTTGTGGATGCATGAAACAGCCTCCCTGAGGAGGTCGTGGAGTCAAGAACAGTGGGGGACTTCAAGAATGCATGGGACAGGCATAAGGCAGTCCTAGTGGGGGGTAAGAGGAAGTAAGCTGTTGGTTAACTAGGATCTGCAGCTTATCTGTCAGGTAGGAAAATGGGCAGACTAGGTGGGCCAAGCGGTCCTTATCTGCCATCAAATTCTATGTTTCTATGTTTCTATGTAGTGTAGTTGTGTGAGAGAAAACAGTGGTGACCTTTGAGCATGCATGGGATAGGCAATGAGGAGTCTTGGTCAGAAAGTAGCAGGATGGGGGGGATTTGTCGTGGATCAGCTAAAGTATACAGTGACAGTACAGGCATGGACAAATTGTACATACTGGGTGGGCAAAGCTATTCTTATCTGGAAAAAAGTATACAATTGGTAAACATATAACATTTTAAAAAAAAAAGCTATACTACCAAGTCAGTTTTTGTGTCTTTTTATTTATTTATTTAAGAATTGGGTTTGCAACCTTTGAGTCATGGACTCATTTACAAAGACTCCTCGTTGCAGGGAGGGCAGACAAGAAAACAGCGTGAGATACAACAGAGGTAACATACAGGTGCAGATACATAAAATAAATAAGAAATAAAATTGCTGTAATGATTCATAAACAATATTGCATACAGTGGTTACAAATGTAAGAAGTAGTGGTCCAGAGGACATTGCCAGGCAAATTATGTAGAGTAGCAGCCCACTGGGCATTGTCAAGCTAGAAGAGTGGAGCGCGAAATGTCGTGCCATCACAGTACACTAGCGGCAGTTACAGCTTCTGGCGTTGAAGAGGGAATTTTGGAGGGCAGCTTTGAAGGGGCCAATTTTGGTGAGATTCATGATGAAGGGCGGGAGGGAGTTGAACCATGTGGGGGCACGGTTGCGGAAGGACCTTTGGGCTAATGAGGTCTTTGTACGAGGCACCTGGAGGATGGATTTGGCTGTGCTCCGGGTGGAAACAACTGAGGATGGGTGCTGCAGGGATGTGGTGACCCCAGGGGGTGATAGGTCTAGCAGTGATTTTTTTGGCAAGAAGGCTGGTCTGGTAGCGCAGGCCTTTCATTAAAGGTGAGCAGGTTGGCGTTCGAGTAAAGCAGACAGGTATGAGTCCGATGGGATGCACCAGTCAGGAGCCTGCATGCCTTGTTTATTGAGGCCTGAATTTGGCGAGGGTGGAGTTGTCAGCCGTGGCATAAATAGGTAGACCATAGTCTACTAGGGACAAGACAGAGGAATTGATGGCCAGACGGAGGCTGGGTAGGGGGAGGCATTCTTTATGTTGATAGAGAAGACCAATCCGAGAGTTTATAGCTGAGGACAAGGTACTAATATGGGTGTGGAAAGTAAAAGCTGAGTCAAAGGTGATGCCCAGGTATTTGTAGGATGACACCTGTTCGAGAGGGTGTGGTATGTTGGGGAGGATGTGGAGAGGGGTATTTTTGGCCTTGTTCTGATGGTGAGGAAAGACCATGGATTATGTCTTCTTGAGGTTAATGATCAGCCGGTGGTCAAGGAACCACTTTTCGGCTTGGTTAAAAGTAAGTTGTAGGGATGCCTGTAGGGATGCGGGGTCAGGGTGGGAGGCAATGAGGACAGGGTCATCAGCGTATTGGAGTATACTGCCAGAACAGGCATTGGGGAGAGTGTTGAGAAAGAGGCTGAATAGCACAGGGCCCAGGATGGAGCCCTGTGGAACCCCAAAGTGAACTGGCTGGGAGTTGGATAGGGTACTGTTAACCTTAACACACTGGGATCTGTTACAGAGGTAACTGGTGAACCAAGTGAGGGGGCCAAGGGAGAAGCCAAGTTGATGGAGGGAGTTAAGTAAGAGGGGGTGACAGACAGTGTCAAAGGCCTTGGAGAGGTCAATGAACACAGGTCCCGCGGTGTGACCAGAGTCGAGAGCCGAGTGGAGGAGGTGGGAGAATTCCAGGAGGGCTGTAGTGGTGCTATGCCCAGGGTGGAAATCATGCTGTTCAGGGCACAATAGGTTGTATTTGGCTAGGTAATTGGAGAGCTGAGAGGCCACTATTTTTTCAAGTGCTTTGGAGAGTGGGGGGAGAATGGAGATGGGCCTGTAGTTACTAGGGGAGGTCTTATCTCCACTCTTATGGATTGGGGTGATTTCAGCAGTTTTCCAGGCACTTGGGAACTGACCTAGACATAGAGACTGGTTTAGGAGGTCAGTTAACTGGAGAAACATGGTGTCCAAGACTAATTGGAGTATCCTAGAGTCCAGGGGATCACAGCTGGGGTTGTTCCTAGCTAGAGCTTTTTGTAGATGAGGCCTGGCTTGAAGGGGGGATATGGTGTGAAGGTAGAAAGGGGGGTGGTCCAGGGTGGGGTGGTGGTGGCTGGGATAGGGTCGAAGAAGTGGTTGGGAAGGACCGAGCTAAGGTCTGAGAAAGTCGCATTAAGGGCCTCAGCTATAAGGGGTGGATCTGAGGTGACTGTGTCGCCTATGGCAATTTCAAAAGGGGGGTGGGACTTTCTGTTTAGCACCTTCATATTGTCCCAGAAGGCATGAGATGTGCTCCAAGTGGATGCAAGGGAGGTTTGATAATAATTGGCTTTAGTCTGCCTTATGGCCCAGGTGCACCTATTTTGTGCTACATTATAGGCTTGTCTGTCAGCAAATTTGCCAGAGACAATAGCGATATGCCATAGGTTGTCTCTTTGCTTCAGTTTTGGGATAAGTGAAGGGGAGATCCATGAGGCATTCCATATTTTGGTGTGGGTTCTAGTCTTGATCACATTGTGATGATTTTGTAGCTGCTATGTCCATGTCAAAGGGTTCTTCTGTTGAAATAATTGGAGTATCCACTGAGACAGATGTTGGAGGAATATTCTCTTCTGCTGTCAATTCACATTCAGATAGAACCTACAAAGAATTAGTGACAATCAAAATAAGATAAAAGTACAAAGTGTAAAAACGATCGGGGTCATACAATTGCATTGCCACTAACTTCTATACATCATCTCTTTTAGATGGTATCACTGTTCCTTGGTATTATGAAAGGAGAACAAAGATGGTACAGCATTGCTTTTCAATCTTCTCTACCCAGGAGTGTATCTTGTACTTTAGAAAAGGTTAGGTTGTAGTTTGAACTGAGCTGGAGGAAAATGATTAGAACACAAATAGTTGTTCTCTCCTGAAAGCCAGCCCTTGTGTTTCACAGCAATGACCCACCTTTGCTAGCATATCTTTTCCTTTGGGAATTTATCAAAGCTTCTACCAGACACTGTTTTGTTATAGCACCCATATGCACTATAGTATGGTAGTTTCAATATATAACCAGGCAAGATGTGCAAGAAAAAGGGGGCACAATTTGAAGACAGAGGGGGGACGTCTCAGAGGTAATGTGAGGAAGTATTTCTTCACGGAGAGGGTTGTAGATGTATGGAACAGCCTTCCTGTGGAGGTCATGGAGTCAAAAACAGTGGGGGACTATAAGAATGCATGGGACAGACATAAGGTAATTCTAGTGGGGAGGTAGGAGGAAATAGGCTGTTGGTTAACTAGGCTCAGCAGCTTATCCATTAGGTAGGGAAATGGGCAGACTAGGTGGGCCAAGCGGTCCTTATCTGCCGTCAAATTCTATGTTTCTATGTTTCACTATTAGAAGACACAAAGAATTTCTAACACAAACAATAACACAACACACATAGTAAAGTGTTGTTGGAATGCTGTAATAATGTTATTACTAATAGCAGAACGATAAGGAAATGGTGTTAAGTAAAGCACTCATGGATGGAGGAAGGAGCAAGATGGCAGCCAGGCTGGGCTACTGTCTGTAAGGGCTCTGAAGGGAGCCTAATTTGTTCTAAGGTTTGCTCACTTCCTATCTAAATCTTAAGAGAATTCCGACTCTGCAACGTTTTGTGGTTGTTCAGAGTATTTTATGTTAGTTGTTTATTTTAGCTAGAAATAAGTAGTAGGGCTGCAGTGTAGATTGGACTGGGCAGTGAATTAGTTTTAGGAGTCAGTGTTTTTGGTTTTAGGTAGGTCCGGTGATGAAGTGTTGTGGAAATTTGTGAGGAGCAAAGACTTTGGGAGCCATATCAGCAGAAGGGCCTACATTACTGCTGTTTCAATGTTGTTCTCCTATTCAATAGAGGGTTGTAGTAGAATTTGGAGACGACGTTGGAGCAGCAGTGGTGAGCATTGAGGGAAGGCATGTGAGGATGAGGAAAGCACTCCAAGAGCTCTGGAGCTGTGGAGAACTGTTTACCACTCTAGCGAGGGAAAAATTCTTGACAGTAGAAAGACCACCACACTGACTCGGTTTGCATGCCACAGTTGAAGCAAATAACGAATGCCAGTATTTGCTGGTAGAAGTGGCCACCCCACAGTTTTTGCTTGAAGGTTGAATGGACTCTCTGGGACTGATAGAGGAGGGCTTAAAAGGACTCTATGATCTGCTTGAAACTTGCGGAGCATCAGTGAGAGTGGTGTTGATGTTTTGGGTCTTTTTCTACAGGCCCGTGGGTAAAAGGTTTCCCTTATTTGAACTTTACTGAAATCTACTCGGTGCTAGTGTTAAGCAGCACTGGGGAATGCTGTCAGCTCCTAAAAGACTTGCTTTCACTTTTAAATCATTGTCCAACAAGCCAGTATCGATAATGGTGGTGAGAGTACCCTTTGTGTTGAGTCACCTGCCTTAGTACAGGTTGTAGTGAGAAATAAATTATGTGACCCACTGGGATCTGAACCCAGGCCTCCGGAATACTGTCTGGTGCTCCTAACCATTATACTATGGCTCACATGCCTGGGCCTGTGTTTTCTCTGGAGACACATTCTTTTTTTTTTTTTGCAGTTTAAAGTTTATTAAACTTATTTTCCATTTTACAAACAAGGCAGATATTCATACATAAAAGCAGTTTACATTAGTCAAAGGTACACTTAAATCTGTCCCTCCTCCCTCTCCCTTAATCCCCCTGCCCTCCTATCCCACCCTCTTCCCCCTTCCCTTGCTGGACACACATTCTTTCTCTGGTGTTGAGCAATCCTGTAACTAGGAACAAAGATGACAACCAGAATTTTTTTTAGTGCAGTATTCGCTACTGCTAAGGAATTTAAATCACAAATTGCAGTGAGAAATAAATAATGTGACCCACTGGCATGAGAGCTGCACTAAGGATTTGGACTGTTGGACTTACTGAGGCTTCCTCAGAATATTTTCAGTGACATTTGTAGTTCTGTGGACATTTGCTCCTTATATGAGTTGTATTTTTTTGTCAAACTGATTTCACAGCACTTCAGTATTTTGATTCTCGTTTTTAAAGGGTGTGGTATACAGTGTTTAATATTATTTATTGTGGAGTTGGGTGGGATTGAGTATTTATCTCTATTTTATTTTAAGTGCTGTTAGTTGTGTTTTGTGGGGGTGGTTGTGATTGAGAGGGGTCAGGGGTGACTGAGTGTATGTATGATTAGTATAGAGTTGTATGTAAAGTGGGGTGACTGAGTGATAGGTGTATGTTTGAGGATTTTATTTCAGTGGGGATAGTTTTATTTTGGAATTCATTTGTGTAGTAGGGAGGGGAGTAATTTATATGGGGTATTTTATGGTATTTATGTTGTGTAGAGAGATTATAGGATGTGCCTGGGCTTCAGGCCCACTGGAATTACCTACCTGGTGTCTCTGCTGTGTGACCGCTGCCCCTTTTCTGACCTCCCTTTACCAGCTACGGCAGTTAGGTGCTGCAGGAAGGTTGGTATTGACAGGGGGTGAGTAGGTTGGCAGTGGAGTGCTGGATGTATTACAGAGGTGAGTGCCACTGGGGTTGTCAGGTCCAGGAGAGAGGCCAGATGTGATTGGTCCCCATTCCCAGGGTTCCCACTGGACTGAGTGAGCAGGCAGCTAAGGGGCCAGCAGTCTCCATTGGTCCTCCTTGGGTGGTGCTATGCAATGCCAGATCAATAGAGAACAAGACTGCAATTATGGCTACTTGATTTCTTCAGTTGATCTGGCTTGCATCCTGGAGACCTGGCTGGGGGATGATGCAGGTCCAGTCTTGGAGGCGTCAATCCCAGCTGGGTACTCTGTAGTGCACTGCCTGAGGAGGGAATTCAGGGGAGAGGGAGTGGCCATCTGTTTTAGATCCAGCTGAATTTCTTTGTGCACCTGGTGGGATCTAGTTTTTCATTTGAATTTGGCTGTACCTGGGGTCCAGATGCAGATTCTAGTATCCTCCTCATACATTGCTCTCTGGGGCATGAGGGGGGATTACTGCAGGAAGTCATGGACTTCATTGCTGACAGGGTGCTGGAATGGCCCAAATGGTTGATTCTGGATGACTTCAATGCCTGGGTCAATGATGAACTCTTGCATTTTGGTCAAAATGTCCTGCATTTGATGACATTGCTGGGCCTCGCACAAGCAGTTGCTTCTGTGACCCATCACCATGGCTATGCCTTGGACTTAGTATTCTCACTGTGGCTTGAGGTCACCGACCTCAGGATTGATCTGGGCAGATCTTTGCATGGTGGAGTTCTCATTTGGGGCCCTCCCTGATAGTCCCTCCCCTGCTGAGATGATCTGCTACCACCCATTAAGGGGATTGCCTGCAGAGGGATGGTTGGTGATTGTTGCGCTTTCTGGTGTGAGTGCTGCATGTGCAGCAGGCATAGGCAAAGCAGTAATGGCCTGTAATAGTACTGTCTCCAAGGCATGGCATGTGCTGATCCGTATACAACCCAGGTCTTTTAAGCCGGAATCCCCATGGTTTGATGGGGCTCTCAAGGAGATGAAGACCAAGGATCCAGAAGTTGGAGTATTTCTGGCAGAGGACTCGGTCTGAGGAGGATAGACTGACTTTGAGATTTCACAATGGTGACTATCAAAGGGCAATCAACTGTAAGAAGGTAGAGTTCCTGTCCAGGGAGATTGCTGCAGTGAGGAATAGATCAGCTTTGCTCTTTTGGACTGTGGACAGGCTCCTTCATCCAGCCTGTATGCAGCCAAAAAGAGCATTTGCAGTCTCTTTATATGAGGAGTTTGCTTAGTTCTTCTCCGACAGAGTGTCCTCCATTCGGTCAGAGATCTCACCATTTGGGCAAGGTCAGCCCCACAGTGATGGACTTTATGCAGACAGAGGCACTCTTACTGTCTGGGCTGAGTTTTAGCTGGTGGGGGTGGCCGAAGTCATGGAGGTGATTTCGAAGCTGCAGCCACTTTTTGTGAACTGGACCCAGGTCCAACCTACCTCCTAGTGGGATGTATGGAGTCCGTTGGTCCAGTGTTCGACAAGATTGTCTGTTGCTCGTTCTCAGAGGGGTTCTTCCCTGATGTCTTGAAAGAGGCATTGGTGAGGCCTTGTTTTAAGGAACCCTCACTCAACCCTGATGTCTTGGTAAATTATCGACCTATCTCCAACCTCCCATTCCTAGGGAAGGTTGTTGAGAAAATGGTGGCTGTGCAGCTTGAGGTACATCTCATGGCCTTTGACATCTACAAATCACTCCAGTCTGGTTCAGGTCTAGGCATAGCCCCGAAATGCCATTGGTCAGTGTGCAAAATGACCTCCCCAGGGTGAGAGATAGAGGAGATTGCTCAATTCTTCAACTCTGTTGAAGCAGGTCAAGGCAGGTCACTAGGGCCATCTCTTGAGCTCCCCATGGAATTGCCAGCAGAGGAAAGCCTACACTGTTGAAGCAGTTCGGGAGGGCCATCTCCCCCCCAAAGGAACCACCAGCAGAGGAAAGCCTGCAAGCAGGTAGTGAAAATTTCCTGAACTTGTCTTTGCTGTGTGGTGTTTGGGTCCAACACAGACATGCTGCCCACTACCACTGATGCAGCAGCTGCCCCACCCTGGGTGGACAATCCCCATATAGCTGGCCCCCATCACGTTACCCCCCTGACTCTGTCTCCCTTTTTTCCCATTAGCCAATAATACTTCTTGTCTACTAGGGGTAGCTGTTCAACCTCGTTGGAGGGTGTAACATTTTTATTTACCTACTATTTCAGCAGTATACTCTCTCACACTGCTTTAAATTTCTTCTACCTCGCCACTTTCCCTGTTTCCCCCTTTTCAGAAGGTAGTCTTGAACCTATGACTCTCCTGACCTAATACTATTGCTAGCAACAGTGTCAATCCTCTAGGCCATGCAGCCTGTTAGGAAGTACTCTTACTCTTCTCTTGTTATCTTGTAGTGTTATTCTACTGCTTGCTAGTGGCCTCTGGTGGGACTACACCTCTATGCAACTAACCCTTATTGCCCAGCATACTCTCCCTTTCTTATTTTACCCTTACTGTTCGTGCCTGCATCCACAATGCAACACTTTATCTTCTATTGCCTATTCACTACCCTAGTCCCTCTACTGGCCTCTCTACCCACCAAACCCTCCGTAGCTTGCCCCCTCATATCTGCCAAACCTATTCCCTTACCCACTCTACACTCCTCACACACCCTACTCCAACCAACCACACTTGGCTGCCTTCTGCATGCATACTTTACCACACTCCAATCTTAGCAGCAATTAAACATTCCATTCTCTTCCCCTCTCCCCCCAATCCTCTCTCCAACCCACCTTTGCCTCTCACTCCAAAGCTACCAAATTGGTCTCTTCCCTTTCCAAACTGCTCATCACCCTCCTCCTCATTTCAGCAGGTGACATAGAACTAAACCCTAGACCCATCACTCTTCTCCCCCTCACCTCCCTAAGGGCTTAAACATTGTTCACCTCAACATTCACAGCCTTCTCCCCAAACTCTGTCTCCTATAACCAATCATGCTGGATTTACATCCAGATATTCTGGTGCTCTCTGAAACTTGGCAGTCCCATAAGATTCCAGATATTGCTCTCGCAACTCCTGGTTACACTATCATAAGACAGGACAGACCCAGCAAGGGTAGAGGTATTTCAATGTTTGTCTCTTCCAACCTCCAATACTCTCCTGTCTTATCAACCTCTTCCTCTTCCCCTTCCCAATTCAAACTCCAAATAATCAAACTATCCCTCCCTTTACACACTGCACATGTTAACATACATCAGGTACTTATTAATTGTCCTGGTGTACCTCTGCAACCATATCTGATCTCTTTGAGACTATCACCTCTCACACCATCTCAGGAGAGCTTTACCTATTAGGTGATCTGAACGTGGACTGGACCTCATCCACCAACTCAGCTATATCCTCCAAAGTAAACTCCCTAAACCTGACACAGCTTATTACCTCCCCTACCCAGTTAAACCACAAATCTCAAAAACACACTCTGATTGATTAGGCCCTCACCTCCCACCCACATTGTATCATCAATTCTGGTATCCTCATGACCACCACATGATTTACTGCATCCGCAAAGTCCACCAACCCAAAGCCCCCCCCCAAATTGATCCATCTATGCTCCTTTTGCTCTCTCAGTTTAGCTCCCTTACTAAATGACCTGCACCAAATTGATTGATCACCCCTTTCCTCTGAAACCTCCATCTATTCTGCGTTGTTATTTCCAGTCCAAATTCCTGGAAATCTGGGATTGAAGTGCCCCCACCAAGCAAACCAGAATTAAAGGCTCTCACCTTCCCTAGATTACTGCAGAATTGTTGGCCTGTATGCATGCAAGGGACCAGGCTTGGAAGGCCTATATGCTTTCAAGAACTCACACACTACTCTTCCACTATAGGAAACTGAGATATGCTTGCACAAAGGCTTCCAGATATGTGAAGTCAAAATACTTTTCCTCCTCTTTTCATGCCAACTTAAACCACCCTTCTAAGTTCTGGAGTGTAATCAAATCTCTTTTCTCTCCCACCTCCCACCCTCTGATCCTTATACTCTCCCATGATAATGTCACAATTTCTGACCACCCCCCGTCGTATCTACTTTCAACATTTTCTTCACATCTTGTGCCTCCTTGATCCTTTCCTCTCTTCCCACTTGCACGACTCCTGGCTCTTCTGACCCTCTTCTCAAGCCCAACCCTACTGGTCCCTTTAAATTCTCTTTCTTGCTGATATCCCCTAATGTTGCCCTAAAAGGCGGAGGCCGGGAGAGACAGCCAGCAAGCCGACCCTGCCCTCGAGCACCCAGTAGCGCAGGGCTCCGAGGCACTCAGCGGGCGGAGTGGCGACAAGCCAAAAGGAGAACCAGGAGCCGGGAAAAGACAGCCAGCAAGCCGACCCTGCCCTCGAGCACCCAGTAAGCGCAGTCGGGCTCAGCCAGCCAGCGGGCGGCACCCGGCGAGCCGAAAGGAGAACCAGGAGGCGGGAGAGACAGCCAGCAAGCCGACCCTGCCCTCGAGCACCCAGTAAGCGCAGGGGCTCCGAGCCGCCAGCGGGCGGGCGGCGACCGCGAGGCCGAAAGGAGAACCAGGAGGCCGGGAGAGACAGCCAGCAAGCCGACCCTGCCCTCGAGCACCCAGTAAGTGCAGGGGCTCGAGCCGCCAGCGGAGGCGGCGACCACAGGCCGAAAGGAGAACCAGGAGGCGGGAGACAGCCAACAAGCTGCCCTGCCCTTGAGCACCCAGTGCGCCCAGGGGCTCCGAGCCGCCAGCGGGTGGGCGACCCGCGGAGGCGAAAGGAGAACCAGAGGCGGGAGGACAGCCAGCAAGTGCACGGAATCCGACCAATCGGAGGGCGCTGCCTCAGCCTTGCTTCCGATTGGTCCTCCTTCTTCACTGACTTTGCTCAAGCTTGCACTTCCAAATACTGCCCGGGAATAGTGGGTTTTACCTTAAGTTTTCTCAAAAAGAGCTGTTTTTACCAAATTGTTAAAACATTCTAGGTTTTATGTTGTTTTTCTTGTAAATGTCTAAGTGATACAGTCCTTTGGTGGGATTTCTGGTGGGCCAGACGCTAAGGCGCCGTACCCCCAGTCTTTTGTTGTGCAAAACTTTTTAGCACCTCATTGCAGAATCGCTTGATTACTGCAATTGTGCTTTCCTGACTGTCCTCTCCTCTGTCTCCTTCACTTTAGCCGACCCTGCCCTCGAGCACCCAGTAAGCGCAGGGGCTCCGAGCCGCCAGCGGGCGGGCGGCGACCGCGAGGCCGAAAGGAGAAACAGGAGGCCGGGAGAGACAGCCAGCAAGGTCGGAAAGCCGCGACAATCGGAGGCGGCGCTACCTCAGCCTTGCTTCCGATTGGTCCTCTTCTTCACTGACTTTGCTCAAGCTTGTACTTCCAAATACTGCCTGGGAATAGTGAGTTTTACCTTAATTTTTCTCAAAAAGAGCTGTTTTTACCAAATTGTTAAAAATTCTAGGTTTTATGTTGTTTTTCTTGTAAATGTCTAAGTGATACAGTCCTTTGGTGGGATTTCTGGTGGGCCAGATGCTAAGGCGCCGTCCCCCCCAGTCTTTTGTTGTGCAAAACTTTTTAGCACCTCATTGCAGAATCGCTTGATTACTGCAATTGTGCTTTCCTGACTGTCCTCTCCTCTGTCTCCTTCACTTTAGCCGACCCTGCCCTCAAGCACCCAGTAAGTGCAGGGGCTCCGAGCCGCCAGCGGGCGGGCGACGACCGCGAGGCGAAAGGAGAACCAGGAGGCCGGGAGAGACAGCCAACAAACGTGGGAAAGCCATAAAATTTTTGCCCGCCCCTCCCCTTTGGGTGTTCTTTTATGCACTCCTTCCACCCAATTTCCATCTCTGCCCATAGCCAAATTCTAGCCAATAATCTGAAACAGTCCCCACTGCCTTCACTATTATTAACCCTTAGTTACCGTAATCATGCTGATGCTTCTCCTACTGTTTCTTTCTTTCTCACCTATAATATATCTTGGGGATGATACCTTTCCAGTCCATGCCCTCTTGAAAATGTGGCTTGCCAGGGTGACCTCCTGTCTCACCCCCAGTGGATGACTATCAATTCCCTCAAGTATGCACTACGTTGCTTCCATTGCCAATCCATGGGGTAGCCTCTAAAGGGTCACAACCATTCATGTATCCCTACGCCCATGCTCATATCTTGTGGCTCTATAGTCCCTTGTAGCCTGCCCATCAAGTTGGTACTCTGTGAAATTCATTAAGCCTCAACCCATCCTGGACCGTCTCTAAAGATTGGACTCCGAGCAGAAGAAAACCCTCTTTTGGTCCCTCATGTTATCACTTGAAGCCCTCATTAAACTATTACTCTTCTTGTTGATCTCGCTGGCAATATTGAAATCAATCCAGGACCCCCAGAAGGCTTTACCTCCCCATCAGATCTAGCCTCCATTAAAGGTTTAAGCTTCCTTCACATCAACGCATGCAGCCTCCTAAAAGATCTCATTAATCCAGGCCTGGGTGCCACACCTTGCCAGACTTTCTGGTAATCTCTGAGACATGGCTAAACCTGCTACACATGACAGGGAAATAAATCTACCCAACTACCAGCTATTCAGATCGGACTGCCTGACAAGGGGCGGTGGAGTGGCTATCTATGTTAAATCAAATATTTCTGCATCTTGCCTCAGTGTAACATCAGTGCCCAAAGAATTCGAATGTTTATCCCTTAAAATAGCTCTCCCAATATGACAGCTTTTCAATTGGTTGGCTGCTATAGGCCCCCCTCTGCTGGCCTTCAACTCCTAAACCACTTGGGAAATATAATTAATCTGGGCCCCGAGACACCATTATTTTAGGTGATCTAAACTTTAACTGGCTCTCCAATGCATCTGCACCCGTAGTATCTTTTTGTGACACATATGGATTCACTCAATTAATAAATGAACCGACAAGATTTAACTCAAAAAACAAAAGTAACAGCACCCTACTTGACATTATGTTGGTAAACAAACCGCACCTGTTTTCCCATGCTGGAGTGCTTTTCAGTGATATAAGCGATCACTGTCTTAATGCAGGGATAAAATCATCAGTCAAGCCATCCAACCCTGCGAAATTCCTTACAAGAAGGTCTAAAAAAAACCTTAACATCGAAGGATATCTCCATGACCTATATCATTCCCTATGCTGGCAAGAATTCTATCACACAGCTTCTGTGGAAACAGCACTCAAGGTGCTAAATGACATTTCATAGGCTACCTCAATACTCATGCACCTTTCACTAGCGTTAGAATAAAAGCAAATCCTGCCGCTGGTTTTCTGCCGATCTTAAATTTGCACTGCTTGCTGAGATAAACTCTGGAAAGGGCTAGAAAGACCAAGGATCCATCTGACTGGCTTCAGTTCAGAAAAGCCAGAAACAGCTGCACCAAAAAGTGAGAGAAGCCAAAGCTGCCTTCTATACAGCCGAGCTGATGCCTCCTACCTTAACCAGCCAGATTCTGGGGCACCATCAAGGGATCCTAGGGCAGGACTCCAGTACTTCCTTGCCATCCCAGTGCACCTTAACAATGCTGTTATCACTGACAAGCGTGAAATCTTAGATGCATTCAATAATCATTTCACTACGGCTGGCCTAGCTTTTGATTCCTCCCCAGCAAATCTACTACGGTCACAACTTAAATTCCAGTCTATCAATGGTCAGAAGGCTGCCTCTTCATTCTCCTTCAAGCCCATTTTATTAAAACAAGTGGAAGACCTACTGCTACATCTAGACACCAAGAAAAGTGCAGGTACAGACTCTCTGGACCCCTACTTCTTAAAAATTGCTCTATATGCCATTGCAGTTCCCCTAACTCATCTTTTTAGTCTGTCCTTATCCACTGGTTCTGTTCCTACATTGTGGAAAACAGCACAAGTGTTTCCCCTCCTCAAATCAGGGGACCCCATGGATCTCAACAATTATAGACCTATATCCATCCTACCTGTGCTGTCTAAAATGTTAGAAAAACTGGTGAGTATCCAACTAAGAGACTACCTCGATGCTAATAACCTACTTAACCCTGCTCAATCTGGGTTTAGGACCAGACACAGTACCATTTCTGCATTAGCAAAAGTAACAAATGATTGGCAAACTGAGTTAGACAAAAAACAGCATCTGTGCTGTATTTCTAGACCTAAGTAAAGCCTTTGATACAGTGGATCATGAGCTGCTAATTTCCTCACTGCACTCCTTGGCCTGGATTCAACCTCTCTTGGGTGGTTCAGATGTTACCTCACTGATAGAATACAGCAGGTGAAAATGAAGGTGTCCTATCCTCTTCAAAACCACTTCTAAGGGAGTACCGCAAGGATCCATCCTGGGCCCTATCCTCTTTGCTGTCTATATCAATAACATTGATTCCAACCTCACTGTTGCCAATGTCCACCTTTTTGCTGATGACACTGTCTTGTATGTCAGTAACCCCTCACCATCAAAGGCCTGTGAGTTATTACAATCAGAATTCTCCCTGCTGCAACATCAATTACTTGAAAAAAACTACTATTAAATGCCAAGAAGACAGAAGGCTATGTTCTTTTCCACCAATATATATTCTACCACTCTCTCATCAAACATTCTTCCCCAACTATCCACCATCCTTGGAGAAAAACTTGATTATGTGGATAAATTCAAATATCTAGGGGTATGGATTGATAATAGACTTGATTACACTCAACATGTTGAGGAGCTCCTGAAAAAACTCAGACAGAGGCTCGGCCTATTCTTCAGAATCAAACATTATCTAACCAAAGAGTCTAAACAGAGACAGGCATCATTTCTATCTCTCCTCGATTATGCAGATTTTCTATATGGCCACTGTACTATGTCCTATTTAAGTAAATTGGATACCTTGTACCACAGAGCTCTAAGATTCATCACAGATCTTCCTTTCAACACTCATCACTGCTCTCTCTATAATGCTGTTGGCTGGACATCCTTACACCTTAGGAGGAATAAAAATGCTGCAATATGGATTTACAAAGCTCTGTCAAACAAACTTCCATCTTATATTTCTGATTGCTTTACCCTGCTACATGTAGATCATATGCCCTAAGAAGCAATAACCTTATCACCTTGAAGATACCTAAAGTCTGTACCCGGCATGGGAGATCTGCAATCAGCTACTTCTTAGCATCTACCTGGAATTCTCTGCAGAAGACCCTAAAGTTGAACACCTTCATCCCTATAGCATCCTTTAAAAAGCTCTTCACAAGTCTCTTTCCTGAGATATGCAACTGCTTTCACTAAGCCTAGTCCCCTCTTACCCTTTACCCCCTTTTTCTTTCTATCACAGTTTATATACTTTTTCTAAACTTAGCTACAATATACCCTAAAATCCATTGCCATTCCCTTTCTTTTTTTATCCCCCCATTTCTACTTGCTTAAGTATCTACCCAATTACAACACAACCTGACCAATTCCACAATCCCAATACCTTACAGTCATCTGGGTCAAACCTGTCTGAATTATTTTGTTTTGTGGTCCAAAATCATTAGCTGCCTTGCTTGTATATACTTTTTTTTATTACTGTAGCTGTTTATTTATATTTAAGTCTTTGTCTCTTTCTCTGTATTTGTTTATGTATGCTACTGTACCTTATTTTGATCTTGACCTATCAGGTCCATCTTGTAAATGAGCTTCGCTCAATGATGTCCGCCTGAATAAATAAAGATTTTGATTGATTGATTGATTGATTGAAAAGCCCTCATTGCCTTAAATCCTTCTAAGGGGAAGAGCCCAGATGGCCTAGACCCTAAGTTGCTCCATCTCTCTGCTCCTGCCATAGCTGCCCCACTGGCTCCTCTATTCAACCTTTCCTTTTACCCTGCCATCAGTTCCCTTGACCTGGAAACATTCTGCAGTCATTCCTCTCCCCAAAGGCGGCGATCCCACCTCCCCTGGGAACTATCACCCATCTCCCTTCTCCTAATCCTAGCTAAACTACAGGAATGCATTGTCTTTGCTCACCTCTCTGCCCACCTTGATTCCTCTTCTTTTTTCACCCCTTTCCAGTCTAGCTTCCATAAGGCCCACTCCACCACCACCACCTCCCCCCTCACATATCTTACAGATTATAGACTCAGTGGGATGGATCTGGGCCTCATAACCTAGGTCATATTTGTTGATTTGGCAAAGGTCTTCGACACAGTATCCCACTTTCTTCTCCTCCAAAAGCTCTCTGAGACTAAGTTAAACCCCTCAGCCATAGCGTGGTTTCAGTTCAAACTGGCAGGCAGAACCCAATCCATCAAGATTGCCTCCTCCCTCTCCCCTTCCCCCATCACTGCTGGTGTCCCACAGGGCTCTGTTCTTGGCCCTTTATTATTTTCCATTTTCCTCAATGACCTTCCCTCTGCCTGCTCCACTTCCCAAATCCAAATGTATGCAGATGACACTGTCCCATGCATGTCTGGCAACTCTCACACTGAAGCTCAGGCTAGACTGCAACAGGATTTTAACAATGTTCAAAAATGGTTCCAGTTGAATAAATTGTTCCTGAATGCCAAAAAGACTGTCTCCATGTCTTTCAGCACCAGACAGAGATTTTCAAACTTTATGTCCCCTCCAGCCTTCCACACACTGGATGGTACCCTACTAGAAAATGTTACAACATTCAGATACCTTGGGGTCTGGCTAGATCACCATCTGCACATTTCTGCTGATGTGGGTGCAACCCTGAAAAACTTACATCCCAAACTTGGTGCCTTATATAGAAACAAGGACTGCATTCCTCAATCCGCCCAACACGCTACTGGGTAGAAAATGATCCTCCCCACCTTAGACTATGCTGACATAGTCTACTGTGCCACCCCCAAAACTACACTCACCAGACTGGACACTCTCTTTAATTCCTTCTGCTGCTTCATGCTATCCTGCCTCCCTCACATTCACCACTGTGACTTATACACAGCCACGTCCCTCCCATCACTGGAGTCCAGGCGTCTGTCACACTCTGCTACCTTTATGGCTAAATTCTGGTCTGGGAATCTCCCCTTCTATGTTTCCTCCACTATCTCTGCCTCCTCCTTGAGCTCAAACTCCCTTCATAATTCAGATTCTCATTCCTTCACCATTCCCCACCGCTCCACCTCAACTGGTCAATCTGCCTTCTGTTACCATTGCCCTAAACAGTGGAATGCCCTCCTCTCTAATATTCGAAATGCACCATCTCCCAAATCTCTCTCCTCCTTCCTGTGTGTGTTCACATCCCACTCTGGCCAATACCAAACCTCTTGACCCCCCTCCAGATTATCTGAGCTTCCAAAGCCTCTCTCCCTATTCTTCTGATTTCTCTGCCCAATATTAGTACTTGAGATGTTTTTTTTTCCACATTGTAACCATGTGGTACATTCTTAGTCCAGTTATTGCTTGGTTGCTTATAGTTACGTAACCTCTGATTGTACTGTTCCTTGACATATCCAATACTCTTTACCCAGGTTGTCATTTTCTGTTTGTTCAATTGTATTCTTTGCCCATTGGGTCCCGCATTGGCATAGCTAAGTCAGAATGCTGCGGAGTGGTGGTCAAGTGGCATTCATGACTGGGGGGCGCAGCTGAGACATGCCCAATCGCTTGGCTGCGCAGACAGCAAATGCACTGGGGAGGGTGGGGGGTGTATTGGGGGTGTGGCTGCTGTAAACACCATGCACGATGGCATGTGGTGCCAGGCACAGGGGGCATAGGTTACAGCAGCCAGGACCCTGCCATAACCAGGTGCACGCTCCCACAGACATTCCCCACCAGTCGAGGTGGTAATGGATTACTACCCCCCAGTGCCGCCCCTGCTACAGGGCCAAAGAGAGAGAGAGAGAGAGAGGGCAGGGGCAGCCATCCAGGAATGTGCCCGCCCACCAATGTGAGTCAAATGTTTTGTACTACTGAGCACCGTGCTGTGCATATGCACAGCACATGCACAAACACCTCAGGGGTGAGAGGGATCCACTCTGGACTTGAGTCGGGCATCCCATTGGATGCCCGCCCTTGACTGCGACTCCACCCCCGGCTGCCCTGTGGAGTCCTGCATGCCCGGGGATGGGGCAGGGGACAGGTGGCAGCTGGCAGTGCACACCGGCTAGTGTGCACCTGTCCACAGGTACAGACCAACGCAGGTGGGGTACGCGCATTTCGTGCATACCTCTGCCCCATTCATGCATGGGGCCATTGTTCTTACATTATTGTACCACACTTACATGTGTCATATGCCATTATGTCAAATATAATTTACATTGCTGTTTGTACCTGTTGCCTCCTCCTCCCCACTTCCCCCCCAGGATGCATCAGGAAATGAGCTATATGGCTCAGATGCCTTCTTGATGAAACGCTTGAATAAATGAAGTCTTGTTCTCCTTGATCTCTCCTCAGTGTTTGACACCATGGACCTCATTGTGCTATCTGATCACCTTAGAGAGCTTTGTGGACTCACTGGTAATGTCATCTACTGGTTCGAGTCCTTTCTCATGGACAGGACACAATAGGTAGTGATGGGGAATTTCTCTTCCTGCCCAAAGCTCCTGCCCTTTGGAGTTCCTCAGGGCTCAGTCTTGTTGCCAATGTTGTTCGCAGTGTATATGTTATCCCTGGGGGAGAGCATTAGGTGTTATCATCTGGGTTTTCACTGTTATGCAGATGATACTGAGCTGTATATGTTCTTTGCCCCTGGGACATGTAATGCCATGGAGGTGCTCAGCAACTGCCTGCCCATGATCCAGGACTGGATGTCTTCTAACTGGCTGAGACTTAACCCAGATAAGGCAGAGGTACTAGTGATTGAGCCTGGTTGCTGGTGTGATGTAGTTGCTGCTGGGTCAGGAATAGATTTGTTCCTGGGCACTTCTTCACTGGTAGCTTCCACTAGGGTGAAGAATCTAGGCAACATCCTTGATGATGGGGTTGACACTTGAAGTTCAGATGTCATCCATCATCTGGAGCGGGTTTTATTATCTGAGGACTGTCAACTGGATTAAACCCCTAATTCCACATGGTGACCTGCCAGCGCTGGTGCATGCCTTTGTCACATCAAGGCTCAATTGCTGTAACACGCTTTACTTTGGGGTCAGTGGAGGGAATGTCCGAAGGCTACAGTTGATGCAGAACGCAGTGGCCAGGTTGGTGACAGACCTTCTTAGGTCCTGCCACATGATCCCAGTCCTACATGAGCTGCACTGGCTGCCAGTCGGAAGGAGGATTACCTTCAGGGTGGGCTTACTCACCTATAAGGCCCTATATGGATTGGGCCCCAGCTACCTGAAGTGACCTCCTGACACCTGTCTGTACTAGGCACTTTCTCCTTTCCTCCACCAATGACTTCCTGGCAGTTCAGAGGGATAGGCTGAATACCTCGGGAGACTGAGCATTTGAGGTGGTTGACCTGACCCTTTGGAACTCACTTCCAAAGTTTTTGAGGGAGGCTCCGTCAGTGGAGGCATTTAAGAGGAGCCTGAAAGCACATCCGTCTAAAAAAGCATTTGATATTTAGTGATAGCCCAGTTTAGTTTATTCTGTATTTTTATTAACTTGTTTCATTGTATGTTATTTATTCTGTCTGACCCTTGTAAATGTGTGATTGTATGTTTTATACCTTTTTTGTAAAGTGCCCAGAGCCTCCAGGATTGTGCGCTCAAGAAATTAAAGCTTACTTACTTATTTACTAATGGAAAGACAACACACCATAGCAGATTTTTGTTGTCTGAGAGATACTAAACTTAGGGGTTAAACTTATCTACTCCATAAAGGCTTTCAGATCAGAAGACAGAGACACACATAATAAAAACTTAACTTCCCTGTGCTCCCAGGTCGCACCTGCAAAAAAGCTTTCAGCTTAGAGTGCTAGTCCTGGTTAAATAACTAACAAAAAAAAAATGAAAGAAATACAATACTTTGTATTTGATAAAATCAGTACTCTTCTCCTTCTTTATTAAGGACATCTCTTTAAATGCCCCTACTTGCTCTTCCCTATTTTGTGCTGATTACCTTGTACTCTGTCACTGCACTAGGAACATCTCTGCCTTAAACATCACCCTCTTGACTGACTTCTCTTATGTCCAGTGCTGGCTCCTTTGAAATAACCTTGTCCTTAACACTAGCAAAATGCAAGCAATGCTCTTTGACTAAGAAGCTGCAAGCAACAGCTGTTCGTCATCTGTCATGATGGGTCCCTTCTTGAAAGTGTCAGTATTTTCAAATATCTTGGCATTATGTTAGACCCTTTCTCTTGACTTTCACTTCCACATTTCCACCACGTGCAAGGCCTCCAACTCTAAAATTGGGATTGTATATAAAACCAGCTATGCCTTAACTCCTGCAAAAACTGCCATTGTTCAGGGCATTGTACTTCCAGCCCTTGCCTAGAGTTCCATAACTTATGCTGGAGCCTCTAAAGCTAGTTTCCACAAATGGGATTCTACCTATAACAGAATTTTCAGATTTGCCTTGGCCTCTACACATCTCACTCACCACTGCCACTTTACAGTGACCTCAACTAGCCCTCTCCTGCTGCCCATTGTCATCCTTCCTTAGTCTCCCTCATAGATGCCATCCTTCAGTCCAGAGTCCCCTTCCCTCTTGCCCAGATGTTGACCCAATCTAACCCCTGCTATGACCGGTCTGGGTCTCTAACCCTCCTACATGTCCCTAAATACAAAACCAATATGGGAGCTCAGTCCTTTTCCTTTACTACACCTCACTTCTGGAACTCATTACCCCTAGCCATCTGGCTGTTTTCTACTCATACCTTTGTAACCCCTAGTTAGCGCTATCCCAAGGGCTACTACCCCTGCCTGCATAGCTAGTAGCAGGTTAAGGGGCCTGAGTACTGAAACGGGTGCCTCCACCTGTAGGGCAGGGTTGTTAGTAACAAGAATAACCTGGGTACAGCCCTCTGGGACTCTGTAACTCCCTCTTTCCCCTCTAATGGCCTAGACAATATGCAACAAATATCTTCACAATAGCCCCTATTCAGCATATAAATCCCCACACTGTTTGCACTTACCACCAGGGCTGGTTCTACCAGTTTGACCCTGGAGACCCCCTGTAAAACAAGGTTAGGCACAGCAAATAACGATAGTACAGTGCTTTGGGTACAAACTGGAACCACAGTCAGATTAAATGCAAAGAGTTAGATCTGCTTTATTTAGGGGAATTGAACAAGGGAGGGGCGTAATCAACTTGATTGATTCTAAAACTGATCTAGTCAGGAAATTATGCATGCACTTTTAGTCCCTGCACAGTCACTAGCTCTTGGTACCCAGGTGGAAGTAAGGTGGGCTAGCCTGGAACATTGCCCGGGGTAGACCGGCGTCGCAGCTGGTTGGGGCACTGTAATGAAAAGAAAAGGCATACACAACCACATACAGTTTGTAATCCTGAGCCAGGAGGCTCAGTTTGTGAGGATTATACAAAACAATTAAATCAGATGACATATTTTGATTGAGCTGTTGTTGCAGGGAGCTACCCTGGTGTTTACTGATGCAACCAAGTAGAGAACACAGGATGGATGAAATGGAGACTGCAGTCTGACTTGCTGGTTTGCCAGGAGAAGCAGGGCCCACACGATTCACCTTGGTGTCGTTCCTGTTCGTGATGTTGAGCAGGGGGCTGATCCCCAGGCAGATCTCTTGTTGATGGTCTTCTCTGTGGCATGAGTAGTTGGCTAGGCCAAAGTGTGGAGGACCAGACCAATTGGAGATGAATGCGGATTCAGTCCAGTAGGTGCTGGATGCAGCTTCCAGCAAGCAAGACACAATTAAACAGTGGGGAACCAAACTGCGATACAGCACATTTATAGTAAGCAATCGCTATACCACCAAGTGGATAGCAGTCCGATCACAATATCAGTGTCTCTGAGCAAAACTGGGAGTTCTATGATGAATGGATGTCCTGACAGGCCGATCGCATATAGCAAATCTTCGGTCTTCTTCAGGTTTAAATCTGGTCACTCTTCAGTGGCTTTGTCTCGCTCCAATTCGGATGCAGTCCGATTGATAAGCCTTTCAAAGAATTCCCTCTTGAGGGACAACAGGCAGACAGGCCAAACTCAACCTTCCCCCAATCTCCAAGGTGAACTATGCAGAAAGAGGTGCTCGAATCACTTGAGATGTTTACTCTTCAAACTCCAGCTCCAGATTGACACACTGCAGCAGGCAGCTTGGGAATTTCCCTTCAGTCCAAAAGGTTCTGGTTGGTTGATCCATCAGTCTGTCAAAGCAAGGGCTCCCCCTCCATGTCCATTTAGGTGCCAAAGTGCAAAAACTACAATTTCTACAGAAATTTGCTCCCACAAGACCCCTGGCTACAGACACTATTTTGGAGTCCCCAAAGGTACTGATTGGTCCCAATAGGCATTCCAGAACCAAGATGGTGGGGTAATACTGAAATGTCCATGCTGCAAAGGAAGGCAGGTTAGACAAAATGCAATATTATTATTATTATTATTATTAAAACAGATAAACAGTAAACAGGCACAGTTCCTAGCAGGGCTCCCTCTGCACAAATAGTGGTGGCAGAATGGAGTGATAACACTGCCATCCAGGTGAGACTTGAGCCTGAGAATACTCGGTCCCTACTCAGATTAATTTTACACCACAAGATAGGCAGCTCTTAAAGAGACAGGCATGGAGGCTAACAGGACACTCACATGCAAACACTTTTAAATCACTAGAACACAGAACACCAGCCTGGCAGTGGGAATTTAGGCAAGCCCAAGGAAGACTTTTGGGAACCCCCATTTGCAGTGGGGTTACACTCATCCCTGCCTGGAAAGAACTTGATGTCCACGTCAAGTCTATACCATAATAGCAGGGAAAAGGCAATATACAATATGTTATATACATGCCATTACTACAGAATACAGTAATGACTTGAGGCATCAGTAAGCATAAACTTAAGCACATTGCTATACTTATTCAGCATTCTCTAGTCATATACTATATTCATAATGACAGCAGCTTTGCATTTTTCATACATTCAGTACTGACTTTACTATGAACTATGCAATAACATTACTATTCTTTTCATGTAATAGTTTCTTGCACTTTGAATAATCTAGATGGGGCAGGGGCACCACATTCTGAGAGTAGAACAATTAACTTAGAAGTGGCAGACAGGCTCAGTTTGGGCAGTGAGCTCTTGGAAATGTAAACACCTGTATGAACAACATTGAGAGGCAAATCCACAGGCCTCCCAGGGGAGTCATAGCTAAAGTGCATCACTGGCTTAACAGCTTGCCCAGACTTTCTGGGGGGAATGGGCAGAGGCTCTGGGTGGTCAACACTGGCATGGGTTTCTTCTCCTGTAGTGAGGGATGCCTCTGCACTGGTTTAAATGTACAGCTTGGGAACACTATTAGCTCCTGGCTCTGTAGATTCTGTCTCCACAATACTTTGCTCATTATTATCTTCTGAAAAGGACCCAGGTTGCTCATTCTGAGGAGACTCTGGCACAATTAGACTTTGTGGCACTGAAGGGGTGCTGTCAACGCTTTCATATTATTCTTCAAGTTCTGGTATGTCACCAGGGAGATTTACCACATCAGATTCCTCCTTGGGCAATTCAAAGAGTTCTATCAGAAACAAAGATTCTGCTGCTTCAGATGCAACACTCTGCACTTCACTTTCAGGGAGCATTGGCTCCAGGGAAGAAGCTGGAGGGTTAGGCAGTCCTGAGGGCCCAGTTTCATCCCCACGATTATACACAGGGTTACCTCGAAACAGTTGTCTCTGTTCATAGGAAGGATAATAAACACTATCACACTCACTATCATCAGAGGTGGACTGACAGTCACTATCATTCTGAGCCCTCCGGGGAGAAGGCCTTGAATCTGTAACAACTGGGGCAGGTTGACTCTTATTTCTTTTTAGCAGCAGCTCGATTCACCGGCCCAAGAGAGGCAATGTTTGATGGTTCAGCATCAATGATCGCTTGGCCAATAGGCAGTAGGTGGTTTCTGAGCATGGTCTTGACAGCTTTAGAGTCATTCTCAGGGCGTACTTTGTACACAGGTAAATCATCCAACTTACTATCACATATGGAAGATGATGCCACCTCTCGGTGATTTTATGCTTGCCATGCAGTCCCAAATTATGTAATAGCTCTCAATCCCTGGGCAACAACTCTTGGGCCTTCACCCATTGATCATATCTCTCTTTGTTAGCAAGGTTTTGTTTGGCAGACATTGTCTGAGCCAATTGGTATGCATGGTTCAATTGAGCTTTCAGTTTCTGCACATATTGTAAATAATTCTCAGCTCTGACCCCAGCTGGGGAAACTCCAAAGCAGACATCTACAGGCAACTGGGCTTCTTTTCTGAACATGAGGCGATAGGGAGAGAACCCAGTAGCATCACATTTGGTGCAATTGTAAGCGTGTACCTAGGTGCTAATCTGTTGGCTCCATTTGGGCTTGTCTTTGGGATGAAGAGTGCCCAACATATCCAGGAGAGTCCTGTTAAAGCGTTCAGGTTGGGGGGTTCCCCTGTGGGTGGTAAGGAGTGGTTCTAGACTTTCACACCCCTTACAGGGAGAGCATCTCCTTAATAAATCTGCTCTCAAAGTCCTTTCCTTGATCAGAATGGATACTTTGGGGTGCACCATAATGGACAAAGAACTTTTCTACTAGCACCTTGGCCACTGAAGAGGCCTTCTGATCCTTGGTCGGGAAAGCTTGGGCATAATGGGTAAAGTGACTGGTTACTACCAATACATTGCCAATGTTCTTTTGATCAGGCTCCAGATACAAGAAGTCTATGCAAACCAGTTCCATTGGGGCAATGGTTGAAATGTTAACAAGAGAAGTGGCTTTCTGAGGAGGCAAGGCTTTTCTCTGAAGGCACCTACTGCAGGTTTTGACATGGTTTTCAACATCAGCCCCCATTTTTGGCCAGTAGAATCTGGACCTCACCAAGTCAAGGGTCTGGTCAATACTAAGGTGTCCCATGTGGTTCTGCAGGGACCTCAGCACCAACTGCTTGAAGGCTGTAGGTAGCACCAATTGTTGCTTGCCCAACTGACCTTGATGATCTACTGTCTCTCGATATAGTAACTGGTCTGGCAACATTAGTCGGGGGCCTTCTTTGAGTAATAATGAAGTCCTTAAGTTGGTAGAATGTAGTTTAGACACATTTTTCCCGGCACGTAGGGCATCAAGTGCAGGCTGGATCATGGACTGTTGGGATTGGGCCCTCTGAATACTGTCATTATCAAACTGAGGCAGGGCACTGATGTCCAATGCAGAAAAATGACAATAGGCTGCAGGTATGCAAGTATCGGGGGCCCCAAACAGTCCACTGTATCTGTGGAGGGCTGCTCGTCTTTATCAAATTTTTGGCACAGTGCTTTAATAGAGTGTTCTGACAGCCTCACTCAGTTGTCTTGGGGGCTTGGCCACCATGAAAGAGCGTCAGCATCAATATGGTTCAGTCCAGGGTGGTATTCAACTGCGTAATCATAAGTAGACAGACCAGAAAGCCATCGGTGGCCAGTGGCATCCAACTTTGCTGAGGTCTGTACATATGTTACAGGGTTGTTATCAGTTCTTACCAATATTCTGGCCCCATAAAGGTACTCGTGAAATTGGTCAGCTATGGCCCACTTTAGAGCGAGAAACTCCAACTTGTGAACAGGATAGTTTCAATCAGATGGTGTCAAACATCTACTTCCAGGTCTCAGGCCATCTTCATGATGTTGATACAACATGGTCCCAAGTCCCTTCAGGCTGGCATCTGTATGCAGGACATAAGGCTTAGTAAGGTCAACATAGGCAAGCACTGGGGCGTGAGTGAGCTGGTAGATGATCTTGAAGAACACTACCTCACACTCAGAGGTCCAACAGGCTCCAAATGGTTCACCAGTTTGGAAATACACCTTTTCTTCTTCCTTGAGGGATCGCTTCTTATACCTGCGATTGGTAGGAGGATAACCTTGAGTGAGATTAAGAAGTGGCTGGATTATTTTTGAATAGTCTTTAAGGAACCTCCGATAATAGCCACAGAATCCCAAGAAAAGCTGTGGTTCTTTTAAGTTAGTTGGTTGAGGCCAGGTGGTCAGGGACTCTATTTTGTTAGGGTCTGTCTGTATCCCCTTGGCTGACACTATGTGTCCCACATATTTTACAGACGTTTGGAAAAACTGACACTTATCTATAGACAGCTTGAGGCCGAAATCTTCCAGACGGTCAAGGACTTTGAATAATTTGGTTTCACGCTCTTCGAGGGTGCATCTAAAGATGATGACATAATCCAAGTATACTAGGCATTCTAGCAGATTCATGTCCCCTACTGCATGCTCCATCAACCTCTGGAAAGTAGTAGGGGCACCTGAGATCCCCTGAGGCATCCTCAGAAATTTGTAGAACCCCAAGGGACAAATGAAGGCTGTTTTCTCATGGTCCTCGGGAGCCATCGGGATTTGGTAGTACCCACTGTGTAGATTTAGTACTGAAAACCACTGACTCCCATTCAGGCAGTCCAGGGTGTCCTGTATGCAGGGCATGGTATATTGATCTGGTACAGTCCGTCTATTTAAAATCCGATAATCCGCACACATCCTCACAGACTCATTCTTCTTATGTACGACTATGATGGGAGATTCATAGGGACTTCTTGACTGTTGAATAATGCTAGCAGCTAGCATCTCCTATAGGTGCCTCCGAACATCATCTATATCAGCTGGGGCAAGGTGGTGGGACCGCTCTCTAAAAAGTCTGTCATCGTGAAGCCTGATAGTGTGCTCAGCACCATGGACACACCCCACATCCCACTCCATTAATGAAAACACTTGGTCTCTCTGGGCAAGTTTCCTACTGACTCGAGTCTTCCATACAGCAGGCAATGGGGGGTCACCAAAGTCAAATAGGTCTAGGGTCCCCTCCCCCTTCTCAGTGGAATATTTGTTGCTGGGCAGCGCTGCAGTGTCCGCACAGCATACCATAGGTAGTGTACACCTCCATTCACTTGAATTTCTCGATCAGACACATTCCGGACTTGGACTATCATTTGCCATGCATAGGCATGGGCCCGGGCAGGTAGGATAGTGGGTTTAACCAATAACTCCTCAGGCAACTTCTCCTCACCGGGGCATCTAGCATCAGTGTTTTATTTTTCACATCCTTTCTAATGTGAACCTCTCCATGAATGGTTTACTGAGCACTGGGAGGTAGTACCAGAGAATCAGGATCTTTCTTCTACACTATCCCCAACGGCTCATCTCTGTCTGCTTTGGTAGTCCATTTTTGCAGATCATAGGCTCTCTTTATCAGAGTTGAAATTCTCACTGCCCAGCCCAGCCCATTTCCCTTGTTTCTCTTGACACAGCTGCACTAGTTTTCCAAACATGTGGACGTTGGTTCCAATGAGCAAGGGAATCCCATCATACAATCCTGTAGGAGGTCACGCCAGGGCTAGTGTCTCTATTTGTTCATCTATACCAGTTACAGTCACAGGGAAAGACAGCCAGAGCTGGACATATCCTAGGTAGGGATAAGACTAGTCACTCAGGCTCCACACTTGCAAACCTTCCAGAGATTGTAATGGCACATCAGATAAGTGTTTGTCATACCAGTCCTGGAATACAATGGTCACTTGCAACCCACTATCGAGCACAGCCCAAGCATGGATACCATTGACAGTCACAGAAGTCTCCATCAAAGGGCCTACTATTCTGGACCAGTCTGGAGAGGCAGTAGCAGAGGCCTGGACAGATGATTTAGTCACAAAGAAGTTTGAGTTAGAATTTTTCAATCCTGCACTGCGGTCATTTCCGGTGCTCCTCGGCCATGGTTTTGCTTTCCGAAGCTCCCCTTGAAGTCTGTATACAACTTTATCTAGGTCTTTTGGGTACCGGCGTTCTCTGTTCATATGCCCATCCTTCCCACAATTATTACAAAATATGCTTTCCAGGGTCTGGTGTGGCTGAGACATCACATTGGAAGCAGAGGCGGGGGTACTACCAACAGAAAACCTTGGTTCCACCTCTGTCTGTGGTTTGGCAAGCATTTGGAGATGTCTCATCAACTCTCTCACTTCCATAGTCAAGTCTTCAATTTTTGAGTCGCTGTCAGCAGAAGATGCCTGGGTGTGCACCCCCACCCCCAAAGCAGATGCAGTCAGATAAGGATCGGGCCAGTACCCACAGGAGCAGCCCTCATAAAGAGACTGTTTTTTGTTTCTCTGAACTCCCTCAGCAGTTCATCCCATGGCAGAACATCTATAGCCATCCCTCTCTTGCTGGGCCCCCGAAGGCTGGCATTTAGTTCTCAGATTCTGTCATGTAATTTCTGTAATTCTAGGCCATCAGTGACTGACCCTGCACCTGAAGTAGGGGTTGCAGGAGATACAACTGCGAAAGGCTCCTGAAAGTGTTCCTCCTCCTCAACTTCCCTTACCTCCTTCATCAACATATGGAAGGGCAACGGACCAGACTTCCTTTGGTGCAGTTGCAATTTGAGCAACACCCAGCTGGAGTTCCAGCCAGAGAGGAGTATATGATCCAGTCTTACCCGGTCCATCTCACTAGAGGCCTAGCCTCCTTTCTGAAAAATAGTTTGTAAGATTCCCTCTAATCGATCCATGCAGGCAGATAACAATTCCCTCAGCTGTTGTTTAACATCTTTAAGTTTCCATTTCAAAGCCTCAACACTAGTGGTGCCCCCAAACACATTTTCAAGGGTGACTAAGTACTCTTGGGCTTTGGTGTCAGGGTCACAGAACCTCAGGGAGTGAAAAGCACATAGGGTGGCCTCTGGAGGCTTTTCCCCAGGTGGGTCCTTTTGTTGGCCTCTGAGCATTCCCAGTCTTATACCGCAAGGGTAGCAGAGTCTATCCAGGTCTCCAGGTTGGCTTCCTCATTAGGAGTAGGGCGGATGCCAGAGAATACCTTGAGCTTGCGGTAAGGGTCATGACTACCTGCTGGCTCAGAGGCAGGTACAGAAGTTGGTGAAAGAACAGGTGCTGGGGCAGGTGTGGACAGCAGGAAAGGGACACTCCCAGGTGGCAGGAATAATTTTTTTTAATCCTTCACAGTTTTACCCGCCTCCAGTAACAACTTGGCAAACTTCTCCTCAAAAGACTCAGATAACAGTGGGGGCTCATCCTCTAAGGGATCCTTGCTATCTTTAGTTATCACCCTACAGGTGGCAGGGAACCCCTTCAGAATGATAGTCTGGGGGAACTTTGAACTATCCAGGGGGTCGCTACACTCTACCAAGGCTATGAGAGTCTGGGCAGTTAAATCAGTCTTTCGATCCACCATTACAGCTTTTTTCAAACATTCAACTTTAGAAAGTGCCCCTTCAACATTGTCCTTACTAGTGCCCATAGGTATATCTAGTATTAGCAAAGCATCATGGGGGTCAATCACCTGCCCAGTACACCACCCCACCAACTGGTGTACAGTCATTTCTACTGGGGTAGCCATTACTCTTTAACAATAATTCTTGATGTTGGCCACTAGGGGGTGCTAATCCTAGTGGTGCCTCAAAGATGTAACCCCTTAGGTGATGCTATCTCAAGGACTACTACCCCTGCCTATGTGTCTAGTTGCAGGTTAAAGGGCCTGGGTACTGAAACAGGTGCCTCCACCCAGAAGGCAGGGTTCTTAGTTACAAGGCTAACCTGGTACAGCCATTTGGGACTCTGTAACCCCCCTCTAGTTGCCTAGACAATATGCAACAAACACTTTCACAGTAGCCCCTATTCAGCATACAAATCCCCACACTGTTTGCACTTACCACCAGGGCTGGTTCCTCCAGTTCGACCACAGCAAAAACAACAGTACAGTGCTTTGGGTACAAACTGGAACCACAGTCAGATTAAATGCAAAAAGGGTTAGATCTGATTTATTTAGGGGAAATGAACAAGAGAGGGGTGTAACCAGGTTGACTGATTCTAAAACTGATCTAGTCAGGCAATTATGCATGCATGTTTAGTCCCTGCACAGTCACACGCTCTGGGTACCCAGGTGGAAGTAAGGTGGGCTAGCCTGGAATGTTGCCCAGGGTAGACCGGCATCGCAGCTGGTTGGGGCCCTGTGATGAAAAGAAAAGGCGTGCACAACCACACACAATTTGTAATCCGGAGCCAGGAGGCTCAGTTCATGAGGATTATACAAAACAATTAAATCAGATGACACACTTTGATCGAGCTGTTGTTGCAGGGTGCTACCCTGGTGTTTACTCACGCTACCCAGTACAGAACACAGGATGGATGAAATGGAGACTGCAAGATGATTTGCTGGTTTGCCAGGAGAAGCAGGGCCCACACGGTTCACCGTGGTGTCGTTCTTGTTCGTGATGTTGATCAGGGGGTTGATTCCCAGGCAGGTCTTTCGTCGATGGTCTTCTCTGTGGCATGAGTAGCTGGCTGGGCCAAAGTGTGGAGGACCAGACCAATTGGAGATGAATGCGGATTCAGTCCAGTAGGTGCTGGATGCAGCTTCCAGCAAGCAAGGCACAATTAAACAGTGGGGAACCAAATTGCGACCCATTAGCAGGTTACAGCACATTTATAGTAAGTAATCACCATACCACCAAGTTGATAGCAGTCCGGTTGCAATATCAGTGTCTGTGAGCAAAACTGGGAGTTCTATGATGAATGGATGTCCTGACAGGCCGATCGCATATAGCAAATCTTCGGTCTTCTTCAGGTTTAAATCTGGTCACTCTTCAGTGGCTTTGTCTCACTCCAATTTGGATGCAGTCCGATTGATAAGCCTTTCAAAGAATTCCCTCTTGAGGGACAACAGGCAGACAGGCCAAACTCAACCTTCCCCCAATCTCCAAGGTGAACTATGCAGAAAGAGGTGCTCGAATCACTCGAGATGTTTACTCTTCAAACTCTAACTCCAGACTGACACACTGCAGCAGGCAGCTTGGGAATTTCCCTTCAGTCCAAAAGGTTCTGGTTGGTTGAGCCATCATTCTGTCAAAGCAAGGGCTCCCCCTCCATGTCCATTTAGGCGCTAAAGTGCAAAAACTACAATTCCTACAGACATTTGCTCCCACAAGACCCCTGGGGACAGACACCATTTTAGAGTCCCCAAAGGTACTGATTAGTCCCAATAGGCAGTCCAGAACCAAGATGGTGGGGCAATACTGAAATGCCCATACTGTAAAGGAAAGCAGGTTAGACAAACTGCAATATTATTATTAAAACAGATAAACAGTAAATAGGCATGGTACCTAGCAGGGCTCCCTCTGCGCAAATAGCGATGGCAGAATGGAGTGATAACACTGCAGTCTGGGCGGGACTCGAGCCTGAGACTACTCGGTACCTACCGAGATTAATTTTACACCAGAAGATAGGCAGCTCTTAAAGAGACAGGCACGGAGGCTAACAGGGAACTCACATGCAGACATTTTTAAATTGCTAGGACACAGAACACCATCCTGGCAGTGGGCATTTAGGCAAGCCCAAGGAAGACTTTTGGGATCCCCATTTTCAGGGGAGTTACACCTTCTTCAAGAGGGCACTATACAATCATCTCCTAGCCTCTGACTATTGTAGCTGTCTGCACCCTCCGTGACCTCTCTTTCACTTTGCTCTCTACTTTCTACTCCCCTTTTCAGTCTCACATATACATAGATACATAGACAATATTGGCAGATAAGGTCCTATGGCCCACCCAGTCTGCCCATTTGAGCTTGTAAGTTCACTTTATGTTTTCCTAGAAGTCTGACCTCCAGAATTCCTTTATGTCTATCCCATGCATTCTTAACTCCTGAGATTATTTCAGCCCCCACCACTTCATCTGGCAGGGAGTTCCATTTGTCCACCACCCATTCTGGGAAGAAATTCTTCCTCACGTTTCCTCTGAATCGTCCTCCCTCCAACTTCATCCCATGCCCTCTAGTCCTGGAAAATCTTTTTTGCTTAAAAATAGTGTATTCCTGCACCCTGTTCCTCCCTGTAAGATACTTGTATGTCTCTATCATATCCCCTCTCTCCCTCCTCTCAGGAGTACATATTCAAGTCCTTCAACCTGTCCTCACAGGACTTGTGTTGCAATCCATGTACCATCTTTGTTGCCCTCCTCTGAATCTTCTCTTCCCTGTCTATGTCCTTATGTAGGTAAGGTCTCCAGAACTGTACACTGTACTCCAGGTGGGGCCTCACTAGCGTCTTGTATAGTGGAAATATGACCTCCCTTTTCCTGCTGGTGATGCCCCTGCCAATGCACCCCAACATCCTATTTGCTTTACCTGCTGCCTTGTCAGACTGTTTCCCTACCTTGAGGACATCAGAGACGATAAATGAAAGGCTTGTCTGTAGTTCAGTGGCCAAGCAGCCAGCCACTCCCACTTCCTGAGCTATATAAGCAGTTCCTCTAAGCCTCACTGTGAAGCATTTTTTCTTTGCAGTCGGAGGCTATGTTGGTTTGTCCTCTGAGCTGGCTGGGGCCTACCCCCCTGCCTGCTGTTTCTGTGCATCTCTGCTGGACTTCGGTGTTTGTTTTCCTGCTTCTGGTTTGTATATTTCCTCCAGCTGTGTGCTTCCCTTTGTTTTGTGTTTCTTGTTTTTGGGCCTTCCTTGTTTTCTGTTTTGCTGTGTTTTGGTTTTGTCATATTTGGGGGGCTTTGTTTCTAAGCTCCTAGCATACTGCTACTCTGGAGCTTATACTGCTTGCTTTACTTACTCGCAACTCTCAAATTACATGTACAGCAACTCCTAACATTCTGCTACACAGAGCTCATGCTACTGCTTTCAGTTACCTACAACTACAGCCACTGCTGCTGACTGTTTACTTTAATTACTATTGTACTCAGTGCCTATGTTTTATGCTGTGCTCACCATGCTCAAACTACTGCAATGTAACTGCAATTATCTGTGTGTTTCAGCTCAGCCATAGCTGCTCCATGTTGCATACTCAATTCTTTTCACCTGACACAGTTTACTGACCTTAGCTGTGCTGCTCATTGCTGCTGTCATTCTCTTGCAGCTTCATTGCACTGCCTGGCTACACCTACTTTCAAGCATTGTCTCCTGTTTTATTGCACTTACAGTACACCTCTAATGTCAGCCAACTAAGCTCCTGCTGAGGCTGTTAATATAGTTTTGTTATTAAAATTGCCTCACTACCGAAAATCCTCAGAGTGTTTGTCACCTTGATTTAGCTACTCCTGTTTGGCTTGCCCCAATTCAGTGCTGATTAATTGCTATACCATATGTTATGCAGGTTCTCCTATCACTACTACTGCTTACTGACCTATGTGCAGGTCCACTTTACTTACGCAACCATTGCTCCTTGCTTACTCAAACCATTGTTTCATGCCTACTGCCATCCCCTCGGCTTTTGCCTGGGATTCTGCTGCACTGAATCTGCATTCGACCTTGCAAGGTCTCAGCACTCAATGCTCATTACGATCTCAGCAAGCTGTGCTCATTCAGCTCACAAGCTTTTCAACTCTCAATCACTTTCTGGGGCATGCCAGCCATTCTATTTTGGTGCAGGGTTCCTGCAGCCAATGGTCTCGCTCTGCTTTAGTCCGCATCTTGAGCGTCTCCAACTTGGGGCGGGATCCTTCTCACCTGGCCCATAGCTAGGAATGTCCTTGCCCTGGGCTTGGCTTTAGCTGCCTGCTACACGACAGCCACTTCTGGTGTAGAATTTAAGACAAGCAGTGAAGGGTGGTTACGATGATCTCCTTTGGCTCTAGTGTTCCACTATATAGTGTTTCCCTATTGAGGCACCTTCACGGCATCCTCCCTATGACTGCCTCTGTTTCACCTGGTTTGATTTAGGGTGGGTGGGCCAGGTGAGTGCCTCAGCAGTTGTTGCTCTCCTCCTGCACCTTGGATGCATGTATTGTTGCAGAGTTTTCTCACAACCTTCCATGGTGTTCCCACTAGAGGGTTTGAGTGACAGCCTTCCTCCAAATTGGAATCTTTTCCACCTTCCTTTAATTGGGTTTTCCAAATTGCAGCTGCAGAGCTGTCACTAAATAAACTATCCCAAGCCTGAAGGGAAGGTGACCTAGGCCTTGGATCCCCAGAGATTTCCTCCTCATAAGGTTTTTTTCCTCTCCTCTGTTGCCTCAGGTCATAACACTTAGTTAGCATAGTTGTTCCCCCTAGTTTCTTAGGTAGGTTCCATTGTTGGATGGAGGTGGAGGATGTCCTGCCATTCCTTCTCTCCTTAGGGGATCCCCTCCTCTCAAAGCAAACCAGCAGTATTATTCTACGCAGACCTGGGCAGTCATTATGACAACTGCACTTCTCATTGCATTATCAAACTGCCTATACTCAAGGCCCCTAGAATTCTGCAGCCGCAAAATTTTGCACAGAACTTGCAATCTACCGCAGAACTTCTGAGGTGCCACATAATTCACTCTTTTTGGTGATTTTTTATTAATATTTCTGTTTATCCATAGAATCTAGTTCCCTTCCCGTCTTTTTTTATCCAACCCCCCCATATGCTCAGAATGTGATGTTATCATTGCTATAACATCATACATTAGCTAATGAAATGGCTGCATTCTGCAACAGAAATGAACAGTCACTTATCTACCACAGCTCTCTCCGCCAGAGACGGTGGCATAGCACATCATGCATGGTGATATTTGCTCAACCTGCACTAGAGCCTAATACAGTTTTCAGTCTTACATTATTGCTCTAGAGCCAACTTAAACAAAACCTTGTCAATAGCACAGACCTGTTAAGTCCATGCCTCACTTTGTACAAACCTATGTGTGCCTTTAAGGTATAGAGATGACATCTGAAATGAATAACTGGTAAAATTAATTTAACTGTCATTTTTAAGAAAAATAAAGTAATTATGCCCAAAAAAGTGGAATATAATAATGTGTAGACCTGTTGAAAGAACAGACCTGTTAAATAAATAATTGCACTGTACACATTTTTGCCAGGGTTATTGATTACATATTGTCATTGGTTGATAGAATCACTTAAAAGTTATGGAGAAATGTTGTGTGCAAGGACAGCTGTTTTTGCCAGAGGGTAGCATGTTGCGTTTCCATGCTGGCAACTCAGGTTCAGAGACTAGCTCTGGAATCTGGCTGGGCAGCACAAGGATTGGTGGTACACATCACTGCTCGGAGTCTGGGAAGGTATGGTGCAGTGTTCTGTCACATGGTGGACATATTGTGATGGGCTGGAGAGCTCTATCTCATAATTGATTCACACGCATGTCATTGCCTGATGGTGTTACACAGTGTGTCAGGGAAAGCATGTTGACATGAAAAATTAGTTTTGCAATAACTCATCTATCCCATTTTCAATGGGACCTGTATAAATGAGGGATGCAAGTTCATGAAATGAATACATATATATATATATATATATATATATATATATATATATATATATATATATATATGTATATATATATATATATATACATATACACACACACACACACACACACACACACACACACAGTATCTCTGTTTCTCTGCCACAGAGGAATCTCATGAGTGGTGTAGAAAGCACATACAAATTTATAAGTGATAGACAGTGGAAACCTCATTAGTGGGATAGATAGCATGCATTTAGAAATACCTTATTTATCACATAAGACACCCTCTGCATATGTCATTTATGCAACAGGCTAGGACCTTAAAGGAGAGACATTTGTTTTGATTTTTAGGCATAAAATTATTTTTACAAGTCTGTTAGTTTTGAACTAGTGTTACTGTGCTTTCCACCATCCTGATTGCTATAACCACTGCCATGAAAGTGAAGTCAGGATGACAAGCTGACACTGTGATGTGGTAGTTTTGCTAGTGCTGCAGAACTTCTGCAGAAATTACAAACCACTGCCACAGAAGTTCTGCAGCAAATGGTAGTCTTGCCGCAGAACTTGGTCCCACTGTGCCGCAGAAAAGTAGGGGCCCTGCCTATACTTCTCTACTATTACGTTACAGTTACTACTCCTATGTCACAGTTACTGCTTGCTCATATGCTTCATGTTGCCTCCTTTTTGGGGATGATACTACATTTTCGGGGAGATTCCTAAGGTATCTTTAGCCAAGGGAACTGTCCCGTTGCACCTCTAGGGGTGGAACCCTCTCTGAGGGTTCCTTAACTTTGTACCCCTACAGGGTGGTAATTCCTCTGGACTAGAGAGTGCAAACAGCCAAAACCAAACTAACACAGTTGCACAAGCATAACACTATACTGGCTGCATAGGCAAGTGAAATGAAAGGCTTGCCTGTAGTTCAGTGGCCAAGCAGCCAGCCACTCCCACTTCCTGAGCTATATAAGCAGTTCCTCTAAGCCTCACTGTGAAGCATTTTTTCTTTGCCCCACCATCCTCCCCTCCTCCCCTCCTCCTCCAGCAGCAGCACTCTCTCCTTAGGGGGATTCCTAAGGTATCTTTAGCTACGGGAACCGTCCCATTGCACCTCTATGGGTGGAACCCTCTCTGAGGGTTCCTTGTTTTCATACCCCTACAGGGTGGTAATTCCTCTAGAATAAACAGTGCGAATGGGCAAAACCAAACTAACACAGTTGCACAAGCATAGCACTATACTGGCTGCATAGGCCAGTGAACCCTAAGATCCCTTTCCTGCTTGGTGAATGCTATATCCTCACCCTCCAACAGATATATGGTGCCAGGGTTTTTCTGCCCCATATGCATTATCTTGCACTTCTTTGCATTGAATTTCAACTGCCAAATCCCTGATCATTCTTCAAGTTTCTGTAGGTCCCTTCTCATTCTGTCTAAACCCTCTGGTGTGTCCACTCTGTTACAGAGCTTTGTGTCATCAGCGAACAGGGAAATTCTGCCTTCTAGGTCCTGTGCAATGTCACCGATGAAGATGTTGAATAGGACCAGTCCCAGCACTGATCATTGTGGTACCTCAATGGTCACTCTTCCCTCTGTGGAGTGACAGCCATTTACCACCACCCTCTGTGTCCTGCCACCCAGCCAGTTACTTACCCATTACACTACTGTCCTGCCCACACCCATATTTCCCAGTTTGTGTAACAGCCTTCTATGTGGCACAGTGTCAAAGGCCTTGCTGAAGTCCAGATAGGCCACATCCACTGCCCCCTCCTGATCCACCTCCCTGGTCACCCAGTCGAAAAATTAAATGAAATTGGTCTGACATGACCTCCCCTGTGAAACTATGCTGCCCTGGGTCCTGTAGTCCATTGACAACCAGATGTTCCACCAGTCTCTCCTGCAGTAGTGCTTCCATGATCTTCCCCACTACCAAGGTGAGGCTGACTGGTCTGTAGTTCCCTACTTCCTCTTTGATCCCACTTTTGTATAAGGGGACTACATCTGCTGTCCTCCAGTCTTTGGGTACCTCCCCTGTTTCCAGTGATCGGCTAAACTGGATTGCCGGAGGTTCAGCCACCACCTCTCTTAGTTCTTTAAGGACCCTGGGGTGCACGCCATCTTGCTCCATTGCTTTATCAACTCATTCCTTTCAGTTCCTTCAGGGCCCTTTCTCATGTAAAGGGACTTGAGTCCATTTCTGCATCATTCCCACCCCTTGTACTCCCTTCAGGCCCATTACCCTCCTCTTCCTCAGTAAAGAATGAGCAGAAATACCTGTTCAATAAACCAGCTTTACTATTGTCATACTCCATGCGGCTCCCATCCTCCTCCTTCAGCCTCACTATCCCTCCCTTTGCCTTTCTTTTTTCCCTTATGTACCTGTAAAAGGTTTTGTTCCCTCTACCCACTGATTTTGCTATGTGCTTTTCTGTCTGAGCTTTGGCTTCCCTTACTGACCTCCCTGCCTCCCTTTGCTTCTCCTGGTACTTCTCCCTATCCCCTTCTGCCTGTGTCTTTTTGTATTGCCTGAATGCAATCTTTTTGGTTTTCACTTTCTCTGCTACCTCCTTGGAAAACCATAATGGCCTCCTCTTCCTTTTCCCCTTGCTAACCTGCTTAATGCATAATTCTGTTGCTCTTGTATTTCCCATTTTAAATACTGCCCACTGTTCCTCAACCCCTGATTCCCATCCCATTCCCCTTAATGCCTCTTTCAAGCATCTTCCCATTTTCACAAAGTCTGCCCCCTAAAATCCAGGATACATGTTTTTGTGTGGTTTGGTTCTGCTCCTTCTGTGATTTCAAACCACAATGACTGATGGTCACCATTCCCCAGATGCCCCCCCACTGTTACCCCCATCACACTGTCCCTGTTTGTGAGCACGAGGTCCAGTATTGCCTTCTGCTGGGTTGGTTCCTTGACCAGTTGCTTGAGAAAGGCACCTTGAAGGGAGTACAGGATAAATCTGCTCCTGGTTGATACTGCTGCTGGGATGCTCCAGTCCACGTTTGGTATATTGAAGTCTCCAACCAGCACTACCTCACCCTTGTCTGCCATCCTTTGGCCCTATTTACCCTTATGCACTTACTCCTTCTGCTTATTGTTATAGAACACTCTTCTGCTTCTTTTGTGTATTCCTGTTCTGCTTCTCTTCCCACCCCCCCAACTGTTTGCCCATCACTGGGTGCTTCACACCCTAACCCTCTTTTCTCCCTTACCCTCCAATATATTCTGTCTAAACAGGGTGCCTTACCTCTGGCTCCTTCTCTCCTGTTCCCTCTCACTGTTACCTGGGCACCTGCACAATGTTTATGTAATATAATGTCTACGCATTCTGCTTAGAACTTAGCTTAATGGCTAATTTGGTTTTAATGTGTTTATGCATTTTCTGTATTACATGGTATTCTAACCCTGCCTGATTTTGTACTATGCTGTGTACTTCAACAGATGTATTTGTTTTCAACTTCCTGTATTTCCTGTATTCTACTGTTGTTTACTTGTAACCTCCCTGGCTGTGCCTGAAAATAGGCATTTCATGTCTAGTGCACCTACCTGGTTATCAAAAACAAGCAAATAAATATATATATATATATATATATATATATATATATATATATATATATATATATATATATATATAGATGGCAAGAAACTCCTTTTAATGCATCAGTTAGGGTTGTTCCACAGCAAAAAAAGCTAGGAAATTTGGGGATAGGGTTGAAAGACCCCCCCTTGGACCCCTCCAGCCCACCCCCCAACTGGCATCGGGGTGTGCATTGGGGTCGTTGGCCCTAACTCTCCCCCCATCACATGTGTAAAGAAGCTGAGGTATAGGAGAATGGGGTGAGAAACACAAACGCATACGAAATGCAAACTGTTACACATAAGGTCATAGTACCGCTATAGTAAACATAAATGGTAACAGGAACAGCAACAGTAAAGACAACAGAAACAGGAATGCAAGCGAATATGAAAACGCAAACCGTTACGCACAGGGTGGCGTTGACGGGAATGGTGATTCAAATGGTAACAGAAGCGCAACTGGAAATGCTAGCTGTCACAGTAACAAAAGGGCACACCCTTCTTTTCTCCAAAAACTGCATTGAAAAAACTAATTGAAAACAAAGAATGTATGCATTATAATTGACTTCAGAGCAGAAAAGTATGACTTGGAATACTACATTGCTTATATCTCAGGAACCGTATGACGCAGAATTTTTTTTTAATTTTATATGTATTATTACTTTCCTGGCTAGTTTTTTGCTTAGCTCCCTAACTGGGGGGTGGGGGGAGGCTAAGCATTTTTTTGACAAAAAGTCAGTATCTTGCACCATTTCTGAGATACAGGCCCTGAAAGATGCGACGGACACCATAATGTTATCCTATGGGACAAATCGTCAACTTTGGAGTGCTGTCACTTTGCCACCCTGTAATATTTTTTCTCCAAACTACCAAAAGGCACATTTGTAGGATGTTGGCTTTCTTCCCTCCAAATTTCAGCCCAAATGACCAAACTGTTATTTTCCAGCAGAGCGGCAAAGAATTCCTGTAATATGCCGTAATGTTATCCTATGGGAAAAAGTGCCAATTTCATAGTGCTGTAGTTTTGCTGCCCTGTAATATTTTTTGATCAATCCACAAAAAGGCACATCTGTGTGATGTTGCCTTTCTTCCCTCCAAATTTCAAGTAAAAAGACCAAACCATTTCTGAGATATTCAATGTCAAAGATTGGCAACATTTCCCTATCTATTCCATTATAAGAAATCTGGCCATCTTGTCCCTATTTTGCGATCAAAGATCACGATCAGAGAATCTCACAATCAAAGAATTTGCAGCCTCACGATCAAAGAATTTGCAGGCTTATGAACAAAGAATAAAAAATGTAATAATTCAAAAAATAGAAGCAATTGCAGTAAGCCCCCTGAGTAAAACCCATCCTTATTTGACTTCCTAGGACACTCCTGGGCTAAGAAAATTGAATTTTAAATTGGACCATCTTGTCCCTCATTCACGATGCAAGATCGCGGTCAAAGAATCTCACGATCAAAGAATTTGCAGCCTCACAATCAAAGAATTTGCAAGTTCACGAACAAGGAATAAAAAATGTAATCAATCAAAAAATTGGAGGAATTGCAGTAAACCACCACCATGGTTTGACAGAATGAAGCCCTTTGAGTAAAACCCACCCTCATTTGACTTCCTAGGGCACCCATGGGCTGAGAAAAATGATTTTTAAATTTGGCCATCTCGTCCCTTGCTCATGATGCAAGATCACGATCAAAGAATCTCACGATCAAAGAATTTGCAGCCTCACGATCAAAGAATTTGCAGGCTTACGATCAAAGAATAAAAAAAGGGTGAAACACGACTTATTCACTGATTTGAACCAAACCAATGGCATGGTTTGACAGAATGGATCCTCCTGAGCAAAACTAGCCCTCATTTGTGACCCTAGCCCACCCCGGAGCCGAGATATTTGTGTTCTAGGTCACGATGCAAGATCGCGATCAAAAAATCTCACGATCAAAGAATTTGCAGGCTTACGATCAAAGAGGGTTAGTGAGCCATGAATTAAGATTTTAAAAGTTTATAACTCTGTTTTTTGACCGATTTGGATGGTACCAAATCCATGGCTTGATAGATCAGGGTCCCCTGAGTAAAACCCATCAAAGTTTTACTTCAGAAGTGACCCCTGAGTCGAGATATTTGTGTTTGTGTGATTGGAAAACTGAAAACAAGATGGCGGACCTTGTAGAAACATAGAAACATAGAAGTTGACAGCAGATAAGGCCCATCCAGTCTGCCCATTTCTTTTTCTACCTTATAAATGTGCCATCGGCCTTTGCTCTGTCAGTGGCCTATCTATTCATAGTCATTTGTATTGCTCCCTTATGCCTATCCCATGCCTGTTTGAAGTCCTGCACTGTATTCATAGCCACCACTTCTTGTGGTAAGCCATTCCATGCATCCACCACCCTTTCTGTGAAAAATTATTTCCTCACATTCCCCCTTAATCGGCCCCCTCTAATCTCATGCTGTGTCCTCTTGTCCTGCTATTTTTCTTATATTTAAACATGTTAGACTCTTTCACCTTGTTAATGCCCTTAAGGTGTTTGAATGCCTCAATCATATCACCTCTCTCCCTCCTTTGCTCAAGGGTATACATATTGAGTTCTGTTAATCTGTCCTCATATGTCTTCTGATGCAGTTCCTGCACCATTTTGGTTGCCCTTCTCTGGACTGCCTCAATTTGGTTAATGTCCTTGTGAAGGTGTGGCCTCCAATACTGCATGCAGTACTCCAGGTGGGGCCTAACCAGTGTCTTGTAAAGAGGGATTATTACCTCCCTCTTATGACTTGTGATACCCTACTAATACACCCTAACACCCCTCTAGCCTTACCTACTGCTTTAGAGGTCTGCTTGGATGATTTCAGGTCATCAGTGATGATGATGCCCAAGTCTCTTTCTTCCTTTGTGACTGCTAGCAACTCCCCTCCCAGCCTATAGGTGGCTTCAGGGTTTCTCTTCCCTATGTGCATGATTTTGCACTTCTTTGCATTAAATCCCAGTTGCCACTCTTCTGACCATTTTGCTAGTTTATCCAGATCTCTTCTCATTTTGCCCACCCCATCTGGATCATCTACTCTGTTGCAGATCTTGGTGTCATCTGTAAACAGACAAGCCTTACCTTCTAGTCCATCTGCAAGGTCACTAATGAAGATGTTGAAGAGGACTGGCCCCAGGACTGATCCCTGAGGTACCCCACTTGTGACTTGCATCTCTGACTGCTGACGGCTGAAATTTACAACTTGCCCAGCTGCTACATCTGTGCTGGGGCTTTGTTCTGCTGTGAACTGCCTGCTAATTTTAAAACATCATAAGAAGCAGGACTGTCATTTGACTGTGTGAGCATACTGGAGTGTGGGGGCTCGGGAGAGCCGGCAGCCAGTGAACGAACAGAAGAGGTGGGGCTAACGTATTTAAAAGCCCGCGCCACTCGCCGAGAAGGAGAGACTGCTGACGGCTGAAATTTACAACTTGCCCAGCTGCTACATCTGTGCTGGGGCTTTGTTCTGCTGTGAACTGCCTGCTAATTTTAAAACATCATAAGAAGCAGGACTGTCATTTGACTGTGTGAGCATACTGGAGTGTGGGGGCTTGGGAGAACCGGCAGCCAGTGAACGAACAGAAGAGGTGGGGCTAATGTATTTAAAAGCCCGTTACGTCACGAGCGCCGCGGATGGCGGTGTATGTTGAAAGCGTGAGGGTTGTGCCACTGAAGAAATATTTCATTAATAGCTCCAGGTATTCTTGTAGCAGGAATATTTGTTTGTTGCTTGAGGCTTGGGATAGGCATGGTAAGTGCTCCATTATCAAAGTAAGAGTGACTGCACTGTATTAAAGAGTGCTGCCTTGTTTGTTCGTAATTATTACGTTGGTTTGGGTTTGGACTTACCACGCTTTCCCTGCCCTGCAATACTTAGATAAAAGTATAAAAAGTTTCAAAGTTGGCTTAGTCTAAGGCAGTTTTGTTTGAATTACACTTGCTGTTATTGAAAATGATTGTATTTAAAGTATTAAGTAGTTTAGTATTCATTTGCTTTCTGACGTTTGCTTCTATTATTAGAGCGAATAGAAATAAATTAGGAGCATACTGGTCAAACTCTGTTTCAGAGAAGCAATTGAAATCTACCAGAAGGAATGTTTTTACTAGAAATTGGGGGAGTTTTGATTATTTTAATAACATTAAGATTTTTACTGTAAACTTATTAAGGATAGTACCTGATTATAAGGGACTTGTTTTATAATGTTGATGATTATGGGAGGAGATAGAGACTGAATCCTGGCCCAGTAAATAATATATGTAAAGTTATGCATGATAATACCTAGTGATAGTTCCAAAAACTGATCAATTGGCCTTACTGGTAGAGGAACATGACCAGTTGTACTGGGACTGAGCGAGACTTAGTTATCAAATAAGATTGGGGATAGTGAATTAACTTTACCAAACTACCAACTTTTAGATCAGATAGAGATAAAAGGGGGGGTAATGTTCTATGTTAAAAATGTGGTAGGCCATGTGGAACTTCTTTTAAAGGGGAGGAGAATAATATTGAATATTTGTAGTATATGTGGATAGACTCAAATTAGTTTTTGCTGTGGTTTATTCTCCTCCAAAATCAAGTTTGGTATTTATTGAAGAGGTACTAAATAAGATTTGTGGTTGCATAGGGATAGGTCATTAATCATTATTGGAGATATGAATTGTGATTGGTTTATGCCTAGAGGTAGGAAATTAAAGAGATAACTTGACTCTGGGACTAACTCAGCATATTAAAACATCTACTCGGTATACTAATACCAGGACAGAAGGAACTATACTGGACCTGTTATTTACAAATTCTTTTATAGATATTGAGGCATTAGGAACTTTACCACCGCGCATCTTGGTGATCATAATCCAATATGGGCTGTGGTAACAAAACAGGTCTGAACAGAGATTCCTGCAGAGTGTAGCAAATGAAAACTGGGATAGATGCAGGTTAGTACCAGAATTGGATCAAGCAGTGGAATATTTTTCTACTACTTTTCGTACGATTTGTGATTACCATGCACCAAAATCCAAATTTCGTGATAAACATATTCAATTACCATGGATTAATGAAAAGATTCTTAAAATTATTAGAGTAAAAAATAGGTTGTGGAAAAAAGGCATTAAAATCTAAATTAGTCTCTGATTGGGAGTTGTTTAAAATAAAACGGAATGCATGTAAATATCTTATAAGAAAGGCTAGGGCACATTACTATCGAAATAAAATGAATCTTAATTCTGACCCACATAAGTTTTGGCATACTATTAATCATTTAACAAATCCTGGTAAATCTGGAACACAAACAAATGTAAGCTTACAAATTGGGGCAAATCTAATTGATAAACCGGAAAGTACTTCTGAGGCCCTGAATAATTTTTTTATAGACCTGCCAGGTTGTAATGAGTTGGGAGGTTCTATATTTGGAGACATGAAGCCTAAGCAAATAGAGAATTCATCTTGTTTACCACCATTTAGATTTAGGGCCTTGAAAATATCTGAAGTATGTAGGGAATTGAGGTCAATAAATGCCTATAAATCAGCAGGGCCAGATGAAATTGAGGGTAGATTTCTTGATTAGCGGAGACTATATAGCTCCAATTGTAACTTACATCTTTAATTGGAGCTTACAGTCTGAATGCTTTCCTATATCTTGGAGAGAAAGTAAGATCATTCCCATTCATAAAGGGGTGACACTGCAGAATTGAATAATTATCGGCCTATAGCTCTATTTTTCCATATTGTCCAAGTGTCTGGAAAATGTGTTATTAGACAGATTCTCGCAACTTGGACAAATATGGATTGTTGACACCCACCAATCAGGGTTCAGAAAGGGTCACTTCTACAACTACGGCATTGTTAGAGTTTAAAATCTGGTTTGTACTTCTTTAAATTTGGGTTTGGAAACTGTTGTTGTATTTGTGGATTTGTCTAAGGCCTTTGACCTGGTGAGCCACTCCCTTCTACTGGACAAATTAAAAGATATAGGCATAGTTGATGGGCCCAGAAATTGGATAAAATCTTATTTAACAGGACGTACTCAGAGGGTAGAGGTCTCACAGACATTGTCCACATTTAGGAAATGTTAGTAGAGGAGTTCCACAAGGGTCCATTTTAGGGCCCTGTTATTCCTCTTGTTTAATAATGATCTACCCCAAGTGGTGAGGCATTCAGCCGAGGCTTTATGCTGATGACATAGCTTACTCTGCCACCACCAGAAGTTCTGTTTTGATCTCAACTAAAGCTTCAAAACAGATTTTGCCGGGTAGGGAGTGGCTCACCAGGTCGAGGCTTTTGATGAATGTTAAAAAAACAAAATTAGTTTATTTTTCAAATAAGAAGCCTAAACCACAGATTCATATTGTAACACACACAAATAAACTTATAGAACAGGTGGATAGTTATTGTTATTTGGGGGTGACTTTTGATTATTTGTTGACCTTTGATACCCACATAAATAATAATATAAAAAAGGTGACCAAGAAATTAGGAGCCTTGAGACGAACTACTAAATGTTTACAAATTAAGGATAGGAAAAAAGTGGCCGAACAGCTGATTATGCCAACCCTGACGTATGGGGATTTAATTTATAGAACAGCGAGTAAACATCAGTTGATTAGATTAGATAGGGTGCAATATAGAATAGCTAGATATGTTTTGCAGTGTTCCTATCGAACTCATCATTGTAATATGTTCATAAAGTTGAACTGGCAGTCTTTAGAAATGATTTTTCAAAAAACTGGTTAATACTGATACATAAATATAAGATATCTTACCCCTAACATTATATCACAAATACTTTTCCTAAAGTTAGTAAAGGTAGGCATGAGTTTCTAAGATCTGTGCATAGACATAGAGTTTGTCCCATAAAATTCATAATAAATATGGTAATGGTTCCATTTCATGTCAGGCAGCTAAAGTATGGAATATTCTACCCTCCAATAAGATCTCTAGAAGACCACACGATTTTTAAAATGAAATTCTGAAACTTTATAAAATAGAATGTAGTTGTATATGATTATGTATGGAAATCCTTTTGTGAAACCTTGTATTTTTGTTTTGTATTTGTGTCTTAATGTATTGTTGGATATTGAAATGCTGTGTATTGTGTACATTTTGTATTTATTTGATTAATGTTATATGTTTAGATGTAACTAAGTGAAATATAAACAGGACTATCTTGAGAACAGGATTGTATAATCCTAATGATTAGAATTTCCTGTATAAAAATAAAGTTTTCATCATCATTCATCATCTTCTGACTGTATACCATTTACCACCACTCTCTGTTTTCTGCCCATCAACCAGTTTGCCACCCAGTTGACCAACTTCTGACCCACCCCGAGCCTACCCAGCTTATTTATCAATCTTCTATGTGGAACAGTGTCAAAAGCTTTGTTAAAGTCAAGGTAGGCAACATCAACTGCTCCCCTTGGTCCACCACTCTGGTTACCCAGTCAAAGAAATCTATGAGATTAGTTTGACAGGACCTTCCCTTGCTGTCTTGGATCCTGTGCCCCTATGGATTCCAGGTGTTGCACTATCCTTTCCTTAGGAGTGCCTCCATAATCTTGCCCACTACAGAGGTAAGACTGACTGGTCTGTAGTTCCCGCCTCCTCCCTGCTACCAATCTTGTGGAGCGGGATCACATGAGCCCTTCTCCAGTCTTCTGGGACCTCTCCTGTGCTCAGAGACTCACTAAACAGTTCTGTTACTGGCTCTGCTAGTTCCACCTTTAGCTCCTTAAGTACCCTGGGATGTATGCCATCAGGTCCCATTGCCTTATCCACCCTGAGCTTAGCAAGCTCTTTTAGGACCCTTTCTTTTGTGAAGGGAGTAGTGCTCACCTCCCTCCCCCCTGTGTCCATGATGCTGAGCTATGGGCCCTGCCCTACCTTCTCTTCAGTAAATACTGAGCAAAAGTATCTATTTAGGATAGATGCCTTTACAGGGTCCTCCTCCTCACATGCTTCCTTTCCTCCATTAAGCTTAGCACACCCTCTGACTTTCTCCTTTCACTAATGTATCTATAGAAAGCCTTGTCACCTTCTTTTACTGTTCGTGCTAGTGTTTCTCAGTTTGGGACTTTGCCTGCCTTACTGCCTTCCCTGCTTCCTTAGGGCAGTTTGGTATGCCTCCCCATCTTCATCCCGCTGTGTTCCTTTATATTTCCTGAAGGCCAGCCTTTTGGCTCTGACCTTTTGCTACTGTATTTGAGAATCAAAGTGGTTTCTTCTTCTTTGCACTTCCTTTTCTGCCTAACACAATGGGATGTTGCTTCAAGTATTGCATCCTTAATGCTTGCCTACTTTGCCTGTACCCCTCACCTGTGTTTCTTTTTGCCAGGCTAGCTTAACTTTGTTGGCCATCTTATCAAAGTCAGCTCCTCTGAAGTCCCATATTTTTGCCTTGGAATGGGATGATTTAGATGTAGTAGCCAAATTGAACCATACCACGTGATGGTCACTGGCCCCCAGGTGACCTTCTACTTGAGATCTGTGATCCCTTCCTTGTTAGTCAGTACTAGATCTAGGATAGCCCTGTCTCTTGTGGGTTGCTGTACCAGTTGTTTGAGGCCCTTCCCCTGCAGGAAATCCACTATGTGTCTAGTTCTGGCAGATGTCCCTGCTGGTATTGATCAATCTGTATCCGGCATGTTGAAGTCTCCCATTACCAGAACCTCCCCTTTAGCTGTCATGTTTTGTATATCTTCTAACAGTAATGTGTCTATGTCCTCCCCCTGGTCTTTGTGGTCAAAGAATTTTGAAAATTCCTAGGGAACAAAGATGCTTGAACTGCGAGGCTGCAAATTCTTTGATCGCCAGGTGAGACCAGATGGCCAGAACCCCCATTCTTTGATTGCAAGATATACATATAACTTTTCCCATTGACTTGTAATGGAAACTTAAAAGTACCATAACTTTTGAATGCCTTAATATTTTTCCACCAAACAAAAAGCGGCATGTTCAGCCATCACAGCTCTTTCAAACAAGCCATCTTTCAGAGCAGCACACCACACGATGGCCATGCAGGACCACATTAAGAATGCCAAAAGGTCCCTTCAAAAATGGAAAATTTTGCATTTTTCAGCACTTTCGCACATCAAGACCAGCACTCCGACACAAACGTAATTTGGCAAATCAAGAGATCTAGTGAGCCCCAATGTGTGTACCAAATTTCAGGCAAATCCATTGAATGGGTTCAAAGTTACTAATGTCCAAACATTTGACTTTAGTATGTAAGTGGCTGCTCAACCTAAGTATAGTGGCGTCTTTGACTATAATATATATATATATATATATATATATATATATATATATAGATATATATATATATATCTATATATATATATATATAGATATATATATAAAGGGAAAGGCTGTCTGTGTTTTAGCAAAAGACATGTGACTGCTACAGCTATCAGCTAAATACCTTGCAGACTGAATTATAGAGATCTGTCGGCAGAAAAGGACCCCTTGGCCCATCGAGTCTATCCCTAGCACCCCCCGCTCACTTGTTACTTTTGCCCAGGAACAACCCCTTCTCTTCTTCTGTAAATCTCTTGTGTCTGCCCCATGCCCTCTTAAATCCTTTCACTGTTTCAACCCCAACCATCTGTTCTGGCAGCCTGTTTCAGGACTCCACCACCCTCTCTGTGAAATAACACCACCTCACATTGCTCCTGAATCTTCCTCCCTCCAATTTTAAATGATGACCTCTTGTCTTAGTTCCCTCCTTACTCTTGAATAAGCTCCCTTCCCTCACCTTATTTATCCCCTTTACATACTTAAATGTTTCTATCATGTCCCCCACTCCCTTCAAGTCTCCAGAAGGTACAGATCCAATTCTCTACACCTTGTGTCATAGTGCTTTTCATGCAGTCCCTTCACCATTTTGGTCACCCTTCTCTGAACTCTTTCAATCCCTTCTATGTCCCTACGTAGGTGAGGTCTCAGGAACTGCACCCTATACTGGTGCAGTCTTACCATGGTTTTATGCAAAGGCATCAGTACCTCCCTCCTCCTGCTTGCTGTGCCCCTCCCTATGCACGCCAGCATCCTGTTCACTTTGCCCACCACCTTGCTGCATTGATCTCCCACTTTAAGATGGTTTGAGTTAATAATCCCCAGATCCCTTTCCAGCTTTGTTTGCTTTAGCTGCACCCCCCAATGTGTACACTGCTTGTTTGTTCTGATGCCCCACATGCATTACTGTACTATTTTTGGCATTGAATTTCAGCTGCCATGTGTCTGACCACCCTTCCAGTCTTTTCAGATCCCTCCTTATGGCCTCTACCCCCTTTGGGTTGTCCACCCTGTTGCAGATTTTAGTGTCATCTGCAAAGAGACACACCTTCCCCTCCAGTCTCTCTCCTATATCGCTGATGTAGATGTTAAAGAGGATGGATCCCAGTACTGACCCCTGAGGCCATCCGCTTTTGTCACCTCCCTCTCCCCCAAATGTACCCCATTTACCACCACCCTCTGTCCATCAGCCAGTTTTCCATCCATCTAGTTATCTTCTGTCCTACCTCTAAGCTCCCCAACTTATTTACTAGCCTGCAGTGAGGGACAGAGTCAAAGGCCTTGCTGAAATCCAGATTGGCCACATCCATTGTCCCCCCCTTGATTGATCACTTTTGTTCCTCCATCGAAGAACTCAGTTAGGTTTGTCTGGCATGACCTCCCACTAGTGAAGCCATGTTGCTTGTCATCCAGCAGTCCATTGTCAATTAGGTAGTTTACCACTCTTTCATTTAGTAGCCCCTCCATCACCTTCCCTGCCATGAAGGTGAGGCTGACCAGGGGATAATTCTCCATCTCCTCTTTGGTACCCCTCTTGTGCAGTGGCACTACTTCCGCAGTCCTCCAGTCTCTCGACACCCCCCCCGTATCCAGATACAAGTTAAATAACTTTACCAAGGGTGCTTCTATTTCTTCCCTCAATTCCCTAAGAATCCTAGGATGCAAGTCATTTGGCCCCATTGCCTTGTCTACCTTCAATCTTCCTTGTTCTTCTTTAACCCTGTTTTCACTGAACAGGCTTGGATCTACCCCTCTACTATCCCCAAATCTCTTTTGTAATTCGGGTCCTTTCCCCTTCCCTTCCCTTCCACTGTGAAGACTGAACAGAAGTACCTATTCAGTAACTCTGCTTTTTCAATGTCTCCCTCCACCGGTACTCCCCCATCCCCCTTCACTCTCACTATCCCCTGTCTTGTCTTCCTCTTTTCCCTAACATATCTAAAAAAAGGTTTTATCCCCCCGTATGGCCTGTTTGGCAATTCTTTCTTCCATTTCCATCTTTGCCCTCCTAATGTTCTGCCCAGCCTCCTTCAGTTTCTCCTTATAAGTCTCCCTGTCTTCCTCCCTCTGGGTCTTGTTATACAACCTAAATGCCCTTTTTCTCTCCCTAATGGCCCCTACTACCACCTTGTTAAACCAGAGTGGCCTCCTTTTTTTTTATTCTTAGCTACCGTCTTTATGCAGAGCTCAGTGGCTTTCAATATTCTCCCCTTAATACATCCCTATAATTCTTCCACGTCCCACAAATTTTCTTTACATTCTATTTCCTCCCTAAAAATTCCTCTCATTCTTATAAAATCCGTCCTGAAATACAGTACTTTTGTGTTTGTCCTATTTGTTTCCTTCTTTTTTTTTTATTTGAAGCTTACTGCTTTGTGGAAGCTCATGCCTAGACCATCTCCCATAGAAACATGGAAACATAGAATGTGACGGCAAATAAGGACAGCTTGGCCCACCTAGTCTGCCCATTTTTCTACCTAACAGATAAGCTGCAGATCCTAGTTAACCAACAGCTTACCCCCACCACCACTTTTTCCACACTCTCCCCATTTGTGAGTACTACATTTAGTATATTGTCCCCCCCAAGTGGACTCCTTCACCAGCTATTGCAAGAAAGCCCCCTGAAATGCTTTGAGTACTTCCCTGCTCCTGGCAGATGTCGTCATAGGGATATTCCATTCTACATCCGGGAGGTTGAGATCCCCCAGAAGTAGCACCTCCCTTTGCTTGCTATATGTTGAATTGCCTGCTTAATCTACCTGTCCCCCTCTTCTCCCTGTGTAGGAAGCCTGTAAATTACACCTAGTCTTAAGGAGGCCCCAGTCCTCTTTTCCAGTGTAACTCACAGGATCTCTACCTCCCTCTGTTCCTCTAGCCCCTCTGTAGCCCTAATGTCTTCCTTGACATACACTGTAGACTGCTACATCACCCCCCTTCTTCCCCGCCCTATCCCTCCTGAAAAGTCTGTATCCTGGAACCCCTACTTCCCAAGAATGATGCACTGACCACCAGGTCTCTGTTATAGCCACAATGTCTAGGCCCTCATCCACCATCCTTGCCTCCAAGTCCACCATTTTGTTCCTTAAACTCCTAGCATTTACTGACAGCCCCTTCCACCACAACTCCCCTTTTCCCTTGCTACATCTTGTTTCCCTTCTTGCCTCCTTTGACAGGGGAGTATTAGCTGGGCTGTTCCCAACTGCTCCCCCTTCCACTCAGTTTAAATACAACTCTTCCCCTACATAGCTATCTAGTTCATTCTTCAGGACCCTTATGCTCCCTTACTTAAATGGAATCCATCTGATGCATGTAGTTCTGCTCTATCCCATGTTCTCCCCCAATTCCCCACTCAACTGAACCCCTTTTCCTTAAACCATCTCCTTTGCTACAAATTGAGCTCATCAATTCTCTCCCTCCTATCCACATTGGCTTTTGCACTGGCAGGATTTCAGAAAAAGAGACCCCCCATCTGATAGAGTCTGACTAACACTCCTAATCTAGCCTGCACCTCCATTACACTGCTGTCCAGCATGTCATTTTTGCCCAGATGCATGACGATGTGGGTGGACCCCCATGTTTCCTGTCCAGGGAGTGTACTAGTTGTTCCGCCTTTAGCACCTAGCATGCACTCAGTCCTAATAGTTGCATTTCCTCCTTCTCCCTTCCGCCACTGGATTCCCCTAATTATGGAGTCTCCAATTATAAGGACCCTACATTCCACAACCCCCTTGCCATCCAAGAGTACCTGTCTTGGCTGGGTGCTGTCTGATTATGTCCTGCTTGCCCCCATGGCACAATTTCTCACCCCCTCTGTGCCCCCTTGTGCAATTTGCCTACATGCATCACTACATGTCACATTCAATGCCCTTCCCTCTTTGCCCTTGCTCTCCTTCTTGTCGGCTTCCTCATGCCCTTTTGCTCTTTACCCTTATCCTTACCTTTCATTGGAATCCCTATCCCCCCAGACCTCTCACTGCTCCTGTTCGGTACCTTCTCTTCCCCTCCTCCCTGTTCCTTTCTTTGTTGTCCCCTCCTCCTTTTTCACCTGAGTCTATTAATGTCTGTAAGGGTGTGTACCTATTATTTAGGTTCACCTCTCCTCCCATGTAATATGCCCCCTCCATAGCCTCGTTTCTCACCCTTCCCTTATTCTCCACTTGCCTGTTTCCTTTCCTAGCTTTCTCTCTTTCGTCCTCCTCCTCCTCCTCCCCTCTCCTGACTGTGTCAGTTGTTCTGCCCTCCCCTTGCCCTCTCCTGGTACTCCAGTACCCTTGACCATCTCTCTCTCTTGCCCTGTCCTCCACTTGCTCCCTCCTGTGTCTCCAGTATGCATGTCCACCTCTTCCTATGTGAGTAGCTGTACCCCTATACCCCCCAGAGTCCTCAAGCCTCCACTCCCAACTGCCTGATTCCCCCTCTGCTTTCTCTGCTCATACCCCCTCCACACCAGTATGCCATCTCTCTTCTCATCCTACTAACATCTGCCTCCAGTTGAGCTAGCCTGTTACAGACTGGACAAAATGTAATTTTCCACAGTGTTTCCATAAACACTGTGGCACTGCATCCATTATATTCCAAAATTCTTCTTCATCCCATTTTCTCTCCCCCTGTCCCCTGCCTTGCCTCACTCCATCCTCTTCGACTGCCAAGTCCCTACTTTGCCCCACTCCCTTCTCTCTGTCCCTTATTTCTGCCACCATAATGCCCATTAAACCCTTCCATGCTTGTATAGTATATACCAGCTGCCAGGAATGATAAATACATTTCTCCCTTCTTTTTTGTAGAAAAATTCAGGTCATGTACGGTTAAGTGCTTCCTGATTCTGATAGATGAAATTTACACTAACAGTTTACGACTGAATTAACTAGATATTTGTGTTTTCAGTTACCCCTACATCCATTTTCCTGCCCAGCTCTACCTCAAAAATTCAAATATAACCATTATTTCCTACATCAATTTTACTATAACATTTAAAATTCCATCTCCAGTCCATACAGTACTTATCCTCAGCTTCTGCTCCCTGTAAAATTACTCCCAGTGGCCATGCCCCTACTCCGGTGCAATCTCCTCCCCTGCTGCCTTAAACCCAAACGGAGCTGCCCTCACTGGGAGGAACCTAGTGAGAGCATTTAATTACAGAAAGAGGTAGGAGTGGGAGAAATTTCTTGAGGTACCGCCCATTCTGCCACAAAGGGCGCTTGCAATGACCTCACTCCAAAGGATGCAAAAGTTACCAAAGGGCACTTGGAAAGCCAGCTGGAAAAGTTAAAGTCAAAATCCTTCTTTTGGCAGCTGAAATCATCCTTGCGGCGATTGACAAAATCCTTGCTGCTACTGCCACCAAACCTGCCCCCTGCTAGCAGCAATGGACACCAAAAGTCTCTTGTGCAGCTATGGCCGCTGAAACTTCTTTCCTGCTCTGGCACACAGCAGTGGCAGCCAGAAACCTCCAATGTGGCTACAGCTGCTGACTCCTACTGATTAGCAGACTGAGCATCTGCTATTTAAGGCTGCAAGTCTAACACAAAGGTTGGTGCATTTTTTCTTAACTGGCTCTCAGGATTTTGAAAATTTCTTGACACAGCGCCCCTTCTGCCCCAAACGGCGCTTGCAATGACCTCACTCCAAATGCTGAAAAAAGTTACCAAAGGGCACTTAGAATACCTGCTGGAAAATTTAAAGTCAAAATCCATCTTTTGACTGCTGAAATCCTCCCTGTGACTATGAATAAAATCCTCCTTGCGGCTACGGCTGCTGAACCTGCCCCCTGCTAGTGGAAATGGCCACTAAAAGTCTCCTGCCAGCTATGGACGCCGATGATCTCTGGTGCAACAATGGCCGCAGATGCCCCTCAGAGCATCTATAGCTTCTGAACCTTCTTCCCTCCTCTGGCGCACCGCAACGGCCACCCAAAACCTCCTGTGCGGCTACAGCTGCTGACTTCTACTGATTAGCAGACTGAGCATCCGCTATTTAAGCTGCCAGTCCAACACAAAAGTTAGCGCCTTTTTCTGTGTGGTGCATTTTTCTCATATATTAAACTATGTGCAAAAGAAATGTTATGCCTGCCTTCTCTATCACTATAGATAGTGTGTGCTTACTGCTCCCAATGTCACACTGTCAAAACGTCAGGAAAATGTTGTGCTTGACTAAAAATTATCAATGAAGTCTTGCTGAACAGTGTTAAAATATCATTAAAGAGTCAGTAAGACATTTTTTGACTGTACAGCAGATTAATTATGAAGTGCATAAGCCACACCAAGCATACCCTCCATAGATCAAAATCCAGAGCCACAGACACATAAACCCACAGTCCCTTACTGAGAAATCATTATTTAGTTAGGGACAGAAAACAATTTGTGTTAGTTTAGCAAATAAGTGTAAAATTGTCTCTCAAAGACACACACTAGCCCAATCTCAAAATGTTATCCTCCTCGGACTGAGACTGCTTCAAATTTTGTGGGAAATGCTGTCAATGCTGTCTACAGGAGTGGACCACATCGGGGCAAAAATGATGTCAAAGTGCAAGATTGTCTCAGTGCAGCCTTCCGAAGAAACAACTGGAGCAGGTGGGCTTCAGAACAAAGTGAGTGCATTTGTAAAACATTGAATTACAAAGTTAACTTTTACTGAAAATGATAAAAAGATTGCAGTTTTGTTAGATATACTTAGAGAGTCTATATTAAGTAAGAAATAACCCAAAAGGACAACTTTGCATTTGATCTTTAAATAAAAGCTTTGAGTCTAGCCATTAAAAAATGATGTAGTTATATTGTTATCAAGAAACAGTAGTAATTATATTATCGATACACAAACAGATCATTTTCTGTAGCTATATTGATATATATATATATATATATATATATAACAGTATTTACATTACAACAGATTTTTTATCAAATGTTATTGATATACTTTTTCATAATGACAAAGTATAGTGCTATTTTTTTTTAATATTGACATAGAAAATGTCATGACGGTTTAAAAAAAAATTGCACTTTTTCTGAATTTTGGTTTTAGTCCCCATAATTTAATTAGTATATATTTAAGTGTAACACCCATAATCATTCATCCTATGCCTTAAATAATGTAGCAAACATTCCAGTTTGCACCCACAGCGGTATCAATTCTTCCTTGCTTTTGCAGACTTTGCCTGTGAAAGGTTTGGAAGATAATGAACTATCACACAAGCATTTGAGATCTGTAAGATCTTTTCTTTGGGCTCCCTGAAAGGGTGTATGAAACTTCTTCAGTTAGTGTAATCAAAGGTATTGCCCAAAAAAACATCTGCTGTATTTTCTTCAGGTTAAAGGGACTCTGTCACCCCTTTTTTCACCATATTATTTCAAGTTGAAAACCCACATTTTATGATTGCTTAACTTCTTTAAAACTCATTCATGTTGCTAGTTGCTTATCTGCCTCCCTCCTTAGTGGAATTGAAATGCATACTAATGGTGTAATTATACGCAGATTTGTTTTGTTTCAAATCTTTAAACTACTCTCATTACATACTTACTGAAAATTAGAAAAAAACCCAAACAGTGCAGCCACTTATGATGCAGTAGTCTCCTCTCCTCTCCTCTCACTGCATTAAGAGTGGTTAGACTGTGACAGGATTGTTCCCAAGTCCAGGAAAGTCCAGAAAAGGTGCCTTGGGATTTGATCAACGACTGTAAATAAACATGTTTTTGTGTGGGAACATCAGCACGGACAGTCTGTTTTTTCACTTTCAAAAAGGAAAAAGGAATCAGAATTAAACTACCATCTGCATCGACAATCTCTACAGAATATGACCAATCATAAAATGTGTTTTTTAAGCTAAAGACACTTAGAGGCCTAAGACAGTTTACTGTGTCACCTTAAAATTGCAACATAAACCTGTAAAACAGTAAAACAGAAGGTTAATGAGAGAGCTGAAAGGAGGGAGAGAGTAAGAAAATTAAGCACACTTAGGTTAAATGACTTGCTCAAGGTCACACAGTGAATAAGTGGTGGTGGGATTTAAACTGGCTCTCAAAGATCATAGCTAAACTGCCTCTACTCTTGGTTTTTGTGTTAGTTTTTAAGAGTGCTAGGAGGGTCTCCTTTGGATATAAGAGTGTTGCCTCGTATGTTCTTAGGGCAAGAGAACTGTGAAACGAAGGTGAGCAGTTCTGGTGCCCTAAGGACGGAAGAGGCAACACTCTTATATTCATGAGAGGCCCTCCTAGTGCCCCTATAAAATTATAATGGATTGTGGCACCATTTTAAAAAAACATACCTGTCTTGTGGTCCATTTGTGTGGTGGTTATCAGAAGCCTGTTACAGTGTGAGCGTGTGAGGTACTTGGTACTCTTACGGCAATAAGAGTACCTCACACACAACTGAAGGAAACACCGTGATTGGTCAGGGAGTGTCACATGATGCTCCCATGATCTATAATGTGGTTATGCGCATGTCTAGGAAACAGTAATTATATATTGGTGAAGAAATACATTATAAATCCTATTACAGATTGCATGTGCAGGTACTTGTCTTTGTAAATTAATATGCAGAAAAGTACATTCCACTTATGTTTAGTTCTACAAGGAACTGATTATATGTAGTAAGATTGTTGATATGAGGCAAGGTCCTTAATGGCTCATAAAACCCTACAAGCTGTAGTTTGCATGCTGTGTTTATTTTGGTGTTTTGTTTAATCAAGATTTTTATCCCCCAGTCCTCCAACCAACCCTCATTGGCCTTGATTCTCCCAACCTTGTCACGAGGCTTCTCAAGCTTACCTCTCTCTCTTTCTCTGGTGTGTCATCTGTGGTAGGATCACTGGGGCTGACTGACCAGACCCCTTTGGAATCAATCCAGATTCTGTAGAAGGGGTGCAGGGCCTGCAGAAGGCTAGATCACTATCCTGGTCAGTCTGGTGTTTTTTTTCCACTGAGTTTCTCCCCAGGGCTGATGATTGTGCAATGACACACAATATATGTGTGTGCAGAGGCACCTAATCATCTGATGGAAAGCCCTCCCCGAGTCACTGTTCCTGCAGTTTTGGCTCCTGGCTTCTTGTAGGTGGCAGGCAAGTAGTGCAGTGACCTGTTCTCCCTCTTCAAGACAGAACAGCAGTCAGTGGGAAGCTCTATCGTCTCTCCCTCAGCTGGCCCTATGTGGCCTGAGTTCATCCCTGAACTGGGATCACAGATGCAGCAGGCATTAGCACTACCACTGTGCTACTAAGTCAGCTTATTCTGGTGTTTTCTATTTTACTAACATACTAAAATGCCAACAGAATAGGCCTAATGGTCTTTCGTGTCTGCTCGTTTGGTCAGCCCCCACCCTAGGAGCTGACCTTGCTGCCCCCCTCGCCTTCTCTCGCTTCCCAGTTCCGGATATTCTCACTGCACTGGATTTTGCTTCCAGAACCCTTCCCCTGTACCTGTCCCACCCCCTCTTGAACCCCTCCACTGTCTCTGCCTCCACCAGCCCCCTGGGCAGCACATTCCATGGCTCCACCACCCTCTCAGTGAAGTAGCACCTCCTCCTTTCTCTCCGAATTTTCCCCCCTCCAGCTTCCACCCATGCCCTCTAGTTGCCCCCTCCTCCTTCCTTCGAAGCACTCTGACTGCTCCTCCCCTATTTACCCCCTTCATGTACCTGAAGACCTCTATCATGTCACCCCGGTCCCTTCTCTCTTCCAATGTGTACATATTTAGCTCTTTGAGCCTCTCCCCATAGGTCCTGTCCCCCAAGCCCCAAGTTCCTTCAGTCTTTTTCTACTCTATTTTCTCTCTCTCTCTCTTGCCTCCACCAATTGTGCCCATGAAAGTCTTACCATGACTCAATCACTGGGGATGATGCAGGGGTAATCCTGTCTTTGCCTGAAAGCTTACAATACGTATGGCATGATTGATGTCTGTAACTACTTATTCAGTTCGGGTTACTGAGGCCCATGTCAGAACTCCCCAACCCTAGCCCTGGTGAGTAAGCCTGAGCTGTGGAGGTCGAGTTAGCTGGACCGACTGATCCCGAGGTGGGTATGAAGGGCAGCTGCTCTCTCTCTGGGGGATTAGGAGTGCTAACCAGAGGGTGTGCATTGTCCAAGCTCCTGGAGTTGTGGACGGCCTCCTGACGGCGGTCGGGTTGCTCCCGTTGCTCAAGTGGTGCTTCTTTGAGGTTGGGTCAGGGCCTGGCAAATGTGACCCATTGGAGGACCTTTGCTAAAAGCTTGCTTCCAACTAAGAGTCTCATCAAGCACAGCAGTGTTGGTGGTGGAGTCCCATGGCCATTTAGCTGGCCACTGAGGATTATTTATTTCTCATCTTGGATAGGCAGTGAGAGAGCCTGTTTCATAGTGAACATATTGCAAAAATTGCTTCTTCTATGTGGCAGTGAGGGCACCACATGTTTTGGACAAAATTTATTTTTATTGTTAGGGGTGGTGAGAGTCCCCCTGCAAACTTCAATTTTGGTTCTGGAGTTATAACATGGTTCTGTGGACACTATTTAATTCTTTAAATTGCAGTTTGGACAGTCTATGCAGGACATTAGTTATCATAAATTTACTCACTATTTTTGTTTTTCTGCTTTATATAGTTTTTCTTTTCTGTGTGTTTATTTTATTTATGTTAAGTCAGTAGTTAAGTTATTTTAAATTTAGTATCTGGGGGTGGGGTAGTTTATGTTGTTTAGGGTATTTAAGGAGATTTTAAATAGGTAAGGGTGAGAGAGATTTATTGGTTGCTTGAATGGAGTGATTGTTATTTTTAGGATAGCTGCTGAGTGAGGAATTTTAGCAGGATATGTTGGCAGAGGGCTTCAACAGGTGGATACTACTCTTCCACTGAGCCCCGGGCCCTCTGCCCCTTTGATTGCCCCCTGCTATTGGCTGAGGTTTATGGATGCTGTCGCAGCTCGGGAATAGCGAGGGGGTGTCAGACGGGTTGGGGAGACTGGTGGGGGAGTAGCGTGAGGGGATGAATTGGGGCCATAGGGTCAAGAAAATGCCCTGGGGTGAAATGGGCCCAGGAGAGGGGTTCACCCTGCCTGATGTTCATACCCAAGGGCTCCACCTTTGGTGGGCAGGCAGCACAGTAAACCTCATCTTCTCATCCAACTTTTTTGGTGTTGTGCAATGCCAGGTTGATTCAAAACAAGACAGCAGCAATTGCTAATCTTGTTGGGTTATCTGACCTGGCTTGCATCACCGAGACCTGGCTGGATTAGAACGCTGGTCCCATTTTGGAGTCAGCTGTTCTAGCCTGGTATTCAGTGATACACCACCTGAGAATGAATCTTAGGGGTGGATGGGTAGCCATCTGTTTTAAGACAGAGCTGAGCCTTGTAGATGTGCCAGTTGGGATCACTAGATCCTTCAAATGTATCATGGGTGCGGGTGTGGGTTGCAGGATTCTTCTCATCTCTCGTCCGACCAGTGATGGGAAGGATTTCCTACAGGAAGTCACAGACTGTATTGTCAAGATGGTGTTGGAGGCCTCCAGGTGGTTGATACTGGGAGACTTCAATGCCTGGGTCTTTCTCCAACTGATGGTTTCATTGGGCTTCACACAGGTGATTACCTTTGTGAGCCATCTACAGGGTCATTCATTGGACCTAGTGTTTCTGCTGAGGATGGAAATCTCAGACATGGTGGTGGAACCCATCTTATGGTCTGATCATCACTCTATAGTGTTCAGCTTCACGGCCTCCTCAAAAAGACCTGCCCCTACGGAGATGGTCAGGTACCGCCCTTCGTGGGGTTTGATGGTCTTATGGCAGTGCTGGACCTATCGGGGAATTCGAGTGTTAGCATGGATCCAGAAGGTCTTCTGCTAGCCTATAATAAGGTAGTGGAGGTTGCTCTGGATTCCATTGCTCTTGTCTTGGTTCACTCCCTCTCCCTTTATCTTCAGCTCCCTTGGTTTGCTGGGTCTCTGAGGGAGTTGAGGAGAGTGGGGAGAAGGTTGGAATGATGATGGCGAAAATCGGGCCTAGATGGTGACAGACTTAGATTGATATCCCATTATAGGGCTCATCAATCTGCAGTCTCCAGTAAGAAGGCAGAGTTCCTGTCCAGAGAGATCTTTGCTGTGAAGAACTGACCGGCTCATCTCATCTATACTGCAGAAAGGCTGTGCAATCCAACCTGTCTCCAGAATCGGGGAGCTTTTTCACAGAAGTAGTGTGATGCATTTGCTCTATTCTTTGCAGATAAGGTTGACACCATCAGGTCTGAGATTTGCATAGCTCACTAAAATGGGCAGAGCAGAGATCAGTGCGAGGCTGCAAGCACACGGTTTTTCTGGTTAGATTTTAGCCAGCTGGCAATTGAGGAGGTCATGAAGATGATCCAGGGCCTGCCACCAACTTAGTGTAATTTGGACCCTGGTCCAACACACCTCCTGGTGGGGTGCATGGAAGAAATTGGACTGGTCCTTGATAAGATAGTTAGGTGTTTGTTAGAGACCAGGATGTTTCTGGACACCCTGAAGGAGGCAGTGGTTCACCCCCCTCCTGAAAAAATCTTCTCTTGACCCTGACTGTCTCACAAACTACAGGCCTGTCTCTAATCTTCCTTTAAGGATAAGGTTATTGAGAAGTCAGTCACATTGCAGCTTGAGAAGCATCTGACCACCCACAACATCTACGATCCTCTCCAGTCCAGTTTCAGGAAGAGGCATAGTACTGAAACTGTATTGGTTGGGGTACTCAATGATCTCCTGACAGCATGAGATCAGAGAAGTCGTTCCATCTTGGTCCTCATTGATCTCTTTGCAGCATTTGATACCGTGAACCATGGGGTGTTGCTGTAACACTTGTGGCTATTCTGTGGAGTGTCTGGTACAGTCCTCAGATGCTTCCCTTCATTCCTCACTAGCAGGATGCAGAGAGTGGAGTGGGGAGTTTTCTCTTTGTCTCCTCTCCCCCCCCGCCTTGTGGGGTACTGCAGGGCTCTATGCTTTCTCCCATGTTGTTCACGGTGTACGTGCTGCCATTAGAGGAGATTATTAGATGGCACAGCTTGAGTTTTCACTGCTGTGCAGATGATACTCAACTGTACATGTCTTTTTTGCCTGAATAAAACGATGTTGTCTCGGCCTTTGACAACTGTCTTTCTAAGATTCAGGACTGGATGAGTGCCAACTGGTTGAGAATGAATCCGGATAAGAATGAAGTGTTGGTTGTGGACCCAGGTTGTCGGGTAGAGAGGTTACTGATTGGGCAGCCATCTGGATTATGGCTGGGTGGCAACCAGCTGGTGACCTCTGACCTGGTGCAGAATCTGGGTGTTACGTTTGATAGTGAGATGACGCTTAAATTTCAGGTATCGGACGTTGTCAAGATCTCATTTTACCACCTGAGGAATATCACCTGGATGAAGCACCTGGTCCCACCTGATGACCTTCCTATATTGGTCCATACGTTTGTGACCATGCACCTTGACTACTGCAATGCCCTATACCTAGGGCTACCAGGGATGGACCTTCACCGCCTGCAGCTTGTGCAGAATGTGGCTGCTAGGTTGTTGACTGGCTTATCAAGATCTTTCCATGTCATATCTGTGCTTTGTGGACTGCACTGGCTGCCAGTATGGTGGAGGATCACCTTTAAGGTCAGATTACTGACCTATAAAGCCCTACATGGATAGGGACAGCGGTATCTGCAAGATATCCTTTATCCTTACCGCCCCTTTTGTCCTCACCACTCCATTGATGAGGGATTGCTAGAAATTCCCAGCATCCATTTAACCTCAGGTGCTAGATCGTTTGCCTTTGTAGCTCTGACCCTGTCGAATTCTCTACCTTGCTGGGGTAGGGAGTGCCTATCCGTTGAGGCCTTTAAATCTGCCTTGAAAACTTATCTATTTGAATTAGCATTTTCTGATATTTAATCCTGCTGTTTACATATGTTTTTAATGGTTTGATTTGCTGAATTGAATGTTTTATGATCTGTGATTTTTGTAAAATGCAGTGCTCTATTGGAATAGGGCTTCATAAATAAAATTTTGCTTGCTTGCTTGCTGGTGTCTACATGTGGCCTGCAATCTCCCTCCAAACCAGCCACACATGTTGATGAGGGAACAGGCAATGGGTGGAGCCAGCTGCTGTCATGACACAGGGGGCAGCAGTGTAGTAGATGGTGCCACCCCTTTCCCTTTCTCATTCCTCTTGTTGTTGCTAGGATCTATGATGTCCCAGGCAGTGACCCAGACTTGGTTCTTGGTGCTCTGGAAAACTTTACCCTCCTGATGAGCCCACTTAATGGTTATCATGTTGGGTGAGATGAGTATCAAGTAGCTGAGTTCTTCCTCTAATTCTCTCCACACCAGTGTTATAAGTCTCAGCTCTTCTGGTTCATTACAAACTCTACATGCTTTAAACCACTTTCTGCTAACCATTGCTTACTAGACTGAAATTTATCCTCCTTCCCCCATTGTGTCATTGCTGCTGGAACTCTCCCTGAAGTGTTCAGAAATCACTGCATTATCTACAGTGTACATAAGATTACCTCACTGACCCCCCCCCAAGATAACTCAGATTAGGTACTTTCAGATCTTCAACCCTGAGTCCTTCCTGATAGACCTAAATAATGTAAACTGGTCTCTGCTAGAGGGGTCTATGGATGTTACCTTGTCCTTGGCCTACTTTCAAAATACCTTTCAGTGGATTTGTGGCTTTCATGACTGGTGAAGAAAAATCTGAGTCAGAGGTGCTCACCTTCTATGGGTCACATCTGAGCTCATTGAATCTGTAGTTATAAAAATGCTGCTGGGTTAAGCATACAGCTTCAGACTTGCCCCTGGACTATACCCCCAATAACAGACTTTGTAACATTGGCACCTCCTCTGTCAGGAAAATTCGGTCTATGTACTTTGCAAACGGATTCATTGCTGTCACTAATAACCACTGGAATTTCTGGAAAGTTACAAAAAGTCTCCTCACCCCATCAACCTCATCAGATGCTTTACCTGTTGCTAATTTCAGGGTTGTAGCTATAGTCTACTATGGCAGCATGAAGTTATCTGAAGCCTTGAATTTCCACACTGTAACAAGCCCACAAGCTCTGATTGCTACTAGTTCTTCTGGCTCTACCTCTAACAGATCCTCCTCCCCTACACCCTCTCACCTCCTCCCTCCTTCTCGTGGTGCCCTGTTACAGAGTCTAAGATCTTTAAGGAGCTCATTAATCTCAATCCTTACAAAGGAGGTGGCATAGATGGTCCTACCCCATGTTACTGAACATAGCTGACCCCACTATTTCCAGATATGTAGTCCATATTTTTAATTTGATTAATAATTACTAGTGTAACCAGGTCACCATGGATATTTGTGGTTACTACCCCTGCCTTGTAGGCTCAAACAAGGTTGAAGGGCCTGGGCCAATAAACTCCTAATTGGGGGATTCGTATCCATGATTTAAATAAACTGTGCAATGTCTCCACCCAGAGAAACTGTTTAAGTGGGCCTTCTGTAACTATGGTACAACACCTTGAGATGCAGTACCTGCCAACTCCCCACAGGGTCCCCTTACCTGTGAGTCAACCCATATGCAATCACAATTTCCACAAAGCATGCAACTTATCACTATAAAATAATGTCCACGTACATATGTGATTAGAAACAAAACGTGAGCTTTATTGGGGTCAGGTCTCAGACCCTAAAAAGGGAATGGGGTTAAGCACGGAGTTAGTTCTGGCTGGTTCTTCCATACCCTTCCAGGTTTAACCTATGTTGATATAGGGCTGCTATTCTGTCACCCTGCTAGGTGTTGCCAAACATATACAACCTGGTCTGTGCTTCCAGTGTCCTTCTAGGCTTAGTTCAAAATACAGTATCCCACCCTTGCACCATGTGTGCACAGTACTTTGGTTTGCTGATGCCCAGCTGTGCCCAACTATGTTGGAGAGCACTACCCTTTCCCCACTGGTAGCAGTGTAAAACCCCTTTTACTATTAGGGAGCTCCCATTGTTTCACTGGGTACCCAACTGTGGAAACAGTGTAGGCCAGATGACATTGCACATGATTTGCTGGCAGTGATGCACTTAAACAAATTCAACAAGCAATGTTTTGTTGCAGCTTAAACCCCAGAACTCAAAAGCTCTTAAACCCTCAAGGAGCATGTAATCCTAACCAGATAGCCTAGCCCATTAAATGATTTCCCAGCAACTATAATGCAGAGGTGCTATGGCAGGGCAAGTTCTAATTTTATTCATGATTCTTACAGACTAGGTGTCTCTCTCTCTCTCTCTCTCCCAATGTGCAGGGGAATGGTGCAGTTTCAGGGAGTCTCTCTCTGGATGATTTTCTCTCCCTCCCTCCTTCCCTCTGATGACCTTTGGTGTCAGCTGACAAATGGCTGTTTCCCTAGTTCTAGTTAGGCCTCTCCTGATCACTGCATTTGGTAAATTATGTTTTATTTTTTTATTTAGATATTTTCCCCTTTTTTCCTGGGGAACTGGCAGGTGGCTCTGTCCCCTTCCTCGGGGAAGGGGTCACATCTGGTCCCTGCCATTCGCCGGGATCGTCATACAGCCTGCCAACTCTGTTTTTTTTCTACCTGCCCCTGCTGCAGCCACATGCATGCGTGTTGAGGGATGCACATGCCGAGGTCCCGCAGCACCCACCTGTTCTTGTGTCACTTCCAACCTGCGCTACCCTCATGCCTCCACCTGGGGGCAGCCTTATGGTGGGAGTGGCAAGACCCTCCCCCCCGGAGAGAAGAGCTGCTTTATTGCTGTTCAGTCCAATTCCTGCCCCCCCCGGCCGACCACCGACAACCCTGGCTCATTCCCAAACTCGGGTCGCTGGCATAGCGCGAGGTGTGGTGTCCAGTGCCTCAACCCTCAGCACCACCGGGCCGGCAGCAAATGATCTCCTTATGTACACAGGGAAGCTCAGTGTATGAAATCCAGTTCTACTTGACCGACCCACCATGTCCTGGCATTCAGTCCCTACTATGTTACAGTAACCCAAACTGGGCCCTGGTACTGACTGGGCGGCTTCCTAGACTAGCTGTAATCACAGTTTGGTCATTTAGAGCTGCAGCACAGTCACACAGGTTATGGCTGCAGCCTTCAGTTTCAGTTCACACCGAGATAGCACCTGATTATCACCTTCTGAACAATGTCAGGAGAGCTGCTTCACTTCCCTTTCACTCTGCCTTTAGTAGGCAGATGCATAGTCTATCTCGTTAGCAGCACACCTACAGACCTGCTCCCTTTCACACTCAGCTGCAGGCTTGGTCACTTTTCTTTGTTAGCTGTACAGGCCTGTAGTCAACCACCTGCTCCCTGCTTATGGAAACCCAGGCAAGCCTCTGATGCTGTGGCTCTTGGCGACAACCCTGCCTTTTGAGCTTTTATGCTGGTCAGCAGTAGATGCAGATGGGATAAGTTCTGGAACAGTCCCCATTGTTCACTGGGAAGTGCCAGCTCCAGACTGGACTTCTGAGCTGTCACACAAGGATAAGGCTGGAGGTCTGTGTCTCAGTAAAGCACAGGCCACAAATGCCCATCAGGAGTCAGGAAGCCCTCCTAAGTCCCAGGAGCACCTTGTGACTCCCTTTCCTGACTCTTTCCAGCTGACTGTTATACATTTTTGCTGTAGCTGTTGCAGTGTAAAACCAGTATCTAGTACCTACTGGTGCCTGCTGGTTAAAAACAAACAAGAAGTAGCCGTTATTTTCTTCTCAGATTTAGAGTTTACATGCACAAAATAAGTAAAGCTTGTGTTGTGGGTATCTGCAGCACCAACTGCTTGCTAGCTTTGCTTTTTTTTCTACTTATTCTGTAGATGTTATATAACAGTCAAAATATAAATCTTTTCGTTTTTTTTCCTGACTCCTAAAGCCTGTACACTACATTGTACTATTACCTAGGTACACAGTGACTGTGTGATTGATTTTTTACAAGACAACTAACTGTTGTAAATTCTCACTGTAATTGCTGCTGCATAAAACCAGTAACAAGTACCTACTGGTTCCTGCTGGAAGAAATATATAAGAAGTAACATTTTTTATTCTCAGATTCAGCCTCGTGTACATAAAATAAGACAAGTTTTTGCTGTAAAATAAGGCAAGCTTTTGCTGTGGGAATCTGCAGTGCCAGCTTTGTTTTAGTACCACTCACCCTGTAGCCATTGCATACAAATGAAATATAAATCTGTTTAAGTATTTTTTTTTCTCCTGAGCCCTGTAGTCTTATGCCATGTAGTACTGTCATCTTGGCACATAGGGACTGAGTGCTTGATTTTTCACGAGTTGGCTGGTTGCTGTGAGGCTTTGCTTCCAGTGAGCTAGAATAAATAAACAATGTTTTTGGCAATCACCAGTTTATCTGATGAGTAAAAATGTCAGAGAAACGGTTAGTGGTTGAGCCCTTCTAAAAGTGATGCAGACCATGGTTAATGTTCACCATGTGTCCACTGTCATGCTTTCCCCTAACATCCTAGCAGACTGGTGCTGCTAGTTGTAGCATTACTAGTGCCAGTGCCACTGCTACTGCAGCTGGTCAAGTGTCAGCCACTGTATCTGTAGCTGTTGTTGTCACACCAGCTGCCACCATCAACACCTCCACTACCACTGTTGTGATGACTATGGTTGCTGCTGTAGCTGGCCAAGTGTCAGCCACTGTATCTGTAGCTGTTGTTGTCACACCAGCTGCCACCATCAACACCTCCACTACCACTGTTGTGATGACTATGGTTGCTGCTGTAGCTGGTCAAGTGTCAGCCACTGTATCTGTAGCTGTTGTTGTCACACCAGCTGCCACCATCAACACCTCCACTACCACTGTTGTGATGGCTGTGGCTGCTGGCACACAAGTAATACTGTTGTCCAGTCTACTATTACTATTATTATTACCAGTACTGCGGAGGGTACTGCCAGTGCTGCCTCCACCACTACTACAAGTTCTTTGCCCCAAACATCTGCTTTTGCTAGTGCCACCACCATGACTATAAGTGTCACATAGAAACATACAATCTGTTGGAAGATAAAGGCTTGATGGCCCACCTTGTCTGCCCAATTTTTATTTATTTATTTATTTGTTCAGTCTCAGATTACAAAATTTCTTTGAGCACAAGTAGCTCATTTACAAAGGTTCCACGTCAGGGGAAGGGTAACAAACAGATATAGGAAGGACGAACAACTGAATTTACAAAATACAGTGACAGAGTTAATTACATCATAAAATCAGCAGTATGTAGACTAAATGAATGGAGTGAAGGTAAGAAGGAGGAGAGGGGAGTAGGGTTAAAGGACTAGAGGAGATGGGTAGCAGCCAGAGACATTGTCAAGGTACTGATGGAGAAGGCAGGAAAGAGGGGTGAGAGAATGGAGAAGAGGGGGAAGGGGTAGATGAACAATGGAAGGGGTTAGCAGCCAGGGCAGTTCAGATTTTGTAACACTGTTTAATTGGGGGTGAGGGGTGAGCAGTGAGTAGTCAGGAGGTGAAGGTTATGAGAGAGGCATACCTTTGCTTAAGTGGTACAATCATAGGAGCATTCAGATATGAGATGCTGCCAGAGCATATACTTAAAATGGACAATTATGGGTAGCTTAGTTAATATACTGCTCAAACCACTGAACCAGAGTAGAGCTCTATAGGCAGCGCTGACCTAGAATTGTTTGGTACCTCGGAAGTAGGAGGAGTTGGGAGGTAGAAGTACGAGTACATTGGGTCCTTTGAGATGGTACAAGAAGGTTTCCAACACCTGGAGGCAGGAGCCCAAGAAGTACTTTTTTAGTTAGTAGGCACATCTGATATTTAATCCTACCACTTAACTGAAGCCACCCAGTTTGGGCATATAGATTACAAGTGTGTCTGAGACGTGCAGTGCCTGTAAGAAGTCTACACACTTTATTTAAAGTGACGGTAAGCTTTTTAAGTGAAGTAGTAGTGGCAGACCCGTATATGACCAGGCCATAATCAACGATAGACAGTACCGAGCTGTTGATAGCTTCAGGTGTCGAACTCCGCCTGTGCCTATATAGGAGCCTGATCCTAATATTGATGGCCTTGGCAACATTCACAATGTGAGGCGCTTAGGAGAGATGGCAATCCAGGGTTACACCGAGGTACTTAAAGTGCTGAATTTGTTCAAATGGAGCATGTAGGTTATTTGTAATGGTAAGAGCATGGTTCTTGTGTTTATTTTGTGAAGAGGTGAATAACAAAATTTTCATTTTCTTATAGTTTAGGACCAATTTGTGGGCCCTATACCATTCTTCAACTTCCTTGAAACTGAGTTGTAGCTTGCTTTCTAGGATGCTGGATTCTGGGTGAGATGTGAAAATAACAGCGTCGTTAGCATAAAGGAGACTCTCTTGATGGCAGGAGGCCAACAGGCTGTTAAGAAAGATACTAAAAAGGAGAGGGCCAAGAACTGATCCTTGTAGTATTCTAGATCGGACAGCCCGTTGTTCAGAGGTGACATTGGCTATTTTAACCCGCTGAGATCTGTCTTCAAGGTAACTACTGAACCAATGAATTGTGTTGAGGGAAAGACCTATTGTGGCTAGTTGACTGAAGAGAAATGGGTGATTTACTGTGTCAAAGGCCTTTGCTAAGTCTATGAACGCAGCCCCTACCAGATTGCCTTAGTCAAATGAATGCTGAATGAAGCTGGTGAACTTCAGAAGTGCTGTGCTCTTTTCTAAACCCATGTTGTTGTGGGCCCTGGAGGGAATATTTTCCCTACTTATGATGTCACTGCAGACCCTACTCGATCTTCATTCCCCCCTCACCGCTAAGATCCCTCTGTATCTTTCCCATGCATTCTTGAACCTTGTCACCATTTCCATTCCCACTCCCACCACCTCCATTGATAAGCTGTTCCATGTGTTCATCACTCTTTGTCAAGATGTGCTTCACGTCTACCTTGTGTCTACTTTGGTACTTCCCTCCTAAACTCCAAAACTGATTTCTTTTAATTTTTTGGGGATAGGCCTACTATTCTGAACCATGGGGGAAAAACATGCCTAATTGTCCATAAATACGTACTCCTTTGTGCAACTCTGATTCCTTATACCCAATTTCCAACCATACTGATGTTTTCCACTGATGCTGAGCAGCAAACATCTCATTTGCTTGTTTGGGGGTGCTTTTTGTAAGTCTGCAGCATTTTTTATAAATACACTACATTATGGTTGAATAGTCGAATACCCAAATAGAGTTGAACACATGAATATGAGGACTGTATTTGAAGAATATTCAATGAACACATGATATATGTATTTACAGTGCACACCCTTAGTAGCAGCCCATGCCAATAGCAGTATCAAATTCAGAAGCCACAGACTGATTCTGGCTGATAATGTCACTGTCTAGAGCATTATAATTGCACAACAGAGAGCTATATCCAGAGATGGTTTTAAAGATGGTTTAAAGATGATGGAGGAAGGAAACAAAAAAAAAAGAGCACTATGTGCAGAAAGAGAACATGGATAACCGAATATGAACAGGGAATGCTCAATGTTTCTATTCTCATTTAAGAAGCAAAACAAATAATCTTTCAGATATTAAATATTGGGAGGGCTTTAAGCCCGAGGTTCAATGGGTGGAGCAACTACGTCACTCCCCCATTGAGCTTAAAAGGGCACTACATCCTGGACTTTGCCAGGATTCTTTTTCATTGCAGCCGGAGGCACTGCTCTCCTCCTAATTATATGACTTCCCCCATCCTTTGCTTGATGGCTGCCTCCAACTGCAGGTTAGTTTCTGTCTCTCCCCCCCCATGCCTGTCCTCCGGTTATTCTAACTATGCCACTTCCCTCTACCTTGTGTTTTTGGTCCATTTCTCTCTATTGCCAGCCTACTTCCTGCCGTGTCCTGTACTGTGTGCTATTTGTTGTGTAGTTTTGCTTTGGCATGGAGGTTTCAATGTCTTGCTGATTGATTTATGCCTTGCTCCCCACTGCCGGAGCTTTTGTTTCTGTGCGCCGCAAATTTGGCTACTCCAACTCTGTGTATCTGCTGCTAAATGCTACTCTGTCTCACCATGTACCCCAATTCCCACCTGTACTACCTTTCAAGTTTGCTGATTTTACCTCCTGTTCCCATCTGCTGTGCCGATCCGATTTTGTCCCAGAGAATTCCGCTGGCTGCTTTCTTCTCCGGCGCACTTCTGGGTTTGCAGTCCCAGCCCGCCACCGTGCCGACCTACAATGGCGTTTGGGAGCTGCTGCCATCTACAGTTCAGTGTCTTGCACTTGCACCCCCCCCCAACATGTCCTTGGTCTCTCTCTCCTCCAATACCGGCTCCTCGTTTTGGCTCCTGCTCATCCCAGCCATGCTGCTGCCTACTCCAGTCACTGCCTCGACTCATTGTCCCTCGCTCTTTTTTTCTCCTCCTGCCTGCCTTTTTCTTGCAGCCCCATTTCCTCCCTATGCCCCGCTTCTCTGTCTGCTGCTGCTTCTCCTTGTGGTCTCCCCATTTCTCCACCCCCTTCATCTTTGTTCTTCCCCTCTCCTATCAGCTGCTTTGCGGCCTTGTTCCTTATCCTCCTCCTCCTCCTGCATCTTGGAGTTCTCTGGTTGGAAGAAAGGGCCCGGCAAAAATACTGGAGCCGCTGTTCATCCACACTCGTGAATCTTTCATCATGCTGATGCCATCTTGGCTGCTTCATTTAGCTGGCTCCTATACTGTACTCAGACATTTTGTGTCACCCTCTGAGTCTCCAACAGAACATAATTCCCCCCATTCTGCAACCATGGTACTCAAGCTTCATATGGGATTTGTCTTTTGTGGTGGACTGGCTCGTAGTTTTATTTTAAATTTTTTTTTGGGGGGTTCCTGGACATTCAGCTCTTTTGTCGGGTGAGCTTCATAAGCGGGTCTTTTTTGGCAGTTCTGCTCTCCTGCTTAGTTGCCATGAATTCTACCTGACATTTCACAATGCTGATCACTAATCATACAGGATGTAGCATATTAAACTTCACTTGTGCTGCATGTCATGCCTTTTTTATGTTTTTTGTATGCTGTTTGTTTGTCTTTTTCAGTGGGGGTTACATCTGCAAACCATAATGAACCTGTGGCCACTCAAAGTCCACATTTGTTTTTCTCTTGCTTTGGCTTGTATGTGGCCCTTACCCTGGAAATGACAACCCTTAATAATGATTGCTTCATGTAACCTGAACTGTTGCTTTGGTCCTAGGCTCCCTATGTTTCTTCTGCCCTGAATTCGCCCTTGCATTTCCTTAGGCTGCCACTAGGGCATTTTGAGTTCCCTCTCTCATTTCCTTTTCTTGCGCTGTGCTGCCAGCCTTTGGAGGCTCTACCTTGTGAACTCTTCCCTGTCTCTTGTTGCTTATGGATCCTCCAGATTTTGCAGCCCTCACGTCTACCTGCTCTGCTTCCTCGCTCTGGTCATAGATCCTCTGCCATTCTACTAGTCATTTTCCAGCATTATTTCGTTGTTTTCCGACTAGTTTCTTTTTAGGTGTTCTTGCCCTACCTCTGCTTCTTAAACTCCTTGAATTTTTCCCCTTCAGAGTCTACCTCCTTTCAAGGAGTCTACTTCCTCCATGTCGTCCGTCATCGATCTCGCCATTGGTGATCCTTCGACTCCATAGCTCTCTCAGATCCACGATACCTTGCCTTGCTTTGCTCATCTAATTCACTCGCTCAGTCAGTATGCCTCAGCGTGGTTTGCTGACATGTCTGCGCTATTCACTTGCTCTGTTTGACTGAACTCTGTCTGACCTACAATGGATATTTCTTTTGGACCTGCCGCTTTTGACTCTTATCTGGCTGGTAGCTGCCTCTGACCGGAGTTCTCCTTTTCCGACTGCCGTGCTTCTGTTTGCCTTGTTCAGGGATTGTTCTGTGACTTAGTTGGTCTTTGGTACTCTGACCTGAGGTCTCCAGATTCTCAGGTCTCTGCTGTTCTCTGCTTCTCCCACTTTTTTCCGCAGCATTCCAGTGGCTACCTGAGGACTTGGCACTTCTACTACAGCGTTTGATGGGAAGACTCCGATTTTATGCTACCCTGCTGTTTTCCCTCCATTCCCTATTATATTTCCTTGTTCCTGTTAAACACCGTTCCAGCCTTCTAGGATTCGTTTCCCCTTCCTGCGTGGTACATTTCTTATCTCTCCTTACCTGTTCTAGCCTTCACTGCTTCCCTGATACCTCGCCTCGGCCTTCTTATCTTTTGTTCGCTCTCTTGGTATGCCTCAGCTGACTTGGTCTGGCCTGTCATTGGTCTTTCTTTGGGAATGCCTTTCCTGACCCATACACTGGCTTATTCGATCTGCCTCTCCGAGTCCCATCCCTTGTTCCTCCCTCTAGTAGGTTTTCTCCCTCCTTCCTTGTCCAGTACGTTCTTTTGGGGTTTCCCCTATCCTGTATCTGGCATACCTTCCCTGGTCCTTGCTCCCTTGACTCAACCTGCTCCTCCAACCACCATATTGGTCTATTCCACCTCATTGACTCTTTATGCTTCAGTGTGCCCTTGTTCTGCTCCCTGTCCTCAGCTCTCTCGACACACTCCTGTGCTACCTCATCAACCTCATCTCGAGAGTCTCATTCCCATCGTGGCCTGCATTTAATATTCTTTTTGGGCATGGCTATCATTACGCATATGCCCACCTCATCAATCAGCGTCCCTCACGCTGTGCATATCAGGTTCCTGGTTCCATCCATCTTCAACTCTCAAGGATTCACTCCAGTCATAGCTTATATATCTCATCATGCCCCAGTTTTTTCTATTAGCTTGCTCTGCTATTCACATCGTTGGGTCATCTGTGGCTCACTCCATCTGGCCTTCCATCGAACCTGGCCTGTGTACCACCTCATCCAGCTCACCTTCCTGCCGTTCTCATCCTGTATCAGTTGGGTCCTATGCTACCCCATTGACCTCCCTCCATCCTTTCCTACCTTGCTTTCCTGTACAAGCCTCCATGGCTTCAGTCCTTCTTTGTACCTCATCCGTTTCCTAATTTTACCTTCCTTGTCCTGGCAGCTTTTCTCATACCAGCCTCAATGGCTTCAATCCATCATTGTACCTCATCCATTTCCTAATTTTACCTTCCTTGTCTTAGCACCTTTTCTTGTACCAGCTATTATGGCTTCACTCCACTCTTAGCTTCACTCCTCCTCATACATTGTCCAATTTTGCTCACTCCTCATCATATCTCATCCAGTTTTATTCCTTGATCACTCCACCTGAGTTGCCTCTGGTTCCAGATCTCCCTTCTTGGCCTCGGAATCTACCTCCTTTTGAGGAGCCTATTTCCTTTTACTTCCTTCATACAAGTTCCTTTTCATGTTCATTCCTGTCTCCCCTTCAGCTTCTGTACTGGCCATCCAGGATTCACTCCACTTATGTCCTGCTATTGATATTCTTTTTGGGCGTACCTACCATAACTCCTATGCCACCTATCAACCGTGGCCATCCTGCCACATGTATCAAGTTCATAACTTCAGTCATATCAAGTTCATAAATCTGGTCATCATTCAGTCAGCATTACCTCAATGTTTATCTATTTACATTGCTTACTTGAACATTCCTATTATTGCATTCCATACTACCTCATCAACTACAACCTCGGAGTCTAATCATTCAGGGTCTAATCGTTCACATTGCATAATCAAGCATGCCTCTTCAATCTCAGTGTCTGCTCACTCGCATCACTCAATCAAGCCAGTCTGCATTATCATCTGTCTCTTCATCAGCACATCTGGAATCTCCTCATGAGCACATCTGGATACCCCTTGCTTCTCTGACTTATACATGGATTTACTCCCACCATCATTGTTCCTCTGATCTACTATATCTCATCGACTTCTCGAACATACCCTCCTTGGGTCCCTGCTACCTCATATTTCTTACCTCAGTACCTCAGGACTGGAGGATGGCTCATGTGGTGCCCCTCCACAAGAGTGGCCCCAAGGATGAACCGGGAAACTACAGACCAGTGAGCCTCACATCCATCGTGGGTAAGCAAATGGAGACTATCCTGAAGGAGAGGCTGGTGGCCCTCCTAGAGGCCAAAGGACTACAGGACAGCAGACAGCATGGCTTCATATGTGGCAGATCCTGCCAAACCAACCTGGTCAAGTTCTATGACTGGGTAACTAGGCAACTGGACAGGGGCCATGCAGTGGATGTCCTGTATCTGGACTTCAGTAAGGCATTTGACTCAGTGCCACATGGAAGGCGGGAAAGGAAGTTAGTAGGCACAGGGGCAGGTGCAAGGCTGGTGAGATGGGTAGGAAACTGGCTGCAGGGAAGGCAACAGAGGGTGGTGGTGGGTGGGGAGCTCTCACACCCAAGGGCAGTGATGAGCGGTGTTCCACAGGGCTCAGTGTTGGGACCAGTGTTGTTTGGGATATTCATTGCAGACATATCATGGGACATCAAGAGCAAGAGCAGTCTGTTTGCTGATGATACCAAGGTAGGTGCAGTGGTGGATGACCTAGGGGATGGCAGGGGTTGCAGGATGATCTGGCAAAGCTTGAAACCTGGTCAGACACCTGGCAACTGGGCTTTAATGCCAAAAAGTGCAAGGTGCTGAATTTTGGGATGAAGAACCCAAGGAGGAGTTACCAGCTAGGGGAGTGCAGCTAGCCCAGACAGAGGAGGAGAAGGATCTGTGGCCTATTACAGGGTCAATGAACAACTCGGCACAATGTAGGAAGGCAGCTGCAAAGGCCAACAAAATGCTGGGTTGTATTGCAAGAGGTTTATCCTCGAGGAGGGAGGAGGTGATTCTGCCACTGTATAGGTCATTAGTTAGACCACACCTGGAGTACTGCATGCAGTACTGGTGTCCGTATCTGAAGAGGGACATTAAGTTACTGGAGGGGGTGCAGCACAGAGTGACAAAGATGATCAAGGGGCTGGGGGACTTATCATACGAGAGGAGGTTGAAGGAGTTGAACATGTACTCACTGGAGGAGAGGAGAGAGGGGTGACATGATTGAAACCTTTAAATACATGAAAGGAATAAACAAGACAGGTACAGAGGGGCTGTTCAAAGTAAGGGAAGGAAGGGCCACCAGGGGCCATGATATGAGACTGGAGCGAGGAAGGTTCGGGAGGGAGATGAGGAGACACTTTTTTACAGAGAGGGTGGTGGCTGGGTGGAATGGGTTACCTGCTGAGGTGGTATGCAGTAGAACAGTGGACTGCTTCAAACAAGGATGGGACAGGACAAGGGGGAGGGTTAATGAAGGGGAAGGGTGGAAGGGAGGGGCAGCTGCAGAATAAGTGGTGCTAGCTGCACATTCGAGCAGACTTGATAGACCTCTAGGTCTTTATCTGCTGGCAAATTTCATATGTTCGTATGTTCTTTTTTAATCGGTGCTTCTTTGAAGTTTTTCCCCTATCCCATCATCATCCTCCTCCCTATTTATAGCCCTCATCTAGGAATCATTCTCTTTACGACATACTTCCTCAAATCAAATGTCAGCCTGGAGGGAAGGCGACCTAGGCTTTGGATCCCCAGAGGTTTCCTCCTCAAAGGGGGTTTTTCCTCTCCTCTGTGCCAATGGTCATAATATTAGTTAGAGTTATTGCTTCTTCATGTTAGTTAGTTAGGTTCTGCTGTTGGATGGAGGTGGATGGTGGCCCAGCGTTCCCCTCTCAGCTTAGGAAGTTAGCCCTTCTTCACAGAATTCATTCATCATCCTTGCATCTTTGATGCCTGACAACTTTGGGTATTCTTTTTGGGCTTCTTCCCAACCTACCTATAGCCGACGCATTAATTCCCAGCACCTGTAGGGGGGAACCTCCTCTAGGGTTCCTTGCGTCGTACCCCTACAGGCTGGTATATCCCATGGATAGAGAGGCAGAAAGCCACAAAGTAAATCAAGTTACACAAGCATCATCTCATATTTTCTCATTCAGTTGCATAAACACATTGAATGGGAGGGCTTTAAGCCCGAGGTTCAATGGGCGGAGCAACTACATCACTCCCCCATCGAGCTTAAAAGAACACTACATTCTGGGCTTTGCCAGGATTCTTTTTCGTTGCCCACCATCCACCCCTCCTCCTAACCATCCACCCCTCCTCCTCCAGCTGCTCATCTCTCTCTTCCCCATGGGCTTCTTCCTAACCTACCTTTAGCGGACGCATTCATTCCCGGCACCTGTGGGGGGGAACCCTCCTCTAGGGTTCCTTGCATCATACCCCTACAGGCCGGTATATCCCATGGATAGATAGGCAGAAAGCCACAAAGTAAATCAAGTTACACAAGCATCATCTCATATTATCTCATTCAGTTGCGTAAGCACATTGAACTTATGTTAAAAAATTCCTTCACCAGCTGACCCAGTGGTGCAGAGGACTGAGGTGCTAAAAAAAGCACCTTACCTCTCCTACACCAGTGGCCTGAGTTTGGAAATGACCATGGACCACTGGGGGGTGGCGGGGGGAGGGCAAGAGCTGGACTGAGTGGCCATCAGGTAAGGTCTTCTCTCTTGGGATGGGGAGGTGGGTTTCCCCAGCTCTTGGCTGCCACCAGGTGGAGGTTTCATGGCAGTGTCAAGATCAAGGGGGGCTGGTGATAGGCCTGGTAAGTGAAACAGGGTCACTGGTTCCAGCATGCATGCGCACCTCCACACACATGCATAATTGTGTCTTGCCATGGCCTTGAGGAGATATAGCAGAAAACCAGGGAAAAACCCTGTTCCCTCCATTGCAGATCATGACAACCCTTGGCACTCCCAGGTCCCACTCTATATAGATTCCTGCTGGTCTGATAGCAAGGGGAACAGCTGATGGGACTGGGGGGTCACCAAGCCTGGGCCTGATGAAAGGTGCAAGGTGGCAAAAAGTTGTATGAAAAAAAAGAAAGCATTTCTTCTCCACTCTCACATGTGTGTCAACTCCTCTGTCTGATAAATTCTGCCAAATGTGCCCCATCATTACCCCCAATAAATCTCATACCAAACATTAGGTTTCTGTGTTACTTCGTTTTAAAGTTATGGACTATTTTGTAACCCTGCTTTCACCACCTGTTCAAAAAAGCCAGTTTCAATGAAGAGGTGCTGATGATGTCATCTCCTGAACTCACAGTCTAGCCCTCACTGTCAGCAAGCTTATAGGACCTGTTTCTCCAAAGTTAAAAGATCATTCTGCAGTAGGTTTCACAAGTAAAACAGGCAGCACCATTCTAAAAACAGTGCTACAGAATCTATGTGTTTCTGGTTTTGTAACAAAGTTGAAAAATTTGTATTTTAATGCCTTTTTGGTGTGGTTCATTTCTCCAGAGTTGCAGGATGTTGAGTCAGCATGCATCCAGGCTGCTGATACCATGTGAAGTGCTACTCTGCAGTGCCTGTTTGGAAGCTGTTTTGCTACAAGTGTTGCGATGTTGGTAACTGCATTGCTGTTTGTCATTGTCTGCTTTACAATAAGTTTTAATAGGGGCCTTATATGTGTTCATTCCTACTAGAGGTGGAAGTGTTAGCTCTGGTAAAACAATCATTGTGATGTGGAGTACAACGCAGATGAGCCTGGATATAGCTCAAGTAACAGCCTGTTAATGAGAAAACAGAAAATGAGCTCTGCTCAACTGAGTATCCCATTCATTCATGCTTTGATGACAAATAAAATATTGATTGATTGAGTGATTAAGCATTGAGCTGGCTACTGCATAGAAACTCTTAGGCCCTGTCCACACTACACCGCTTGCGCCTGGTAACGGATGCAATCTGTTACTGCCGTGGAGCGGTGCAGTGCGTCCACACCTCGGGCGGTGTCTCATACGGGACCGCCCGCGTCCACATTATCGATCTGGGCGGTCGCCAGCGCGCCCGATCCCACAATGCAGCTCATGCTGCGCTGATACCTTGCAGGGACCATAACTGGCAGTTCACACTACCGCTGGTAATGTTACAGGCGGAGGAGTTTATAACCGCTGTTAGAAACTACCTCATATGTGGTTTCAACAACGGTTACGAAAACGCCTCCTGTAACGTTACAGGTGTAAACTCGACCTGTTACGGTAATGTTTTACACCCTCTGTACTATTACAGGGGTGTAGTGTAGACAGGGCCTAAGTAAGGTTTTAAAATAGCACTACCTCTCCCACCCCCATTTACAGGGTGATGGAATAATTGATTTAAAGTGCCATGTTGAAAAATCACCTCAGTTGAATGATAGGTGTGAATGATCACAGGCTTTCACTACATCAGAGATATCCAGTCTGCAATTATCATATTAGTGTGCTGTGGCTTAGCATCCAGCAATCCAGGAGAAGAGGACCACAACAAAAAAGTACCAAAAGCAAAACTATGAATTTGTCAATTTTGTTACAAAACCTGAAACACACAGGTTTTAGAGCAATGTTTATTGAATAGTGCTGCCTGTTTTACTGGAGAAACCCATTTGCACATAGTTTTTAAACTTTGGAGAAGCAGGTCCTGTAAGCTTGCTGACAGGGAGGGCTAGACTGTGAGTTCAGGAGATGACATCATCAGCACATCTTCACTGAAACGGACTTTTTTGAACAGGCAGAGAATTTAGGGTTGTAAAATGATTTGTAACTTTTAAACAAAATGACTTAGGGATCTCAGTTTTGGCATGAGGGTGATTGGGGCTATGTTGATCCATTTTCTGAATTTATTGATGCCAGTAATTTGTGACCATAGTCCCTCTTTAATGGCCTGTGACAACTACTTGGGACTGCTTTGCAGGTGCATGGACATATTTTACACAACGTTTCATGAACTTCTTGCAGTGAGACAGACCTCTATATTGTTACTTTGGCTGGCACAATACAAACACATCTACCCCTGTGCACTATGCTGCCATTTAGCTTACCATGCTCGCCATAGCCTCTTATTGCCTGCTGTCCCAGTCGTAACTTTCCACATGGCTGAGGCTTTCCTGACATTCTAGAAGCATTACTTTTCTGGTTCTTATACTGCATTATCTTCTTACTGCTATCTGCTACAGCCTCGGCTTTGGCCTCTTGGATGTATGCTGTGCTGGTTGGCCCTCTGTAGTGGCACCCCAGTCATGCTAGCCTATGTGGGGTCTAGCTTGACTCACTTCTTTCCTTCCGGCAGGCCTATGTGGGGTCTGGCCATACCGCTGGTCACGTGAGGGCCTTGCCTAGCATGCTTCACTGCTCATCGTTGGTCTGTGTGTGGGTCGCAGTCTACTAGCCTTCGTGGTGTAGTGTGGACAGGGCCTAGTTACCACTCTCTACTCCTTCCTCCGGCTGACCTATGTGGTCCAGCCATTTCTCTTACCCCGCATATTGGTCTAGCTGGTTGCCTCGCCCCTGCCCTCTTTTGGATCTTCCATCTGCCAGACGCCTTCATTCCGGTCACTTACTCATCTGACTTTCTCAGGATTGGATGCACTGCCAGTTATTCCTCACTTTTAGTCGCACTACTTGGATTCTGGATCCTGCAGCCCTCACCTTGCCTGCTCACACTTACTTTCACTTGTCAAGGATAAGCTTCTTCATTCCACTGGATATAATTTTAGACTACATCTCAGGATATTTGCCTCAATTCTCTTGGACGCTTCTTGCCATGCTGCTTCAAATCCTTCAGAGTTACTACTACTACTACTGTCTCCTGTCAGAAGTCCCAGTTGAACTCTATTCCATACTGACTTCCTTATCATAGCTTAAGCCCTAAGACATTAATCTACTACAGTTTCAGGATGCTCATTGCCTCTGGTTGAGTTGCCAACTCATCTGTCCAGGTCTTTTCACTGAATTCTTTTATCATCCTCGATCATCAGGAAATGGCAGTCTACAGCACCATTCTACCACTCTCATAAATCTGCCTTAGAGAATATTTCTACTTTACACGGAATTGGCTCAGGATATGCTACCATTTTACAGAACCATATACAATCTATTCTTTACTCCTTCGCTGCTACTACTTCTGCATTGCCTGCAGGTTTGAAAATTACTATTAATCTCTCTACCATTGCTCCACAACCTGCCTTGCCCTGCAGGAATGGAGGTGTCACTGCATTGCACTTCAAATGACCTGCACCCCTACGGGCCCTGAGGTCCCTTGAACTTCTATTACTAACACATTATCTCACCTGCTTACATGACCTGCTTCACCCCTCTGGGCCTGGAGGTTCGATTACTTCTACTCCATACCTGCCTCACCCAGCATCAGGGCCTGGAGGTTTGCATATTCTACTCAATGCCTGCCAGCCCACCGTGTCTGCTGGTCTTAGGAGCTCCTTTCCACTATGGACTCACATCTGGATTAGTTTAGACATTCGTCATCTATTTCTTTGGATGCTTCTGCCTTGCCGCTTCAGTTCATATGGATTTATTACTACTACACTCCTACCAGGAAACTTAGTTGAGCCTATCCAGAAGACTTTCAATCTCATGATTTATGCCTCAACATTACTCTACTCCATTGCTCTACAGCTCATTGGATCCTGTTACTACACTACTTCATCAGACTTGACCTTCTCCATCATTTATCATCATCTATGACTAGTAATCACGCCAATTCAGGACTTGTCAGATTAGTCTTACGAGTCTAATTCCAGCTGATGTACCACTCTGGCCTTCCTGAACGTGTATATACATTGCTCTGTAGAATTATATTGCTCACCAAATGAAAGCTCTTTGATTTACATGCTTATGTACATTCCCCCAATACTCTCCACTGTATACCTTACTTAATCTATTCAATACTTCTCTCTGCTACTACGTCTGCATCATGCAGGTTCAATTTTACTACGACTACTGCTGACCTATGTGCAGGTCCACTCATTTACACTATCTGCTCATACTTACCTGCTTCACCCTTACAGGGCCTAGAGGTTCATCAAAGACTGTCTTGCCAGTTCTACGACCTGCTTCACCCCTAGGGGCCTGGAGGTACATCTAACTTTATGTCTACCTATTCGCATTAAGATCTATTGCCAACTCACTTTACCTGCCTCCACTCTGGACCAGAAGCTCCTACTGCTCCGTCCTCTCTAAATCATACAGCCTGTGCCTAGCTCCATGCTTCATTGCTAAGGCCTTCTTTTGCAAACTTGCCAAGTGGAACAAACCAACTCCTCATATTTTGGACATGGCATCTTAGCCATTTGGTTCCTAGTTCATCTGAGAAGACTTCCTCACCTTCTAGAGTGATTCACCAATGCAACTTTCGACGTTTCAAATTATTATGCTCGATCATGGATTCAATCTACTTCAGATTCAGCCCTGGACATGGATTTCTTGGACTAGGAGTTCACTAGAAGGATGTGCTACCATCTTCACCCGACATTCAATATCAGTACTTTATTCAGCTTACTGCTTTCACTGGATTAGGACAACTTTGGGTTTTCGGATTAGCCGATAACTTTAAATCATGAATTTAGGATTATTCTCTTTAGTATGCCCAGAAGGATGGGCAGGTCAGTAGCCATGGGTCCTCAGAGGTTCCCCCCCAAGGGGTGTTTTCCTCTCCTGTGTGCTATGGCCACACTCTCTGGAGTTGGAGGAGATAATCGTACAATATCATTATTTCTTTTGGGTGGTCTCATGCTACATATCTAAGCATCCTTCCTATGGTGGGATACAGAGAAAAGGCCAAAATAATCAAGTCATAACAAACTACTCATCAGTTCAAGCATCTAAGCACCTTGTATATAGTATCCAGTTCACATGTACTATAATCACTGACTTGCTCATGTCTATGCTGAAGTACAGTATCTAAGCACAAATCATTTCATATGATCAATACCTTGCAAGCATTTCCCTACTTACTGGTCTGGCCTCTGTATCCAAGCACAACCTATATCATTCAGCTACAGTATGTAGCATAAGCACTGAGCTATGAATCACACATAATTATATGTTAAGAGTTCAGACATCTTGGATAACTCTCCCTTCCCTTCCTTTTTTTTTTTCTGATTGCCAAACTGGATAAGAACTTCAATAATCATTGAACTGCTGCCTTAGTAGAAATATGAAGCAAGGCTTTTAGAACTGTAAGCAAGGAATGTAGGGCATTATGGTCTATCATATCTGTTCATTGTGTTTTTGTGGTGGAATGTAAGTGAACAAGTTGTGAAGTGGTATTATTGCATATTTTTTTTATAAAAACTAAAAATCAAATGAATCACAAGGATGCCCTTTGCCATTTTTTTATACCTTGTTTCTTTCTGTCACCATGGTTCTCCAACTCCTCCTTGCCTGACCATCTTAACTAGAAATGACCCATCCTCCTCAGCTGCACCCTCCTTCCTCAAGGCTGATGGAGTTCCACAGAGGGGAGCCAGGGTTTGCTGGTGTCTGTCACTCTTTCAGCAGTGCAGGGGACATATTTTTTCCTGTTTTTCACCCAGTCCTTTCCACCATCTCGTGCAACCCCATGCAGTGCATTTGATTTCCCAGCATGCATACAATAAGTCCCTGTGGAGGAGCTAACAGGGATTACTGGGATGGCAGAATTTGATGCCACCCCAGCCTCCCCACTGACCTGAACCAGCACCCAAGTCCACTCTTAAACCCAGTCACTGTGGTTGTGCAATATGCTACCAACTGGGCCACCAAGTGGTTGCTATCCAGCCCGAAAAAAATTGCACAAGCATCATGAAACACTGGGAGCCTGATATTCAAAAAGGGGTAAAGTGTAGCACAAAGTTTTGTGCTGTGCTTTGCCCTTGCCCAGGAGTGCAAGGATGCCATATTCAGTCAGATAGTGCTCTGGTGTTATCTGACTGAATATAGGGGCATGTCAGTGCAGAGCTAAGTCAAGCAGCACTGCCCCAGCATGGATCCCTGCTGTGCAAGGAATAGCGGCACCAGTCACACTAGTGCCCCAGTCACGATAGTGCTGAACCACTATGGTTCTCAAAAGAAGTGGCAGGGAAGGTTAGGAAGAAAAAGATAGCATTCAGGAAGTATAAGGAAACACAGAAGGAGCAGGACAGAGAACTGTACCAGTTAAAGCAGAAGGAAGCGGGGAAGGCAGTCAGAACAGCAAAGGCCCAAACTGAGGAAAAGATAGCTAACTTGGTTAAAAAGGGGGATAAAATCTGTATAGGTACATTAGGGAGAAAAGAAAGACTAAGGCAGGGATACTGAGGCTGAATAAAGAGGAAGGTGGTTGGGCAGAGAGTGACAATGAAAAAGCAGGGATACTGAATGAATACTTCTGCTCAGTATTCACAATGGAAGAGCAGGGGGAGATACCTAATCCAGTCAATAGAAGCACTCTGGATAGGGGGGTTGATATTAGTCCTTTCACAGAAGAAAGGGTTCTGAAAGAACTCTTAAAACTGAAGGTGGAAAAAGCAATGGGGCCTGATGGGATTCACCCCAGAATTCTAAAAGAACTAAGAGAAGAACTAGTAACACCACTGACTACCCTTTTTAATAAATCATGGGAGGATGGTGTGGTACCAGAGGACTAGAGGAGGGTGGATGTGATTCCCCTTCACAAAGGTGGGAGCAAGACAGAGGTAGGAAACTACAGAACTGTCAGTTTGACCTCAGTGGTACAGAAAATTATGGAATCACTTCTGAAGGAAAGAACTGTTGAGTACCTAGAGGCCAGTGGGACACAGGACCCAAGGCAGCATGGATTCACAGCAGGAAGGTCATGTCAGACAAATCTAATTGATTTCTTTGACTGGGTGTCCAAAGTAGTAGACCAGGGAGGGGCTATGGACATGGCCTACCTAGACTTTAGCAAGGCATTGGACACATTTCTGCACAAACGATTAATAAACAAATTAGCCAGCCTGGGAGTGGGTCTCAGGGTCATAGCCTGGGTAAAACACTGGATGAACAACAGGACATAGAGGGTAATAGTAAATGGAGTCCACAGTGAAAAAAGGGGGGTTACTAGTGGGGTACCACAGGGTTCAGTACTGGGGCAGGTCCTTTTTAATGTCTTTATAAGTGACATTGCAGAGGGACTGGAAGGAAAAGTATGTCTCTTTGCAGATGACACAAAGATCTGCAACAGGGGTGATACACAAGGTGATGTGGAAAGGATGAAAAGGTCCTTATCTGCCATCAGCATCTATGTTTCTATGTTTCTGTTTCTAGGTGCGATATTCAAAGGGACCCATGCAAATGAGCCCATTGAGCATGCCAGGTGCTAAGGGTCCATTTTCATGCCCATTAAGGCTCATTTGCCTGGGAAGTGGTGGCAGGTTAGCGTGGCACCAGCCCCATCCTGATGGTCTGTCCCCTACAAAGCAACTCCCTTGTGCCTAGTGGCCCCCACAATCTGATGGTGAGTCCTAATAGTCAGTTAAGATGCCCTGGTGCCTAGTAGTACCCCCCTTCATTCAATCACCAGCCTGCATAGTACTGTACTACTCCCTGGTGCCTAGTGGTCCCCCCCCTTCTGATCACCAGCTCATATATTATGTACTACTCCCTGGTGCCTAGTGGTCCCCCCCTTCTGATCACCAGCTCATATATTATGTACTACTCCCTGGTGCCTAGTAGTCCCCCCTTCTGATCACCAGCTCATATATTATGTACTACTCCCTGGTACCCAGTGGTCCACCCTTCTGATCACCAGCTCATATATTATGTACTACTCCCTGGTGCCTAGTGGTCCCCCATTCTGATCACTAGCATGTAGAGTACAGTACTACTCCCAGGTGCCTAGTGGTCCCCCCTTCTGATCACAGCTCATATATTATGTACTACTCCCTGGTGCCTAGTGGTCCCCCCTTCTGATCACAGCTCATATATTATGTACTACTCCCTGGTGCCTAGTGGTCCCCACTTCTGATCACCAGCTCATATATTATGTACTACTCCTTGGTGCCTAGTGGTCCCCCCTTCTGATCACCAGCTCATATATTATGTACTACTCCATGGTGCCTAGTGGTCCCCCCTTCTGATCACTAGCATGTAGAGTACAGTACTACTCCCAGGTGCCTAGTGGTCCCCACGTCTGATCACAGCTCATATATTATGTACTACTCCCTGGTGCCTAGTGGTCCCCCCTTCTGATCACAGCTCATATATTATGTACTACTCCCTGGTGCCTAGTGGTCCCACCTTCTGATCACAGCTCATATATTATGTACTACTCCCTGGTGCCTAGTGGTCCCCCTCTTCTGATCACTAGCCTGTAGAGTATATTACTTCTTCCAGGTGCCTAACAGTACCCCCAGTACCTGATCTCTGACCCATAAAATAGCTCCCTGGTGGCCAGTGGGCCCCCCCGGTCCCCAATCCCCAGCCCCATCTTCTACAACATATTCCCTGGTGTCCAGTGGCCCCCCTTCCCCAGTCTCCAGTCCCCCACCCTGTAACAAAGACAACACCCTGCCCTGTGTTTAGAAGAACTGTCATTGGAATGCTTGATAGCCTCCATGAGAGAGTTAAGTGCTGCACAGTTTAAGAAATGACCTTGTACTCTAACTGGTACAGCAAAGCACTGCAGACACTATCTTTATTACAGATTTTAATTGGGTCTGTTCCTCCCTGACTGAATTTTTGCCCTTTTGGGAGAAAACAAATTTCCAGTACTCTGATGGTACCCTTGTGAAATACAAATACTTGTTTGTGCACATCACAACACTAATCAAACAGTTTAAATACAAACTGTACATTCATAAGGTTCAAGAATATTGTAAACGTGAACCTTGTGCTCCTTACAACAACCATGCCGATTCACTGGCAAAAGATGTTTCCCGAGGAGAGGACACATGGGATTTGAGGGCAATGTATAGGTTCCTTGATAAAGGAACTGAGGAATAACTTCCAGAAATAAGCCCTTATAAGAAAATGAAAAATGACATTCACCTATCTAGTGATGGCCTACTTATTTGGTATCACTGCCATAAAACTCCTGAAAAGTTATGGGTAGTTCCTGAACACCTCCGGGTAGATTTTTTCTACCAAGTACATGATACTCCAACTGGTGGACACCAGGGAGTCAATAAAACACTAGACAGACTGAAATCCTCTGTCTGGTGGCCACACATGAGAAATGATCTAGAACATTACATCATTAACTGACCTGTGCATAGAACAATCCTATACCAGCTCGGAAAAATGGTAAATTGTTACCCCAGAGGCACTCAGGCCCCTGAAACAACATCCAGATTGACTACATTGGCCCTATGCCAACTACTAAGAACAACAATAAGTTTGCACTAGTGATCACCAACTTATTCTCCAAATGGGTCAAGGCTATCCCAACAAACAGCAACACAGCTACAGTGACTGCAAATGTCTTGGTAAACCAGCTATTGACCAGGTGGGGTTTACCCCTAAAGGTAGATTCTGATTACAGGGAGCTGGATTTATAGCTGAGGTAAAGCAGGAAACTCTGGATTTGTTTGGGGTAAAACAAAGATTTCATATCCCTTACCACCCACAGTCATCAAGACAGGTGGAACAGGCTAGCAGGCAGATCAGAGTTATGTCATCCAAACTTGTTCAGGAAAACCCCAAAGAATGGGATTCATTATTTCCATTGCTACTTATGGCAATAAGAGGGACACCCTCTGCAGGTACACAGTGTACCCCATTTGAAATCATGACCAGATGGTCCATGAGACTTCCAGAACATTTACTTCTAGACCTGTGTTCTGCCACTGCAGATGGAGCATCAGTAAATAAATATGTCAAACAACTCAAACAAGACATCCAAAAGGTGCACTTGTTTACTGCACAGCACATGGGCAAGGCCCAGCAACAGGCCAAAATTCAATCTGACAAAACTGTACATCCTGTAACTGGCAAGTTGGGGACCAAGTAATGGTACTCAGATTTGCACCACCTACACCTCCACTTGTAAACAAATGGGAGAGGCATTATCCCATTGTAAACAAACTCAGTCCAGCAGTCTACCAAGTTAGGCTGCCTCACAATAAAAGAGTCATTGATAGATGGCTACATGCCAATCAAATGAAACTGTTTAAAGGAGATTAAATTACTTTTCCATACCCCAATGGGTGGAATAGTACTAAACTAACTATATTTTCCTTTTATCTTTCTTTTTAGGTTCCAGAGAGAGAGAGAGAGAGAGAGTGAGAGAGAGAGCGATGCTTGCTTTATGCTTTTCTTTTTAGAACTATGGGTCTTCTTACAAGCCCAAACTGCACATGGTACTGCACATAAGAGCCAGTGACATAAACCTAAGCAACTTGTTGAGGCAGAGAACTGTACCACACAAGCCCACATGATCTAATTGCATCCTGTGGAGTTCACACTAAAGTCCTAAAAGACATGTTCATCGTCCAGGAGGGTAGTGAGGCTCTACTGAATGTTATGACCATTGCTTAGGATCAATCCTAGCAGCTAGACTTGATCTGGACCCCTGTTTACATTTTATTGATGATCAGGAATTTTGCATCCAACATTTTTTTTGGCAATAAATAAGCATAAAACCTTTTATAGGTACATTAGGGAACATAGAAAGGTTAAGGGAGGGAGAGTGAAGATTAATAAAGGAGAGGGGAGGTGGGCAGAGAGAGACAGTGAAAAGGCAGAGATACTGAATGAATACTTTTGCTCAGTATTCACAAAAGAAGAAGAAGAGGAGGAGTTACCTAAACCAAACAATAGAAGCACTCTGGGTAGTGGGGTTGCGCCAGTCCATTTACAGAAGAAAGAGTCCTGAAAGAACTCCTAAAACTCAAGGTGGACAAAGCAATGGGGCCTGACGGGATTCACCCTAGAATCCTAAAAGAAGTAAGGGAGGACCTAGTGACACCACTGACCACACTTTTTTAACAAATCATGGGAGGATGGGGTGGTACCTGAGGACTGGAGGAGGGCAGATGTGATTCCCCTTCACAAAAGTGGGAGCAAGGCAGAAGCAGGAAACCACAGACCTGTTAGTTTGACCTCATTGGTAGGGAAATGATGGAATCACTTCTGAAAGAAAGAATTGTTGAGTACCTAGAGGCTAGCGGGGCACAGGACCCTAAGTAGCATGGATTCACAGCAGGAATGTCATGTCAGATGAATCTAATCGATTTCTTTGATTGGGCGACAAGGTAATAGACCAGGGAGAGGCTGTGGATATCTCCTACCTAGACTTTAGCAAGGCATTTGACATAGTCCCGCACAAAAGATTAATAATTAAATTAGCCAGCCTGGGAGTGGGTCCCAGGGTGGTAGCCTGAGTAGCAAACTGGCTGCACAACAGGACACAGAAGGTAATAGTGAATGGAACACATTCCGAAGAAAGGGGGGTTACTAGTGTAGTACCTCAGAGCTCAGTACTGGATCCAGTCCTCTTTAACATCTTTATAGGTGACATTGCAGAGGATCTGGAAGGAAAGGTATGCCTCTTTGCAGATGACACAAAGATCTGTAACAGAGTTGATACACAAGGGGGGGTAGAAAGGATGAGAAAGGACTTGGCAAGGTTGGAGGAATGGTCAGACATATGGCAACTAAGAATCCAGGAGAAGAGTACACAATAGCAGAGGAGGTACTAACAACAACAATAATGGAAAGGGACCTGGGGCTAGTCATATCAGATGATCTAAAGGTTGGTAAGCAATGTGAGAAGTCAGTAAGGAGAGCCAGGGGGATACTGGGATGCATAGGGAGGGGCATCACAAGTAGAAAAAGGGAAGTTGTTATCTCTCTGTACAGACAGTTGGTGAGACCTCCATCTGGAGTACTGTGTGCAGTTTTGGAGACCTCATCTATGCAAGGACATAGACAGGATGGAAGCAGTCCAGAGGAGGGCAACTAAAATGGTGCAGGGTCTACATCAGAAACCATATGGAGAGAGACTGAGAGCTTAATATGTATACCCTTGATGAAAGGAGGGACAGGGGACATGATGAAACTTTAAGTACCTCAAGGAATCAACAAAGTCCAGGAGGTAGCATCTTTCAGAAAAAGAGATGTGTAAGAACAAGGGGGCACAATTTAAAGATAGGGGAGATGGCTCAGGGGTAATGTGAGGAATTTTTTTTTCATGGAGAGAGTGGTGGGCCCATGGAACCGCCTTCCTGGAGAGGTTGTTGGGTCTAAAACAGTGGGGGAATTCAAACATGCATGGGACAGACATAAGGCAATTATAGTGGGGGGTTGCAGGAAGTAGGCTGTTGGTTAACTAGAATCTGCAGCTTATCCAATAGGTAGGGAAATGGGCAGACAGGGTGGGCCAAATGGTCCTTATCTGCCGTCAAAGTCTATGTTTCTATTAGACCTTAAGATTTTACCCTATGATGCCCCATAATTAGGGATGTAAGTTTGTCATGGCAGTCATACACGTCATTGATTCCATGATGTTTGATCTTTATTCAGGACTTCCATGACTTTCACTAGTGTCCTCAGAATGTAGCAATGATGACAGTGCCACAACATTTACTACTGTTTACTAATGATTTCATGAACAATGAGTCATTAAAACCTCATCCATGACAAACTTACATCCCTACCCATAATTTGTGACATGTAATACTGAATGCCCAAAACAGAACCCTGGCCCACCCAGTGGGCTAATTGCCACTTCCCAGCCAGGTACCCTAGTTAATAATGTGCAGTTCATGCACATCCCAGTGATTTTAAATCTTACCCTTTAGAACTTGGAATGATTTGCTACATGTTTCACAACAAACGTTTTCCACTTTTTTTTAATAATGATATTATGGGATACCCGGCAGCATACAGTACCAGGTACTCACTAATAACCCCTATACAGGGACTGATAGCACCACACACACACAGAATTTTCACATTCTGACTGCTAGTGGTACATCTTGTAACAGTTCACCTGTCCAAATATACTCGGCATTTTTTTTTTAAATTAATTTAAAAAAAAAAAAGGTTTTGCCTCAGGCCTATTTAGCTGTGACATATCTATTCGGATTAGAGCTGAGATAACCATAGAAACAAAGAAACATAGAAGTTGATGGCAGATAAGGACCGCAAGGCCCATTCAGTCTGCCCATTTCTTTTTCTACCTTATGAATGTGCCATTCGCCTTTGCTCTGTCAATGGCTTATCTATTCATACTCATCTGTATTGCTCCCTTATGCCTATCCCATGCCTGTCTGTTTGAAGCCCTGCACTGTATTCATATCCATCACTTTCTGAGGTAGGCCATTCCATGCATCCACCACCCTTTCTGTGAAAAAGAACTTCCTCACATTACCCCTTAATCGGCCTCCCACTAATCTCATGCTGTGTCTTCTTGTCCTGCTATTTTTCTTATATTGAAATATGTTAGACTCTTTCACCTTGTTAATGCCCTTATGGTGTTTGAATGCTTCGATCATATCACTTCTCTCCCTCCTTTTCTCTAGGGTATACATACTGAGCTCCATTAATCTCTCTTCATATGTTTTCTGATGCAGTCCCTGCACCATTTTGGTTGCCCTTCTTTGGACTGCCTCGATTTGGTTAATGTCCTTGTGAAGGTGTGGCCTCCAGTACTGCACGCAGTACTCCAGATGGGTCCTAACCAGTCTTGTAAAGAGGGATTATTACCTCCATCTTATGACTTGTGATATCCCTACTAATACACCCCAACATCCCCCTAGCCTTACGTACTGCTTTAGTGGTCTGCTTGGATGATTTCAGGTCATCTGTGATGATGATGCCCAAGTCTCTTTCTTCCTTAGTGACTGCCAGCAACTCCCCTCCCAGCCTATAGGTGGCTTCAGGGTTTCTCTTCCCTATGTGCATGATCTTGCACTTCTTTGCGTTAAACCCCAGTTGCCACTCTTCCAACCATTTTGCCAGTTTATCCAGATCTCTTCTCATTCTGCCCACTCCATCTGGATCATCTACTCTGTTGCAGATCTTGGTGTCATCTGTAAACAGACAAACCTTACCCTTCAGTTCATCTGCAATGTCACTGATGAAGATATTGAAGAGGACTGGCCCCAGGACCGATCCCTGAGGTACCCCCACTTGTGACTTGCATCTCTTCTGACTGTATATCATTTACCACCACTCTCTGTTTTCTGCCTGTCAACCAGTTTGCCACCCAGTTGACCAACTTCTAGCCCACCCCACGCCTACCCAGCTTATTAATCAATCTTCTATGTAGAACAGTATCGAAAGCTTTGCTGAAGTCAAGGTAGGCAACAACAACTGCAACCCCTTGGTCCCCCCACTCTGGTTACCCAGTTGAAGAAATCTATGAGATTAGTTTGACAGGACCTTCCTGTTGTAAACCCATTCAGTCTTGGATCCTGTACTCTTGTGGATTCCATGTGTTGCACTATCCTTTCCTCAAGTAGTGCCTCCATAATCTTGCCCACTACTGAGGTAAGACTGACTGGTCTGTAGTTCCCTGCCTCCTCCCTAGTACCAATCTTGTGGAGCGGGATCACATGAGCCCTTCTCCAGTCTTCTGGGACCTCTTCTGTGCACAGAGACTCACTAAACAGTTCTGATAATGGCTCTTCTAGTTCCACCCTTAGCTCCTTTAGTACCCTGGGATGTATGCCATCAGGTCCCATTGCCTTGTCCACCTTGAGTTATCGAGCTCTTGTAGGACCCTTTCTTTTGTGAAGGGACTAGTGCACACCTCCCTCCCCCCTGTGTCCATGGTGCCCAGCTGTGGTCCCTGCCCTACCTTCTCTTCAGTAAATACTGAGCAGAAGTATCTATTTAGGATAGATGCTTTTACATGGTCCTCCTCCTCACATGCCCCCTTATGCCCTTTGATCTTAGCAATACTCCCTCTGGACTTTCTCCTTTCACTAATGTATCTATAGAAAGTCTTGTCACATTCTTTTACTGTTCATGCTAGTGTTTCCTTGGTTTGAGCCTTTGCCTGCCTTACTGCCTTCCCCGCTTCAATTAGGGATGTTTGGTATGCCTCCCTATCTTCATCCCACTGTGTTCCCTTATATTTCCTAAAGGCCAGTCTTTTGACTCTGACCTTTTCTGCTACTGTTTTTGAGAAACAAAGTGGTTTCCTTCTTCTTTTGCACTTCCTTTTCTCTCTAACACAATGGGATGTTGTTTCAAGTATTGCATATTTAATGCTTGCCCACTTTGCCTGTACCCCCTCACCTGTAGTTCTTTTTGCCAGGGCTAGCTTAACTCTGTTGGCCATCTTATCAAAGTCAGCTCCTCTGAAGTCCCATATTTTCACCTTGGAATGGGATGATTTAGTTTTAGTGGCCAAATTGAACCATACCATGTGATGGTTACTGGCCCCCAGGTAACCTTCTATCTGGAGATCTGTGATCTTGTTCCTGTTAGTCAGTACTAGATCTAGGATAGTCCTGTCTCTTGTGGGTTGTTGTATCAGTTGTTGGAGGCCCTTCCCCTGCAGGGAATCCACTATGTGTCTAGTTCTGGCAGATGTTCCTGCTGGTATTGAACAATCAGTATCTGGCATGTTGAAGTCTCCCATTATCAGAACCTCCCCTTTAGCTGTCATGTTTTGTATATCTCCTAACAGTAATGTGTCTATGTCCTCCCCCTGGTCTGGGGGGCCTGTAGACCACCCCAGTTCATATGGCTGTCCCATTTCTTGTTTCCAGGGTGACCCACAGTTCTTCTGGCTCCTTATGGGATTGTTAGAGATCCCAAGAGTGAGTTTAAAATCTTCTGGCAGCAGAGCGTTTTCGCATGCTGCACCCACTCTTTGGAATTCTCTACCATGTCGGTTACGGCAGTGCACCTCTGTGGAACTTTTCAAGAGGGATTTGAAAACTTATTTGTGGAATATGGCTTTTTTAGATAATTAAGTTATTTATAAATGCTTGGATTTTATTATTAATTCTCTATTTCGTTGTATGTTGATTTTATGTACATGTTCTGTTTTTATGTAGTGTTTTGAACTGTTTTTAAAATTGTTCAGCACCTTGATACACTGAAAGGTGCTATATAAATAAAATTATTATTATTATTATTATTTATTATTATGTGTATTCTGAATTTCTGTAGCTTTGATATTTTCATTGACATACATGGCCACTCCACCCCCCTTTGCACCTCAGTATCTTCTGAACAGTACATAGCTGGGTACTGAAGTCTCATGAGTGTGGTTACTGGTGAACCATATTTTGCTAATGGCTACTATGTCCAGTTTAGGTTCTGTCATTATTGCCTGCAGGTATGGGATCTTGTTTCCCAGACTGCGAGCATTTGGGTACATGATTTTCCATTATCCAGATTTCAGTGTGCTAGGTATTGGGTGAGGTCTGGTGTTTCCCCTGTGCATCATATGGGGAGCTGGACCTTTTTCCTTACCTGGTGATGCAAATGAACTATAAATATGCTGAATTCCTGCTTGATCACTAGCTGAGGGGGGAAGGATGTTCTTCCCATTCGACGCATTGGGTGCTGCACCCCTCTCCCCATTTGCTAGTTTAAATATTCTGCAAAGATGTCAAACTTCTGCCCCAGTGCACTGACTCCCTCCTTAGTCAGATGCAGTCCATCGAATTTAAAGAACTTTCACTCCCAAAACTTTTTCCAATTACCAACAAATTTGTGCTCTTTTTCCTGGCACCAGCCCTTGAGTCACATGTTTAGCTCCCCAATCTCCCCTTTTCTGACCTTCCACCCATCTACCCCCCCCAGACTGGAAGGATCTCAGAGAACGAGATGCCAGATAAAATGGATGATAGTTTGTCACCCAGCCTGGTCAGGTGTTCCTTGGTCTCCACAACTGACCAGCTGGTGAGGTCGTTAGTCCCTATGTGTACCCAGATGAATGTTTTCTCCTGCTTCCTGTATAATTTTAGCAATGCGGTCAGTGTCTCTCCATGCTGATGTACCTGGGAGACAGCTGACCATTACTCCTGGCTGAAGATAGGTAACAACTCCCCAAATCATGGAGTCTCCTGTGATCAGAAGTTTTTTGGATTTCCTTTTTGCTTTTTTTGGTTTTGGTTCCAGTTTTGGATTAGTTTTTTTGTGCTAGCTCCTGTGCTACAGTGTCCTGCTGTGTAATGTCCTCTACTCCTTTGTTTGATTTTGGAGATAGAGGCAGATACCTGTTTGTAATTTTTATATGTTTTTTGGAGGTGATATGTTGGAGAGCACTGAGTGATGTGGCACCCAATTTGCCCCTCTTAACCACCTGCCAGCCTCCAAGACCAACTACCCTCTGTGGTCGAGGTGCTTCTGTTGCATCTTGGGGAAATGGTGGGCAGTTCTTATAATATATTTCCATCTGAATATGTGATTTGAGGCACACAATCTCTGCCCATGCTGCCTGGAGCTGAGCCCTTAGATCTCCAATGGCCTACCATGTAGGACAGTGTTCTAAATCCTGTATAACTGCCCCTTTGGAAAGTGTCCTGCAGTTCCTGCAGTTAATAATATCCATTCCTGATAAGTTGCTGGGTTTATAACCTGGTCAGAGTAATTAGAAGGAGGAAAATGAAAGCAAAAGTTTGATTTTGTGTTTTGTTTGTTTGTTTTTGTATAACTTGTTATAACAAGTTAAATGACTTGTGCACCTGTAAATGAGGTCACTGTGTGGATACCCCTCTAATTTGCCCCTTCCTGCTTTGCTACCGGAAATGTCACGAATGTGATACCCTATAAAAAGAGTGTGGGGTGGTTGGGGGTGAGGGTGGGTGGCTAGGCCCTTCCCCTGCTGAAAAAGAAGAACCACAGACAAAAGAAACAAGGAGGTAAGAGCAGAAACAATCAGCCAGCAACAAATGCAGTAGACCTGAAAGTTTATGCTAATGATAGATACAATTGCAAAACCTGTAAAGCACCACCTGTAATAATTTCACAGAAGATATACCCTGTAAGAAACACTTTGCTACAGAGAAAAATAAAGCAGTAACAGAAGATATAGCTTGCAAAAGACAATTTTAATCAGAAGATTACAGCAGTAATCTGTAAGCACACACCTGTAGGCATACCCTGCAATAATGCAGCAGAAGGTATACCCAGCAACAACAATTTGAATCAGTGGAAAATAAAGCAATAAAATGTTAATAACAAACAGGAATAATCCCTGTGAGTACAAAAGAAAATAACACAGTAAATCTGCCTAGCCAAAAGAAGCCCTAATCCTTTGTCTTGCTCTGGTAAGGTTCTTTTCTTTGTCTTTACAAGCAACCTAGAAGAAAAGAGTTCAGGTGAAGCTAGGTGCCTTTGCCAGTAAACCTAGTCTTCCACCTCCAAAATTTCAACTAACCTGACCTTTTAACTCTTCCTTCTGTTGGAAGTTACTAATAGTTTGTCAGCTCCACCCCCAGTTACACACCTAATCCCCTGGAAGAGCTGTGGGAGGAAAGCAATTGGCTCCTTTAATGTGAGAAGGAGACTGCAACACCTCTGAGACAAACCAAAAACCTTTCCGCAAAAAAATAAATAAAATAAAATAGTGGCAAACAGTAATTTTGCTTAGCCTAATGATAAAGTCACAAAATGTAAGCACCACCTCTAATAATTTCACAGAAGACATATCCTGTAAGAAACACTTTGCTACAGAGAAAAGTAAAGCAGTAACAGAAGATATTTCCTTGCAAAAGACAAATTGAATCAGAAGATTACAGCAGTAATCTGTAAGCACACACCTGTAGGCACACCCTGTAATAATGCAGCAAAAGGTATACCCAGCAACAACAATTTGAATCAGAGAAAAATAAAGCAATAAAATGTTAGCAACAAACAGTAACAATCCCTGTGAGTACAAAAGAAAATAACACACAGTAAATATGCCTAGCAAAAAGAAGCCTTAATCTTTTTCCTTGCTCTGGTAAGGTTCTTTGCTCTGTCCTTACAAGCAACCTAGAAGAAAAGAGCTCATGTGAAGCTAGGTGCTTTTGCCAGCAAACCTAGTCTTTCACCATTATTCAAGCACATATGTTAAAGGTTCATGATAGTATGAAATATAATATCATACCTCCCCTATTGCATGGTACATGGTCTTACTCATGAAGAGTGATTTACATTTACAATATTAAAGAGGATAGGAAATCTGTGCAAATTGGCAGCAGTTCGCAATGTTCCTAGTAAGATAAATGATAAACTTGCCTCCAAATTAACCATATTTAACTGTACCTTAATAAACACTGATGTGAAAAAACTGTGTTTCAATTATTTTCTTTTTATGAACAACATTCTGAACAGTTCTTTTCCTGGAACCAGTAATTTGGAGTGCTTACTATGTCACGGTTTGAGTTCAGAATGCTAAACATGAGCTATTGTCCTATCAGAACCATGCTTAGAGTTCTTTCCTCAAACCGTGACATAGTTAAAACTTCAGATCACTGGTTCCTTGAAGAGAACTGCAACAGAATGCTGCCGATAAAAACAAAGCAATGTAATATACAGTTTTTCATATCTCTTTTTATTCAGGTACAGTTACATAGGGATCATTTAGGCTTATGGATATCATTTCTGTAAACTGGAACATTATAAACAGCTACCAATGAGAAATAATTTCCTGTCCTCTTTAAGGATATTGTGAAGGGGAGTTGACCTGACAAAGATTAATATTAATTAATTAACTTCTGCTTAAATTAAGGAAGCAGACGAGCATCACATACCTAGGGAAGTCCTTTGCACTGCCTATGGCTATTATGTTGTTACAACCCTTTGGTAATCTCTTCCAGGATTATCCCATATCTCGTACATAACAGAGGTATGGGTCAGTGGTATTTCCCCAAATGCATTTCTATGGATGCATTAAGAAAATTTTTATTTGAATCTAGCACTATTCCCTTGCCAATGGCAAGGAACCTTGGGTATGTCACCACACACACAAGTATTGTTCCATGTTTAGAAATGTATTCCTGCACAATCCAGAAAGCCATGTTTGTGACTCTCACAGTCTCATTTCTGCATTTTCATCCAGCAGCATTCATCTCTGATCATCTGGCAACCTTCCATTCTGTTGGTCATCTTGATGGGAACTTGTATCTTGAACATTTGAAACTACCTCATTTGTTTGTTTACCATGAGGTCTTGGAATTGTGACTGACTCTGAATTTTGATTTTCATTCCTGAAAGGATTATCACTGTTTATGCAGATGTGACACGTTCCAACTTGTCTTACCAACTTATGAATACTGGCCTAATAACTGAAATTAGGCTTTCACTTGTGAACTCTCAAATAAACTGTATTCGGTCCAGTCAATTCAGATTCTACGATCAAGCTAATTGTTATGCATACTATGAAACCAAGCCTGGGGTGGTGGCAATCCCCTAACTTCAGCAAGAAGACTCCTCTTCATTTGATCTACAATCAAGAAATCCATTTTCTTCACTGCTTGTTTTCCAAGCCTGTCTGGCACCTCATACAAACTGAGTACTGTTATAATCTTTTACATTTTGTGCAGCTGTGTGATCATCTTCCACTGAACACTGTAGCTATTTCATTGTAAAACTCAATGTGCAATCTAATGCATCCCTTACGGAGGCCTCTGTAAATACTGCAGCCTCCTGAACATTTGGATCTACCTTTGGAAAATCTAAATGCATCTAATTTGAACTATGAATCTTTGTCTAACACTTGAAGAAACCCTGGATTTATCCCTGGAATTATTCATAGTTTATGGCTTTGGACAATGACATTTCATGTCCTGTTCAACTTATCAAATGGAAAATGCCATCCTCAAGATGGTATATTCTGCTGATGTGGAACATTGTGTGGTGATCAACTATACATTCTTCTGATATTAACTAAAGTTATGCAAAGTGAACTTTTCTAACTTATATTTTCACTGCCTAAACAGGTTATAGATTATACTGTGATCACACATGTTCCCATCCTGGACCCAGATACCATTGAGTCTAGTCCTAACTATCTGGATGCTTTGTCTCAAATTTTACTTATTTTTAATATCCATACAGGAAACTTAAGTTTGTCTGTCCAATCTCTTCCCAATAGGACAGATACACACCTGATACATATCAGCAATTACATTGTTTTGATATCGGAAAACCCAATTATGAAGTTTACATTCCAAATTTTATAGTAATACAAGATTTACTAACATTTTCCCTTATAATTACATTTTGTTGTTTAAGGAAAACCCTAAAACACCACCGTGACCAGTTAAATTCCTCTAGCAGGCTTGTGCCTGAGGTCTGTAGACAAATGGTGCCTAACCATCGTCTTTTTGTTGTGTTGCCACATTTGTAATTAAGGCAACAAAGAGGGGGCTGTTGCTCCTTGGTTATGCCCCATATCATGCCACATACACCTTACACTGTATTCCTGGTCTATTATACTGTGATACTGCTGTTTTGGCACTAACATGTAGATTTAGGCACCCATTGTATAAGCATGAGTGCTAAAATTTGCTTTGCTGCTAATATATGCTAAGGTTTACATCTTTTATAGGATTATACTATGCATTATTCATTGTACTTCACTGTAATGCATTTCATTTGGTTTTTTACACATATTCTATATATAATCTACCTAATCACTGATAAGATGACTCTTATGGATCATCAGTGATTACTGTATATACTTATATATTCTCATATAATCATATGTAGTGTGTGTCTTGCACTCAGACAAATATGCCACATGTAATAGTGGCCTGTCAGCATTTCTCATTGTCTAAGCTTCATGCCGAGAGAGACAAATCCCTTTGTCTCACATTATATTCATTAGCAATTCTGTCTCCCAAGTCATTATCCAGTGGAGAATGTCTTATACCTTCTTGTTTATAATATAGAACCAACACATTTTGTTTCTCATATCCATAACTGCAATGTAATCTCTGTTGCTATGTTGTTATCTATGGTATGTAACTTTGTGAAGCCCAGCTCCTCACAGAGATCCTGGAAATTCTGGAGAGTTTGCACATTCTTCAGGAGACTGGTGAAAACCCATCTCCCTTGTGATTTTCTCTGTCACATGCTTGTCATAAATATTGTAATAAATGATCATTATTACTTATGCTTGTGTGATTATTTCTTTGGCTGACACTGTAGACATACAAGAATCTGATTTATTTACTCCAGAGCTGGCTTCTGGGCAACAAGTGTTAGTGAAGACCTTGATGTAGACATGCTTTTGGGGAATAACCTAAATGCAGGGGTGAAAATGCGTTTGCAGTTAACCAGAGTCAGACCATTAGATTGAAGTCTGATGGAACTGACAGAAGGCAGAAAGGGTCTACTGAAAGTACATCAGTTTGGTCTGAGTCTGCTGTAGTGCAGGCTGACACTGTAGCACACCAGGAGGTCGAGACTTTTTGATAATCCAGCCTCAGCAGCAGCTAAGAGTTGCTCAGAGGAAACTCCAAAGGAGATTGCTGTCTTTCCAGAAGGAACACAGAGTACAGATTTAAAATGTGATTTACTTATGAATGAATCCTTAAAGGAGCTAAGAGAATAGGCAGACAGTGCTGATCCTGACCCTCAAAATGGGAGGTAGAGCAGAGTGTACTAGGAGAATGGCTTGCTTTATCGCAAGAGGGTACCACAGGAAGGTGCAGAGGAATGGCAGGTGCACAAATAGCTGGTATTACCTAAAGAGTTTAGGCAAAAGCTACTCAGCATTGCATATGACAGTCCACTTGCAGGACTCATGGTGCTGAAACAGACCAAGGAGGGTTTGATACAAGCCTTTTTTTTTTGTACTTTCTAATTGTTCCTCTTCTCTCCCCTCCAGCTCTAGTCTCCTTGGAAGCAACTAGGAGTCATCCCTCTATGGTCCGCTCCACCTTGGACAACCCTCCTTCACCCTTGTAGCCAAGGTTTACCCTCCTGGTGGGGACAAGGTGGGCCCCAACACCCTGAACTCTCTGGTAGCATTGGTTGGTCGGGTGCCAGGAGGGTGACCATAGATCAAGGGCAAGCTCCAGTGCTCCATCTCTGCCTGAGCTGGAAGGGCATTTTCCCTGTTTCTAGGGAGTGGCTAGCACCCTGGCATCAAGGCGTTGTCACCGACGTCTGCCACTCCCTGTCCCTTCTCTGCACTCCAGCACTTGCTGTGCCTCTGGCTTCCACCAGAGGCCAGCCAAGTGCTGAGAAGGACACCCACCCTCCCGGGAGAGGAGAACTGTCCTCTGGATGCTCGATCCTCTCCCTTCCCTGCTGACCCCCAGCAACCTGGGCTCATTCCCAAACCCAGGTTGATTGCATGGCACGAGATGTTGCATCCAGCACTTCAATCCTCAGTGCCCCCGAGTCGACATTGATACAAAACTTCTACTGGCCCAGTGCCAGTAAAGATGTGACTGAGTACTGTTACACTTGTGATACATGTCAGAAAACGGGAAAGCTAGAGGACAAGGGCAATGCAGCTTTAGTTCCTTTACTCATAATAGTGGTGCCATATCAGTGGGTAGCTGTAGATATTGCTGGGACTCTGACTATGCCATCCAGCTCAGGAAAGAGGTACTGTACATTCTTGTGGTGGTGGATTATGCCACCTGGTACCCCTAGGCTGTGACAATGTCCTCCACAGAAGCAGAGAAAGTGGCAAATGAACTGCTGAGGATCCTCAGCTAGGTTGGATTTCCTCTGGAGAGCTTATCTGATCAGGGCACTAACTTCATGTCAACTCTAATGAGGAGTTTGAGGGGGAAAATGTGGGATGCAGCAGCTACATGCTTCACTTTACCACCCACAAACCAATGATATTGTGGAATGATTTAATGGCACCCTTAAAACCATGTTTAGAGCTTTTGCAAAGTAGCATGGAAGGAGTTGGAACAAGCACTGCCTCACCTCTTATTTGCCTATAGTAATGTCCCACAGGAGTCCACAGGGTTCTCACCCTTTGAACTCCAGTATGTATGCATGCAAGGTGAGGGAACCCCTAGATTTATTGTGGGATGAATGGGAAAGCAAGTTTGCTGCCCCAGGAAAATTAGTGGCATGATATGTCTTTAAAGGGCACAGGAATTGATTACTTATGTGCAGCTGTTTGAAATATCTCTGTTTTCATAATTTATATTCATACCTCAAAAGTATTCCTATTTAGCTATGCCTGAAGAAAAGTGGAAGCTGTCAGTTGTGTTTTGTATTGTTTTCTTTGTATGGACAACATTCTGTGCAGTTCCTTTCATGGAACCAAGAATTTTGGAGTTTTGACTAGGTCAGTTCATGGTTTCAGAACCTTGTGCACTGTACTAATTAGTTTATGTTCACATTTCTGAACCATGAAATGACATAGTCAAAACTCCAAATTCTTGGTTCCATGAAAGGAACTGCACAGAATGTTGTTCATACAAAGAAAACAAGACAAAACCCAACTGACAGCTTCAACTTTTATTCAAACACAGTTAAATAGGGATCCTTTAGAGGTATTTATATAATCTATGAAAATAGAGACATTTCAAACAGCTTCACATAAGTACTCAATTCCCGTCTCCTTTAACTTCAGGGAGAGGTTAAAGGAGTTCATGGGCCTGGCATCGGATAACTTGACAGCTGTGCAACAGAGGCAGTAAAAATGGTATGAAAGTACAGCTAGGGACAGGACCTGTGATGATGGACAGAAGCTGATAGTGCTCATTCCTGTTCAACAGAAGAGACTGTATGCAGCATAGGTTGTTCCATTTATAGAGGTAAAACAGGTGGACAAGGTGAAATAGGTTGTAGAACTGCCCAATAGGAGGTGCAAACACTGGGTTTATCATGTCAACATGATGAAACCTTATGACAGGACCAAGACTGTCATGATGGTTTGCAGCCAGGCAGATGAGGGTGGAGGGGCAACCACTAATAGACCTATTAGTGGAGAGTAGGGGGAAGCATTAGTAGATTGTCACCTTCTCAGAGCAGCTGACACCTGCACAGATGGCACAAATGAAGACGTTGCTGCACTCTGTCACACCCTGTTCTCTGCAAAGCTTGGGGTACACCCCACCTGCAGAACATCAGGTGGACATGGACATGCTGCTGAAGCAGCATGCCTATAGAGTCCCTGAGAGTGTGAAATTCCAGATGCAGGAGGAACTAAAGGAGATGCTGGATCACCAAGTTATCTGGGAATCCACTAGCCCTTGGTATTCACCAGTTGTTCTTATCCTGAAAAAGGATAGGACAGCAAGGTTTTGCATGGATTATTGGCAGCTTAATACTGTCATGGTGTCCAATGCATATCCCATGTCACAGATAGGGGAGATACTGGAAAAGTTAGGTGAGCAAAAATGCCTAACAATTTTAGAGTTAACAAAGGGTTACTGGCAGGTACCTTTAACTGCAGAATAGAGGGAGCAATCAACATTTCTCTCTGCATTTGTCCTGTATGAATTTCTGGCCATTCTATTCAGAATACAAAAAGGCACCAGCTACCTTTCAGAGGTTGACTGACTGAGTGTTGTCAGGGGCAAGTAACTTCACTGTGACTTAGATGGATAATGTTATATTTAGCCAAACCTGGGAGGAGTGTCTGACACATGTAAGAGAGATCCTCAAAAGACTGTTAGCTGCAAACCAGAATGTCTAAGAGAGGTTTGGAGCAAGGACAAATTGCCATTTGGGGATAATTTTGCATTGGGCCCTCCGTGGAAAGTTCCCTTGGAGAGTTTGGCCATGGGGAGTATTTTTCCTTGAGACTTGGTTTGCCACTCAATTTGTAGGGTAGATTTATCTGAAGCAACAACAGAGGTAGGCATCTGAACCTTCCTGGACAGTAATCAAATTGTTGGGAATATTGATGGAGACTCTCTCCGGGGTAGTTGCAGGTGGATCAAGGTGAGGAAGGAGGTGCTTTACCATGCCTTGGATGCAGGGGATAACTCCTGAGATGAAAAGAAAATGGAACAAGATAGCCATCTTGTCAGTGTATCTGAAAAGGAAAATCAAACATTAGCAAATTAGTACTATTCCTCCCAATGAGGTGAGGAAAAGTAATTATGCTCCTTTATATAGTTTCAGCTGGTTTGCATGCAACCATTTGTCAGTCAGTTTGTTGTTTTGCATAAGTCTAACCCGATAGACTATGGGACTGAGCTTGTTGACAATGGTGTAGGGTCCTTCCCACTTATTGGAGAAGGAATGTGCAGGATGTGCAAATCTGAGAACCATTACCTGATCTCCAACTTGCCAGTCCGCTTCTTGTGCATGTTTGTCAAACTGGATTTTGGACTGTTGCTGGGCCTTGCCCATGCAGTTAGCACCATTCAAATGAGACAAATGAGTATGTATGAGATCTTGTCTTAGTTTTTCCACATATTGATCCACTGGGACATGGTCTGCAGTGAGGGTGTGCAGGTCAAACAACAGGTGTTCAGGTAATCTCATGTTTCTACCAGTCATCACCTCAAAGGGTGTCAACTGGATGGTGGATGAGGGTGTGCCCCTAATTGCCATAAGGAGTAATGGCAGTAGGGAATCCCAATCCTTGGGATTGTCTTCAATGAATTTGGAAAGCATTTGCTTAATCCATCTGTTGGTTCTCTCTACTTGACCTGAAGATTGTGGATGGTTAGGTATGTGGAACTTCTGATGAACTCCAAGGAGTTTAAGGGCTTCTTTCATCAACTCACCTGTAAAACTGGTTCCTTTGTCAGAGTCTACCTTGAGAGGTAGGCCCCACTTGGAAAAAATCTGTTCCACCAGAATTTTGGCAGTCGTTTTAGCAGTGCATGTCTAGTGGGGAAAGCTTCGACCTACTTAGAGAAAAGATCAGTTACCACAAGGGCGTCTTTGTTGTTTCTGCAGGTATTGGTCAGTGGACCAATAAAATCAATCTGTATGGCATGCCAAGGGCCAGAATGTCTTTGTGGTAACAGTTTGTCATTTTGTTTGGTAGGGATGAGGTTGTTTTGCACACAAACAAGGCAGTTATCTTTGTACTGTTTAACATCCTTGGTGACACCAGGCCACCAGACTGTGGTCTTGAGCCTTTGGATAGTGTTTTCAACTCCCTGGTGTCCACCAGTGGGGGTGTCATGCACTTGGTGTACAAACTTGGACCTAATATGATGAGGGACCACCCACAATTTGGTGGAGATGTCATCTGGTTGAGACTAGATGAGCTTGTGATCAGGGGACAGGTGTAACTTATCTTCATGCCTTCAGCAGGGGTTGTGGGTAGGTAGATTCCTCTCAGTACCTTTGTCCAGGAATCCAAACACATCTTTGAGTTCAGAGTCAGCATGCTGGGCTTCTGACAAATCCAAAGGGGAGAAGGGTTCAGGTTTCTTCCTGTCTGTTGCAATGTGTATGGCCGCTCTGGCCTCTGGATGGTCCATCATCCAAGTGTTCTCCCCCTCGGGCCCCTTCCTTTGCAAGGGTGTGATCAGTGTCATTGAAGGCATGATAGAGGTCATGTATGGAGTGGGCCTTAACTTTGTGTACATAGAGTTTGTGTGCAAATTTCTGTGCCAGTGAATGAATGTATATTACCAGTTCCTTGTGTCTCACCGGTGTGCCATCAGAAGAGGTAAATGAGTTCTTCTGCCAGAAAGGAAGAAATTCTGTAAGGGAACAACAAACCCAGTCAGAGTCTGTGAAAATGATGGTATCCTTGGTTCCATGCTGGATGAACTCGAGGACACAGGTCACCGCTGCCATCTCCTCATACTGTGATGATGCCACACTGCAATGCTTAGAAATCTTAACAGTGTTACCAAAAGGGTAAATTACTAATATGCCTATTCCTGCTAGCTGTTCTCCCTGATAATAGGAAGCTGATCCATCTGTGAATACATGACACAATGAGGTGTTCTCGAGTAGTTATTGTGTAGCAGGAAGGAAAGGATCTGGATCTGGTAGATCAGGTGGCTGCAGTGTACAGTCATAGGGCTGTCCTTGGAAAAGGAGACCATAAGCCAGCATGGATGGCATTTTGGTTGGGTGGACCTCGATGTGGCTGTGGCCAACAACAGGTCATCCACATACTGCAAGAGAAACTGGGGTGTAGAGAAACCCTCAAGGGCATCCATCATGTGCAAATGGAACAGGGAGGGGCTGTTATGTAATCCCTGTGGTAAGCAGGTCCACATGCACTGCTTGCCCTCAAAGGTGAAGGCAAACTTATATTGACTTTTGGGGGCCAATGACAATGACCAGAAACCATTGGAGAAGTCCAGGGTGCTAAACCATTGTTGGTCAGGGGTCAGTAGTCTCAGCACATCTGGTGCTGATGCCACACTTGGGGCACAAATGGGGTGACCTGGTTCAGTCTCCTGTAGTCAATAGCAAGTCTCCAGGCACCTGTGTTTTTTTTTCACGGCAACACTAGGAATTTGCAGTGGAAACACATATCCTGATTACACCTTGCTTGAGGAGTGATTTAATTGTTTCCCTAAGAGAAGCCAAGGCCTCTGGAGGAAAGGGGTATTGCCGTCGCCTCTCACGTGCTGGGCCTGTCACTTCAATGACAGTGTGCATCCTGCCACAATCATGCTTGTTGGTGGCAAATGCCTCCAGATGTTTTTGTAGAATGGGGAGGAGCTTTGGGAAAAGCTCATGTTTCTTAAACAAATCTATGACGTCATGCTCTTTATTGTTTGCAGAAATTGTTGCAACCACATGCGAGTTAGGGATCATAATGGCATAATATTTTCCCTGAATTTGTATAAGTAACATGTTAGCTAGGTCTACCACACAGCCGTGTGGTACCAAAAAGTCAATTCCGATTGTACTAGGGTGATCATGCAGTACCATTAGCTGAGAGGTGTGATACACCTTCAGGTGTCTCAGTGGCTCAGACAGTGGCAGGGACTGGTATGTGGTAACCTAGTTCTGTCTACCCCAGACATATTGGTCATCCATCTGGTAGACTATGGTGATGTGTCTGGGTTGTCATCCTGTAATACAGACACAGCCGTGCCTGTATCCAGTATTACTGTCAGTAGGCAGCCCCTGACCTTGGCCTCTGTACAGGGCCTCCCATTTGTATCCAAGACCAGCTTGTTTACAATCCAGACTGGGGCCTGTAATTGTCAATCTGTACCAGTGGAAAAATGGGGGAGCTCCTGAAAGAGGACCTGGGCCTGGTTCCTTTGAACCATCTCACCATGCTGTACTGATGCTATATAGGGAGCCGCTTCCAGGTTCAGGCCTGTAAGGCCCTGAGAGCCTGGACTTCCTGTGTCCCTGCGGTTGGTGGAGGCCTGCTCTCCTGGCTGTATTGCAGCAAGGGCCCATACTGGAACAGCATCCGCTATGGAGCACACTTTCACAAGGAGGTCTCAGAGACTCTGATTCTCATCGGCTATTTCTCTATATGAAGGGCCTGGTCTTTGTTGTTTATCCTTATTGTTCTTACGGTGTTTCTTATTTTCATGGTAGTTCCGGTTCCCACCCCAGGATTGTTGTTGTCGCTGTTGGGCCTGCTGGGGGTGTTAGTTGTCTGTGGAGAGAGGCTGTTTCTCTTGGACCTTCCCCTCTACTGTGTAGTGTGCCGTGGCCTCCGGAATGGCTTCCATGGCAGCTACTTTCTTGGAACTGGAACCTGATTCACGGATGTAGAGTTGATTAACTCTCCCTGTTTTCTAAAGAATGTTGGCAAATGTCTCCATGTTTGGATAGGGGTTGGCTCTACCTTTTCTCTTACTGCAGGGATCATGTTCCTAAGGAACAAGGTCTTATACTCAATAAGGTCCACATCTGCCGCTTCTCCTGCAAGGTGTTTCCCTGCTTGGTAGGCCATCCAGAGCCTCCAGTGGAAAGTTGCTGGGTGTTGTTTCGTATTCTGTTTCACAGGGTATGTGAGCATCACTCGTACAACACCTGGGTTGTGTGCAGATGTGAGCTCAGATGCTACTTCGTCAAAGGTGGCGTGGCTATCCTGGTGGATGATATTGGGGAGTTTCACCCACAGGCCAGGATCAATGGTCTGGGATAGGATCTGGACCTGGTAGTCTGCAGGGAGACTAAGCATTTCACATTTAGCATGCACCTTTTCCAAGTGGCAACTGAGGTCCTCGGATGGGTTCATCCGACCAACACTGTCAGCTGTTTTCTGAACGGAATAGGCCATTTTTAGGGGATTAATGGGATGATTAAGCAGAGGTAGATTAACCTGGGTGCCCTCCAGGACTGCCTGAGCCACGGCTTCAGCCACAGAATAAACCATGCCCTCCTGTGTACCAGCCTTGTGTGGAAGCTGCCTAATCTGGGTCTTGAGAACCCGTTTGTTTTTCTCAGAGATGGGCACAGTGCCTAAGGCACTCTCAATCATTTTCTCTATCTCCTGCCTGTCTTCCACATTAATAACAGCTATCAGTGGTGCAGTCAGGACTATGCCCTAGGCCTGCTCCCCCCCATTATGGGGGTCACCATGTTGGTGTCGGCCATGATGTGTGTCATGCCGTTGATGACATAGGGACTGGGTGTCATGTGATGGGGCCCACCATGTTGTGGATGGCGGGGAAGGGTGTCTGAGCCATAGTAGGGGTGTGACTGGGCATTGTACTGGGAAATGTTGTCATCTGACTCCTCCCCTTCAGATGACATCTACAAGGCAGGGGCTACACCTCTCATCACCTTGACGTGACCAGCCAGCACCTCTAGCTGATGGCGAAGTTTCACCATTTTAGATTCACATTCCTCATGACTCACTTTTGCAACATTCTGATCCACATCATCCTGCATCTGCTTCTGTAACACTCTATACATGGTGCTCAATTTGTGATTGTCCTTAGTAGCTATCCTTAAATCATTATGTACCTGTTTTATCTCATCCTGTAACTCTCCCAACTACTCAAGCATCTGATCATTCGTTCTACTTAACAAGTCATTCATTTGCAAAGACTGCCTTTTATCCTGTCTCAAACATTCGCACTCCAGCTTCAACATACAAAGTTCCTGCTCGCCTGCCTGAGCAGAATGATGCAAAAGGGAATCCTTTTCATTTCACAGTGTCTGGAGCTGAGACTCCAAATCCTGCTCTCGTCTCACACGTTCAGTTTCCTGCAATCCCATCTTCTACTTAAGAGATGAGATTTGCAGTTCAAGGGATCGAAACCTCTCTTCAGAGGCTTCCAGAGCAGCATAGAGAGCCGCGACCAACAGCCCTTTAGCTTCTCACTTTCTTGCTGTTTGTCTCGTCTCAGTGTACTGGGTTGAAATCCCTAGTATAGGGTTTTTGGATTGACTTGTGTCCCATGCGAAGTCAGCATATCCTCCATGGGAGGCAAGGAAGTCTGAGACATCAAGTCTCAGTTCTGCACAGATATTAGATACGGTAGCCATTGTGTGGGAGGGAACGAAAAATCAAACTGCAAAAAGGCGTCATGCTGTGTATCGATCCACAACAGGTACACTTGTTCACAGTCGGGCTACTGTGCACTTGTAAGCTTGCAATTCAAAACTGCTGTGGGGTGGGTCTAGTTGGCATCAACCACACCCAGGTAGCAGCTAGACTTTACAAGTGATTACAAAGTGGGTAAAAAATGGGAGAGGTGGTGCGGGAGTGCACACTTGCTGTCCTTGCTGGGAAGGGGAAAGTTGTAGCAACAAGTGAAACTTTGCAAACTCCAAATATTGCCTGCCCACAGTCGCCAATTGTCAGGAGGTCTAAATCTCACTATCAGGTTCTTGGCAATAATGGGCATGCAAGAAATCACAGACATGTTGCATAACAGTAATAAAGCTTGTTTATTACTACCAAAAGAAAATCACAGTTGCCCTAAGCAGTTCTTACCAATAGGAACTGGGAGCCAATGCTAAGCGTTTCCAATACCTTGAGGAATCTCTGTGTCTCCTGGGGTCTCCGAGGTAGAAGACGTAAAGTCTTACATTATATACCTAAGATAATTACCATGGTTAATATAAGACAGAAACAATTCTAGTTACAGAGATGAGCCCTACTGTCTAAATTAGAGGTGGCTCCTCAGTCCGAGATAACATTATACAATTTTGTTATAGTCATCACTTTGCAGAAACAAAGAGGTACAGTTTGTACATAGCCATGTAGTAATACAAATCATCAGAAGATGGCAATGCCGACTCATATATCACAACCATTACAAGGACACAGATGCCCTAGCATCTTATAAGTAAGAAATACATGTGTATATTGGAAAGTAAAGTATATAGCAATAATGTGCATACGTATCCTGACATCTACTCTTATACAGTAGATGCCCTTAGCCCTATATGTTAGTATAACATATACCTAAATGCTAGCCATCTGTGGTGTACCTGTGGGGGTACCAATTAGGGTGCAGGGACCTCGTGTAACAAGGTGAGGAACTGTATTACCCTGCAATACGCAGACTGGGGGCTGGCATCTTGTTAACACTTTGACCCCAATGGAGCAGCCAATCAGTGAGCTAGGCACCTACAACTGTGACAAAGGGACACCTGGGAAAAGGAGGGGGCTAATTCTGGCACCTAGATCATGCTCCAACAAATGAGCAGGAAATATTGATGACTATGGTTATCCATTATTGATAGACTCCATCAGCCTATCAGAACACTAGATTTTCAGCTGAAACAGTGTGGACTTTCTGGGATTTCTTCAGTCTGTTACCGGGCTCCTTATGAGTCAAGAGTACCCTGTGAGAGTGGCCTTAGGACATCATGGACTTACCCAGGCCCTATGTGGAGACTGATGAGTTGCAGAATTGGAGACTGATGGAATTGGAGGTTTCTATTTGATAAAAACAGAGCGAGAAAGAAAAAGAGAGAAAGAGACTGAACTGTGATGCTGATTCCCAGGGTATTGAAAAGCTGCTTTATGATTGATGAAAAGAACTGAATGCTGCAGAAACCTTGCACTGGAAAGTCTGAATTGCTGAGAATGCTGTGTGGATTGTCAGAGTGCTACAGTCAGGACTGATAAGCCATTTTGCTTGTGCCTGGGACTGCAATTTGAATTCTGAAGAGGCAGAGTGTCTCTGGTCATCAGAGTGCTAGCAGAAGTTATGTGTGTCCTGTGTGAACTGGTTAAAGTGACTGAGAGCTGAGTCCTAGCTGCAGCCGAAGAAAAGGTGGGCTCTGTTAAACTGGAAAAGCATGGACTGGTATGCAGGGTGTTGCAGTTCCTGAGCCCCCTGCTGAATTGCACTTGCACTTATTGAACCTGAGGCTAGCACCCCTACTAACTGGCACTGGATGTTATTGGAGCAACTGTCTAAAACTCTGCTTTGCTGAGAACTCAGTGCAGAGGCTGCAGGAGGACCCCCACTACTAGGGAGTCCTCACCCTGAGCCAGCGAGGAAACTTGCTAACTCCTTCCAAGTTGGACTCACTGTCTCTGGAGGTCACTGGCACCTGCAACCCATCTTTGGGAGTTGAGCTATGGAGCCACTCCTGGGTCTGGGCCCTTTAAGGCTAGTGTGGTCCTGCCACAGTGCTTTGCAATGGGCCAGAAGTGGCTGAAGGTGACAAGCAGTCAGAACTACAATCAAGGTTATCAGCTGCAAGATCCTTGAGCAACTTCCACCTAGTCAGAGGGACCCTGGCTGGCCTGTGTCTGTTGCTGAAATACCTCAAGGAGCTCCAATTTTTCCCAGTGTTGAGGTCATCATACCATAAGTACCCAGGACTTGGTTCCTGGACAGAAAAACAAAAAAGAAGTTGTGTTGTTTATTCTTAAAACCCAAGTTCTTTCCAACCCATGGCACCGTACCAGGTCTGCACCTAGTGGGTACCCATAATGACATCTGGGGACACTGATACCAGTGGGGGTGGTTTTGACCAGGGGGCTCAAATGTTTATTGGTGCTGCTTAATTTCACTAACCCATTTTTTCTCCACAGCATCTTTTGTCCTGGTACCCTTTCCCTGGTCCTTTCCCCCCAAATAAAGCTGTGGTTTACTGTTTTAAATTGTGTGTGCAGGAATTCTCTGAGTTTGTCCAAGCATTACTGTTCATGGTTTATGGTGTTACTTAATTGTTGGGTATCCAGGGTGTGGGGTGGTTGGCAGGGGAGGTGGGTAGGTGCAGCATCCCAGGGGGCTGTGCCAGTCAGTCACCTGACCCACTCCAAATTCTCTCTGAGTGGAGGCACCACACTATTTTTATTATTTTTGGATAGGACCCCAGTACACCACAGTAGCAGGACCCACATCCCTTAACTTGTAAGAGAGCCAACAGGCAGGGGCAGTAGCCCACTAGCACATGACAACTGGGCTACATCTTTGGAGGTACAGCTGGGATCTCCTGTTCACCAGCCGCACCCACCATGGAGGATATGACTGAAAAGACCCCTGTGGGATCCCCAGCACTCAAGTGTATCGCCCCCCCCGGCTGAAATGTAGACCTCAAGAAAAGGATAAAGTGAAGTTGGTGAAATGGAGCAGGGGTGTAAGGATGAACCCCCAGAGGTCCTTTTTGCTGTTAGGAGTACCCCCTAAGGTGGAAGAGGGTGAAATGGAAAAGTTCTTGTTTAACATAATGAAATGAGGTAAAATGAAAGTGCAGGAACAGATGCTGGATTCAGGTACCAGAAAGTTAACTCTGTTGATGGAATGTATGAATGCTATACAAGCTGCTTGGGTACTGGATGCCATAGAAGTAGAGGGCAAGGCAGAGGCCTGGGCTATAGTGACAATGTTCAGTGTGGTTCCCCGGGGGGAGGGGGAAGAGAGCCTGACCCTTTATAGGTCCATGTGCCAGATACGAGGCTTAGGCCCGGGAAGGTGTCTGCACCCATGGAATCTTACAGGAAGTTGAGGATGTTTTGGGGGTAAAACCTACTCCTGTGGGGGGGGAGGAGGAGTATGAGTCATGGATAAACTATGTGTCACTACTGCTCCAAGATTGGCAGTGCAGTGAAGGGGAAAAATGGAAAAGATCAATGGAGAGCTTACGGGGCCCTTCTCTTGATGCCATTTGGTCATCTGGACCACTGACCCTGAAACCAAGGTAGAAGACTACATAGCTGCCTTGGACAGTGCTTTTGGTAGCATGGAGACATGTGAAGACATATGGTGGGGGTTCAGAGCAACCTGCCAGCAGAAGGGGGAACCCTTGTCTGAGTATGTGCAGAGGCTGGAGAAGGCTCTGCAAAAGGTATATAAGAAAGTGGGTATCCAGGCCTCTGACTTGAATAAGACTAGGTTAGAATAAGTACTGAGGGGTGCCTGGTACTCAGAGTTGTTGCTACTAAAGTTGGGCCTGAAAAACAAAATGAGTAATCCACCTCCGCTCTGGGTGCTGCTTAGCAAGGTGAGAGAGGTGGAGGAAAGGGACACCAAATGGGGGGACCGGACCACTTTAGTAGCTACTGTCCAGGTCCAGGAAGCCACCTTTCCACTGAGGTTTCTGAGGTAAAAATGTTACTGCAAGAGTGCAATGAAATGTTGGATAAGCTTGGTGTTGGTCCTGTTAGGACCCCTGAAGCTTCCACTGAACAGTCCACTCAGGCAGCTTCTGCCACCCTCACAGTGATGGGTCTGCGGGTGTCCCCTATACTGACCCTTATAATACAACAGATTGAAGCCTGGTTGCAGGAACTGAATCAAGTTGTTAATGAGGTAAAGACCTGGGGGTGGTAAGGGCAGGGGCTCCTGAACCAGTAGTTATGGCCCCAGCAATAGCCCCAATTTCCCCTTCTGCTCCCTTTGCAATTGTCCCAGTTTCCCCTCCTGTTCCCTTAGTGTACCCAGTGGCCCCATGCTATCCACCACCCCAACCACCTCCTGAGGCCTATTACCCCGGACACCCTAAGTGAGAAGGGATAATCTGTTACCTTTTTGGAAGGAATGGGCATTACTGGAGGATCTATAATGCCGGTTCGACAACTATGTTGTCGACCGACATCACAGTGACAGATTTATGCTGCCCGCAAGTTGCAGTTGACATAAATCTGGCAGGAGACCCCAGTTGTTTTTCTATCAGGAGGCTTTGCCCCAACACCCCATGAAGGGGGGGGCTCTCCACACTACACTCCCAAACTTAAGGATTATCAACTCTTAGTCAGAGTTGATTCGGGAAGGGGGTGCAGGACCGGGGGACAGAGTGCAGGGGTCTCGAGTGGACCATTACAGTGAACTGTCGATGTTGTCTGCATCGATGTGTTCGCTGTAAAGGTGTCACCATACAGAAGGCATACCATTATGGAAGGGGGTGCCAGATACCACTAGATCTCCTTCGAATGGCTAATAGACTGTTGTGCAAGGAAGGAAAGCCACAGGGGAAACTTCTGTAGAGCCTGGTAAAGGAGCGTACAGGGCCCCATGCAGGTCCAGCTCTGTAGCTAATGTAAAAGCCACTTCAGTGAAAGCCACCTCAAATGCACCCCTTGATATGCACAGGCAAGTGGGGCTGTCAACTGAAACTCTTGTCACCATAGATGGAGTCCCCACCCATGCCATCCTTGATAGTGGCTCCCAGGTCACTATGATCTTTAAGACCTGGTATGGCAGACACTTATCCTACCTGGAGTTGCAATCTTTGGAAGGACTATACATGTGGGGGCTTAGTGAGAAGTCTTACCCCTACCTTGGATATGTCAGAGTATGGGTGGCTTTCCCCACTAACACAGCTGGGGTGGGAGATGCAGTTGAGACCCTAGCTTTAATCTGTTCTGAGACTGGCGTGTATGACGAGATACCAGTACTGGTGGGCACAAATGCCCACATGTTTAGGAGGCTAGCTCAGCTTTGCCAAGCCAGCGAAGCAGAACAGCAAGGGAAGAAATTACCCATTCATCTGGTGGTCCAGGAGGCCTATAAGAGACAAGGGCAACTCCCCCCATTGGAAGATGTAGATGAATCTGTGGGCATAGTTTGGAGGAGGAATCCTGAGGAAATTGTGTTGCCCCCCAGCGTGGAGTGTAATATCAGCGGAGTAGTACAGCTAAAACAGGAGGTAAAGAACAAAATTTTAATGCTGAATGCCCTTGAGGAACATGGATTGCCGGCTGGATCATTAGTGAAATCCAGTGTCTTACCAGCACGGGTGCATGCCTATGTTCAGAGAGTGACAGTGCGGGTTAGAAACACAACTGACAGAGAAGTGATCATCAGAAAGGGATGGACATTAGCCAGGGTTTATTGTGCCGACACAGTGGTGCAACCCACTGCTCATTGAAGAAGTGATTATGATGGTATTGACCCTGCCTTGTAAGATTTGAGTAACTCCCCCATCCCAGAGGAGTGGAAGGAGCATGTCCAGAGGAAGTTTGCTACCAGGACAAAAGTGTTTTCCTTGCATGAGTGGGATGTTGGCTGCATTACGGAAGAGCAGCATTGCATAAGGCTCACAGATGAGTGCACCTTCAGGGAGAGATCCAGACGTCTTGCCCCCGCTGACATAGATGATGTAGGGAGGCACCTTCTGGAGATGCTAGCTGCAGGCATCATCCAGGAGTCCAGAAGTCCATATGCATTAGCTATAGTGGTGGTGAGGAAAAAGAGTGGGGCTGTTAGGATGTGCGTGGACTACTGCACCTTGAACAAGCGCTCTGTCCCAGATCAATATATGATGCCACAAATACAAGATGTTCTAGACTGCTTGAACGGCAGCCAGTGGTTTTTGGTTTTGGACTTAAGAAGTGGGTATTACCAAATTCCCATAGCCCTTTAGGATCGGGAGAAGACAGCTTTTATAAGCCCCCTAAGATTTTACAAATTTTTGAGAATACCTCACGGCATTTTGGGTGCTCCCGTGACATTTCAGCACCTTATGGAAAGGGCTGTGGGGGACATGAACCTGCTGGAGTGCTTGGTTTACTTAGACAACATTACCATATTTGGAAAGACACTGGAATAGCATGAGTCACGGATACTCAAGGTGTTAGACCAGCTGGAAGAATCTGGCCTGAAGCTCTCTGTTGATAAGTGCCAATTCTTTCAGGCCTCAGTCAAATATATTGGACACATCATTTCTGCCAAGGGCATTCACACCAACCCCAGCAAAGTGGAGGCACTCACCACCTGGCCACAACCCAGAAACCTGAAAGAACTATAACACTTGCTTGATTTTTGTGGGTATTACCAGAGATTCGTGAGAGACTACACCAGAGTAATCAGGCCACTTTTGAACTTACTACAGGGGTATCCTCCAACAAATAAGAGCAAGAAGTTCCCTCCTCCGGGAGGCCCAGCTGAACAACCTAAATATTTTCGTCCCGGTGGACCAAAGAGTGTGATAGAGCTTTTGAGGACATTATATACTGCCTGACTTATGCACTGGTGCTCGCCTATGCCAATCCACAGAAGCCCTATATCCTACATACAGATGCAAGTTTCAGTGGCCTAGGGGCAGTATTGAATCAAAAATATCCAGATGGTCTGCATCCAGTGGCATATGTGAGCCGTAGTCTCAACCCGTCAGAAAGGAGGTATTCCATCCACAAGCTGGAATTGTTGCATTGAAGTGGGCTATTGTGGACCAATTTCATGATTACCTGTACGGGGCGAAGATTACTGTGAAGACTGACAAGAATCCACTTACTTATGTACAGACCACAGCCAAACTAGATACAGCTGGCCACCAGTGGTTATTGGCTCTGTCTACCTATGACTACAGTGTAGAGTTCCAGCCTGGGCTGAATAATATAGATGCTGATGCTTTGTCCCAGTGCCCTTTAACTCAGGGGGCTGAGCATTCCAGCTGGGTCAAGATACCTGAATAAGTGGTAAAAGCTTTGTATAAGAAATTTGATGGTGGTGAGTCCCCTTCTCTCGAAGATACCACTCATTTAGTGAACTGTTTAGGAGCATCTGGGAGTTGCCTTCCTATGGCTTACTGCCGACTGACCACACTGGACATGAGGTCCTTGCCACTGCTGACTACCCAGGACTTACAAAAGGAGCAGCAGGACAGTTATGTTATGGGGGAGGTAATTCAAGTGTTTCAGAGAAAAGGAGACCCAGCTCAAGAAAAAGCTAGTGAACCACATGCCCCATTATTACCATGAGAATGGTCAAAGTTGCAGCTAAAGGAAGGCTTGCTCTAGCGAGTGACTCAGGACCAGCAGAGGGTGCCCCATGTGCATTTGGTGTTGCCTGATTATTTCCAAGGCCTGGTGATGAAAGCCCTACACGATGGTATGGGCCACTTGGGCAGCGAACGCACCCTGGAATTGATAAAGAGCAGATTCTATTTGCCCATGATGGGAGTTGAAGTGGAATATTATTGCAAGAATTGTTGCTGGTGTATTCAGAGGACTTCCCCAAAAAGCTGCCCCGTTAGTTAACATCAGTACCAGTGCACTGATGGAATTAGTGTGTATTGATTTTTTCATGTTGGGATCAGACTCCAGAATATCTCCAACATATTGGAGGTTACAGATCATTTCACCTTGTACACTTAAGCTTACCCCACTGAGGACCAGAGGGCATCCATGGTGGCCAAAGTGTTGGTCGAGAAGTTTTTTGTCCACTACGGAGCACCTCAAAGAATCCATTTGGACCAGGAATGTGATTTTGAGAACCACTTGATAAAAGAGCTCTTGTTCTTATGGGGTATCAGAAAGTCCCAAACCACACCTTACCCCCCAGGGTGACCCCCAGCCTGAGAGATTCAACAGAACCCTATTGGACATGCTGGGTACTCTAGGTCCAAGAGACAGGCATACCTGGAGCCAACGAGTAAGCACTTTGATCCACGCATACAATTGCACAAAAAATGATGCCACGGGTTTCTCTCCTTACCATCTGATGTTTGGAAGGGAGGCCTGCCTCCCCATGGACCTGTGTTTTGGAGTGTCAGCGGATGGCACAAAGAGAAAGAATACTTGCAATATGTGAGAAAGCTGAAACAACAGTTGAATGATGCCTATCAACTAGCCTCAGAGAGAGCCACCAAGTGAAATCAGACCAATAAAGAGAGGTATGAAAAAAAAGTACAGGCACAAGACTTGGAGCCTGGTGGCCAAGTACCACTCAGGAATATGGGCATACCTGGTGTAACCCCTAGATGGCGCTATTCCAGGGGCTACTACCCCTGCCTGATTTGTCACTAACAGGTTGAGGGGCCTGGATCCGATGGCGGGTGCCTCCACCCAGAGGTCAGGGTTTGCAATAGTTAAACTAACTTGGTCACAGCCGTCTGGGACACTGCAACCCCCCTTTCTTCCCACTAGTGGCCCATACAGTATATCAGAATTACCTTCACAGTATACACTTACCCCCAGGACTGGTTCAGGCACTGGGACCCCTGTAAAATAAGAAGATACAGTGCAACAATCACAGTACAGTACTTTAACATAGACAAATACCTCAGGCAGTATAACTTTGCTGAAACAAGCAGCTCTGATTTATTTAGGGGATATAACAAGGACAGGGAATCAGGTTAATTAGCTTATCACTTTACTCATCTACCTATGGCTGTGTGACAGGCCTATCCCTACCAGTTACTGTCCTGGGTACCCAAGCCCCAGTGGCTAGTCCAAACGTGTGGCAGCTGGTAGGGGCCCTTTCACACAGAGAAAAGAAAAATTAGTTAAACAGTCAGCAGTACAGTAATTCCATTTGGATTCAATGTGGCAATTCAACAGGAGGCGACCCTGAATTAGTACTCACGACCTCCAAACAAGATAGGGTCCTTCAATGTCAGCAGGGCTACTCTTGAGCTCCACGAGACTCCTCACACATTTATATGACAAACTGCAACAGGCAAAGTCCTTTAATGGGGCAGGATTCACTTGAGCTACACAAGCCTCCTCACACATTTATATGGTAAACAGTAACAGGCAAAAATCCTTTAATGGCAGCAGGATTCACTTGAGCTACACAAGCCTCCTCACACATTTATATGGTAAACAGTAACAGGCAAAAGTCCTTTAATGGTAGCAGGATTCACTTGAGCTACACAAGCCTCCTCACACATTTATATGGTAAAAAGAAAGTACTACACCAGGCAGGCTGCTTCTCTATTCCGATCGCAATTACTGCACAATACCCGGGAGAACACACAGCAGATTCAGTTCCTGACAGACCGAGCGCAATTCAGCAATTTCTCCAGTCTTCTAGAGGGTGAGCCTAGTTTCTACTCTTCAGATATCCTTTGATTCTCTTCACAGGATGGATTCAGTCCTAACAAGCAGTTACACAAGCTGCAGACCGGAACTCGGGCCTTGCACGTGTTTCCCGAAGCTAAAACTGCACACCAAAAGCACAGGGCTCCTTTCCTCTCACTGCCAGAGCTCAACTGAAACTCCAGCAGACAAAACCGGCACTTCCTTTGAGTTCCTCCCAGTTCTTGCTGGATTGGCTGTCACTACAATAGACTGCCCTGTTGGTCCAAAAGGCGCTAAGTCCAAACTACATCTCCCAGAGTCACTGCCCATACAATCCTCTTGTGGCTGGCTCAGATTACAAGTCCAAGTTCTGATTCGTCCAAGGCACCATTTTAGAGCTACCTTAACCCACATGATTGGTCCAGTTCAGCAGTTCAAAACTAGAATGGGAACTAGGCAAACACAGTTCTGACTGCAAAGAAAGCAGGTTAGACAAACTGTATTTTCATTATTACTCTAAATGATTTCTGGCAAACAGTTACATCTTTCAGATAGGTTCCTTTGCACTCTAGTGACTGCAAAAATGGAGTGAATTGGCAGCAGCTCGAGTGGTACTCAAGCGGAGAAACACACAGTCCCCCCATACAAACGGATTATGTCTGCAAGTAGACAGCTCTTAAAGAGACAGTACCAGAGGCTCTAAAAACACTCACAGATAAATGGCTTAAACGCCAAACACCATTCAGGATTGGAGCATTCAAGCAAGCTCCTGGAAGTCTTTTGGGAACCCCCATTTGCAGGGGGGTTACACTGGGAAACATAAAACTGCTGAACGGTGGGGAAGTACGCCATATGTGGTAGGTGAGAAACTGGAAGGACTACCGGTATACAAGATTCAACCAGAGGGAGAAACCAGAGGGTGCAAAGTGATGCACAGGAACCACCTCCTTCCCATCGGAGATAAAATTGTTGCATCTGGGACTGATTTGATACAGCCACCTGTTCTTCCAGCCACTTGAGCTGCTGTACACAGATAACAGAAGTGGAAAAATGGAGATGCTTCAGGGGCTGGACCTGCCCAGCTACAGGAGGTACTTGAAGAAGATGATTCAGCTGATGAATCAGACAGAGAGGCTGAGGACATGCCTTTGTGTTTTTACCCTACACCTGAACTAGAGAGACTATTTTGGGGACCACCCCTGATGTTAGAGACTGGTCCTGTGACAGAAAAACTCAATGCAAGTGACACAAAGGTCCCCAAGAATGACAGGCATGGAGAGGTGGACATGGCTGTGACTGGGAAGCTGAGTGCTAAAGGGGAGGCTGCTCCTTCTACCCCCCCAAAGGGACCACTTCAGACTTGAATACTAGTCCAGCTGAGCCATTTGAGTGATTCCGGAGCAGTCCCCCCAAAGAAACACCTTTGGGAGAGCCCACATCGAACTTGAATACTAGTTTGACTGGGTCCTCAGAATGGCCCCAAGACAACACTCCTGGACAGAGTGGTGAAGGAGAGGAAGAGCTGCAGCCCCCTGCCCCCTCTAAGGAAGTAGGCACAGGCCAGGGGGAAAGTGACTTAGACTCTGCCTCTGAGCAGGAGGTAGCCACCAGACCTGAAGTGCAAGAAACCCCCAGAAGGTCAGAGAGGACTGTAAGGCCCCTATTGAAGCGGACTTATGATGCACCAGGGGTGCCCACTGACCTGTCCTTATTTGTAGTAACAAGGGGGTGTATATCACACCCAGGTCCCTGGAAAGGGTGTTCATGTGCCCTGTTAGTGCTAGACCCTCCCCCGGCCCGAAGGAGGCCAAAAGGAAAAGAGGGAATTGAAAGAGTACAAAGGGAAAGAGTGGTATAAGTACAGTATGAGGTGCTGAAATTCCTGTAGTTCTCAAGATTAAACATACGGGTGCCACACTTTATGTGACTAGTGAGTCAACTAAAAGGGAAAGTCTTTACTACACTGTATATAATGTTTTTCTGTTCTTAAATGGTTGATGTTATAATAGTTAGGAACCAGGTGTATAGGTAGTACTGTTAATGTGTGTTAATGTTAGAACTTACTTGAATGCAATTTTATAGTACTTTACTTTTAGGCTTGGTGTGGAAGCCAAGCATTTCAGGGGGGAGTGTAACCCCCCCCTTTGGGAGCTTACTGTTATTGCCCCAGTTTCCTCCAGTTTGTTCTCCCATTTTGTTTTTCGTCTGGTGATCCCCATGCTCCCCACGCACCTCTGCATTTGATTCCAGCCCCGTTTGGGCAGTAAAACTCAATCGCTAGTTGCTGCCATTCTCCTGAGCTACCAGTGACCACACATATGCTAGGAAGTGCCTTGATGTTTCTGACCGCCGGTTGTGGTCAACACAGGAGTGTTTGATGGTCCCGGTGACGCTGGAGTTCTGGATAGGGGCTAGGTATCTGAACACGGTGGTGGAGGAGCCAAGGAAGGGGGTTAAACAATTAAAGTTTGAATCGGGGCATGGTTGAGGTCTCATGAATTATTCATGAGCCCTCATGAATATTAATGAGGGTGTTGCTGCTCCCTCAGGGGCAGAGTTTTGGCAGCAGCAACAGTAAATGTGCAGGGGCTAATTGCACAAGAGTGGGCTCACTTGAAAGGGCATCGTTGGGGCTACAACCTGGTGGGGTGTTTGGGTTAGTAAAGTATCATGTTGGGCTGCACCAGACCTCAGGAGGCGAGGAACTGTATTACCTTGCACTACACAGACTGGAGGCTGACATCTTGTTAACACTTTGACCCCAATGCAGCGGCCAATCCTTGATCTGGGTGACTAAAACTGTGACAAAGGGACTCCTGGGAAAAGGAGGGGGCTAATTCTGGTGGCTAGATCATGCCCTGGTCAGTAATCAGGAAATATTGATCACTATGGTTATTCATTATTGATAGACTCCATCAGCCAATCAGAACACTGGATTTTCAGCTGAAACAGTGTGGACTTTCTGGGATTTTGTAAATCTATTCCCAGGCTCTGTTCGAGTCAGGAGTACCCTGTGAGAGTGGACTTTGGATGTTAGGGGCTTACCAAGGCCCTATGTGGAGATTGATGTATTGCAGAATTGGAGATTACTGTGTGGCAAAAACAGAGTGAGAAGGGGAAAGAGACTGAACTGTGATGCTGATTATTGAAAAGTTGCTTTATGACTGATGAAAAGAACTGAATGCTGCAGAAACCTTGCACTGGAAAGTCTGAATTGCTGAGAATACTGTGTGGATTGTCAGAGTGCTACAGTCAGGGCTGATAAGCCATTTTGCCTGTGCTTGGGACTGCAATTTGAATTCTGAAGAGGCAGAGCGTCTCTGGTCATCAGGGTGCTCGCAAAAGCTGTGTGTATCCTGTGTGAACTGATTGAAGTGGCTGAGAGCTGAGTCCCAGCTGCAGCCAAAGAAAAGGTGGGCATAGTTAAATAGGAAAAGCATGAACTGGTGTGCAGGGGGTTGCTATTCCTGAGCCCCCTGCTGAATTGCACTTGCGCTTATTAACCTGAGGCTAGCACCCCTACTAACTGGCACAGGACTTTTTTGGAGTGACTGTCTAAAACTTTGCTCTGCTGAGAACTCAGAGCAGGGGCTGCAGGAGGACCCCCACCACTAAGGAGTCCTCTTCCAGAGTCAGGGAGGGAACTTGCTAACCCCTTCCAAGTGGGACTCACAGTCTCAGGAGGTCACCGGCACTTGTTGAGATGCCAGGCCATCTGCAACCCGTCTTTGGGAGCTGGGCTGTGGAACCACTCAGGGGTCTGGGCCTGCTGGGGCTGGTGTGGTCCTGCCACAGTGCTCTGCAATGGGCCAGAAGTGGCTGAATGTGACAAGTGGTCAGAACTACAGTCAAGGTGACCAGCTGCAAGATCCTCGAGCAAGTTCCACCTAGTCAGAGGGACCCTGGCTGGCCTGTGTCTGTTACTGAAATACCTCAAGGAGCTTCAATTTTACCCAGTGTTGAGGTCATCAGACCATGAGTACCCAGGACCTGGTTCCTGGACAGAAAAACAAAAAGAAGTTGTGTTGTTTACTCTTAAAACCCAAGATCTTTCCAATGTTTTTAGGGCCCCAACAGCTGGCCAATCCATTGCACCGTACCAGACCTGCACCTAGTGGGTACCCATAAGGACATCCAGGTACACTGGTACCAGTGGGGGTGGATTTGACCTGTGGGCTCGAATATTTATTGGTGCTGCTTAGTTTCACGAATCCATTTTTTCTCCACAGCTTCCTTTGTCCCAGTACCTGTTCCCTGGTCCTTTCCCCCAGATAAAGTTGTGGTTTACTGTTTGAAATTGTATGTTCAAGAATTCTCTGAGTCTGTCCAAGCATTACTGTTCATGGTTTATGGTGGTACTGAATTGTTGGGTATCCAGTGTGTGGGGTGTTTGGTAGGGGAGGTGGGTAGGTAAAGCATCCCAGGGGCTATGCCGGTCAGTCATCTTACCTACTTCAAATTCTCTCTGGGTGGATGCACAGTGCTATTTTTATTATCTTTGGAATAGGACCCCTTAACACCACCGTAGCAGGACCCAGGTCTCTTAACATGTTAGAGAGCCAACAGGCAAGGGTAGTAGCCCACTGGCACATGACGCTTGGGTGACACAAACATGATTTATTTCTTTGATTGGGTTGCCAGAACAGTGGACCAGGGTGGGGTGGTGGACTTGGTGCACCTAGACTTCAGCAAAGCCTTTGACACTGTTCCCCACAGGAGACTTGCTAACAAACTAGAATGCACAGGAGTCTGACAGAAAATAATAAACTGGATTAGAAACTGGCTGCATCGTAGGATCCAAAGAGTTTTGATCCATGAGGCATTATCAAGGGAAGGAGGTGTGATCAGTGGCATTCCACAGAGATTGGTGCTTGGTCCAGTTCTCTGCAACATATTCATCAGTGACATCACTGATAAACTGGAGGGGGAATGTTTGACTGTTTGCAGATGATACAAAGTTCTGCAACAGGGTGGATACACTAGAGGAGGCATTGGGTATGGAAGCTGACCTAAGGAGACTGGAAGAATGGTCCAGAAATAGGCAGTAGTTAAAATTTAATACCAAGAAGTGTTAGGTAATGCACATGGGGAAGCGGAACCCAGGAAAAAAGTACATACTAGAAGGGCATTAATTAGAGGAGACAAAGATGGAACGGGGTCTGGGCGTGATCATTACCAATGACTTAAAGGTAGGAAAACAGTGTGAAAAAGCAATACATAAGGCAAGTGGTTTCCTCGGATGTATAAGAAGGGGTATTATGAGCAGAAAGTAGGAAGTTATCATGCTCCTCGACAGATTCTTGGTGAGGCCATACCTCAAGTACTGTGTCCAGTTCTGGAGGCCTCACCTAAAAAAAAGGACATCAGCCATCTGGAGATGGTGCAGAGAAGGGCCACAAAGATGGTGCAGGGGCTGCATCATGAGCCATATGAGACAAGACTAAAAGAGTTGAATTTATTCTCTCTGGAACAGAAAAGAGACAGGGGGCATGATAGAAACATTTAAGTACATCAAGGGAATTAATACAACTCAGAAGGAAAACCTCTTCCAAGAAAACAAGGTGGTGTGTACAAGAGGGCACAACTTGCATCAGATGGGAGGCAAATTTATAAAAGCAACTTTAAAAGGTACTTTTCACTGATAGAGTTACAGACACATGGAACAGCCTGCTACCAGAAGTGGTGGCATCAAAGATAGTAAAGGGATTCAAACTCACTTGGGACAGGCAATGTGGGCAACTTAGGAAAAAAATATAATGGGGGGGTAGCCACCTTGGGCAGACTAGATGGACCACATGGTCCCCATCTACCAACACTTTTCTTATGTTCTTATGTTCTTAATGAATTGTCAGACTGGCTGAAGTGTCCCACAAAATACTGAAAGATTAGCCAGGTCAAATTCTATAAGTCTGCACATGTGGCCAAATACTGCAGCTGTTTATCTCAGGGTTTACAAGAAGGGTCATTTGGGAAATAAACTTTATCTGTTCCTAGGGGTCTACTGCAGGTTGCCACTCTGAGATAGGGAAACTGTTGAGAAAAATCTAATTGCAAAAGCATATCAAATTGTAGGGCTGTCTGAGTATAGTTAGTAGTCTGTGAGAAGGCTGCTGGTTAGGGCATGGATGAATGGGTTTGTCACAGTTTGTCTTTAGGGAAACTAACAACAAATAATCATGCCAAATTTCAGATTTCTAGCTCAATAAGATGGCTGAGTTATGACCAACAAAAGAAATGTTAAAAAGTCTGTGAAAATTTGGAAACTTTTATTGTATTTCATAGAATTCTGTGAATTCAGAATTTTCCAATTCAGCATGACTGTAGTGTTCCCCCTATCATTTGGACATTTGGCTCCAATAGGGATCCTCAGTAGACCTGATGGTTCATGCAGTGAACAGGTTGTTTCTGCACTAGTTGGGTGTCATAGGCAATGTACTGAAATAGAGTCTCACCCCTTGCCAGTGTATACAATACATCAGAGCTGTTCTGGACACATCATAGGCAAAAGCTACAGTATCTTGCTATGAGACCTAGCGATTGCTCTAATAACACAGACAGGTCTGGTTGCCAGAAGCAACATGGTCTTAACCAGAACCGTGTTCTGGATATTGGGCCTCATGGCAGCATCCACAGTCAGGGTTCAACTGGCCCATCTGCATATGTGGATTTCTGAATTGATACTGCAGTCCCAGTGGTCTCAAGCACACCAGGTAGGGGGCTCCTTTCCTCCGGTCACTTTGATATTGGATGCATCCAACCTTGAGTGGGTGCCCATCTTGGTTCCTTCTAGACTCAGGGGATCTGGTGTCTAGTGGAATAGAATCTCCACATAAATGTGATGCACCAGGGCTTAAGGTGTTCTGATGAGACTTGTCCCTCTGTTGGAAGGAACAGTTCTTTATACCTTTCCCTCAGTCATACAACTTCAGCAGTTCTGGCTAAGCTCTGGAATGAGCTGGCCAACTTGATTATGATGGCCCCTATATGAGCTACACAGATCTGTTACTGATATTATGGGACATGGCAGTGGAATTGTAATTTCATCTGCCTCTCAGCTTGGGCCTGTTGTTGCAATTTATGGTCTTCTGCTGCACCCCTCCATTACTGCAGCTGTATGGCTGGTTCCTAAAGACATAGAACTGAGTTTAGCATAACTCCTGAAGTTTCAGCTTTCTTGCAGGCTGCTAGGAAACCGTCTACTGGCACACTTATTTGCTAAAGAGATTTGTGTGGGGTTTTCCACAGGGGGTGGAAGTGTAACTGAGCTTCCCCTGCTCCTCACCACTGAATTTCCTCAGTTTCTCTTACAGGGATTGGGAGGAACTAATTCCACAATTGGTGGCTCCCTTTAGCCAATCAGGTGGCAGTAGGAGGGCCACTCATCAGTCTTTTGTTCAGAAACAGCTTTTACCTTTCAATCGGCACAATGGCCTTTAAAGCTTGATTGGTACATTGCGTGGGGCTTGCAGGAGGGCTGGGAGTTGAAAAGAGCTCCTCCTTCCCCCAACACCAAAGTTCTTTGGTGGCAGTTTGTCTGTTCCAGACCACAAGGACCTATTCTTGTGATTGACAGCTCCGACAATCAATTGGGTGATGGTAGGAGGTCTGGTCAATCTCTTCTTCAGAGTCATCTTTTCCCTGCAAAAAGGCATGAAAGGCCTTTAAAGCTCTGTCAGTGCTTTATGTCAGAACTGCCACAGGGGAAAGAGTGGAACCATGCTGTCCCTGCATCGCCACTGAATTTATTCAGTGGCAGTTTCTTTTTTGGGGGACTGGGAGGACCCAGTCCCATGAGTAGTAGCCTCATGAGGCAATCAGACATCAGAAGGTGGGTTCAGACCTTTCAGATTTTCTATGGTTCCAAGCATTCAGCCAGGTAAGCAGCCACACAGCAGGAGGATGTCTTCCAAGGGCATCATCAGGAGGCATAAATGGGAAACCCTGCCCTACTTCTTCATGGACACTGTTTTATTTGTAGTGATTTTTTTCTAGTGGACACATGTATAAGTTTCTTCTCCCTGCCTATCAAAGTGTGCATACCTGTTTGAACAATTGCCTAGAGAAGTTTGTTTCATGCTTGATGCTTTATGGTTTGTCAGTCCCTATCATTGACCCAAGACATGTCTCATTGCTCACTGGGGCAACCTTGTTAGGTCCTTACTTCTCTCTAACTCCCACTGCTGTTGTCCAGAGCATCTATTGGACACAGTGAAAAGGTTACATCACCACAAAAACAAGTGCAAAACAACATGGGATGTGTTTATTTCAATGCAATAAGTATGAACAGGAAACAGAAGAACTAGATTTAATGATATACAAACACAAGCTTGATATCACAGCATTAACATAAACATGGTGAGACAGTATAGAAGAGTGAAATAAAGAAATAAAAGGTTGTAAATTATATAGACATGTCAGGTGCTTAAAAGGGGGTGTAGCACTGTTCATTACAGAATCTTTAGTGTCACATAACATCTCTAAAAAAAACAAATTGACATCCTTACAAACTAAATCAATCTGTGTAACACTGGAGGGTAGAAATGGAAGCCCAGTAACTCTTGAACTCTTCTATAGACCACTGAACAGTACACATAGTGTAATGTGGGCCAAATGATAAATCAAGTAAGAAATAAAACTGTGGTTAAGAATAGCGTAATACTGCTAGGGGATTTTGAATACCACAGAATCTTATAAGACACAGACTGTGACAACAAATCAGAACAGAAATCCCTAAATACTCTCACAGAAAATAACTTCCAACAATTAGTTAGTCACAGAGTACAAGAAACAATCACATCCTGGAGCTGGCCCTAATGACCACAGCAGCATTAATAAAACAAATGTAAAATAGGGATGTCATCCTCAAATGGTGACCATAAGAGAATATGATTTAGCATTAAGCTGGCTAAAATAAGAAAAAATGCTTGACAGCTCACTACAACTTCTCTAAGGCAAACCCTGTCAAACTAAGGAATTTAATAAAGCAGTGGGACTGGAGGCAAGATATTGATAAAGCAAGTGCTGATGGATCATGGATCATTCAATGGAATAAAATTATTACTACAATGCAAAATGTTATTCTAATAAATCAGTCCTACAATAACAAAGGAAACAAAGCCTCCATGGTATACAAAAAACAATTAATATTAAATGCAAGGCATACACAAATATGCTAAAAAATGTCTCTCCAACAATAGTGGAAATGTACAAGAACACCACAACAAATCTTTAAAGTGCGATTAAAAAGGAGAAAAGTAGCACTGAATACAAATTAGCAACAACAAAAAATCAGAGACTTGTCAATTTTGCAGGTATATAAACTATGAAAGACTACTCTCAGGTTGGACTGATACAAGATGGTAACACCATGCTGACCACTTGATAAGGATGTGGCTGAATGCTTAAACAACTATTTCTTCATATTTTCACCAAGCCACAAACTCTGAATGCAACTCTATGGTTCCCAAGCACCCCTCAGAAACTCCTAATAGACAAAATTACTAGGGAGGAAGTCTGTGCAAAATTAAAAATCATAAAAAAAAACGCATCCGCTGGACTATATGAAATATAGGCCAAATTTATTAAGATGGTCATTACCAAAATAGTGGACCCATTAACAGAATTTTTTTAGCAGATCACTAGAAACGGGCCAGGTTTCCACAGGTTGAAGGAATACTACTGTTGTCCCTATTTATAAAAAAGGATATAAACAATCAGCATCAAACTATTGACATTTCATTAAGCCTTACATCTACATTAGGAAAAATTGTGGAATCTATAATGAAGGACTGGATAAGAGTACATAAGTTCTAACAACCTAAACCATCACCAACAACATTGATTTAGATCCAATAGATCATCATGTGTAACAAACCTTATAGC